>NC_061161.1:9290995-9305995 GCF_022113875.1 Hydra vulgaris | reverse complement strand
ACTACCTCGGTTGCAATGGCTGCGAAGGGTTTCGTGTCAAATACGCTCCAAGGGACACTACTACTATTAAAACTATTAAGTTCGGCATTATTATATAGAAGATTATAATAAACATTTATTAAACACCGATCAAAAGTTTTGAATAACGACTTTTATTAGTCAATATTGTAAACGTTTAATCGACCTTTTATAAACGTATATATTAAAAGATTTAAAGCGTATATTTTAAATCTATAGTTATTAACGTTTAATTAAGATCAATTTAAGGTTTACAATATTGACTAATATAAGTCGATGTTCTAAACGTTAGATCGACGTTTAATAAACATATATGTAAAAAAGTTTGAAATATACATTTCAAATCAAGCGTCGATTTTTAGTCAATAATAGGTCGCAAAACGTTTTATTAACAATTCTAACCCAATTTTAGTTTACTAAAAAAATTTAGATATAAAGCACGAGTCATTTTAAGACTCTGCATTCTAAGACCCATCATCATCTTCTGTCACAAGCCTAACGAAGAAAAATATTTGTTTAAATTTTTTAGGAAATCTCTAAAGTCATATTAAAGGATAGCATTTTTATTTATAAAATATTCTTGGATAGTGGCAAATTAAGTGTTAAATAAACTAACAAAAGTGATTGACTTAATGTTGATTTTTCCATTAAAAAAGAGGTGCCAATATTAGAACAGTGTCTTAAATAGAAGTGTATTTGTTTCCGAAATAGTATACATAATGACTATATTTTGCATTTTTAGAAAAACATAATATTTTCTACTTTTTGAGAGATTTTGAAAGTTATCCACAAATATTAGTAACTGATAGATTTAAACTTGGTGATTTAAAGAACTTGGTGATGATTATTTGTTCTGTTATATAGTTTTTCATAATTTCAACTTGAACAGGAAGACGTTTCTTCAACTTAAACAGGAAGACGTTTCTTTACTTAAAAAAACCCTATTATATCACAAGGGCTGGACAAACCATAAAACCAATTCCAATCTGTGATGTGAAGCCAATACAAGTAAATTGGTATCTTGTTATAGTGTTCATATTATTCTATATTTTTAATATGTGAACATACTTGATATTAAAAATTATTACATTTAGAAATTACCAATATTTTTATAGATTATTCATGCTTTACTGGGTACATTTATGAGTTTTTGATTAATTTGAGCCTCCTTTCAGTGCTTTAAATAGCTTTCTGAAGCATGAAGAGATTTCATAGCAAACAGAAATTTTTGTAATGAAATCTCTGTTTGTAATGAAAAAAAAAGGTATAAAATGGGTCTACCTTAATGAAATTGGAAAAAGAGAAGCACCAACAATAGGTTGCATAGCTAGAAAACTATTGTACACAAAATCAAACAGGGATTTAATTATTGCATAATTGCCTGTTTAATATCAAAAGTTCGAATTGGTGGTCTCGGTAATTTTTTGAATATTTTCCTCAAAAAGTAAAATTTATTTGAATCAATATAATTATATTTGTATATTTCTATTATACAAGTTTTTATTTATTTCTATTTAACGAGTTTCCACCTGTTACAAAAATAAGTTTACCTGGACCATGTATCAGTATAACACCATCACGTAACAAACTGATTAGTCATTCTTGGGCGCTAATTTTGAATAATGAGGTAAGTGGTTGTGGAAATCTTTATGACTCAGGGTTAAAAGGTAATAACATATATTAAGATTGATACATATTTTACTGTCAAAAAACTCCTAAGTTATTAATTTAACATACACCATTAACTGAATGTGGATGTCATCTAATCAAAATTTTTTTGAAAAGAGATACAAATCAAAATTATTTTGCAAATTTTGGTATGAATGAGGACATTCTGATAAATATTCTTATAAGCAAAATGTCTCTAATAACATTTTATCTGAAGATGACTCATACTTAAAATGTTAACATATGAATAAATTATGTATTTTAGTATTTCTTTTGATAATTTTTATTATATTGCCATTGATGTACCTATGTTATCTTTTTATTACGAAGTATACATATTCCTTTAGCTTTGTGAACGATGTTAATTTTAGGTTGTTGGCCAATAATTATGTAAACGAGTTCCTTGAAGTTCCTCAAACTTGACAACAACCTTTTTTTATTACTTTCGTTGTAGTAAGGTCATCCTGAAGGTACTCGCTACTCAAATAACTTAATTTTATTTTCTATTATTGTAGATGTTTGAGGTTGCAACTTCAAAAAGAAGACTACATGTGTTCGTATAAAATAGCTGCATCTTCATACCAACTTAGCCCTAATCTGCGTATACATTATGCCATACATTAGGTTCTTTAAGGTATCGAGAACAGTCAGCCCGACGTAATTGGTTCTATTGAGCTTCAGTTTTACTCGTTTTTTCATCAATCAAGAAGTTAAAGGTTCTATCAAACGTGATTGCAGCCAATTAAATTCAAAAATAAAAATAAAAGATAGTATACATGTCAATATTCAAACTCGGTAAAATTTATGTTGAGTTTCTAAACCTAATACTCCCTTTTACTTTCTTAGCCAATCTTTGGAATTGTTAAAGTTTCAGGAGCAAGTGACTTATTACGAGTATCATTTTGATAATAAGCGTACTTTGTGTCACTCGAGAGCAAAACCTTCTGGTGCTTTGTCTACTGTGGCTAAAACTTCTTTTATTGATGACTGTCACTACTAGAAAACACCAATCGGTAATGATTGCATTAGATCCCAACCGTACGAGTTATTCGCGTCAAGATACATACATGTTAAAAGTGTTTGGCATAGCACTGTCACAACTCAGACATTCTAGATTATTTACTTTTATGAACCGTTTGGAAACCATCCTTATGTCAGCGAGTAGAACTTTTTTAAAGAATAATTGCATATCAATATCAAGGTAGAGCTCTAGAATAAATCTTGTCTTTTGCAGTAAGGTATCCCATGCCATCCCTGGGTTTGTAAAGTTGCGTCGAGGTTGTAATAAGCCATTGACTTGTTTAAAATTTTCCTAACACAATGGCAGCGTTTTTCGTGACAATTTCAAAAAGTACACAACAATTTTCACAAAACAAAAAAGTAACTCTACTTTTAACTGCTTTATCTCTACACATTTTTCACTCTTTGGTTCTTTGTACTTTGTACTTGTAACTTTTTCTGTTGCTTCTCCTCTTAAATTAAGATAATTTTCAAAATAATTAAATGGAAGTATAGTTCCATAGACCATGGCTTGGTGGAGCCATTCTTATCTCTACCCTGTTATTTTCAATAGAGTTACACAAATTATTAAATGTAATAATGATAATGACATTTAAAATAACTGTATAGCAAAACTAAACAAAATAAATTATTGATCCGATTGCGATAAATTATCTTTTTCCTTTTTTTTTTAATATATTTATTTTGCCTTCTACAATAAATACATATAAAATCATATATATACAACAAAATAAGTAATGGCTGGAGCAAGAAGAAGACATAATTCTGACTTATCACGAAGCCCCATTTTTAAAAAATCGTCATATATTTATTATTTATTTGTCATTAAAAAAAAGAATACAATGCCGTGTTATATAAATAAAATCTACATGACCGGGGCTAAAAGAAGACAATATTTGCCTTATATTTAGAATATAATTTGCCTTATATTTAAAATATTATATTTAGATATTAAAAGAAGACATTATTTGCCAATATTTGCCTTATGACTACACCCCGATAATATAAATATTATATTATATTAATTATGTATTATATTTGAAAATCTAATTTTAAGCAAGTATTATTACCTAAATTTTTAGTCTATTTGTATAAATTTTGTTAAAAAAAATAAAATATGCTTTTTGATGGTAATATTAACTGATTGTAAATAATCGCCTATTATCTGGTTGTTCCATGTTTGTAAGATCAGAATTTTTTTATATGCGTGTAATTATAGCCATTCCACATAACTTTTTTTGGACATCATATTTATTAATAATTAACATGGTTGTATAGAGCTTAAAAGTCTAAACAATGAGGTGTCTTTTAATTTTAAAAGTTAATTTGACCCAAAGTTATTGTATTTTTTACAATTTTTTTTATCAAAAGAGGTTTTCAGACATATGTATTCATGAATAGAATATAAGTGAGGCCATTAAAACTTAGTAATTTCTATACATAGTTGCAAAAAAGTTAAGGCAAACTAATTGATGCAAAAAACATCAAGGTTCTAGCTTAATTTATAAAAGGATAGAATTAAAAAAGTTCATGAAAATTATATGTTTTTTGTCAAACCTCAAATATTATTATTTTTCTTGCGCTGTGGTATTGCTAGCAATTACCTCAAGTTACTTCTTATTGTGTAAATTTAGATTTTTGTAATATCTAAATATCAGTCATAGTAAAATTTATACGCTTGAAATTGTTTAATGATAATCTAATAAACAAGTTGTCTGGTTGTTTTTTTTAATAAATGCAAATCACTTTTCCACTTTTTACATCTATTAGGAATTTAAAAATGAGATTCTGTATTTATGAGATTGAATATATACAAATGTTTTTTATTTAATTATTTTACGTTTTGATTCGCTACTTTGCGTTTTCATAAATGTAAAGATTTTTATTTTATTTTTGGCTGAAGCTGACAGCACACTTTTTGAAATGTTATACTTTAAAGCAACATAAGACTTTAATGACAATTCTGTATTTTTCTTCAAGTTGATTGTACCAATAATAAATTCTTTTTTTTAAAGTTTAGTTATTAAAGAAGCGATCCTTTTTTGATTTCGTTTTATGTTTTAAATTTTCAGATAAAGTAACCATTGTAAATAATAACATTCTATTTTTTTCTCCAACGTACGCATGTTATACTGCTATTTTTTTTTCCAATGTACGCAAGTTATACAATGTTCAGGGGCGTATAGAGATAGGGGATCCAAATTGGTTTCCACCGAGCAGCACATTTATCAGGCACCATCAGAAGAAAAAAAATGAAATACCAGAAAAAAATTATCAGAGGAAATATAATTAATAAAAGATAACTAATAAAGATATTAGATATTAAAGATATTAGATAACTAATAAAGATGTAAAAAATGTTTATTTTATATATCAAATTTATTTTTCAAATCAATTTTATATATCAAATATATTTTTATATATCAAATTTTATATATCAAATAATTGTAATGATTATATGTAGCAACACTGTACATCATCATTGATGATGAACGGTGTTCATGCATCAAAAACATTAAAGTTCAACGAATTCAACACAAGGTATAGATTCATCCAGCTGATTATAATATATAGTTATAATAGCTGATTATAGGTTATAATAGCTGATTATAGGTTATAATAGCTGATTATAGGTTATAATAGCTGATTATAGGGCAACACAGATTGCTATTCTTTATCTTGTTTTTAATCGGTACTTAACAAACAGTCAAGAATATAAAGTCAAAGACCGTGTTCTTTTGAATCTACTACTTTTTTTTATTCAATGCTATATATTGTAAAATGATTGGCGTTTAGGTCTGCTTGATAGAATTTACGCGATCTGAAGAATGAACCCCAAGATATGTATTTGTCTTTGTATTTATCTTTCCTTGTCAGTAACTGTGGCTAAAAGAGAGAGATCTTTAGTAAGCTAATTCTGATCATGAACGCTCTTAGAGCTATAACGGGACAGGGTTGTTTTGGCGACAGTCTCATCTTTTTAACCAAAACAGATCTGGCAAAGTTACTCTTAACTTTGCCGCTAGGAAAGCTTGTAAAGTCTTGGTATAATGTTGAAAAAACGTGATACGAAATTCAAAATTTATTTTTCTTGTTTTTTTTTAATTGATTGATTATGAAATGTTTTAAATACAAAGTTTAAATAAAAAGTTTGTGAACTTGAAGTGCTTAATTATTTTCATTAGCTTTCCTTGACTTGAGTTTTTTTTTTTTAAATTTAAACATCTACTTTTATCTTTAGCCATCTTCCTTATCCGTCCGTAAAGTCTGTCCGAACCACATTTTTTTTTAATACAATACTTTTTGATATATTAATGTATAATATAATTTTGAGTAATATATAGTATATAATACAAGAAATAGCAGAAAATTATGTCAGTTGATATATCACTTCCACGACAACGTGCCACATTAGCCGCGTATGTTTCATCAGAGGATCGACACTTTGTTGTTCCTGGAGAGGTTATTACGGATGACGCCGGATTTATGAAAGGACATGGCACATATGCTGATAATGCTAATAGGTAAAAGCTTTATGAAACTTAGTTGTTGTAAATTTAAATTAAAGTCAGTATTTTAAACTATATTTTTATTTTATTTCATAATAACTAAGGAATTGAAAGTTAAACAGCAGTTGAAAAAAACACAAACATTACTTTAAGATATAAGATATAAGATATGTATTGTGATCTTTGTAATTATAAAGATATTTTTTTATTTAGACAAGGCTTCATCTTTTCTTAAGTATTTGAATTTATAGTTTTTATTCTAATTTTTTATAATTTTTTTTAATGCATAGTAGGAAATTTAGAAAATTAGGCTTAACAACATAACTAATAAATATTTTGTTAGGCCAAATTTTCCAAATTATCTGTTATGTATATAAAAAAAACAATTTATATATTATATATAATATAATATGGATAAAGCTACAGCAATGCGATCTAAAATAGTTATATATTTTTGCTTGTTGCGCTCTCATCAGTGAGACTTTTTAAACATAAAAAATATCTATTGGCTTCATTACACACAATGAATATCTTATAGCCTGCTGCTGCAAGGGATTGTGCTGCTACGTTGACTGGGGGTTTGGTATGGAGCAGCTATCTTTTTTCTAAATGAAACAGTTTTAGGCCTTGTAACTGTAGAAATACCATAATATGTATATATTTTATGTAAGGTCAATATTATATATGTATATGTATTATATTATATGTATACATATATTATATATGTATATATTTATATTATATATATAATATTACATTTTTAAAATATGAATTGAAACAATTGAAGTCTTCAAAATTTAACCAAAACTCTATCACACTTAAAATTGTGCCTAATCATTTTTTTATGCTTTAAAAACAGGTCAGATGCAGTTCCAGCTAGAATAGTCTTAACCGTAAAAATTAAGAAGTTTTTATTGATTTCTTTGATCCTAATGAAGAACATTCTGCAATTTGTGCTAGATGTAGATAAAATCTTGAAATTAATATAGGAGAAAACAAATAATGAATTTGCCAAAATTATCCTAACAACTCTGACAAAATTTAATCCTTTTTGCTGTTAAATTGTTTAATATGTTGTTTTTGTTGTTTGTTGTTGTCATTGTTTATGATATTGTTTCAATACTATCTGAACAAGAAATAACTTAGCCTGGTCTTATTGGGAAAACCTTTAGTTGAAGGAAAGGAATTTTTTAATATTAACAAATAATACTAACAGAGTTCAATATAGTTTAGGTTTTACTTTATAGCACAACTCATTTTTAACTGAGTTACTTTTTTCTAAACTAGATTATTTCACAATTTATTCAAATCAAGTTAAGCTGAAAAGTTAAGTCAATGTGATTAAACACTCGAAAAAGCAGCTATGGTGCACCAGCTAAAATTCTAGTTCACAACCAAGAGTTTCATTTGATTTGTTGGCTCTAGCCCAAAAAGCAACATTGGTAAAAAAAGAAGCATGAACTTCCTGTTTAAGTGCTTCTTAGTAGTGCTATCTGTAAAGATTATTGGGTCTTCTTAGACTACTTTAATAACAAAAATTTTAATATTATAATGAACAAAAATAACTGTAAAGTTTTTTTTACAGTTTTGCAACTATAGAGTTGCAGAATCACTTCCCTTAAGCAATGTTAGTCAAGAGTAAAGCTGTAGAAAATTTTTAAAATGTCAGGTCAGGTACTCATTAAATGAACAAGCGGGTACTTGGATACCATTTAAAAAGCGGTACTTGGGTACCATAGAAACCTTTAATTCAATATTGTCACTTATTTAGAAATATTTTTTTTTCTAAATTCTATTTTACTTTAAGTGTCCAGGACACATAAGTCCTATTTAAAGTTTAGTTATGCCAGTGTCTCCACTGTTTTAGGTGTTAAAGATTTGTACCATCAATTGACCACATTTCCAGCAGTTTAGAGGTTGTATTCTAATGGTGCTGAAGTTGTATGTATCAATAAACAAGCGGGGTTGAAATTTGGTAGGACTGGGGCTGAGTTTGTGACCGGGGCTGCATAAACATTTATACATATTAAATATCTTTATTTATTCAAAACTCATGTTTTGTTTTATATATATATATATATATATATATATATATATATATATATATATATATATATATGTATATATATATATATATATATATATATATATATATATATATATGTATATATATATATATATATATATATTCATTAATATTTTATATAAACATCGTTATGATCAACATGTTCATCATGATCATGATCAACATCATCATCATCATCATCATCATCATCATCATCATCATCATCATCATCATCATCATCATCATCATCATCATCATCACCATCATCATCATCATCATCATTATCATCATCATCATCATCATCATCATCATCATCATCATCATCATCATTATCAGTATATGGTTCCAGGCCTTGCGATAAAGCGTCGGGCGATGTGAATTTTACGTCGTCCAAGAGCGATTTTGCGTGTAGCTAGGGCTATTTGCGTCGAGCGAAAAATTTTTTGTTTGAGTATATTTAAAGATATTTTTGAGCGGAATTTTAATGAAGTAATTTACTTTAATTATTTTAACATTTAATAAAGTATTTTAAAAACTGCACGCAGTTGAAATAACAGTTTGAATTAAAAAAAGTTAAATATGCTCATTATTTACAAGTAGAAAAAATTCAGATTAAAGAAAAAGTTTAAATCTTTTAAGCTAACATTTTAATAAAATTATTCAGCAATAGCAAAGTTGTTGTTAAAATTAAACAAAAATAGTTTCTTTTAGTTTTAGATTTTATACTTAAATAATTATTTTACGGGGGTTTGTTAGGTTTTAAAATTATTCCCTATATTTAAAAATATTTATTAACTGTTAGACGTATTTAAAGTATTTAAAAGTAATTTCGAGGAAACATTTTAAAAATTGGTGAGCGCAAATAAAAAAAAAAAGGAATAATCTTAAAACGTATTTTACTTGATTCAATAAAAAAGTACAGTTATTAAAATTTTTGTAAAAAGTAACTCAAAAAAATTACTTAAATAATAACGATCGCTTTTATGTTAAAAGTTACCGAAACTCAACGAAGCGTGCTCAAGAACAGCTGCTGAAAAATAAAACGTCAATAGTTTTTCGAATAATTTTTAAGAATAATTTTTAAGAATAATTTTTTCGCTGAAATATTTCTTTTATACCTATAAGATTTTTATTCTAACATTTTATTTTATTTTACTAGAAATAAAATTCCTTGTTAACATTAAAAATCTATTCAAAACGTTCGTTTAAGTTTTTTATTAATACGAGTGATTGTGCTTATCAACCGCTTTATGAAAATAAATAAAAATAAATAAATAAATATTATATAAAATCGCTTGTAAAAATATTAGCTATTGCACAGTTTTTAATCGTACAATATTAAAATTTCCAGTTTATTACTCGCTGACTTTTTAAAAAGAAAAAATAATTATTTGAAAAACTTTAAATTACATATTTAAGAAAAAAAAATCAAATACTAGCATATTTTATAATCTTTTTTAAATTTAAGTTGTAATGTTTTTTATTCGTTTAGTATAGACAAAACGTGACAAACGTCGAGGAAATAAACAAATGTTTTTACATTTTAAAAAACGAAACATTCCAAAACATTTTTAAATAATAACATTTCTACTTAAGTAGTTTTGCGGTAATTAAGTAAATTGGTGCAGTTAATGTCGATAAATATGAAAAGCAAATAAAAAGAATTTAATGACGTCAAAAATCACATCGTGCTTATGCGTCGCGCAGTTCTTATTCATCGCAAGGCCTGTGGTTCTCTGTTCCTTATCGCAACAAGGTCATCGGCTCACAGGATTTTAGATTATTGCCGTGTTGCTCAGTATTTTTTTAATTTTTTTTTAGTATAACCAATAAGAAAGATCTAAACTTTTTTAATATGTTATTTTTGAAAAAAAAATTTGAGCAAAAACTTTAAATATAAGAGCCATTCTGAAAAATGTGTTGCATTACTGAATGCATCGCAAAAGAGGGTTTATGCATGGGGATCATAAAAATGATATTCGGGTATGTTTTTTTAATTCATTTTCTTCAAATCAAGCTATAAACTAAATAAATCCACATTTCTAAATTTTGACATTTTTCATATCATCGTGGTGTTTTTGAGTTTCTGAGTTCAAGTAAACTTTATATAATATATTAGTTAACAAATCTCGTACTTGGGTTTTTAAAAAAAAACATTTAACAAATTTTTTTTATATACGTTTTTATGAAAATTTTTTCTGCTGGATGTAATGTTTACTAAATTGAATGTCTAAAAAGTATTAACTTTGCTTTTAAAACAAAAAAGATTTTTTGGAAATTTGGTTTTAACTGTGAGGTGTTGCATTACCGAAACTACACATGTTACATTACCGAACTTTCTGGTTTTCGCTTATAAATGATTTTGAAAGGTCTATTTTGCAATCATTTTTAAGTTATTATTTTAAGATAAAATTTATTTACTCTTTTTTATCCAAAAAATAAAATTGATGCAGAGGCGTGTTATGGGACTTTCAGGGTAAAGAAACGGACAATCAATTAAAACAGGTGAAATTTTTTATTACAGAATATAAAACTATATATTGAACGTTTATGAAAATAAATTTTAAATAAATAAATAAAGTTTTTAATACAACGTTTATAGTTAACAAATGCGCTCATTTACACAAATAACCCTATTTTTGATTATTTTAAAATAAAAACTTTACAACAATCTTCTGACATCTTTTTTTAAATTAAAGTAATAAATTTTTCAAGTATTTTGAAACTAATTTTGACTTTATGAAAAAAGTACACATAATTTGTGTGTACAGCAATTTGTTGTTTTAAACACAATTTGTGTGTACAGCAATTTGTTGTTTTAAACAATAAAAGTACAGCAATTTGTTGTTTTAAACAATATTCCCAGCAAACATTTTACAGCGGAACTTTAGTAGACTTTTATAGGCATTTTGAGAATTTCCCAACTTTTTTCCACTGTGAAAAGGCTCACTGGTTACATAGTGGACCACAATTGGCAGTCGTCATATTGGCTAGCCAACAACTAGCTTTTATATTACATGTTTAAGAGTTATTGGTTGGCCACTTTTAGCGAATCCCTTAAGAAACCTATGAGCAAAACTCTAATTAACTGCTCAAAATACTTATATAGGTCCACTGCAAATCCACTATAAAATAAGTGCTGGGTTAATAAAATTATAATTAGGTATCATTTTCACAGATTTTTATAAAAACACAGTTATTCATAGTTTGTTCATATATAAAAGTTCAAAAGTGTTTCATTAAGTTCATAGCCTTAACCAGAAAGACTGATTTTATCCTATTTAGTAAAGTAGTGGGTTTTAATCACTGTTTTATTATTTTTTATAAAAAATTGTATATACCAATTAAAAAAAAATCATGAATATTATCATTAAGTGCATATCTTATTTAGCTTAATTGATCATTAGTTTGAGAATCATAGTTTTTGCATAGATGCTTTAAATGCAAAGGAAAATTACCATTTTAATGTAGTCTTGTCGACAACACCCTTTAACACAAATTTTTGAAAACTTTACTTTGCAGCAATTTTATTGGTTATAACCAAATTTTTAAAATTTCCTGATAACATTTTTTTATTGCAAAATTTTATTTTTTTCATTTTAAGAGAATGGACACTATATTTCGTAAGGTACAAACTTAAAAAGGAATAAACACACCATTACATGAAAAAAGAAAGTTACTAAATCCTTTGATTAATTCTATGCAGAACTTCTTTAGCCTAGCAATAAGAAACAATCTTAACAATTTGTATGCAATAAAAAAAGCTGTTTAGGCCGTTTTGTTTCGTTGTACAGATTTTGACTTCAAGGAATGTCAACACCGTATTTGGCCAAGAGACACTGAGACTTGATGCAAATATCATTTAGAGAAAGTATTGTGAAAGTACTTATGTAAAGCTAGTAAATATTTTTGTTTCAGTCTTCAACACTTTAAAACCAACTTTTACTGGTTTATCTTCAGATGGTTTAATAAAACACCAACGAGACACTGAACCAGATTATTTGGAGACGCTGCCCAAAACTTATTTTTGTAGGTAGAGGCGTCTTTGAGTCTGCAGTTAATTTGTCTAAGATTGAATTTTATGAAGGTCCTAATGGAATCTTATTTGTACTTAATAAATTTTTCCTAACAGGATATGTAACGTCTATGAAACTTAATGAAAAGAATGAAGAAGCTATAAAGCGGTCTCTTCAATAGTCCACTGAATGTGTCAAAAAGAGAGAAAAATAACTAAAAACAATTAAAAAGGCTAAGTTAGACAAAGATGATTAAGAAAGGCTTAGTTAGACAAAAATAATAAAGAAATTGATAAAGAAAACTCAAAATATATTCCTGGAGGGTTTTAATATGTTTATATGAACTTTTTATTATGGTTTTATTCTTTTGTTTTATACATTCGTCGTTTCCTCAGAACTAAGTTTTGCCTCGAATACAAATCTTTAAAATATGATAACTTTAAACTCGTTTAAGCTTTGATCTAATTTTTTTTATGATTTTTTACATAACTAAAAAGGAACCAGATGAGAGAAAGATATTTAAAACAAAATAAAGGAAGTACTTTTTTATGCGAAAAATTGCTGATCGAATGTCCAGCAATTTTTCTATGTTTGTTTCAAATGTTGTAACCTATTATATATTATAAATAATAAAAAATACTTCACTTATCTGTATTAATATACCTCATTAGTATATAAACCAATTTTTAGCTTGATATGATAAATATTTTGATTGCTAGCTCATCACAAAAATTGCTAGTTTTTTCACTCTTTTTATTTTAAATAACTGGGTAATCAAGACATTTTTTTTTAAGTTGATTTTTTAAAATAATTAATAGAACCAGATTTTTGGTGAAAAATATAAATTAAAAAAGTTTTTCTATCAAGTTTGCCTTTTCTGTGGAGGACCACCTTAAGCTTAAGAAAAAATTTATTTAAAATTATTAAAAATTTATTTAAAATCTATACTTCAAAACAACAATTTTTACTAAGTAAAATAAAAGCTGTTTATTTGCAGTTTTAACAATTGAATAATGTTATTTAAAATTGAATAGTATTATTTAGAAAAAGTGCCTTAAAAGTGTATTTGTGTCAAAGAAAGTATTAGAGCTAAGTATATTTTTATCCATTAATAAATTTAATAATGGATTTATTAGAATGGAATCTTTTTTTGAGCACGCCATATAATTTTGACCTACAAGACCCAGTATAAACAGGGTTAATTTGTACTAGAAATAAGATTATTTATTTAATGATCTTATTATCTTGAGACGAACCTTTTTTTGTTTTTATAAAAGTTGATGCGCTTTTCTTAAATATATTAAACATTAAAACGGCACTATCTGGAAATTTGAATAGATTACAAAATATTTATGCACCATCAACGGCCATCTCACCAAGTCCAAAAAATCAAAAGAATATCCATAGTTTTTATAGATAGGGGAAGACAAAGCAAGATATTAAAAGTTTTTAAATTCTTGGGTTATTGCAAATCTTAGACCAATGAAGCAGTAATATTTTTTCAGTATGCCTGTTTTATCATAATGATTCATTGCTTCCACAAGTTTTGAGTTTGCAATTAAATACATTCAAGTGCATAAATACTTGAACAATATTTAAAAAAAACAAAAACTTGTATTTTAAAGCACAAGCTATATATACAGACTTGTTTCAACTCAATTTTAATTTTTAGACCCATTTCATCATGCTCTTGTTTTTTTTCAAAACTATTTGTTGTATAACTGACAGTTTTTTAATGGTACCATACCTAATGATACGAAGCATGTTACGAGAATCTTTTGTTTGCCTCCAAGTAAATTTAATTTAGTCTTTAAAATTCCTGGACCTAATAATAAAGCAATTTTTTTAAATGTAAATCGTTTTCTATGTCAAAGGCCAATTTTTTAAAGAAATTTTGTTTTATTAGGATGTTCTTAGAAGTCCTAACCGTCTTATCATCAGAAGTCTTTAGCATCGTTAAGGATTTCTGATGATAAGACAGTAAAAAGGTTAGTTAAGAAGTTTTTACCATCAATATCAAACAAAACTAAAAAAAGAAAGAAAAACTTTAGATCTAAAGAGAAATAAATTAAGTGATGATTTTTTGAATTGTGAATTGTGAATGTGAATTGTGAATTGTGAAATGAATTCCACTCTACTCTATGTATATGTATGTATATATATATATATATATATATATATATATATATATATATATATATATATATATATATATATATATATATATATATATATATATCCTTTACAAAAACATAATTTTAAATGCAACTAACTTTCAACTTCAATCTGACAATCCTACAATTGTAGATTGCATGAGAAATTTCAATTTAATATTTTGATAAGTTTTAATAGTTCGTTACACTTAATTGAATTCTTTAGTTTGTAAAAAAAGTTATCTCTATATATATATGTATATATATAAAATTATCTATATATCTATATATATATATATATATATATATATATATATATATATATATATATATATATATATATATATATATATATATATATATATATATATATATATATATATATATATATATATATATATATATATATATATATATATACTTTTTATCAGCGTAAAATGTTACAGGCGGAATTTTTGCTCTGAAATTTTTATAGCCGTAAATATAGACGTATAATGTTTTTTCATTCAATGTTATAAAACTTTTACCGGCGTAAAATTTTGCAGATATTT
>NC_061161.1:9233495-9285995 GCF_022113875.1 Hydra vulgaris | reverse complement strand
AAATTGATATAGTTTTTAAAACCATGCAAGTTAGTTTATGTTGTGATTGTTGAAGATGATTGATTTTTAAACTTTAAATGTTGTTTTGATAACAAATCTTCAATGTTTGAATCAAAGCATTAAAAAATTACATGCCTTTTTTAGAAAAAATTAAATAAGCACTTTTAAATTTTTCTGAGAAATGACACATTTTAACTATATTCAAATGCACATTTTTACACATGATGTAGTATTGAGTTAGATATTATTGAAAAGTATGCTGTTGTAAAGCTTCAAATGTTGACACCAATAGAGCGAGGTATTTTAAAAGTATGATTCAGAAGCTTTAAAACATCTTTTTTCTCTAAAAACAAAAAAATGAATTTTTAAATAACTTTAAAAATTTGAACTTTATAACAATCACAGAACATTTGAAAGTACTTTAAAAAACACAGTTTTTTATTTTCCCCAGGATAAAAAACTCAATTATCTCTTTATTTCAAGCCTTTTTTTAAAATTCTGCATACTACGTTTTGGTTGATTGTGTGATAACAAAATTTTTACTACAATAAAATTATAGTTGCTGTAAGTATCGTAATTTTAACTAATTTTTAGGACAAGTCTAAAAACTAATTAATAATTTAAAAGCTAGGTAAAATAATCACGTTTTCCATGAATTCCTAAAATTAAAGAATAGAAAAAGCAAAAATTAAAGTATTAGTGAATTTCTTTGGTTTAAAAGTGGAATTAAATAGGGATTGTCCATAAATTATGCAATGCTAAATTTCACTAATAAACAAAACATAAGAGATCAAAAGTTTTTTCTGCAAGTTTTGTCATGTAAAAGAATTAAATATTATCTACTTCTTTTTTTAAAATAAACTTTGCATTGCAAAATATATAGACAATCCCTAATTAAATGTTTAAATACTTGTGCAAACAAATTTGAAAAAGATATGAAATATATTACAAGAATAATGACATTTATCTTCTTCATCAGGTTCTGAAAGTTACTCTTGAAATTATATAAATAAAGAAAAAAATAAAGTTTCTTTAACATTCGAAACTTAACTGAGCTGCACATTTGTTTGAAATTAATTCAGCAGTCAGGAAGATATTCGAGAAACTTTAATAATTTTTGAACTAACTTTAATAGATAGTTTTGATATAACTTGCTAAATAAATTGACTTTAGTAACATTTTTTTTTTTTTTTTTTTAATTATACTTCACCTCCTCAAGGCCGACAAGGCCACTACAGACGAGGAGGCTACTTATTTTGTGGCTATAACCCTCTCTCAACTCTATAACTCCGAAACACGAACCTTGACAAACAAGGCCGCTGCGCAGAGAAACGAGTTGAGCGCGGTACTACCAGGGACGTGGTGGGGATCGAACTCGAAACCACTCGTTTATGAAGCGAGCGCTCTACCACTACACCACTACCGCATAATATTTAAACTAAACTATTGTAATACTGCATAATATTTAAACTAAACTACCGCATAATATTTAAACTAAACTATTGTAAATATGGTAAAACTATTTAATGTCTTTTAATTGTAAAATAAACATCATTATCTTTTAAAGAAATAAAAGATAATAATGTTGGAGTATGATTAAAAGTTTTCGCCAGATATATTACTTAAATACACATAATAATACAAGAGAAAAATTTAATTCTTTTAAATTAAATCTTTATATTTAAGAAGATAACAACTAATGCAATAATATCATAGCTGTTGTAAATATAACTTAAAATCTTTGAAATTATATTACTACTGTTTAAAAATATACCATCTATAATTTTAACACTATATTTGTAAATAAAAAAAGAAAATAATTAAATTCTTATTTAAAAATTACTTGCAAATAACAAGTTCCGCATCTAAACTTTGTCAATAGAGTTCTTTAAAACAGCCTCTAGATTAAATTTTGTCTTGAGTAAAAAGGATAAAATCTAATCTAGATATAATCTTTATAAATAAAATCTTTCAATTTTGTAAACAAATACTAAACAATCATATGCTTAAGAAATAAAAATCATAACTTTTATGCCAACTTAAAAGTGACTTAAACCACTCTTTTATTTACAGTATTATTATAAGTATATAGTATATTATTAGTAACATTATTATAAGCATATAGAATATTATTAAAAATATGATCATAAGCATATAGTATATTATTAAAAACATTATTATAAACTGGTTAAGTTTGTAATGTTTTAAGTGAAATTTTAAGTAGAAGTTTACTTACAAAACTTAGATTCTAGCTATCTAGTATCAGAGTGATTTGGGTTGGGAACTCCTGTTCTAAATCATTATCAATTCAATATTTTTTCTAATCTCTGTTTTTTTGTCTGAATAGTCATACCACACATCCAACTGATCATTGTCTTCTCTTTGGGTACCACCATATAACCATATTTTTTGGACACCACCATATACTGCACCATATAAATACTAAAGTTTATAAATATGTAAAGATACTATATGCCAGCATCTAAATAAATAGGAAAAATGTTTCTATCTATATATATCCATTTTATGTATGCATAAATGGGTCTCTTACCTAACCTCCTGGATCCAAGCAGGTATTTAAGCTGTTCTTAATTCTTTTTGGTTTCAAGTCAAGCTTTCTACTACACGTTTTTCACCTTATGTGCAGTTTCTATATTAAACATAATCATTTTTTTTTTTTTTTACCAAATACTCTTGAGAACAAATGTCTTTTCATTATAAAAGTCAATGTAAAAATGTTCTGTCTGATGTTAATCTCCATTATTCTTAGTTTATTAAATTTTGTACTTTATCTTAGATGTTCGGTTATAGAGACTTAAGGAAAATCTTCAACAGTGTCATAAAGTAAAGTTAGTCTAACATTCTATCATTAAAACATTGGTGTGATCTTATTACTTCTCCCCAAAATAAAACAGAATTATTTGCAAAAAACGTTTCCTTTAATTTGACAATTGAATTTAATGGGCATATTCTTCTAGCTATTACAGATAAATAGAACAACCCGTTGTTAGACATCCAAATTATCTCGGTTTCCGATGCTAAAGTCAAATCTCAATTTAGCTCTTCTATAGTCTTACAAAAGTGTTCTCCAGAACTCTCTTCAGTACTTGCTAAACAATTAATAAGTGCTAATTGAGTAGTTCTAATTTTTTATTAGTTCTAATTTTCAAAAACTCTAGAAAGTACCTATCTAACTATCCTATGATTAGTCTCTATTATTAGTTTTTTTAAATAAAAGTTTTGTGACGATTAAATCAACCACAATATTCTTTACTCCTGCATTGTTTCTAATCTACAATAAAAATCTTTCTGAAAATCCTACACTTGAGTGGCTCGTCAGTGCTGACAACACAACTTCATACGCTTGTCTTGACAAAAGGTCTTTACTTTTTGATTGCTTAAAACAAGTAATTGATCTTTACTCTGATCACATTTCTGTAACAGTTTGAAACTTGCAGTGGCTTCTGTAACAGTTTGAAACTTGCAGCGGCTTCTGTAACAGTTTGAAACTTGCAGCGGCTTGTGGTTTTAACTCCAAAAAAACTCAGTTATTTACTGCAAACAACTATCACAATATTGTTGATATTCCTATATTGACGAATAACAACCCTCTCACTCTAAAAAAAGGTCTGAAAGCACATTGTAAATGTTTTAGATTTATAAATGTAATAGATTTGCACATTATAAAAGTAATTATATAAATTTGTAATTATATAAATTAAAAAAAAAAGATTTGCACATTATAAATGTAATAAATTTGCTCTATCTGCAGGTTTAACTACATTTACCTGCTCAAACTTGAGGTACTCTACCATTATTGTAAGGTTCTATTTCTTTTTTTTTCTTACAAATACAAAGACTATCATGGTTGCTGCTTAAATAAGCCAGTATCCAAAGTTTGATCAACCAAGACTCTTTCTTGTTTGGCTTGTCATTCAGCAAAATTGTATCCTTTTTATTCATTTATTCCTTCATGCAATAAAAACTCTCATCAATCATGTTTTTTTTTTACGCACAATTTTTTCCGTTCAACCGTTTTCATTTTTCTTATATTTTTTAGTAACTCATAATGACTATGTATTTTGAAGTTAATAAAAAGTATAGTTTTTTTTCGCCAAGTACAGCTTGATTTCGCAAAGCTTCATACATTTCCATAAATTTATATACCAAAGACAGTGGACCAATTATATTTAGATTTTTGCTTTAATCAGCTTATAAAAATACATTTTGTTGCAAAAAATGTTATTGCTATATATAACTAGAAAATTCAGTGGCGTTTTTAGCAAACATTGAGATCAATAATATAATAGCTTTAAAAAAAAAGTCTTTTTCTCCATTAAGGTTAATTAAATTTATTAAAAATGACACAAATATATAATTAATTATGTTTGTAATTAAGGATATTAACTTTGTTAAATAAAATTTGTGATTTAAAAAAAAAAAAAATTGATGTTAAAATGTTTTTCTAAATTGATATTAAAATTGATTCTAATTGAATTTAAATTGATGTTCAAATGTTTGATCAGACGACATCTGAACTAATTGAATAAATATTTTAAGCGCGTGAAAATTAACTTTTATTATTATTATAACTAAAAGCTAAGGAGTAATAAAATAAAGCATTATGAAATCAAGGATCAGTGATCTTATATTATAGATGCTAAAAAAGTTCAATTTATATTGGTAACCAAATGCAACAATGATTCAATCAAATTTTGATAAACTAGTTGAATATTCTTATTTACAAAAACTTTTTACAAAAATATTTCTTAAATTTTTTTAACTTTCGTGAAGTTGCAAATCAATAAAATAAGTTATTTTTTTTAAACCAAGTTTTTAAACCTATTTATCTTTCTTTATAGATTGGCTGCGTCGGTTGTTGGAGTCGTGGAAAGAGTTAACAAGTTAATATCAGTAAAACCGTTTAAAACACGCTATAATGGAGAGGTTGGTGATGTAATTGTTGGTAGAATTACTGAGGTTAATCAAAAGCGATGGCGTGTTGATACAAACGCCCGATTAAATTCAGTACTTTTACTTTCTGCTGTCAACTTACCTGGCGGGGAGTTACGTAGACGCTCTACTAAAGATGAACTACTAATGCGTGAATATTTGATTGAAGGAGATTTAGTAGTCGCCGAAGTGCAGTCGATATTTGCTGACGGATCATTATCGCTCCACACTAGAAATCTCAAATATGGGAAGCTTCCCCAAGGAACAATTCTTAAAGTTTCGCCTTCTTTAGTTAAAAGATGTAAAACTCATATGCATAGCCTTCCCTGTGGTGCCACTCTTATACTCGGTAATAATGGATATATATGGATAGGACCTTTAATGTCTGCAGAAAGTGATTTATCTTCTCGATCAGCTCAGCGTATAACAATACAGCGATCCGATCGTGAAGTTATTGCACGTCTTAGAAATTGTATAACTATTTTAGCAAGTTATGGGGTCCAGTTATATGACACCAGTGTTAATTATATTTACGAAGAATCATTTAAATACAGCGTTAAAGAACTTTTACAGCTTGAGAATCAAGAAGATATTGTTGATGCTGCTAGAAGAAAACTTGCGCAGCATTTATGAGACTTTTAAAGGCCATTAGATTGATTTTTAATTGATTATATATGCGCGTATTTTTTATTTTCTTAACGTTTCTTTTAATTCCTCTCATGAAAGCATAAAAAGTTTACCAATAAAATTAAGTTTCATGTCTAGAAGACATTGAATTTAATTTAAATAATATTAATAAGAAAAACGCCATTTTAAAACTATCGCAAAATTATCAAAATTGATATTGGTATAAAATAATTTTAAAATTGCAGATATTTATGTTGCCTTGACAACTATCTACAATGGGAGGTGTGAGAAAATGTACGCACTGCTTCGTCCATAAAATCCCATGGGTTAATGGAGCACTTTTACTAAAGGTCTATGTAACAATAAAATGTGTTTTAATCTATATGTGTCACTAGGAGGAATTGGATTTTATTTACTTTTCTTAAAAAATTTTACAATTATGACTTTTTAAATAATTTTTTTACGAAATAACGTTAGCAGTTTTTAATATAAATAAACAATCTTCCTAAAGCCTCAAGTAAATTGAATGTCATAATGTTTGAAGACGACACTAATTTGTTTTTTGCATCCTAATCAATTACAGAACTTTATGAAACTATAAATGCTTAACTTAAAAAAAATTAAATATTAAATACCAAATTATATAAAAAAACATTGGTATCCTTTACCAAGCTAGTTCTATACTGTCTCCTGATAGTTCAAAGTTTCTATACTTCTTGTTCATACAAAGCTACTACATTTACGCTAATGTTGCATGGGCAAGTACTCGTAAATCCAAACTAACTGCGCTATATCGAAAACAAAAACATGCTGCAACAATAGTTTTTAATAAGGATAGACTCTCGCATGCTAAGGCACTTTGAAAAATTTGATAGCATTAAATGTATATCAAATCAATATATTCCAAAATTTGTTATTTATGCTCAAATATAAACTTAGACTTGTTCGTTCTCACTTTCCAAAAAATTTACTCCGAAATAGCAAAAATAGATACCATACCAGAGTAACGGGAAACTTCAACATACCTTTTAAAAAAACAAATCTCTCGCCCTTTTCCTTTTCGTAGCGTGGTCCTTGTCTATATAACAACTTAATATCCAAAATATTTACTTTTAAATAAATTTGGAAAAATCGAATGACTTAAATACTCTGAAAACGTTATTTAAAGATCTCATTTTAAACACTTACAACTTTATGACAATCAACCCCTAAACATTTAAAACTATGAATAAAACTAGCTATAATATTGGTTCCGAGACCAATATAAACTCTAATAACTCAAAAACAACAGCAAAAAAATATATAATAGGCTTATTTATCAACATATGAAGTTCACATGTTGATAAATAAGCCTATTATATGTTTTTTTGATGTTGTTGTTTTTGAGTTATTTAGATTTATTAGAGTTGCTAAATAGGTAATATATAGTCGTCCACATTGTGAACGACTTTATATTACCTATTTAGCTAGTAGGTAATATATGGTCGTTCACATTGTGAACGACTATATATTACCTATTTAGCAAATCGTGTACCTACTTATATTTATGTGTATTGAAGTAAAATCAAAAACTTCTTTTTGTCTGGATTTACTGTTTTTTGCAATTTTGTTTTCATTCTGCCGAAGCTGATAACATTATATTTTAAAAATATACTTATTTTAAATTGAAGTATCAAAAAATATTAGTAACGCATAGCGGTTTCTTGATGACAAGACCATCGGTCTTCTGCAAGTTTCCCGCGTTCTTTAAAGTAATTTCTAATGCTTTACAGTTTTATTTTATATATTTTTTGTATAAGGTAACTTTGTGATTTTTTTTAAATTTTACTATATCTGTAAAGATTCTATTATATATTACGAATTTGTAGGTACAATTTGTAAAAACAATTTGTAAGGACGAATTTGTAAATAAAGATAAAAAAAAAAGTTCATGATAAAAAATAGATTGTTTTAAATTTTTTCAATTTTTCCTATTTATAAGGGAAAGTTTGAGGGTTAAAAATACATATATTTAATAAATTTTTAAATTGCATATGGTAGAAATCAAACTTCTGCATTATATATTTTCAACTTAATTAACTAAAAAATAAGAAAAGTCAAAATAAGTTTTTTCATAATAGTTTTTTCTTGTTTAAATCAGACCGCAAATATTATTGGATTAAATTATAATACTAGAGAGGAAGCCAGATTTTTTATTTAATACAAATTTCATGCAAAAAATTTTTTTTCATGAGTAAAATAATTTCTTTGAAGTATCTTACTTCTTTAGTAAGATATTTCAATTCATTTTTCCCGGTGTAAACGTTATGGAGAACCGAGCATATTCCCCTGAAAATTTTAAATTATAGTTATAAAAATTAAAGAGATATAATAAATAAACATGCTTCAAATTGTTCAATAAAAAAAAAATAATCGAGTTACTCTTACTTTATTACCGCTAAAACAAATTTATCTATGAAATTTTTTTTTTTAAATCTATCAAATCTGAAAAAAAAAATTTTCCTGAATAAATTTGCGTGATTTTTACAGAGTTGTAAGAGTTGTAAGATACTACTAATAAAACTTTATTATTTCCTTTATTATATTTATTGAATAATTAAAGCTTCTTTATTTATTATATTACTTTACCTTTTTATAACTACTAGCAGTAAGCAACCCGTAATACGGGTTATTAGTAATTAAATCATTAAATATAATAAAACTTGCTTCACTAAGTTGCTTGGAGCATAAAAATCTGATAACTAAATTAAATAAAGCTCTAAGACTTTTTACATAAGCTGGTGGCAAAATTACAACACGTCCTGGTCTGTGATCATTTCCTTTTATAAAAGCAATTTTATTTTGTTAAAATTAGATGAGTTTTTGACTTGATGAAAATCCCGGAAATTTCTTTCTATAAATTCTGTAAAATTATTTTAATAAAATAAAAGGATAAATAAGGAATTTAAAATAAAAAAATATAAATTAATAAGGAATTTCTAATATTCGAAAAAGTTAATTTGAATGAATTAAAAAGAAAATTATAAAAAATATTTTTGCTTAAGGTGGTAGGCCTATGAAAAATAGAGATTTTTGATCAAAAATTGAAAAAAAAGGAAATATATTGTATTTATGTAAAAATTTATCCTCTATCTGCTGATATATGACTTGTTTAGGTTTGATTAAATTAAAAGTGTCTTAAATAACATATTTTGTTAGCTAGTTTTTTTGTTTACCTTAGCAACGTCATAGCAACGAAAAATTAAGACCTTATTTTACCCAAATTAGATGGCCAAAATGACAAATCTTGTGAAGCTTCTTTTTCCAATATAATATAGATCTGCGGTGTTTTTGGTCATGCTTTAAAGTTACATTTTCTTATAATAATTGCCATATTAAACTGTTTATATTAGCTGTGGTATAAAATCATTATTTATGAATTTTTCAACTCTTAATTTAAATCAATCAATTTGTACTTGTGTATAATCGTAATAAATGTCTTCTGGCAAAAGCAGCAAGCAAAATTTTTCACGAAAAAGAAAGAAGAAGCCTCCTGTAAATAAATACTCAAAAAAATGTCTTTCAAATATTTCATCAGAAAAAGTTACATCTAGCATAAGTAAAAAGAGGCTAATTATGAATCAAACTAATCTCAATACAATCAGTGAAGTAATAAAACAAGAAGATGATTACTTTTTATTCGTAAATTTCTCTGTACTCAAAATTGTTATTCAACCTTTGTTAGTATGTCCTGAATGTGGCCATAAAAAAATAACTCTCAGTGATAACAGAAAGAAAAGAAAGGGATTTGCCCATAATTTAGAACTTTTATGTGAGTCATGCGAATGGTATAAATCTGTTTATACATCAAAAGAATGTAATACACAAATCCATGGTCAAGGTCCTAAAATCTTTGAAGCAAATGCAAGGGCAGTAATTGGTTTTCGTGAAATCGGTAAAGGTTTTACTGCAATGGAAACATTTTCTCAATGCATGAACATGTGTTCTTTATCTAAAACACCATTCTCTAACCTTAATGACAATGAAATTTATACAGCATATGAGAAAGCTGCTTTTAATAGTATGAAAAAAGCAGCTGAAGAAGCTCAAGACAAAACATTAAATATTCCAACAAAACAAAGAGTAACAATTGATGGCTCTTGGCAAAAGCGGGGCTTTACATCACTAAATGGTGTTGTAACTGCTGTCATCAACAACAAAATTATAGATACTAAAGCTTTTTCTAAGAATTGTAAAGGTTGTTCAATGTGGAAAAAACATAGAGGATCACCAGCCTACAACAGATGGAAAGCAGATCACATATGTCACATTAACCATACAAAGTCATCTGGTGTAATGGAGGCGGCTGGCGCATTGGAAATCTTTTCTCGATCAGTTAAAAAGTACAATTTGATTTATCATGAATACCTAGGGGATGGTGATACTTCATCTTTTAAAGAAGTTAAAGAATCTAATCCATATAAAAATTATAATATTCAACCAATAAAATTGGAGTGCATTGGGCATGTGCAGAAGCGACTTGGTACACGCTTGCGAAATATCGTACAGAAGTATAAAAGAACAGAGAAACCCCTACATGGAAAAGGAAATTTGACTAATAGTGCAATTAATTGTGGTGCAACATTGAATGCAAACATTGTCGTATTTAAAATTTTGTATAATATTTTTCAAATTAATTTCTGGAAAATTAAATGAGTTTTGAGAAATCGAATTTTCGGAATTCTTGGAAAAAACTCATCTATGAGTTAATAAGTTAATTTAAAAGATTTTTTGCAGGAAGGAAAGGGGGGAGAAAACGCAAAACAAAAAAGATGGTTTTTATTTACAAACAAAAATAGTTTATTTTATTTACAAGCAAAAATATTATGCAAACAAAATTTACAAAGAAAAATATAATAATATAGTTTACAAAGATATAATACAAAAATAATTTACAAATATAAAGAATATAAAAATACATCTACAACTAGTATTTTGTAGAATTGTAACCTACAGAATATTAATTGTAGATGTATGTAATCCCCCCTCCCCCTCCCCTCCCTTCTTCTACAGCGACCACTGCTACCCCCTCCCCCAATGGAAGAAGAGGGGAGAATGGAAAATAGTCCCGGCCACCGTTTCAGACCCACACCATATGCGCCCTATGGGATGTGATTCCATTGTGTTGTCTTCTTTAGTTGAAAAAATCCTGGTATGACAAATCTGAAATGAAAATAAATGATATCTAAATAACAATTTTCTAACAGAGCAATATATGTAAGTGTAAAAATAACTCAAATACAATAATGAGCAAAACTGCAAACCACTTTCTCTTAATTGCAGTAACAGTTGCCGTAAATTTTGGTATGTGACAAATTTAAAATGGAATTAATATAAAAATTTAATAGTAGTTTAGATGCTAATAATGCTTTTGATACTTGCAACTGGGATTTGCTATTTGAGAAGCTGTATTTTAAAAAAAAACTTCCGTTGTCTGTTGTACACAAAATATCATCCGTTTGTCATTCTGGTTCTGCAAACATATCCTATCAAGGTGTTACCTCAAATCAATTCAGTCTATCACAAGGGGTGCGACAAGGGTCTATTATATCGCCGCATTTATATAACATTTATACTGAAAACATTTAAATAGAATTGTCTCAGAATGTAAATTAGGATAAACAATAAATGGAATTTATACAGGTGTAATTGCATACGCAGATAATGTAATTTTGCTAAGCCCCACAATCTCTGGTCTCCAGGAACTGAATTAAAGATTTAAAACATATGGCGTAGCAAACTTTATCATGCTAAACACTGAGAAAACAGAATTTCTGATTTCTAGAAAAAGTTATATTCCTAACAACGTTGTTAAAATTAATGGAGTTTCTATATATCTTTAAAATAAACTAAAACATCTGGATTTCCAATGGGATAACGATACCAGCAAAAAAAAATTGCAACAATCCGAAAGAAAAATTTAAATGTGCGTATAACTCAGTTTCAATCAGTTGCAAAAGCTCTAATTGACAGTGGAATTCGTTACTGCCAGCCATCAACAATTGTTCATCTGTACAATACATTAACAGTGCAGAAGCTTATATATGGCCTTGAACTATGTAAATATGATACTAATTTTCTCAGCAAAATAGACGTTGTTGGAAGAGCATTTTTAAAATCATTTTTTTGTATTTCGAAGTACAGTAAAAATTACCTTCATTCTTTTTTTAAAATAGAAGATATCTCAACTATTCTTCATAGGAACAAAGTTAATCTTTTTATCAGGCTGCTGAAAAATCAAACTTGTTACTCACTGATAATTAATCAAATACAGGAAACACAGAATAAAAAATCCTTTACAAACGAAGTATTTGATGCATGCAACACGCTTGATTTAAATTTCATACAGTGCATGTTAAATTGGCAAAAAATTTAAATTGACGCAACCCATCGTAGAGCTACAAACTAATGTTATGCTAATACTAAAAGAAACGTTCCAGTTTTGGAATTTGAAAGAAAAGAGAGAGGCGTTTAAAATCTTGATGGAAGGGAATGTTCCTAGAACTCTGTCCCAATAATATGTGGAAAACAAACCGGCTGTTTATAAGCATTTATTGCTAACAACTACAAGAGCCGTGTTGTTTTAGCTTATTTAAATATTATTTTACTTGTAATTTACTACCGGGTGATAAAGAGAAAATATAATATAATAATAGCAGTGATAGTAATTAAATATACATTTACCAAGTGTTGTTTCTGCTATTCTCACTATAAATTAACTATTTAACTAACTAAATTACTTAATGGATCATTAAATAATTTTAACTATATTTTCTTACATGTTTCGTTTGCATAACGGTTTACTAAAGTGAAAAAAAATTTATTATTTCGTGAAAAAATTTAATAATTCAATGTAAAATGAATATTTAATAAAATAAATCAGATTTTAACCAAAATTTTATACTAAATATATTAAAATAAATCAGATTTTACCCAAAAACTAAAATTAAAATTAAAACAAAGTCTTACAAATTTCTTGCATTGATTGCACTAAAATCAGATAATATACTATAAATGTAAAATAAAATATAAAAATCCTATAACATACTAAAACAAGTATAAAAAAAATTTATTATGTATAACTATAACTAATGATATGTAATGACTGTAACTAAAATATAACTATATATAAATATACAACTAATATTAGGGTATAAAGAATAATATATAAAGAATATATATTATAAATAAGGGATTTTATCAATAAATGGATTATGTTAACAATAAACTTTACGTTATAAGAAAAAATCTTACTATTTGGTTGAGGCTGAACAACTAAAAATATAAAAATAAATCATAGCATGTTAATTTAACTGATGTAAACCTAAATGTTGATTAAAATCCGTTAAACAAAGCAAAAAAAAAACTGCCATTCTGCTGTTGTGGTTCCACTAAAAAAAAAATTGAAACAACTAAGATGATTAAGATTATTTAAAGATTAATGCTATTAATACAACTAAGATTATTTAAGGATTAAAAAAATCTTTATAAACACCATTAACGACAAACAATCAAAAACTTACTTATTTGGACGATCATATCGTCTGAAGCTTCTAAAATTTGAAAAGAGTTTATTACAAAAACAAACAAACATTGCAAAATGGTAAATCAATTAAATATTAAAAAATAATGCTTTACCGGACATGGTAATTCTTTAATATAAATCTAAACAAAGGGAGTAAATAGCAAACTAAAAATTTCTAGATAAATACAGAAATTCATAGTAGATCTTTAATCTATTTATAAACAGATTTAACAAATAATAGATGATATAAAAGACGACTATACCGTTACGTTGGAAAACGTGAAAGAAATGTTAGACTACTTTGAATGCTTTAGATCTCAATGCTTTTGCTTGGTGTTAAAATGCACGAAGGGACACTATCAAACCGCGAATGTACTAATTTATCTTTACCACAATCCCGCACCCCTTGACACACTGGTACGTTTTGGGATAATCCCCTTCCCGATACCTGCATACGTATTTTGTAGATGACTCTTAATGATTATTACATTTTTCAAATAACATTTGGGGCGCTTCGCAGTTAAAGTCTTCCAATTACAGTTTAGGGTATAATGAGCTGTAAAAGAAGTTACCTCGATAAAATTTGAAAACCCTTATTTAATAACAATCGATGTTTTAACCTTACAATTAAGACGGGGTTCGTACTCAATTTTTCATATGAAATTCTTTGGTTTCTTTTTAAAATCTGCCACTTTTTAAACAAACAAAACGAAAAATATCAAACATAGATCATTCATGTCATATTTTAAAAATCCCGAAAATTGTTTGCTCAAATAGTCGTAAAAAGCCAGAATACTTTTCCCTTTATTTTCATTCTAAATCTTTTAGCTGAGTTGTATGCCATTTTTTTTGAAAGTTTTCTAAATTTTGCATGAATTATGTCTAAAAAGCCCTAAAAAATCAAATATATTACACAAACATGTACTTAAACTTGTATGTATGGAAAACCTTTTGGATACCGGAAAGACTTAAAGTCTTGAAAAATATTTAAAATTCCTGTAATATTCAGAAAAAGATAATCCCTGATCAATACCTTTCCCAGCATTTAAATAAACCGAATGTGATTTAAATTCAGTAAAAATCACAACGCAAAAGAGCATTTCTTCATGTCATATACGACAGAGATACTCAGTTATTAAAGTGTTTGCATAAACTCGTTGAAGAATACGAAGTTAACTAAAAATATTTTTTATAACATATTCATTAAAAATTTAACAAAAAATGAGACTTGTCAAATTTGTTTCTCTTCTTATCGCATAAATACGTCAACCGACAAATCTAAAAAAAGAAGTTAAATTATGAAGTGCTATAATTAATATATAAATTACAGGAAATAAAACTAAAAAATAATAAAATGGAAAGGAATTAAATGTGTTTGGTTACCTGTTATCATTTTGGTGACATTTATTTTAAAGAGCAATGATTAAAAGATAAGAAATCAAATCGAAATAAGAAAATTAATTGATAAAAAGTATAGCAAAATCTTTTTTCTTGGCTTTTAGCGAATGATTAGAAGCAATGAGTTCCAGTAATGAAACTAACTAATAATCCTTTTTGACGATAGACATCAACGGGAAGGTAAGCCAAGCTGTCTATCAACACAAAACAGCACAACAATAACGTCACAACGATAAGGGATCTTCTATAAATTAAACAATATTAATTATTTTTGCCCTAATTATGCGTTAATTTTGCGTTAATTATGGGTGGGAGATCATTTGTCAATTTGTGAGGTAATTTTCATTAAACATGAATCTTGTTTAAATTTTGGGTTTAAAAAAAAACTCTAGAATGGAAAACTCCCCTCCCCCGTTTATAACTAAATTTAACGTTTGGTAATTTTAAGGAAGTATATACGGACACACAATAATAGCACAAACACTACATGAGATAATTGACTTTTTTGATTGCTATTTAAATTTGAAATTAACATACTCTAAACTTGGAATTAACTTACTATTAACAGAAGAGCATATTTGCAACAAAAAAAAACTATAAAACTCTTAAGTCAATGTTATAAGTCATGACTTAACTGTCATGATTTAACTGGCTTTTCAGTAACAAAATCCACCTTTTCAGTAACAAAATCCGGCTTCCTAGTAACAAAAACTGGCTTTCCCGCAACAAAATCTGGCTTTCCAGTAACAAAAACAGTTAGTAAAAATTAAACGATACGTCAGCATCAGGTACCTTTGTCATTATTTGTAAAAATGTATTGTCTAAATCCACATATACAAACACAAATTCAGTTTAACTGATTGGGTGTTATTAAAATGTATTTAAATTGCAAAAGGCATTGAAAATTTTGGATTTTATAGTCCTAGATAATTTGATAACAACTGTGATTTCATATCTATTTGTATTGAATGATTCTTATGTGTTTGCAACTACTTAAGTTAAATCTTCAACTTTATGATTAAAAAATGCATCAAAAAAAACTATTTGAGACGCATATAAAACAGTTGGTAAGTATATTTTTAAAATATTTTCAAATATGCAATTTATAAAAAAAGTACAATATATAAGAAACAGCAATAGTGAAGCTAATTATTTAATGACGAAAATACATGTTTAATAAACAAAGAGAAAAGAAAAAGAAAAATTGAAATAAGACATAATTCAATAAATTCCAAACCCTCTGTCCTGCTTTTCTTTCCCTGTAATTTAAAAATACGTCCTACTTTTCTTTTCCTGTAATTTAAAAATACGTCATAAGGCAGATCTGAAATAAAAAACACAAATAAAAATATCAATATATGGTATAGCAAGAAAGAACATTTAAAATAATATTTAAATAGTTAAAATAAAATTTTAAAACTACAGATTAAGAACATTCGAAAATGTAACATTATCTGTGTAACATTTTTTACCTACCATACCTGGAATAGGATGTTAATCAATTTTAAAAAACAGATTATTAAACGCTACATATAATTGACCATGAGAGAAACATGGTTTTTTTAAAATGAACACCAACTCTATCAAGCATTTGACCTTAACTTTTATTAATTGTCATAGAATAAGCCAATCGGACCGGAAACTGGCGACGTTTGAGAACAATAAGTAAATTAGAATCCGAAGGAGCCAACTAAATTCTATGAAAAATTACCCATTTACCTTCAGAAACACTTGTCCAAACATCTGCATCAATAATTGTTTTGGAGAGCACAAACTTTCATTCGGGTGCCATAACATAGCTCAGCTTTAAGATCTAAATTTTTAAGTAACATAGTTACACAACCAATTTTCAATTTTAAACAATGAGTAGACATACCTGAAGGAGTTAAGCAGTTCAAAAACTTAACAGGAAATTATTTATTTCATTAAGATCGTCAGTCTCTATTTAATCAGCACTTAATTAAGTTTTGACCTCTCCATGTAGACGTTCAAGCACTTCTTCATTGATTGACAAAGAATCCACATTAGAGGGTGTTAAAACAACACGTTTAGTATAATCATTTGTTGAGCAACTCCAAATATTTTTTCAAAAATTGATTTGTTTTCTCTAATAATGGACTGCTGCGGTATTTCAATACATCCTTTAAAAAGATGTTCTTCCTTGATAGATATTGTTCTACTGCCAAGTTTTAACAGCCATTCGGATAATTCTCCTTCTCCATCACGTACTCTCATATTTTCAGTTAATGTAAACTTCTGCACCCTTTTCAACTGTAAAGAACATTTTATATATGATTCTACAACTTAAGCTGGTTGTCCTCTTTTCTCAACAGACAATATTTGCCACGAAAAAGAATGACTTTTCCACCAAACGGAAAGTTGTTGTTGCAAACATCTTTTAACAACCGATTGATTGCATTTAAAACGTGTTTGGGAACCATGGATGTCTCGTCAAGCATAAACAAACTAACTTGGCTTAAAAATTGTCCCTGAATCAAGTTAGGAGTCACATTGTGTGTTAGGAGTCACGTGTGTGTTGGATAACAGCACACACGTGTGCTGTTATCCAGTATTGGGAACGGAAGTTTAAATAAGCCGTGCAGCGTAGATTCATTTGTAAGAAGAGCTGCTATGGCAGTCCATGCAGCTGTAGCAGATTTAAAAGACTTACTGCTCGTTTTAGAAATCAAATAACTATATGTAAAAGTTTTGCTATTACCAGCTGGTCCATCCATAAAAAAAAATCTGAAATATTGATTTTTTACACTTGGTTGCTTGTTCAATGCAGCAAGGACAGCATTACTTAAGCATTACTTACATTTAATTGATTGACTTTAAGAAGCAGTCTTATTCTATTAGCTTCGTCAATTGATTGCTGAACATTATTTTTTAAATGTTCTAATTTAAAATCTATGAATTCATCAACAACAGGCAAATTATAATCAGATAGCGTTGTACCACTTTGATTAATAATCTTTTCGATTTAACGAAGAGTAGCTTGTTCAGCTAATATAAATAGAACTAGACGATGAATGAAACCCTCCATCATAAAAGCTTTGTATGTATCCTAAAGATGCAAAGGGTCGTCTGGCTCACAAAAGATTAAAATAATTGAAAACAGCTGTCTAATTTGCTTAGGCATTCGCTTTAAAACTGCCTCAGAAAGAGTATTTTGTCATTCAGTGTCATCTTGCAACAAACCTTTTAAAACACATGCTTCACAAAAGGTTTTAAGAACTATTCCATTAACAGTACGAAAATCCTCCCAAGATATTGCACCTTTTGCCTGCAAAATTAACAATCTATAAAAAAATAATTCGTTTGTTGGACTAACTTTATACATTCTTACTATCACCGTATTTCCACATCTAACCTTTCTAACCTTCTATTTACAATGTTTATCATCAAATTCAAAGTGATATGGAATGTCTGCATAAGAATAGCGATGCGCTACTTTATTTTCAGAATTCAGTTTAAACCATGCCGTAAGGTGTGTATCACGTTGAGCAGCACGATCTAAAGCCACTTGTTCTTCTCCTTCTCTAAAATACACAATCTGATTCTCAGGAAGATGAACCTTAAGACGGATAATAGTGTGTGACATTTGAATTATGGGATACTCGAACATTCGCTACAGTGCCTCAGGTGCACTAACATAAAAGGCAATCTAAAAAAAAATTTACTTCATCATGATTAACTTGTTCATTTATCAAAACATTTGCACAATCATGCCATTTGTATATGTATTTGTACAAATATTTAACAGCCTTTACAGACATACAAGCTTCAACATTAATGTGGGCTTGGTACCACCCAACGGTTATCTATATTGTTGCTTTTAATATTAATAACCAATTTATCATCACGACGTCTTTATAGAAAATAACCATTGTGAACGGCTTCTGTGTTGGCATTAAATTATTTAGGATAATTTTTGCTGCACACCCAATTTTACATGCAGGGAGAGTTAGGATTCAGTATCCCACATGGGTCGTGAATCATGCAAGTTTTAATAATATCATAAAGTTCACGATTAAGAATCGGATCGTGCATTTCTTCACATATTAAATTATTGATACCCTGTTCTATTTATAGTTTATCGTCATTGGCTAAATAAAGTAAAATGTGGGCATGCGGCAAACCATGCTTTTGAAACTCAATAACCTGAACATGCAACTTACAACTTACAACTTTGCCTAATACACCATGTTTGAATATATCATTGAGGAGTTTATTTAACTTTTAAATACTCTATTAACCATATCAGGTCTATCATTTGCAGTCTGACCCGGATATAAATTTTCTGTTATTTCACGCCATTTTGGGTTGCAAGTAAAAGTAATAAAAAGATATGGTTCACCATACTTTTAAATAATTGTCACAGCATCTTCAAAGTTTTCTTTTAAAGCTCTTGGACTTCCTACAAAAGATGATGGCAAAACTACTACTTGCCCTGGTCTAATATTACGATCGTTCGCAATGTTGTTAACATGTTCATGTAAAGCATCCTACTGCTCGCTTCTAAGTTTGTTTTGGTTATTTCTGATAAAAGCAAAACGCTGGCATTCAATTTTGACATATGTATCAACAGCATATTGCTGAAATAGTTTCTTGCCATAAAATAATGAACAGAAAAAATGCCTAACAGAAAATCTATAATTGTAGAACTGAGATAATGTAACATGATTTCTAACCAATGTGGCACGCTCAGGGTTTTGCACCAACTGATTATGCCAACCAGCATCACCTCTTGGGAAAAATAGAGGATAAACCATAGGATCTAAGTTGGCTGACATACTTGATACATTTTTTTAAGGACAACCTCTTGGGTAAACAACAACTTCCCTGGAAATTGGGGGAGCACCATCTTCACCAACACAACATGAGAAGGTAGATTATAGCAACTTCTATCACCCCCTTAAAGTAAAGACATTTTTAAAATAGAAGCTGAGTGACCTTTTAGTGCCGCTTGACGAATTTCTTCATCTTCTACTTCAGCCATGTCTTTAAATGCAAGAGCAAATGGACTTTGTTCAGTAATTATAGTTTGCAATTGAAACATTAAATCACGTAAAAAAATATCATTTTTTTACGTGATTTAATGTTTCAATTGATTGCACTACGTTGCTGCAATCTAAAATTTACTGCTGCAAGTGGATCATAAATATATAGTTGAGAATATTTTGGTGGAATATCTTGATCTGGCCTAAGATTACCTACACGGTGATAAATCTGATCACATATTTTAAAACATGGAGGCCCATGATTTATTGGTTAAACTACATCTGTTTTAAAAGAAGCTAAAGAAAGACAGGCATTATAATTTCGAATATGTTTTAAAAAGTTGACATTAGCATTACAATCTACATAACTCCCTGTAAATAAATACTGTAAAGCTTGTGTAAATGGTGAAAGTAGAGGCTAAGTTACCTTACCATTATGGCAACATAGAAAATGTGTTTTATCTGAAAAAATATTAGCACCACAGTGCTGACAAATTTAATTAATTTCTCCTAAATAATTACAATCTGGATTAGCATTACTTCTTGCTGTAGAATACATTTGTCCTTGTCCAACAGATCTTCTTACATTTTGGCGACAATTAACTTCGCCTCAATTTAGCCTACTTCTTTCATTTTGTAAATGATTAATTTCATCTCGCCTATGCATATTTCCTTCATTTTTTCTACGATTATTTTCAACACACCTTATAGCACTTACGTCATCTTGTAAATACATAAGATATATATATATATATATATATATATATATATATATATATATATATATATATATATATATATATATATATATATATATCCTTGGAATCGTGGCAGCGTCATACTTTGTGTGCTGGGGGGGGGGGAGGGGGAATTTACTCTCAAGGATGTAAATATTTACATATGTATATATATACATCCTTGGATGTGTATATATATATATATATATATATATATATATATATATATATATATATATATATATCTATATATATATATATATATATATATATATATATATATATATATATATATACACTGTTAAAAAAATAGTGCGATTTTCACGGAAAAGTTACGGCAGTTGCCGATGACCAAACTACTTGTTATTTTACGGAAAAATCCATTGTATGTATACGGAAGTAAAAAATAAAATGGATTTTTCCGTTTAACAACAAGTAGTTTAGTTATCGGCAGCTGCCGGAACTTTTCCGTAAAAAAACGGATACTTCCGTTTAAATTAAATTTTTTTTTACCGTTAAACAACGGAAAGGCAACTCAGCTGCCGGATAGTATCCGTAAATAAAAATAAAATTTAAATAAATTATTTATATATATATATATATATTTATATAGAGTTTTGAAATGGAATAAAAAGATAAAAATATTAGATGGAATAAAAGTCTTATTAAAGTCTTAGAAATTAAGTCTTATTAAAGTCTTATAAATTTACAGGAGAACATTGTTAAATATACTGTATCTAATACCACCTGCACTAGGGTTATAAATTCAAATCTTTTATTTGTTTTAATTCATTAATTAAAAAAAAGAAATCGTTTATTTATGGCATAATGCTGTTTGTAGTTTTTAAAAATTCGTGCAACATCTGCAGTTAAATTTAAGATCTGATACTAGATGTAAAACGGATACTTCCGTTTAAATTAAAATTTTTTTTACCGTTAAACAACGGAAAGGCAACTCAGCTGCCGGATAGTATCCGTAAATAAAAATAAAATTTAAATAAATTATTTATATATATATATATTTATATAGAGTTTTGAAATGGAATAAAAAGATAAAAATATTAGATGGAATAAAAGTCTTATTAAAGTCTTAAAAATGAAGTCTTATTAAAGTCTTATAAATTTACAGGAGAACATTGTTAAATATACTGTATCTAATACCACCTGCACTAGGGTTATAAATTCAAATCTTTTATTTGTTTTTATTCATTAATTAAAAAAAAAAGAAATCGTTTATTTATGGCATAATGCTGTTTGTAGTTTTTAAAAATTCGTGCAACATCTGCAGTTAAATTTAAGATCTGAGCTTTTCAATCAGAGTTTTTTACCCTAAAAAAACATTAAATTTTATCATAACAAATATCGTTCTAGTATTATTAAACTGAAAGAAATTCGTTCTTATATCAAATCTTATTTCAGTGTTTCACAGACGAAGGGTTTTACTAGATTTTTATTTTCTCAACTTTTGAATTTGTTTATTATAAAACTGTAAACTAGTGTGCAACCAACCGTAAAAAATAGTTAGCTGTTCACCCAAAATATTATTCAGTATGATAATATTTAATCTTCTTTATTCGCAGTAAACAATAAAATATCTAGTTAAACAAAATATTTCTTAATAATAAAAAACAAAAACTTTTTCTTAACAAGTACAATAAGCAGCTGCAAAGTTACTATACCTCATGTGTGCCCTTATTGTAAAGTTGAACTTAAAACAATATGCGGAATAAACCGTCACATTTTAAAATGCAAAAAGAATCCTTTACAAATACTCAGTCTACAAAAAACTAATACCTTTTTTTTTTTTTTTTTTTTTTTTATTTTTTTTCTTCTCCAGGTATACCATGTAAAATATACATTTATTATCGTGATAAAAAGAAAAAATATATATAAAATTATTACATATCAGATTGATAAAAATTCATTAATATAACTTTGATACATTAATATAGTATTGATGCAAACTTAATATAAATTCTGGTATAATAACTATTATATATATGTTTATTTTTTTCTATACTTTAATACCTAAAAAAAGCAAATCAAAGAAGAGTCAGCATTTTTTGGTATAAAACTCCAAAAAAAATCTTTTCGCAGATTCCCTTAATAGCGCCGTTTGGCGCATATCTATGTCTATATAAAAAGTTAATTAAGTAAATTTAGAAATAATGTTTTGTAATTAGCTTTGTAATTACTATTTCTACTGTTACACACACACACACACACACACACACACACACACACACACACACACACACACACACACACACACACACACACACATATATATATATATATATATATATATATATATATATATATATATATATATATATATATATTATTATTATTATTATTATTATTAATTAATGCTGTTGAGATAAAGCGCCAGGCAATATCTATGACAGCCGGTATAAATTAATTAGTGAACAAGTTAGTTCAGTCACTAAATAATAAAAAACGTTAATAGTAAGCTTTCTTGGTTTTTATCTTGTTTGTTATTGCTTCTAAGTCGACCTATTGCAAGTTTAATTTGAAGCTTTTAACTGTAGTAGATTGAACAACTTCGGCTGGTAGACTATTCCATCCATGGACAACTCTATTGCTGAAAAAATATTGCCTTTTCAAACAATTTCTGACCAATTCAAGTTTCATTCGATGTTTTGCTCCTCTAATGTTAGCTGCAGGACCTGATGAGCAAATAGAGTTCATTGTTTGATTTTGTTTAATATCAATGATTTCAATACCTTTAAATATTTTGAATTGCTGGATTAAATCGCACCTTAGCCTTCTAGTCTCCAAAGTAGTCAAACCCAAAATTTCCAATCTTTTTTTGTACTCAAGATGTCTAAGCTCCGGTATCATTTTGGTAGCTCTTCGTTGGACTTTTTCTAGTTCATTAATATCTTTTGTATAATATGGACTCCATGCTTGAATTGAAAACTCTAAATTTGGTCTAACATATGTACAATACAGTGTTTTTATTAGATCTTTATCCTTGTACTTGAATGTATTATTTAGTAGTGAGAGTATACTATTTGCTTTACTAGCTGCATATTTTACTTGTTTGGCCTATTTTAAATCACTTGATATATAAACACCAATGTCTTTTTCTAATTTTGACTTTTCAATTTCCATTAATGTATTGTTATTGTTCATAAAATATAAATATTCGTTATTATTTGAACCAAAGTGCATAATTTTACATTTTTCAAAATTTAATCCTAATTTCCATTTTGTTGACCATTCGTCAAGTTTATTTATATCATTTTGAAACAATTGTGAATCATTTTGAGAAGAAATAGGTGCAATTATCTTATTATCATCAGCATATAAACAACATTCATTAATAAAATTTTCTGGTAAATCATTTATAAATACCAAAAAAAGGAGAGGACCTAGAACAGACCCTTGTGGTACACCACTAAGTACATCAACCCAATCTGTCACACTTTTACCTAAAACCACTCTTTGTTTTCTGTTAGCTAAAAAACAGACGATCCACGTAAGAAGTTTACCAAAAATACCAAAAGTCAATAACTTGGATAATAACTTTTTATGTGAAACACTATCAAAAGCTTTTTTAAAATCTGTGTACAATACATCTACCGGTGTTCTATTGTGGAACGCATCTGTTAAAATATCTAGGTATTCTAATAGGTTTGTTGTACAGCTCTTGCTTTTCATAAAACCATGTTGTTTTTTTGAAAGTAAATTATTTTTTGTGAGATATTGCATGATACAATCAGCGATTATACTTTCTAACACTTTACATGGTATTGAAGTTAACGAGACTGGTCTGTAGTTAGATGCTTTTAATTGGCTTCCTTTTTTAAAAAGTGGCATTACATTTGCCTTCTTCCACTTATCTGGTAGGGTACCTGTTTCCATCGATTTTTTGAAAATTAAATATAATGGGTATGATATTGACGAGCTGCATTCTTTTAAAACATATGGATGAACAAAATCAAAACCGACTGATTTTGATTTATCAAGTGCTTGAAGTCTAGTTTGAACATCATTTTGTGTTATTAAAACTGTGTTTAACAATAAATTTGAAGGTATATTATGAAACTCAATAATATTTGTACAACTATCATTAACATACACAGAATAAAAATATTTATTTAGTTCAGTAGCTATGGCGATATATACAGGCCCGCCCAGAGCTTTTGTGATGCCCGGGTCCAAAAGTTTAATGGATGCCCTATCTTACTTCAGGTCTTAAAATGACAAATACAAAATAAATTAGTATAGTTAGTTTTTGTTTACTTTAATAGAAAATCTGAAATCACATTTAGTAAATTTTGGTTTTTAAAAACAAACTATGGTAAAATCAAGTGTTAATATCGAACGCATCTTTCTGGCCTTCTTATCGGCAAAAATAACTACTTGATAAGAAACGTTATTGGCTAAATCTGATTTAATTGAAAGGATCATCAAGTAGCACAATCGCTTCTGGTCCATTGTGGAATGAAGATAACCTTTAATGATAGTTAACTTATTGAAAGATCTTTCAACTTCAGATGTTGAAACGGGAAATATTTGGAAAATTCTAAGTGAAACACACCCTAGTGAAAACATTGAATGCAATCCCTTTGCATAAACTTCATTTAGATGTTCGGTAGGCTTTTTGCTGCCTAGAATATTTCTTCTTACAGAAAAAAAATGCAAAACTTCATCAGAAAATTCGTTTTTACATAAGTCTTCTGGGTGATGTTTTGCGAGATTCTCAGCTTTTAAACCTAGTTCTTTGTCTGTTTGAGATTTCTGTGAAGACCAAAGGAAGAAAAACTTGTTACACTCCACTTGTATTACTTTAAATCTTGATTTTATTTGAATAGTCAGATTGCCGAGTGCAACATTGAAGACATTAGCCTTGACTACGAAAATTTTTTGTGTCGAACTCAATCTCTTCCAACTCATTTAATATCAACTTTGTTATATAAGATCCTTTTTTCTTTTCAAGTTTTTCTAGTTTAAGGAACCTTTTTTTGACCTCCCACAGATGATTATCACTGAAATGCAAAAAACGAAAAATGAAAGTAATTTGACTGCTGTGTGACAAATCGTCAGTGCTGCACGTGGTGATAGTGAAGTATATTGATTTTTTGATTTCTCAAATACCTTCTAAAACAATACTAGATAAACTCATTCTGTAAACTTCAGGACAAGTAATAAACTTGCTACGCTTTTCTTTTTCTTGGTGCTTAGCTATAATCTCAAAAATATTTAATTCTCATTTTTGAACACTTTTTGATTGGATCCTAATTGCAAACAAAAAATTATCAAAATAGTAATCCATATTTATATCCAATTATAAATTATAATTTTGATTTTTAAATTATAAATAAAATAATGCAAAATATAATTTAAAATTTAAAAACAATATTCTTAATCCTAAACGCTAAATTTTATTAAGTTCGAAAAATTGTGACATCAAGAATTATAAAATTACTTTTTATCGCTTTGTTTTATCTCTAAAAGAACTTTTACCGTTACTTTTTTTTTTGCCGTTAAATAAGAAAATTTTTTATTTTATTATGCAAGCAAAAGGGCAACGAAAACGCGTGTGTTCAAATGGAAAATGAAAACCTTGTAAAGTAATAATTATCCTATTTTAAATATCAACAAAGTTTTAAAGAAGAACAAAATTATTACACAAAGTTTGCTTAAGCTTAAAATATGTTATCATCTAAGTTTTTTGTTATTACAATAGTTTTTAAAGGCATATGTGATGCCCCATAGACTGTGATGCCCGGGGCAAACTACTTCAATTGCCCCTCCCTCTTGGCGGCCCTGTATATATATATATTTATATATATATATATATATATATATATATATATATATATATATATATATATATATATATATACACATACACGCATTACACACATACACACACACACACATATATATATGTATATATACATTTTATTTATTTTTTTTTTTTTTATTATTATTATTTTTTTTTCTTTTTTGTTTTTTTACTTTTATTTTTTATTTTTACTTTTTTTTTTACAAACTCAGAATATGCAGCTTTGCTTGCCGTTTAAACGACGATATTCCATTTAAGTCTTTTAATTTTTGATTTTTCACGTTTTTCCATATTTTAGGAACCTGTGACATAATTGAAAATTCAGAACCCCAGGTTTTAGCTTTTTTAATATAATAGTTATGGAAGCTATTTGATCGTAGATTACAACTTTGAGAAAATGATGACGAGAATATGTCTAAAAAACAATTTGATAGCATATTATTTTTATATTTGAACATAAAAATAAGAATCTGATATAAATTAAGTTTTTCCAAGTTTAAGACTTTCATACTTGTCATCGCATTGGAAGGATTGTCCATTCTACCTAGATAATGAATTGCTTTATAAGCATGGTTTTGCAAGGCTTGAAGTTTGATTAATTTTGTTTTGTGTGTATTAGCCCACACTATATTAGCATATGTGTGATGACTGTGAATTAGACTAAAGTAAAGTTTTTTTCTTGAGCAGAAATCAAGAAAGGGCGACATTTATATAAAATATCTATTGCAGATGATGTTTTGGTTTCGATGTGTCCAATATGATTTCTCCATAATAAATTTTAAGGATAGTTTATTTGCTCTAAACCATAAATTAAAGTTTTCCAGTTCAGTATTTGTTGTTTCGAACATCGACTTTAAATTACGATGATTATAAAATAAAGTTGTGTCATCAGCATACATAATTGAAGATACAACAGATGATGCTTTATGCATATCATTGATGTAAATTAAAAGCAATAACGGTCCTAAGATTGAGCCTTGAGGAACCTCAATACAAGAACACTTGAGTCTTTGTTTATTACAAACTGCTTTCTGTTACTCAGATAGCTTTTTACCCATTTATACATTAGTACTTTGATACCACGTTTTAATTTTGATAGTAAGATGTTGAGGTCATCTGTATCAAATGCCTTTGTAAGGTCTATAAACACTCCCAATACATGATCCGCTTTATCAAAAAACTGAAATATTTTATTAGTAAGTTCAATGATCTTCATATAAAAGTTTGTTTAACTTCAAGTGATTATAAATTCGATTGTATATTACTTTTTTATAAACTTTAGAGAACACTGGTAAGAGGGATATTGGACGGTAGTTAGACATATTATTACAATCTCCATTTTTATAAACAGAATTGACTTTAGCAATTTTTAACATATCAGGAAAAGTACTGTGTTCAAAAGAAGACGATATTAGATGAAATAAGGGTTTTCTAATACATTCAATGACGTGTAATGCTACATTACTAGTAATGTCATCATATCCGCATGACTAATTTCGCTTTAGTTCAGTCAGAACTTTGTTAAATTCTTTATAGGATATTTTTTCATTTGATATACACGATAGGGTTTTTTTTCCAATAAATTCATCAAACTTCTTATTTGGCATCACTATTTTTGAAGCTAGACTGGGACCAGGATTTACAAAGTGTTTGTTAAATTCATGGTAAATATCTGATTTATTTGTAATGTATTATCACAAAATATTTTTTGAGGTATGCTAAAGGATTTCTTTTTTTCTCTACCAGTTACTTCATTTATAATCGACTATGTTTTTTTTTATGTCTAATTTATTTTTATTTAGCAGATTAGAATAATACACAATTTTAGCTTGTCTAATATTTTATTGAAAAACTATTTATAGGCTTTGTATGTTTTTTCATCACCTTTATCCTTTGATTTCAAAAATTTTATATAAAGTTTTTGCTTTTGTTTAGACGATTTTATAAGATTACTCGTCATCCATGGATTTTTTAATTCTTTATTTTTTACTTCAGATGTTACCATGGGACAGACAGTATCAAAAATACATTTAAAAGTAGCCGTAAAGTTATTAAATGCCTGATTTTGATTAGCTGAGTATACATTTTTCCAGGACTCCTCAAATCGAGATTTTTTTTAGTAAGGTTTCTTTTAATGACAAGACAATTTTTATTATCATTATTAGATAGAATACCACGTGCAATGTGAAAAATGGGGAAATGATCAGAAAAATCAGCAATTAAAAGACCAGATTCAAAATCAGAATTATAAGAGTTGTTTGTTAAAATATTGTCAATGGCATAAGAAGTTTTTTGCGTAATTCTTGTTGGTTTAAAAATAGTAGGAATAAGATTAAATTCAAGTAACGAATCAGAAAAAGATTTAATGTTGAAAAACTTTTCATACTGTAAAGCATCTATATTTAAATCACCTGCAAAATATATATACTTATCGTGTTTACACATTCGTGATGTTATGTTCTTCAAGCTATTAATAAAATTATTTTGATTTCCACAAGGGGGTCAATATAATGAGGAAATAAGTAATGATTTGTTAGTTTTATTCAAAACTGCTATGCATAAGGTTTCAATATGTTTGTTTGTTTTGCTATATGCCTTTTTTTTTTTAATTCAAATTTTTCACGAATATAAATAGCAACTCCGCCTCCGATGCCGCTCACTCGTGGTTGGCTAATCAATTTATAAAGTGATAAGTTATAAAGAGAATTATCTAACAAAGGCATATTTGCTTCAAGTTTCTGAAATACAATTTACATCAAACTGATAATTCAAAGAGTAATAAAAGTTTTTAAACGATTCAAAATTTTTACTCATAGAGCGCATGTTACACTTAAAATGCTGAAATTTTCTTCGACTTCTCTTTAATAAATTTTTCAGGTTTATAGTATTCATTGCTTAGGCATTTAGCATTTAAATTGTTTATAAAATTGTATTCATGAGATTTTAATTTTTCTAAAATAGGAGATTTAAAGTTTTCAAAGTTATTGTTAAAATTATCGATTTCAGTCATATTACTTTATATCATTAAAAAAAATAAATAAATATCAAGAAATTCAAAAACAAATTTTAAAAGCTTACTTAAGTTGTTTTGTCACCAACTTTACTCTCAATCGGCTCATCTCTAACAATTAAACTGTTATAAATCACCTTCGCATATTTGCCGTTACTTCTACGAATTTTAGCTTGAGCAAAAAGTTCTTTGCGTATTCTCGTTGTTTCTTCGCTAAAATCTTCGTTAAAAAATATATTTTTTCCTTTTAACTTACGAGCATTTGTTAATATTGTCTCTTTATCTTGCCAATTGAGTATTTTGCAGACGATTGTCCTTTTGTCCAATTGAGTATTTTGCAGACAATTGTCCGTGGTCTTTTTTCTAACTTTCCAACTCTATGAACCTTTTCAATTGTTTCAATTTATTTTAAGGTCCTCTTTAATGAGGGTTTAATTTTTTTTCAATACATCTTCATTGGTTTCGTTTACTCCTTCTTTAATTCCCGCTATTCTTAAATTATTTCGCCGGTTGCGATCATCTAACTCAACAGTTTTGCGTTTGTTTTCTGTCGCCTCGTTTACTAACTTTCCTTGAAACGACTTTATCCCAATTATTGTTTCTTTTATTATCGCCATATTAACATCTACTTTTTTTACTTTGGTTTTAATATCATTTCCAACAAAAGTAAGTCCTCGTTTTATTTCCTCGACATCCTTTTCTAATATTAGTAGTCTTTCATTAATGCTGTTAAAGCTTTTTTTAAAACGTTTCAACATTGTATCTGCTTGAGCCGATAGCAGTTCTTTCAACATAACCATTGTAACAAAAATTTCGCTTTCCATAATAGAGTTTTAGTAAAGAAGAAGAAGAAGAAAAAAATTAATTATAATAACTAATAAAATAGAAAATTATTATTTTTTATTCAAAGGTTGTTTTTTTCTTTCTCTTTTTTTTTCTTTATTAAACTTCTTCCGTTCACACGTCTGCTCTTGCTGCTTGCGTATTGCGTAGCTCTTCTACTAAAGTAAAACCCTCAATTACAAAACAAAACGACATTATAATAGCATCCACTTCGTCTAACAATTTAGCGTTTAATCAAAAAAAGGGCTACACATTAACACCTACGCATTCTAGAAAAACGACACCTGTAAGCATACTGTCTTCTATGAAAATGACACCCATTAGTATAGCATCACATATAGTTCGCAGAAAACTACCTGAGCTTCCTTCTCAAACAACAAATCATTTATTTAATGAGAATTTTAAAAACGTTCTCTTCTTGCCTGAATTAATGAACCATCTACCAGTTCTAAATAACAATGTCATGTGGGGAGTATACTCATATCAACAATTTAATTTGTTTGTGGATTCTACCTATGATGAGATCGTAATTTGCCAAAGAAATATTTTCAACATTCCATCTGGAAAGACAGGTAAAGAATTTATAGAGGAGCTAACCTTTTGGTTATGAAAGTTTAATTCCACTTCTAGTTTAAATTCAATCGCGCTGAAAGTCATTGTGATTTTGCTGAATCTTCTTTTGCAAAAACTCTCCGCCAAATCAAAGTCCAAAGAACATACATTATGTTTAATTTGTAGGATTGACCTTTGGAAAAAAGTAGATACTAGTTTACTGTTAAAAGAAGTTCGAAATATACAAAAAAAAATGTAAATTCCTAAAATAAAAGATCTATGGACGATACATCTAGAATATTTGCCAAATTAATTATGGAAGGCAAAATCACTGCAGCGCTGAAATTTTTAGAAAAAGAGGCATCATCCGGCATACTACCACTATCAGACAACACATTAAAAAACCTTAAAAGCAAACACCCTGAACTCTCCCAAGTAAAGGATTATAGCTTACTGTTTGGTCCAATTGATTTAATTCCAAAATGTTTCTTCGATTGTATTGATGAGCAACTAGTTATGAATTCAGCATTTGCAACTAAAGGATCTGCGGGACCATCAGGAATGGATGGCGATATTTATCGCTGCATCTTATGTTCTAAAAACTTCATCAAAGAAGGTAAAGAACTCCGAAAAGAAATCGCTAAAATGACACAAAACTTACCAACAGAAACATATGAACCAACATTTCTAGAAGTTTTCACTGCTTGCCGATTAATTCCTCTAGATAAAAATCCAAGTATTAGGCCAATTGGAGTAGGAGAAGTATTAAGGCGTATCATAGGTAAAGTAATTACCTGGTGTTTCAACAGTGAGATAAAAGAGGCAGCCGGGCCATTACAAATATGTGCTGGACATGGGGCAGGATCCGAAGCGGCTGTACATGCCATGAAGGAAATATTTGACAATGTGCAAACAGATGCAATACTTTTGATTGACGCAAAGAACGCTTTTAATTGTATGAATCGACAAGTCGCCTTACACAACATTCAGATCATTTGTCCATTAATTTTAATTTACTTAATCAATACTTATCGAAATCCATCGAGGCTCTTTGTGGCAGGGGGTAAATTATCCCATGGTACTCTTGTAACACCACAATTATTATAGAACACTTACTTGTAAATTACCCACAAGTTAAGCAGGTGTGGTTAGCGGACTATGCTGCAGCTAGTGGAAGCATTGCAAACTTACATATCTGGTATCAACACCTTATTCATGAAGGATGTAAACATGGCTACTATGTAAACCAACCTAAATACTGGTTAATTGTAAAATCCCCTTAGTTAGCAGAGAATGCAGGCATAGTATTTGGTAAATCGGTCAACATAACTATAGCGGCTCAACGATATTCGGGTTCAGTAATAGGTTCGCAAAATTTTAAGAACAAATATTGCACTGAGAAAGTAGCAAAATGGTTAACCGAGTTAAAACAACTTTGTAAAGTAGCAGAGACGCAAGAGATTTTGTTCAAAATTTACATATTTCCTAAGAACTATTCCAAAATTTGAACAATATCTAGCGCCCGTAGACAAAATACTTAGTCATTTGTTGTTGCCAACTCTTTTTGGAAAAGATACGCCCTTTGAGGATCACATTAGAAAACTTTTTACATTAACTCCTCAAGATGGAGGATTGGGTATACCTATACTAGTTGAAGAAGCGCATCACCAGCTTTTATCATCTGTGAAATTAACTTAAAATCTTGTACAGCAAATTATAGATCAATTTTAAAAACAAAAAACTCTTCCGGGAATGTTCTAGAAGATCTTGAAAAAATATTAACTACTGACAGACTTAAGCATCGCAAAGAGAAAATAATTGCAATTGATTCAATGCAACTAGATTCAATGATAAGATACATATAGCAAACAAGATGCGAATGTGCTAGCACCTGGTTAAACGCCTTACCACTAGAAAACCAAGGTTTTCTTTTAAATAAAGAAGAATTTCGAGATGCACTTTGCTTACGTTATAATTTTGACTTGAAAAATATTCCTCGTATTTGTGAATGCGGAGAACCTTTTAATGTAACTCATGCATTGTCGTGTAAGAAAGGTGGCTTCATTTCAAGTCGTCATGATAACATAAGAAATTTGTTTACCACATTGCTTAAAAGAGTGTGCATAAATGTTCAATTTAAACCACACCTCATACCCCTTGATAATGAGAACTTTTATTTCCATACAGCAAATAAAAGTAACCAAGCTCGTTTAGATATTAAAGCAAATGGTTTTTGGCGAAATGGACAGACAGCATTTTTTGATGTAAGAGTTACGAATGTCAATTCCATGAGCAATAGCTGCTATATTCAGAAAACACGAAAAGGAAAAAAAAAGAGAGTATGGCGAACGACTTCGTGAAGTCGAACATGGCAGCTTACACCACTAGTGTTTGGTACAAATGGAGGTATGGGTAAAGAATGTCATCGGTTTGTTAGAAGGCTAGCGGAGGAACTAGCGGAAAAACAAAATGAAAAATACTCTGTTGTTATGACGTGGTTAAAAACAAAGTTATCTTTTGAGATACCTTATATATATATATATATTTATATATATATATATATATATATATATATATATATATATATATATATATATATATATATATATATATATATATATATATATTTACTTTATCTTCCATAATAAAACCTAATTTTCAAATGGAAATTTCTGTGTTTCAAAATTTATTTTAAAAGAAGAAAAATTTCTGTTCAATTTGGTTAAATGGATAGTTTTCGTACAAATAACGGAGAATAATTGCGTAAAAGTACGGGAATTTTTAACAGTATATATATATATATATATATATATATATATATATATATATATATATATATATATATATATATATATATATATATATATATATATATATATATATATGTATATATATATATATATATGTATATATATATATATATATATATATATATATATATATATATATATGTATATATATATATATATATATATATATATATATATATATATATATCATATATATATACATATATATATACATATATATATATATATATATATATATATATATATATATATATATATATATATATATATATATATTTATACATGTATATATATATATATATATATATATATATATATATATATATATATATATATATATATATATATATATATATATATATATATATATATATATTATATTGAACTGTATATTAGTGAAAACATATGAAAACCAAAAATTTCTTTATAATATATAAAGTATATTTGATAACTAAACCTGTACAGTATCATTAGTTAAACAACTTTATTATGACTAATAACAAATCTGTAAACATTAATTTTCTAATCATCTAAACTTTAATAAACTGTAAACAATTAAACTTAAAAAAAAATGTTTGAAAATAATTAATGCTGTATTAAATATAGAAAAACAAACATATAATAACACAATTATATCCTAAACCAAAATTCATTCATGCAAGAGAAATTATTATACATTTATTAAAAAGCCAGAAACATTTTTTAAAGAAAAAAAGTATTAACAATACTATAGATAAATTTTATTTATAACAAATTGTTTTCATTGCTTTTATCCCAATTATTAAAAGCATGTAAAAGCTTGAAACTACCCATAAACATCTTTTAACCCTAGACACCATCTAACAATAATAGTAATCTATATTTTCAATATTAACATTTATAACACGAAGCTTTAAATTTAAAAGTTTTAAATTTAAACTTACAATAAATTTAAAGTTACAATAAATTACTTAATAAAATTTTAAAAAGATTATATATTACCTACAGTTTTAAGCCACTAAACATCTACTTAATGTCTAATTAAACATTTTGAACTCGTGAATGAAACTACCTTTTAATCATTTTTAAACAACAGACACCGACATAAAGATAAGCCAATGGTAACAACATTACGCAAAAAATTATCAAATATATTGTTATGTATTTTCAGTATAGTTATATTAAAAGCTAGACAAAACTTAGACCTAAAGCAGTGGCACCGCTTGATTAGTAAGGTTGAAAAATATTGCTCTACACTTCTGCCAAGTCACACTATTTTGAAATCATGAAAACAATATTATATAAACGTATATACTAACGATATAACAGAATATATTTTTTTAATGTTATATAACATATAAAAACACCTCATTTAACAATCATATATACATTGGATAAAATACATTTCATACTATTAAAAAAATAAATTTATAAAACAACTACATAACATATATCACTACATACACATATTTATTAAAAACCTTTTTAACTTTGAGCATAATATAAACATATATGCAAACTTTTACCAACTATAAAAAACATTTATTTGCTTCAATTATTTTTAATGTAACAAAGAATGCAGACTACAAAAATAAACAACATTGTTAATAAAAATGAAGTTATGTCAGTCAATATATGTTTATCTAAAAGATGAAATCATTTAGGAACAAAATTCAAAATTTCTAATAAATAATAATTCAGATACCTTAAAATGAAGTCTAACACAACGTTCTTTTGACAAATTCCAGAAGAACTTTTTTTAATTTTCCTATTCCTAATTATTTTTCCCAAGAGAAAATATACATATAGTCTATATATCAATATACATATAGTCTATATATCTATATCTAAATACATATAGTCTATATATCTATCTCTAAATATACATATAGTCTATATATCTGTATTAGAGATATAGAGAAATACAAAATAGACTGAAATTAACGCAAAATTTTGTATATAAACTTACATGACCACAAATAACAGTCTTTTTTTATTTAACTTTTCATGCATAAATATAATTTTATTCTCATTATTCTTTTTACAAAAAATAATCTTAATCTATAAATAAGAAAATGAATTAAACTTACTAAAAAAGCCACCAGCTTTTCTTAAACATTAGTTTCAGATTAGCTAAATCTGATCAAGCCAGTTTAATCAGCTTGATAGCTAAAAGTAAAAAAGAATAATACTCCATAAATATTTAATATAAAAATATACAGGAATATATTCAATAAAAATCTAAAATAGTGACAAAATTTAAACATACATGTAAAAATTTTTAAATAAAATTTGCCAAAAGTTGCTACTTTTTATAAATGTTGCTGACAGAGCCTCGACCTAGGCTCACAATTTTAGGGGACCCAAATTGAGTTTTTAGAGATTTGCTTAAAAGTTGTGTCCAAAAACCTAATTCTATTTTTGATTATCTACATAATTTTTTGGTAGATTTCAAAGTTCTTGCAAAAGATGGTTTTATTTAAGAAAATATTGAGTTCGAAATCAATTTTGTTGTTACATATGTGATGCACCAGCTAGAACATTCGTTAAGTGCAGGCGCGGAAATAGGGTATAGCCCTTGTGGCTAAGGTTACAAATTAAAATATTCAATGAAATAAAAACCAATATAATATTCCAGCATATTTTTGAAATAAAAGTAATGTAAATAACTAAGATAAGTTTATTTTTGTTCGCTGTGTAAATTCGGCTTTAAAAGCGATAACTTAAAACCGAAAAAACCGGAATTAAAAAAAATATAGGTCATTGCATACCGGTTTGTGGCTAAGCCACAAACGACTTAATTTTACGGCATAAGCTGACTAATTTATCGTTTTTTTTTAACGTAATATATTTTTATTGAAAAGTCGTATGTCGTCAACACTCGTAGCCCGTGGCTACCCAAGTAGCAAACAATATTGGCGCAATATTGGCTCAACATTGTTCGTAATATGGGCGCAATATTGATAACAATATTGGACCAATACAAAATGTGTAGATTTAGCAATATTCGCCCAATATTCAGTTTATATATTGGACCAATATTGATTACAATATTGGTGCAATATTTGTTTACAATATTGGTCCTATATTGTTTGCAATATTGGACTAATATTGACAACAATATTGGACCAATATAAATGTGTAGATTTAGCAATAATCGCCGAACATTTATTTTATATATTTGCCTGATATTGATGGGAGTATTAGCTCAAATTTGATTGTATTATTAGTCCAATATTGTTTGCAATAATAAACCATATTTATATAATCAAACCAGTATTTTTGCTATATTTATCAAAAACTGTATGAGAGTATTTGCGCAATATTTGTCACAATATTGGTCTAATATAAAGTGTAAACATTTAGCAATATCCGAACAATATTGTTAACGATATGGGTTTATTATTAGCGAAAATATATTTATTACAATTATTAAGATATAAAATAAATCTATTAAATATTTGGTAGTTTATACTTGTTCAATTTAAATGTTTCTATAGAAACATTTCAAAATACTGGTTTGAATAGTACTATTCAAACAAGTATTTTGAAATGTTTCTATAGAAAAATTTAAATTAAACAAGTACAAACTACGAAATATTTAATAGATTGGTTTTATATTTTTACTAATTTATGTTATATTATAATATACAAACCATATAATTTGTATTTCATACTTTATCATACAGTCTTAGTACTTCATTTTAAGGTATAAAATCAAAGCTAATATTTTATGTTTATTTATTTCCAAAGAAATATATATTTTTATATAAATGTTAAAAAAGTCTCATATAAACTTTAAACAATAAAGGAAAAGAAAAACTACAAAATAATTTTTTCTCTGCAGCAATAAACATTTTTTAAAGATTGACGATAATGGAAAATATGAATATTGTTCTGACCACTGATCAACTTTGAAGACATTAAGTTTTGATGAATCGCATGGATAACTGTAAAAATTTGTTATTATTTTAAAAATGCGACAAATAATAATTATTCCATCATGCTCTGAGTCAATAATATTGCAAATTACAACAACTTTTCCATCATTTAATAACGCGCATCGGTTTGCTTTTTCGGTAGAAAAAAGACAACTAGAAAATTTAAGTTGTTTATATTGTACTTCTGTAAAGGTAAGAGTTGGACCTTGGTGGTGAGTTTTACGCAATGTCGGTTCTAATAATTTCGGTTCATCCAAAAAAGCAAAACTTTGCTCAGATAAACGCTGACACAATTGTCTTAGTGGCAATCGGCCAGTTCTTATCATTTTTTTCATTGAGCCATGCATGTTCTCAAATGGGAATGCGCTAAAATTATCAAGAGCGCCTAAACGTCTAACATCATCACATATGTGAATAAGACTATGCAAAGTGTAACTTAACGAACTAACACCATACAAACTAGAGAGTTCTTTAACAAACATTATTAATAGTTTTTCAGCATAATAAAAATAAATATAAGATGCATCTGGATTAGCTAGTATCGAAATAGCAACATTTAAAAGCATAAAATGATGGTATATTTTCGATGGTAAGTGGTTCCTTAAAACAACCGGACCAACGTAACATAAAAAAAGTCTAAATTCCGTGGCTTTCCATCAACTTATTTCTTTGAGAGACCGTGGTTTTCTGGAAAACTCAAAAGGAATACAATTAACTAAGCTAATCATCTCTTTAGATATAGTATCAGCATTTCCTTCGCTTATTTTAACGTTTCGTGAGCCACGAAGCCAATGCAATAACAATTTCACCAAGTCGCACCAAGGCATACAAGATGCATATATTCCAAAGTAAATTGAGAAACATGTCCAATATTAGGCTCTAGAAGTAGTGATATAATATTTTTTTTATGATGCTGTTTTTGTTGACGATTAAAAAATGAGGCATCTGTTCGCTTCTCTGCATACAACTCTGGAAATGTAACTTTTCTTTCAACATATTCTCCAACTTGAATACACCTTTCGCACCCATAATAGCCATTGTGGCTTGTTATACCTTTAACAAATGCTCGAGCAGGTGCATTGCATATAAAAGCATTCACAGCTATTGTAAAAAAAGAACCTGCTGCAACAAATCCTTGCTTCTCAAATTTTTTAACCTCTGCAACAAAATCATATAAAAAACGTCCGCTGTTATTGGTTTACTACTTCCACAAAACAAGCGAACTGCAAAAAGTTTATAGGTAGTTCCATCATAATTTACTGAACAAAGTATTGGCCAAAATTGCTTTGCAGAACTTTTAAAAAGTGGCAACCCATCAATGCTAAACCGAAACAATAGTCTCCATATATTGTTACTTTGTTTGCATTTTCCATTAATTTTATTAACTGTTTTTTAAGTCCTATATAAACATATTCACCACAATTATTGTGGATATTATACATTACAGTTATATAATCAAGTTTCTTGGTTTTTAAAACAGTTCTAGCATCTTTTGGTAAGGGATGATATCGACCAAAAATAAGTAATAATTCAGATTAAGCAGTATGTCTTATGTTATGCTTTACAGACCAAGTTGCAAGCAAGTCCTGTAAATTTTCATTATGCTCGTTTGCATCACAATCATTTGAACAAGATGGGTAATAGTTATTGCCATTCTCATCGGATGAACTCAGTGGAGAGAAAGAGTCATTCGTAAGTTCAACAGTATTTGTATTTTGCTCAACATCATTTGTTTCACTTTTAAATTGATTATCTGTTATTTCAAAATCTATACTTTTGCTCCCGTCAACCAAATTCTCTAAAGAATTTGTTATATAATATGATATATAAAATATAAAAAAAGTTAAATATACTAAAACAATTCCACTGTTACAGTGATAATTTGCAATAACATTACATAAACTTACGCCCACTGCTGCTGGTGCAAGATAAAATTTCATTTTGTTGCAAGTCTTTCAATCTTATTTGCATGCTACTATTCGAAGTTTCTAATTCTTCTAAATGCTTCTTAACATTTCTTCTGATAAAGTTTGATCGAGCTGCATACCTTTTATTTATTTTTTGTTTAAACATGATCTAAACAATACAAAAAATGAATATTTTAAATTATATTATGGTATACTCCGTTTCAAATCCATAGATAAAACAAAAAAATATCCCTAATGCTTCGGAATTTGGAGTGAGCATAAATAACAACCTTGAGGGATTGGAGGTTCTTAATTTCAGGTGTATAATAGCGCTATTACATTATATTATAAGTATACGAGCGGATACGTTTATTTGGCACCTCAGAGTATATCCTAGATTTTTGTCAGACATAACTTTTTAAAAAACTTTAAAAAAAATCCCACTTTAAATACTCTTTTTAGCAAGGTGAAGGAGGAAGGGGGAGAGGGGGAGGGGAGGGTTCAAAAGTGTACATACTATTTAGGGGGTTGGGGGAAGGGGGAAGGAATCTTAAAAGTAGGCATGACAAAAAGAGACAGGGTCAAATTTCAAATTTTTTGGTGCACGTTCTTTATGGAAGACCCCTATATATGTATATTTATATATATATATATATATATATATATATATATATATATATATATATATATATATATATATATATATATATATATATATACTTATATACATATATATATATATATATATATATATATATATATATATATATATATATATTTATATACATATATATATATTTATATATATATATATATATATATAAATAAATATATATAAATATGTATATATATTATTATATATATATATATATATATTTATATATATATATATATGTATATATATATATATATATATATATATATATATATATATATATATATATATATATATATATATATATATATATATATATATATATATAAATAAATAAATATATATATATATGTATATATATTATTATATATATATATATATATATATATATATATATATATATATATATATATATATATATAAATATATATATATATATATATATATATATATATATATATATATATATATATATATATATATGTATATAAATATATATATATATATATATATATATATATATATATATATATATATATATATATATATATATATATATATATTTATATATATATTGCAAAAAAAAATAACCATTTTATTAAAAATATTAAAAAAAAAATTATTTTTAGTTAAAAATCATAGTTTTTATGTCATAAAATCTTAAAAAATTTATTTAATATTAATTTATTAAATGACCTATATAAAATGAATATTACTTTTAGAACTTTTAAATAGTTTAAAAGTTTAGTTAACAGTTTTAAATAATTTGAAAGGGTAAGAGCAAAACTTCAAACACAAATAAATATTAAAAAAAAAACATTTTATATCATTTCTTAAATTCATTAGGCTGAGTATCCAAGACATTTTTCTCATGTTCAACTTCATCGCCACTACTTTTGCAGATGCTACGTTTTTTTCTGCCTCCATCTTAATCTATAGCTTGCGCTAAAAAACTGCTGATTTTCATTTTGATTTTGGCTTCAGTTGAATCAGGAAACTGTTTCATAACAGCAGCTACAAACAAGTATAAAGTTTTTACTAAATTATCAAAGCAAAAAATACTATTCTATTAAAGTTAAAAAAAATTGCTTAATGTCAAAAAAAAATTTGAGAAAAAAGGAAAAAAAAAAAATCTCTATGCTAAAAACTATATTTTGATAAAACTACAACAACCTATTACAGCTCTGCAACATTTCAGTTTTGCAAAAGATTTCTTTCCTTTTTAGTCTTGTCCTGAATATAATAAACTTTTGATTGTATTTAATACCACCAACGGAAGCCAAACGATTTGTCTATTATATTCATTAAAAAGAACAACTATAATCAGTTTGAAAAAAAATAATTGTTACTTTATATATATATATATATATATATATATATATATATATATATATATATATATATATATATATATATATATATATATATATATATATATTAAATACCATAGCAATCAGGCGTCATACTGATTTAGGAAACTGTGAGGGTTTCAGTACAGGCATAGAAGAGAGTTACTCCTAAATCAAATGAGGGTTTGGGATAAGTTAGTTTATAATTGGGATAAGTTTGTTTTTAAATAGCCGTATTTAAAATGTCAGTATTTTAGCTAAAGATTCTATCTTAGAATTTTTTATATATTTATATATATATATATATATATATATATATATATATATATATATATATATTTATCTATATATATATATATATATATATATATATATATATATATATATATATATATATATATATATATATATATATATATATATATATAAATATATATAAATATATATATATAAATATATATACATATATATATATATATATATATATATATATATATATATATATATATATATATATATATATATATATATATATATATATAAATATATATTTCATTTTAAACAAAATAGGAATAAAAAAATAATATAACTTTACCAGTGACTCTAACATGTTTTTGTTGCAGAGAATTTTCTCCAGCAAAATAAGGTCATCATCTGTTAGTAGTGGTAACTGATTCCAGTGATTTATTTGTGGCTTATCTATCAATCCAATAGCAGAACTGTTACGAATTGACACAACTTGTGTTTCAATTCGCTCCAAACAATTTAGTATCTTTTTCATGTCATATTGGATAGAAACAAACATATCCAAACACTTTTTTTTAAATGCTTTAAATAAATAATAATCTTTTAGAACTTTACTAAAAATTAATCTCATAACACTAAATCAACAAATACATAAAATAAAATATAATTGTAAATATAATTACTTAAAAATCTTCTGTCCAATAAATTAGATTGATTTTCGCTTTCTTCATTATTCGTCACTTTTGATTGATTTGAACTTGTGAGTGGGTTTTGGGGTTTTAGGGGTAATTTTAGTTTTGATTTAGCTTAAAAATTTATCTTATTTATTGAAACAGGTTGTTTCGGAGACAATGAAGCTAAAAAACTTCTTTCATCACTGTCATCATCACATACACCAGCACCACAAATAACTGTCTTATCAATTTTAAATTATTTTTGTGCTGAATCTGCCTTACTATTACTGATATCTACACTTGAGGTATACAATAGTTTATCCATCAATGACGTAGCAACGTTAAATTCATCTAAAATAATTCAAAAAAATATAAACAACATAAAAATGTACATATGTAATTTATTTGTATTTAAAAAAAGCAATAACAAAAATATGAAAATAATCAGCTTAAATATACTTGATCCTCCAAGTATACAAACTGCATATTTCCCCCAATTGCTACTTGGTGCAACAAAGTATGTATATATATATATATATATATATATATATATATATATATATATATATATATATATATATATATATATATATATATATATATATATATATATATATATATATATATATATATATATATATAAAATTACTATTATTATATGGCATAATTAGAAAAATAAAATATATAAACATGCCCTATAACTTTTCATTTACTTAATTTGTAAAAAAAGTATAAGGAATAAGGATCAAAAATTTATATAGATTTAACTTTATCTATAAACTCTATGATCTCATTTCATAATATAATTTTTATAGTATAAATACAACAGCTTTTATATATATATATATATATATATATATATATATATATATATATATATATATATATATATATATATATATATATATATATATATATATATATATATATATATATATATATATAGTAGTATATATATATATACATATATATATATATATACATATATATATATATATATATATATATATATATATATATATATATATATATATATATATATATATATATATATATATATATATACACATACACGCATAGAAATAATAATATATATATATATATATATATATATATATATATATATTATATATATATATATATATATATATATATATATATATATATATATATATATATATATATATATATATACACACACACGCATAGAAATAATAATATATAAAAAACCTACTATTTTAAGCTTATTATACACTTCTCTTTCTTTTTTTATCATAATTTAAATTTTTATCTAAAATTGGGGTTTTATATAAAAATTTAAAAAGTCATAATGAAGTCTGCAAACGTATTAGGATGTTGCTGCACATTATCTTCTTACGTTTGTATAAAACATTAAAATAAAATAGCTTTTTTAACATGGCCATTGTATTTTAACGTTTTCTATTTAAGACTAATGACTTTTCTTTTATATGCGTTTATATAAGTTTAAAATAAATGAAAAAATAATTAAATTAATAAATTCTAAAAATAAATAAATAAAATATTACATCTAAGTAGAATTTGTTCTTTCGTTAAGCTATGTAAAAATTGTTCGTTTAAAACTTTAGTCAAACTTGTTTAAGGCCATTATTGATATTTAGTAAAGGTACGCATGCGTACAATCATGTCGTTGCCATATATTGGCAATTCAATGTTTTTTGCCAATATCGGTCAATGCGTCCATGCCAATATTAGAGCAATATACGCCTTCCAATATTGGCATACAAATATTGGTGCAATATTGGCTAACAATATTGTATGCCAATATTAGTGCAATATGGGTAGACAATATTGGCGCGATATTTTATATCTTGGCCAACGTACCTAATATTGCGCCAGTATTGCGCCAATATTGTTTGCTACTTGGGTAGATTGTTTTTTGCCTTGTAACTGTACTTATTTCCCAGCTATTTTCAAATAAGCAAAGCGCTTTTATTATTTTCTTAGTAATTTGGCAATTATGGAGGATATGTTTTGAAAAAAAACTATTCCAAATGCTTTGAATATCTCACCAGTTTAATTTCATAGTTAAACTTTTGGCTTGAAAATGCCCTAATTTAAATGTTTTTATGCCATTTTTTAAAATGGATCAAGGGTTTGACAAAACTTTTGTAGCTTTAAGGTATATTTTTAATTATGTTTTCACGGAATATATTTGTAATAAAAATAACTAGCTTTTTATAACTGTATCTAGTTTACTTATATACAACTGTTTCTGTATTTATTGTTTTAAAATTCTTATAACATTTAACTAAAACATTATTATTTTATTAAACAAGTTATTACTATAAATAATAGTTTTGCCTTAGAGCTATATAAACAATTTTTATTATTTTTTGCTATAAATGTAAATAACTTAAATATTTTTATTTCTTCAAAAAAAATTTTAATCTTCAAATTGAAGCTTTAATTAAAGAGAATCTTAGAAGTTGATTCTATTGTTAACTAGAACCAAATATAATACAATATTGGAGACTATAATGTAAGAGAGTCCTCAAGAAAAAGTTGAAGGAAATATTTTTGAACTACTTAGTTTTGGAATTTATGCAGGTGACACTATCTTATAAGATCATTTAATATCAGCCCCTAAAAATATCACGTTATTTCTTAAACCACACAAAATCAACTTACGGAGTGTTATAGTGAGGCTCTTGAAAAGGTTCTTATTTTTGAAATCAATAATAGTAAATACTATTCAATTTCAGCTGATAAAGCATCTGATTGTGCCAATCTTAAACAGTAGTCTGTTGTTATAAGATATAAAGGCAATAACTATAATACTTGTAAAGATTTCTTAAGGTTTGTTGACTGTACTTAATTATTTAAATGTGCTCTTAGTCGAAAATTACAGGCATGTTTAAACAATTATCTTTCTGATGGTAAAGCAAAGCTAATCAATGTCTGTTTTACTTATTGTGTTCAAGAACAGAAAAGTCTAGGCATTTTTTTAGCTAAAGTCTCTTCATAGTTGATGTTTGAATTTTATTTCAATGTAACTTTTAAAGTTTCAAGCAAAATTTGACGAATTAAAGTTTTTAGATTGTTATTATACTCCACAATACTACATGTCTCAAATTTCAGAATCTTGAAATTGACAATAAAAAAAATACGCTTTAAGTGAATAAATTTGGTGTTAATTTATATCGCTACAACTGGTCTAATATTTTGAATTAGCTATGACTTTAAATGTAAAAGAAAACAAAAAACAAGAAAACGTGGAAAGCAAATCAATTATGATAATCACTCATCATCTGATTATTTTAAGCTTTTTATCACTTTACCTCTACTGGATCATTTTATTAATGAGCTTATTAATTATATAATTTTTTAAACAGAAAGCAAGTTGGTTTATATGGGATGTTTGCAGTTTCGACTGTCATGTTAAGTTACCTAAAAACTAAGATTTGCAAATCTTTTTTCAGGAATTTCTAGATATCTATTATTCCAACTCTGCATTCAAATTTTATTCATGCAGAGTTGGATTATGGAAGCCTCTTTAGAAAGATCAACCAAAACCCCTATCCAGTAATTTTTAAACAAAAGTGACAATGACTGATTTCCCCAAAATTCTTAAATATTTTAAAGATTTAATTCTAGGTACGAAGAGATTAAAAACTTAGTCAAGAAGTAGAGTGTTAAAAAAGTCATTGAATGACCTAGCTTGTATATTAATTTATACCGGAACGGTTCTTGGTAAAGACAGGGTTAAGAAATTTTTTCAGCTTGTGGAGAGAGTTTAAAGTTGCTATTTAAGCCTTAAATAATTGGCTACTATTGAATAATAATTATGCTTATATGTAAATAAAAGATTTGAATATCTCTTATTTTTACAATGATTTTTTTGTTTTAGCTTCCTGAGGATTCTATAGATTCTATAGGGAGGCTGTTTAAATCTTTTTTTTTAATGTTCATTTATATATTGTAGTATACAACTTTAAAGTAAATATCTTTTGAATAAATCACAATATCATATTAGAAATGCAGTAATAATTGCATTTATTCTATTAGTTACAAAAATATAAAGGAAAGAATCCATAACTGGAGATCTAACTTAAGGCAACTTTACAACTTACATATGGAATGCAAAGTCCTATGGTTTACCTTCTAGTTGGTGTACTACGTTAAGTTAGACATTATGTCTAAATTACGAACAGATTAGCAAAGGCAAACTTTATATTTTACCATTAAATATTTTACTAGAATCCATTAAAAATAAATGAAAAATATATCTGTACAAAAAGTAAATTAAAGACGCTCAGATAAAAAAACTATCTGGCGGCGTCTACATGACGTAATTATCGGACGTCTTTTTGACGTAGACAAATCGACTTGCAATTATGACGTAATTTTCAAAATTTTAGCTACACCTATATAAAATCCTAGATCCGCCCCTGAAGTGTATTAAGGGACACAATGGTTATAACTGATTTGAGCATTGTGTTCAGAAAGAACACAATGCTCAAATTTATAAATATATGTATATATATATATATATATATATATGTATATATATATATATATATATATATATATATATATATATATATATATATATATATATATATATATATATATATGTATATATATATATATATATATATTATGTATATATGTATATATATATATATATATATATATATATATATATATATATATATATATATATATATATATATATATATATATATATATATATATACATAAATATATATATATATATACATATATATATACATATATATATACATATATATATATATATATATATATATATATATATATATATATATTTATGTATATATATATATATATACATATATATATATATATATATATATTATATATATATATATATATATATATATATATATATATATATATATATATATATATATATATATATATATATATATATATATATAAGCAGAGCTTTGACTAGGGGGCTCAATTTCAAATTTAGGGGCCTTTTTACAAATGTAAGGATTTTTTTTTGTTTAGTATTATTGATTGGAAAAGTTTTTAAGAATTTTGGGGCACTTATGACAGGTTTTTTTCGAAGAGAGGGGGCTTAAATCTAGTAGCTCCGGCACTGTATATAAGGTATATACAATATATATCAAATTATAAACGATATAAATAAAAAGTTATATTTATATAATAGTTTTATGTAATTTACTTATCAGTAACTAAAGGAATGTTATCATTTTATTATATGAATTACAAGCATATGTTTATCATATTGAACTCAATATTGAAACGAGATATTGTGTAAAGGAGTTTTCAAAGAAGTTGTTTTAACAACAATGGTAAAGCATCCAATTTGCGACATGAAAGCATTTGATAAACAATTAAAGGGTTGATGGCATAAATTTTGTTCATGAACTTGTAAATTTGTATAAGATCACCTTTTTTATCTTCTATTTGATAGATTTTGTAAGTCCATTTTATCTAATCTTTCTTTTTTTTGTAGCCAAATTTTGTAGCTTTTCGATGAATTTTTTCTATTAAGTTTATATCTTTAATAAAATATGGGTTCCACACTTGAAAAGCATATTCTAAGTGTGGCCAAACGAGTGACATATATAACAGTTTTGTTGATGTTTTATCTGGAAAGAGAATTGCGTGCTTTAACATACCCATTTTTTGATTCGCCTTACTTATCATATTTTCAATGTGGTCTTCCCATTTTAAATTGTCCGAAATATAAACACTAAGGTCTCTTTCCAATGACGTTACTATTAGTCCATGTTGAATAATCTCTGTTTCTGTAGCATTATATTTTAAATTATACTTTTTTTTTCGGATTATCACGACCAAAAATGCATGATTTTACATTTATCTTTATTAAAACTGATGAGCCATCTTTTAGTCCAGTTAAATAAAATGTCAAGATCAAACTGTAGAGAGTTATTTATTTTATTTTTTTCAAGAACTGCAATTATTTTAAATTGTCTGTATATAGTTTTGCTTTATTATTCAATTTTTTCGTTAAATCATTTATATAAATTATAATAAGTAAGGGTCCTAAGACCAATCGCTGTGGTACCCCACTACGAACTTGTTTCCATTTTGATTCAAACAGTCCCAAAACAACTATCTGTTTTCGATTTGCTAAAAAAGCTTTACACCATTGCAAAAATTTTACAACAATACCAAATGACTTAAGTTTTAAGAGCAGCCAGGAATGCGGAACTGAATCAAATGCCTTAGAAAAATCTAAAAAGGCAACATCAACGCATTTTCCACAATTTATTGCACAAGTTATAAATGGTTCATTATTGCATCCTTAACAATACTTTCTATTACTTTACAAACAACAGAGGTCAATGAAATTAGACGGTAGTTACCTGCATTCAACCTATCCCCATTTTAAAAATTGGAGTGGTATTCGCTTTTAACCAGCTTGTAGGCAATGTTCCAGTTAGAAATGATTGGTTAAATATCAAACAGAGTGGTCTTGCTAAACTGTCAGCACACTAACTTAAAAACATTGGATGAGTTTTATCGATACCGAGGGACTTGTGCACATTTAGATTCAATACTTGTTTTTTAGTATCTTTCTCATTAAACAATGGGGTTGGGCAAATTTTTTCTGTTATATTTTTATAAGTTGAGACTATAAATATTATTAAAAGTTACGTTCTATATGTATTTTAAATGTCTTTTTTTATTCGACAACCTTGTTACCAAACAAATTTTGGCAAGTTTTACATGGCTTTTTGTAGAGCTTTACTGTGGAATAATATAATTTCAAAAATTTTGATACTTTTAAGGAATGTTGTTTTCCCTCCTTAAAACAAAAATCATATTTTTAACTAATCAAATATATATGTTTTTTTTTTAATTCTGATTTTAAGTTTTCTTAATTTGTATTTTCCAGAAAATACTTTACTGTTCAAGTTATAATATATTACAAACATATACTGTGTTCTTAAGCACTAATTCTGTAATTTCTTTCTGAAATAATGTTATATATAGTTTAGTGAAATAAACTTTGTAAAATATATTGTGTATGAATGTGTATATTTATGTGTATGTATGTATGTATGTATGTATGTTTGTATGTATGTATGTATGTATGTATGTATGTATGTATGTATGTATGTATGTATGTATGTATGTATGTATGTATGTATGTATGTATGTATGTATGTATGTATGTATGTATGTATGTATGTATGTATGTATGTATGTATGTATGTATGTATGTATGTATGTATGTATGTATGTATGTATGTATGTATGTATGTATGTATGTATGTATGTATGTTTGTATGTGTGAATGTATGTATTTATGTATGTATGTATATATGTATGTATTATGTATATAGGTATGTATGTCTGTAATATATATGTATGTAATAAATATTTATGTGTTTTTTTTGTATATGTCTATGTTTTTGCTTGTTTTCATACAAATGTTTTATATGTATATATGATGTTATGTATGATCATACACGTAAGTGACTAGTGTGACCTTTAAAACTAGCCTATTCAAAACTAACCTAAAACGGCTAAAATTGTTCAAAGTTGCTGCACGTTGGTCAAAGAAGAACTTTTACAAATCACCAAGTGGAAAATATTTATCATATGACAATAAAAGACTTTCAATTAAAAATTCGTCAAGACAGTCGTGATGTAGTAATCAATACTCGACATAGAGAATTATGATACTTAAAATAAAAATAATAAATAACAAAAATAGACTTAATCTATTCAATAATATATGTACAAAGGTGTTTTACAATTGTTGGAGAATATAGAAATTTTGAAGAAAAATGAAAAATTCGTCACGAAAATTAAAACAAACTGAAAAGAAGAACTCGCGTTGTATGAGCATACATCAACTTTTATTGACGCATCAAACTATCGCGGTTCTTACGACAAGACCTTTGAAGTCTTTGTTGAGTTTACTCGTTCTTTATTTTGAATGTAGTAGTGAATCAGTTAAATGTATTAGTGAATCAGTTGAATGTATTAATGAATGTAGTTGAATATAGTAGTGATTGTAGTTGAATGTAGTAGTGAATGTAGTGAATGTAGTTGAATGTAGTAGTGAATGTAGTGAATGTAGTTAAATGTAGTTGAATGTAGTAGTGAATGTAGAATGTAGAAACCAGTTGAATGTAGTAGTGAATCAGTTGAATGTAGTAGTGAACCAGTTGAATTTAGTAGTAAATCATTTTGAATGTAGTAGTGAATCAGTGAATAGTAGTGAGTCAGTCTTTATTTTGAATGTAGTAGTAAATCAGTATAATTTTACGCAGAGAATGATCGTTCTATTAAAGTCTCTTTGCACAAAGTATTTTAAAGAAAAAGAATTATAGACAAGCATTAAAAAAACTACGTTACCGTTCGCGATAAAAGACGATTCAAAATTAATTTAAAAACATAAAATGCCACCACCATAAAATGTTTATTTTTTTAGACCGGAGTATATACCAAAAATGAAATTGACAAAAAAAAGTTAATAGAGTGTTTAAATATTACATATAAAAGTAATTTTCACTTAACTTACTAGTAAGATAGATTTAATTTTTTGTTATCGTTTGTATAAAATTGAATATAAAATAATTAGTATATATAGTATAAATAAAAAAATAATTCCCAACTGGCATTTGTTTTTAAAAGTTACGTTCTAAATGTATTTTGAATGTCTTTTAAACGTCTTGTAAACATTCTTACGTAAAGAACGTTTAAAATACGTTTAAAAATGGTTTAAAAAACATTTAGAACGTAACTTTGAAAAGTAAATGCCCGTAGGGTTACTTCTTGTTATGGCCGTTTTTAAAGTCAAAATATAGTTTTTAACTGGAGGTTAAAGTAATAATAGATATTATTTAAAAAGAAAACTTGACAGACATCCCTATTATTATCTTATTTAATAACAAAAAACGTTTTAGAAAAGCATGTGATTAGTTTTTCTACTAATTTATATTTTTGGACGTTCCCAAACACAAAGCCCCTCAACAAATTCAAGATCGATAAACATGTCAATGAAAACTGTTTGCAGATTCTTTTAGAACTTTTTTTGTAGATCATAAATCTGTTGAAATTAAAATCTTAGCTGCTCAATGTGTTTAAGAAATACGTGCATTTTTAAAGTTTCAGAAAAATCTGTTGCCTGAAACATTGTTTTCAAAACTTGCAGGTAATGAGATAAATTGTGAAAAACTTTCCAGTTCAATATCAACATTTGATGATTTAATAATTCCTTTGAGTGACCATAGCTTAACATATTAAAGTGCCTGTCTGCCGTCCATTAACAACCAAAATTAATTTAAAGACCCCCGGTTGCTACGCGCCTGTCTTAATGTATAAATTTTCATTAATCTCTCTAACTATCATCAAAGCCTCCACATAATCTTCCCAACTTTTGGTTCTGTTCTCCATGCTTTCTTTTAAGATTCACCCTCTACATCAAACCTATCTTGTGTAATCTGTGTCTTGAGTAGATTTTTCTGATACCTGCTCTCTATTATAGGCGGGAACAGTCTTCTTACCTATATTGGATCTAATAAAATTAGTCAATTTCTCCATCAAGTTTGAAGATACTCCAGTATTTACCTGAAAGTTGTTCAATCCTTCGCTTGAAAAGTTGACTTTTTTGGCTATATTATTTTGGTTTTAAAACGATTTGTAATTTATATCTGACTTTTGAATAAAGTTCTGAGCAGAACTTTATTCAAAAGGCAGATATATATATTTTTTTTACTTGAGTCTTTTTGATTATCTGCCTAAATTTTAAGTAATGAATTTATTAACAGGTCTTTTTCTTGTTAAAGTTTTGTATATTTTTTTTTCAATTTTTTTCTGCTGAATTTATTTGCTAGCAATAATGAAACAGCCTTTTTCCAATTTCTGATTTGCATTACCTATAAATTTTGAATAGAAATATCACTCTCTTCGTTTATTGCTCTATATATATATAAATTATGTCAAAGCTTTTAATATTTACCTGAACAAGATTGTAAAGAAACCTTTTAAATCCGGCAACAACGAGTTTATGACAAATATACCTTACTGTGATGCATATATAACAATTTATATTGACGTTTTTAAGACAAAATTGTCATTATGAAAGTCATTTAAAAACCTAGGACTAGCAGCTATGATTTACTTACATTTTTATCGATCTTAAATTTGTTGAGGGCCAGTGTGCGAAGTAGTACACCCTATGAAAAGCCAAAATCCTTTGTTTTGTAATAATTAGGAAGTAAAAATGGTTTTTACAATTTATACGTGACAAAATACTGCAACGAAGTCCCCAACATTATTTTTTTATGTGATTTATATTTATATTTAATTTGGTTTTTAATATTTATTTTTTAAGTAATTGATTTTATTTAAAAAAACACTATATAAGGTTTATTGATGATATTTAAAATATCG
>NC_061161.1:9170995-9228495 GCF_022113875.1 Hydra vulgaris | reverse complement strand
TTCTTGACAATAAGTGAACTAATTTGTTTTTAAAAGGGAAAGCAGTAGAGAGGCGAAGACCTTGCAAAGGTGAAAAGAATTCCGAATTTAGAGACCTCTTCTATGAGTAAAAGGTTCGGTTTATTCGAGCTGGTGTGCCATTTGAAAAAAGAGTGTATTACGAGGCATTCATAGCTCTCTTTAGAATAACACTCGGGAGGATTCAAATAATAAAATCTGCTTTGGCAAGTTTCGGTAAGTTTTACTTTAATTATTTTATATCTGTGTGTTTTAATGGTTATGAAATAATGCTTCTTTTAACAGTAACTTTAAAATAAAAATTATGTAGGCTTATGCTGTAGACAAAAACATAATACAGATACAATTAAAGCAAATAAACAAAAAAAGAAAGAGATGAAATAAACAAAAAAAGAAAGAGATGAATGTGAATAATTATTTAGTTCTATGTATTTTACATTGCTCAAGTTGCTGTTAATTTGTAAGATTTGTATTAGAAGAGTGATGATAAAAACGAAAATGATAATAATAAAAAATAAAAAACAAAGGTATCCATAATTTAAAAAACAAACAAAGAGGAATACTAATTCATAAAAATTAATCTAACTGTTGGTTTTTTGAATAACACTACTCTTTTAATGTTATTGGTTTATTATTTTTACACAGAACATCCACATTCACTCAGACATAAAAAGAAGACATTAAAAAATCCTCATTGACTAAAGCCTGAGTACTTGCAATCACTGATTGACCATATCTTATCCTTCAGTCGCAGTAAGTTACACTATGTCATGAGTGCTACAAATTTATCTACAGAAGCAGCTCTTTTAGACTTTCAGAAAAACGTATTCACTCCCAACAAAAACTTATAACAGTGTTTATTAAAAGGATCAACTGATCTGTGTCTTGCTTTATGTTCACGTGCTGTCGTAATTACGTGCTACATAATAGATGATATATACTTTTATATTTACGACAAGACTGTAGCAAAAAGGGCAATGATGTCCCAAGCTTTTCCTTCTCATAAATACATATTACCCAATATTAGTGAAAAAACTAGATTTTTTTTGTTATGGATGTGCAGTGCAAAACAAAAAACAAACTTAAATTTCTGCATTCATTATTAAACAAAAAAAAAAGGTGATATAAGCGCATCTCAACCCTTATTCAGATCCGTGGTCACTACTGTATTAAATGTGGCCGTAACATTGCTACCGTAACATGGTATCCTGTTTAAAAAGTCAACAGACCTGGATCTTTCTAGCCAGTTGATTTGAATGTTTTATAATGCACGTGCCAAACTTTCTCCCTTAACAGTGATCCTCTGTGATCAGATTTTGTTCAAGGTAATCCAGGATTTCATGAAGTCAGACTACAAGATATTTTGCAGTCAACAAGACCTTTAAGAAAAGTCAGATTCAGATTCAGATATTTCTGAAACGGCACCATTGAAACTGTGGTTGAAAAAGCTTGAGACATAAAGATAAATAAACAAAAAACCTGTGATTTTAAATTGTCCCAAATCAAAGTCGCGAAATATTTAATGACTTGTGTCTAAAAAAATTATGCAATCCTGTAAACCAGAAATTTTACAACAACACCCCAGTTTTTGAATCTTCTGGTGGTGATTATGGTTCTCCATCAGACACATATTTAGTTGATGATTGAATCAATCAGTTGGTTATGAATTAGTAGTTTCCTTCCTTTTTTTTGCAACATTGATAAATTGGAGAAGAAAAATAACTTTTTTTTTACCCCTCAGGAGATTTGTAAACGTAACTGTTTGTAAACGTAACTGTTTGTTAGGCTTATTTTGTTTTTATTAATTTTTTTTGTCTATTCGTTTATCATTATTTTTTTTTTTAAATAATTTCAAGAATTGCAACATAAACAGTAGTTATTTTTTTTTTTCCGTCCTTCTTTTATTCTTTGGTGTGATATCTATAATAAAGATGACACTCATGTAACTCTAAAGTTTCAATTTTAGAGCTTTTCGATTCTGTTGTGTTTAGTGTGAGTAGTAATTAATTAACCTGTTAGAATAACAAGTTTGACAAATTCATTTTCTCAAAATAGCAACTGCGTGATCGTTGCTCCATTGAGAACTTGAACAGTGTTTGAGAACCTTCAGAACGGTGGATCTAGTGGTTCACTAAATATTCCAGTAATAACTCTCTCAAACATTCCTAAAGAATTAATTAAAGGAAAAATCTCTATTGGAGTTTTTAATGCAAAACTGTCTACATTTATAAATATTTCTTTCGAAACATTACCATCATATGAAAACTTTCTAAATAACAACAAGGATAATATCTTTGGTGTTATTTGGAAAGAACCCATTGTTTCAAATATGCGCAAAGAGTTATGAAATAAGTACTAATGTGATTTACAGATCGGATGAGAAGATAAGGTTTGGTTAAGATATTAAGCCTATTACTAGCTTTTTAGGATCATCTACTTTTATAAGATAAGGTTTGGCAGCTTAATGAAAATAAAGGCAACAAGTATTAAATCTTGTATAAACAAACTTTTCAGTATACTACAATTATATAAAAACTAATAACATTAAATTTGTCATATGTTTCTTAAGTGAGCCTGTATCAGCGGAAGTCTTTAAAGCTTTTGAAATTACAGGATTTTAGAACAGCATCCTCGTTAAATGAAAAACAGCAGTCTTTTGCATCGTGAGTCTATAAATGTTTAAATTTATAAAATTGATTAGTTGAAGAGTAAGTCAGTTAGTTATTAAAGTAATAAGTTCTAATATTCTCCAAAAAATGTTGATGAGTGTAAAGTCCGGTGCTAGAGAATATTTACATTACTGTAGCTTAAGCTTCTTATTTCATTTCACAAGTTTGCTATGTGTTTTTTGTATATCATCACAGTATGCCAATTAATAAATAAAATTTACTCCAGAGTAAATTACTCACATCACTCGCATCAAAGACTCTGCGTTAATTTGGGTTGAACAGATTTGCAATAACTTTGATTGAGCCTCTACTTTAATGTATTTTATTTATTACTCTTAAAACTTATTGTTGTCATTCCTAGCCGGCAACCCTCTTATTGTAAATCTAGAATAATGATTGCATATTACATACCACTGTTGATCCCAGAGAAATGCGCAATAAGTTACAAGTTCGAGTTAAATACCACATGTTAATCAATATATATACATATATATATATATATATATATATATATATATATATATATATATATATATATATATATATATATATATATATATATATATATATATATATATATATATATATATATATGTATATATATATATATATATATATATATATATATATATATATATATATATGCATATATATATATATATATATATATATATATATATATATATATATACATATATATGTACATATATATATATGTATATATATATATATATATATATATATATATATATATATAAATATATATATATATATATATATATATATATATATATATATATATATATATATATATATATATATATATATATATATATATATATATGTATGTGTATATATATATATATATATATATATATATATATATATATATATATATATATATATATATATATATATATATATATATATATTATATATATAATGGTCGTTATTAAAAAATAAAAGAACGCGAGGACGCGTTGAAAAAATTGCTTTTGTCGTCGAGTACCGCTTAGAAATGTTCGTGTTAAAATATACAAGGTATTTACTAGATAAAAAATAAGTTAACGAAGTATAAATTTTAAAATATTACGTTATAAATACCAGATATGTTATGTCTATTATATATGTAAATTACAGTTGTTAATGACTTTTATTTGCAGTCATATCTTGATTTTGTTCTAATAGGAGACTTCAATATACAACCTTCAGAAAAAAAAATGAAAGAATTCCTTCAACTTTATCAATGTATTAATTTAATTAAACAACCGACTTGTTTTAAATCGGTCAATAACCCTTCCTGTATAGACCTTATCCTTACTAACAGAAAGCTGAGCTTCCAACATTTAAATACCTTTGGTACGGGTGTGAGTGATCATAACCATTTAATATACACTATGCTAAGATCCACTTTTTGTAAGTTACCACCTAAAAAACTTATATATAGATCGTTCAAAAATTTCTCAAGTAAGATTTTTGCAAAAATACTCCGTTTCAACTTAAAATCTTGTTATGATATTAGTACTTTTAATGAGATATTTAGCAATTTGCCCTCTTAAATCGAAAATTCTAAGAGGTATCAATAAACCTTTTATAACTAAAGACTTACGAAAAGCAATTATGCTCCGCTCTTCATTAAATAAAAAATATTTAGTTGATAAATCTGATTTTTCAGCTCTAATGTACAAAAAACAAAGGAATTAGGTGGTTAAGCTTAACCGAAAAAATAAGAAGAAGTACTTTCAGCAAATCAATACACTTTCGAATTCAAATAGATCTCTCTGGAAGCTAACTAAGCCTTTCTTTTCGGACAAATCTACAAATTTTAACGAGCGTATCACTTTGAATGAAATTAAAAATATTAGTCAACAAAGAACTGTCTGAGATAGTGTTGCCATTTCTCAGACAGTTCTTTGTTGACTAATATTTTTAATAAATATTTCATAAGTGTTGCATTGCCATCAAGTATGGCCGACCATACTAAATGGTCTTTTTCTTCTTGCATTTTAGACCCAGTTGAGTCAGCTATTAAAAAGTATGTTGACCATCCTAGTATGAGAAACATTAAAAATAAATTCAAAATGAATGCACATAACTTCAAGTTCCATTGTATTACACCTGATGATATTACAAAAATTATAGGGTCTATGAAGAAAAAAAAAAAGAAAAAAAAAATAACAAGTGGTGAAATACCAACTTTTATTTTAAAATCTTACTTAACATACTTTAGGGATAGTCTTACAGATTGTATCAATAATAGCATCTTAGATGGAACATTTCCGTCATTTCTAAAAATGGCGGATGTTTTAACGTGTTTTAAAAAAAATGACCCAACAGATAAGGCTAACTATCGCCCTATAAGTTTTCTACCTGCGCTCTCCAAAGTTTTTGAAATGATCGTTTATGAACAGATTTTTTTATTTATGGAGCCAAAATTTGACAAACTTTTGTGTGGTTTTCGTAGAGGTTATAGTACTCAGCATACACTTATTTTTTTACTTAATAAGTGGCATGAATGCATTAACAATGGAGGTATTGTTGGAACATTACTAATGGATCTATCTAAAGTGTATGATTTCATTCCGCATGATTTACTTATTGCTAAATTAGAGGCGCATGGTTTCTCTAAAGAAAGTCTTAAATTTCTTTATATCGTATATTAGTGGTCGTAAACAAAGGGGAAGGATAGGACCTTCTGTTTCTAATTGGTTTGATGTTTTGTCGGGAGTGCCTCAAGGTTCCAATCTTGGCCCTATCCTCTTTAATATATTTATAAATGATACATTCTTCTTTATTAAAGATACTGAATTGTGCAACTTTGCAGATGATAATAAGCTGCATGCCTGTGATTACAGCTTAGAAAAGGTTATTTTTCGATTGCAAAAAGAAGCAACTAATACCATTGCCTCGTTTAAGTTTAACTCGATGAATGCCAACCCTGATAAATTCCAATTACTTTTAGTTGGTATAAAAAACACAAAAAATCAGTACCTAAAAATAGGTAATATAACTGTTTTTGCCTCTGATAGGTTGAAACTACTTGGTGTTACAATTAATAAAAATCTAAATTTTGGAAAACACATTAAATACTTACGCAGTAAAGCTAATGGTAAATGTTTTGCTCTTTCACGCATAAGAAGTTTTTTATCCCTTAATAAAGCTAAATTGTTGTTTAACGACTTCATAATGTCAAATTTTTCTTATTGTCCCCTAATATGAATGTTTTGAAAAAAATGATTCTACCTTCAAATGGCTCCAAATATAAGGATTAATGTTGTACTATATAATGTTGTACTATATAAATTGTTATTGTAAAATCTGTCGTTTTTAATTTCTATTTTTATTTATCCTGACATTATAATACACTATTTACTCATTTTTCTGTAATGAAACGGTTGTAATTTGAATTTGAATTTGAATATTTTAAAGTTATTTGTAATTTATATTATAATTTTGTAAATTTTGTTTATATTTTATTATAAATTAGATTATAATTTTTAAAATTTTTTTTTTTTTTTTTTTTTTTTTTGATTTATTTATTTATTTTTTGTTGATTTATTTATTATTTATTTTTTTTTTAACGATTTTCATGTGAGTGTGTATTGTCTATAATTGTTAAATGTGTTGTTTTTAATTAGTTTTACTTTTGTTAAAACTATTGCAACCATCAACAAAAAATAAAGTTTTTAAATTAAAAATTAAAGATGATACCTATTAATTTTTATAAACTCATGTTAAAATAGAGGGTAAAAAGAAAGATCACTAAAAATATCAGAAGTATACCCAGTGGGCACAGGACGTAAAAAAGACGTCCTTAGGACGTTCAAATCGCGTCCGTCCGTCCCATTAAAATTCTAAACGTCTTTTGAACGTCTTATTCGCGTCCAATAATTTTTTCGTCCAAAAAATATCCAGAATGCTTTATTAAATAAAAAAAAATAAGTTAAATCACGCAAGCGCTAAAACTTCATAAAATTTCTAAGTAACGCATTCTTAATGAAGTTTTTTCAATTAGAAAAGAAGTCTTTTTACAACAACTAATAGACACGTTCCATCTAATTTTTGTTTTTGTTATCAATTGAAAATTGTGGTAATATTGATACAGGTAATGAAATTTATACAGATAATGAAAGAAACGGCTTAAAACTGAATATATGCTATACTATGTATATATATATACTTGATATACTATTAGTATAGTATTGCTATATCAAGAACCAAGTTCTAACAATTTCAAAGATTTATACATCTCATGCAGAATCGAATTTTTCAATAGGAAAACTTGTTAATGATACATGGAACAATTATCCTGATAATTCTTTGAATTCAATGTCTTTACTCGACAACATTATGCTATTTTATAATGGAGCCAGTACATTAGTTAATGATCTTCTTGAAATATTGCCAAATCAAGGTTTGGAACTTCCCAAAGATTCAAGGAGAATTTTAAAAGCACCATATGAAAAGTGACTTATAGACAGGTTCTTGCTAATTTATATATATATATTTTTTTAAACATTTAATTACTTGAGAATCGTATTAATATTGATACATATATTGAAATTGATACAGATATTGAAATAAATAGTTAAAAACTGGGTATATGATATAATATATATATATATATATATATATATATATATATATATATATATATATATATATATATATATATATATATATATATATATATATATATATATATATATATATATACATATATATTAAGTATATAATTATATATATATATATATATATATATATATATATATATATATATATATATATATATATATATATATATACATATATATTAAGTATATACTTGACACTTGATATAGTATTTCAAGTATAATAATTGATATACTATATCAAGAACCAAGTTCTGACTGTTTGAAAGACTTAGACATTGCAGAATCTCATGCATAGTCATATTTTTCAAAAGGAAAACCTATTAATAATACAGAGAGTTTATGGTGATAATTCAATATAATTCAATATCTTTAATTAACAACTTTTAGATTGTTCTATACGGAATAATTGGACTAGTACATTAGTTAATGAATTTTTTGAAATATTACAATATTAAGTTTTGGAACTTTGCTAATAACCAATTACTTAACTTTAGTAATTAGTTATTAGTGAAGTTCAAAAGTTTTGACTAAAAAATAAGTCTAATTGAAAAAATTAAACCAGTCATAACAGTTATATAGGAGACAGGAGGGTAGAAAATTTCCTTTACTCTAAAGGAAATTTTCTACCCACCTGTCTCTTATATAACTGTATTAACATATGAATAACCACTATATCACATGTTGGAATGTTATTGGCAACTTACTAAGTAACCAGTGAGAAACACTCCTTAATTTCTCCTTTTTTTTTTATCATCTAGGAAATTTTATTAAAGTAAATGGATTATACTTATTATCAAAGAAATTATATAGTCCTTTGATTGATTGCAAACCTATATTTCTATTGTATATATATATATATATATATATATATATATATATATATATATATATATATATATATATATATATATATATATATATATATATATATATATACACAACCCTTGGAATTAAAAAAAAAAAGGTTGACAATAATTTGTCGACATCAATCAAAAAAGCAAAAAAAAGGTGATTCAAAAGTCTTACCATTTAACATAGAAACAAGGTCAGCATTATTTGTCGACCTCAAACACTTTTAGGTTGGCATTGCTGCATGCCGACCCTAATTCCAAAGGTTATATATATATATATATATATATATATATATATATATATATATATATATATATATATATATATATATATATATATATATATATATATATATGTATATATATATATATATATATATATATATATATATATATATATATATATATATATATATATATATATATATATATATATATATATATATATATATATATATATATATATATATATATATATATATATATATATATATATATATATATGTATAAAAGTATTATGGTAATTTATAATAATTTTTCTGTTTTTATTTTAAATTTATTGAAAAAAATAAGATTCTGTTTTCAATGTAGTTATTTTCTCCTTAATTCTTCTATTTTTTCTTTCAAAAAATTGACTTTCGTGACCAAATCTTTTTAAATAATAGAAAAATGTCTCCTTAAAATCCTGACTTATAGCGTCAGTTTTGATAGTAAAAATACAAAATATGTCAAATAAAATAAAAATGAGTTTTGCTAAAATTTAAAATTATTAGAATTAGTTAAAATTTAGAACTATTAGTTATTATTAGTTAAAATTAGTAGAATTTGTAGTATTAGTTAAAATTTAGAAATAGATAGTGTGAAACATCAGTTAGATACAATTTAAAGTTGAACAGAAAAATTAAAAAAAAAAAAAATGCTAATGCTAAAAAAAAACACTTGTAAGAATATTTTTTACTTTATCCATAAGTTTTATTTACTTGTTAATTAAGATTTTATTTTTAGGAGCGTCAACTACATCAAGTGTCAGTTGATATATATGTTTTGGTCAAATACATGTTTGTATTTGGTAATATTATGTTACATTTTTGTTTTGTATTTCAAAAACTCATATTGCATTTATTTAAATATGCATTTAGGAATCTAGAATTGATGTGTTTGTAGTTTTTGTATCTAATTTTGTTTTAAATTAAAGAAATTTTATTTGACTAAATGTATTTAACTCTAAAGTTCATTTTTATTTTTGCCTTAGGTTTTAAAAAAATAGAACAACGTTTTTGGCTATAGTTCATTTTATGTAATGGTTAATGTAATATAATTTATTTTATATAATATGCCTAATGAATTTTTATTAGTAAAAACTTCTTTAATTCATTCAGCTCCTCCAAAATTTGAAAGTTTGTGATTCAAAATTTCACTTTTCCCAAAACAAAGTTAAAGAAAATATATGAAGTCAATGATAAATCTTAAAGTTTTACATAGAATAATGTAAGTAATATTTTTGCTTCTAATAACTATCTTGGAAATTATTTTAACTATCTTTTTATTTTTATAAATTAATTTTTTAAATACTTCTCAATACTCAAAATAGGTACCTAGTCAATTCAGCAAGAAAAAAAGAACATTTAAGAATTTCCTTTCATAAGATGTAGTTAGTAAAATTTTAAGTTAGTTATATTATATATATATATATATATATATATATATATATATATATATATATATATATATATATATATATATATATATATATATATATATCTTCTTCATATCCTGTAACTTCAGGGGTTCTTCAAGGTTCAATCCTTGGCTCTATACTCTTTTTAATTTACATTAACGATCTTATATTATCACATCTAAGGTAGCATTGTTTGCTGACGACACTACTATTTATTCTTGTCATGATAAGAAGCCTACACTCTCTGATTGCTTGGAGGGGGTATCTGAGCTTGAAAAGGATCTCACCTCTGCTACAGCATGTGGCTCACAATGGCTGGTGAACTTTATTTCAGATAAACTCAATTTTTTTCGGCCAATCGTTATCGCAATAATTTTAATCTTCCTATATTTATGAATGGTAATGTACTAGATGAGTCATATACCCTTCACCTTCTATGATTAACTTTTACTTCTGATCTTTCTTTTAAACCGTATATCAAATCCGTTGCAAAATTAGCATCTGCTAAGGTTGCATCTCTTTATCGAGCTCGACACTTCCTTACTCTAGATTCTATTCTCTATCTCTATAAATCTCAAATCCGTCCCTATATGAAATACTGTTGCCATATCTGGGGCAGATCTTCTATTGATGCCCTTTCTCTTTTAGACAAGGAGCAAAAACGCATTGTAAACATAGTTGGATCTGCTTGTGCAGCCAATCTCCAACCATTGTCACATCGTTGTGATGTTGCTTCTTTTTCTCTTTTCTACAAATACTATAATTGGCACTGCTCTAAAGCTAGTTTTTTTCTTCGAACATCAGTTCTTTGGAATTTGCTTCCTTCATCTTGCTTCCCTGATTCATATAATTTGCAATCTTTTAAGTCATCTGTCTTACTTTTAAGTCATCTTGCTCTACGAACTTAATCTTTTCTCTTCCAATAACTTCCAAACTCTTATAGTGGTTGTTCGCAGCCTTGTTGGAAGCTAAGATGTAATATATATTTTTTCTATTATAATTTATATATATATAAATTATAATATATAGTCTTTAATTCATTTACTTACCTATCTTAAGGATAATGAAATATAAAATACGTTTAAAGTTGAGAATAGTTTTGATCTTTACTAGTATGATTCTATCGCCAAGTCTCTTGAATGTGATCAATCATTTCTCGATACTAATGTTGCAAAAAGTAGTATATTTTTTATTATGGTTAAATGTTTAGTTTTTTTTTATAAGGGTAAATTACATAAAAAATTTTGATCTGTAATTATATATATAATGCTCACTTTACAAGTAAACATAATTTACACAAAATTTTTGAATTGAATAATACACTAATGAATTGCTCCAATGCCCAATATAACTTACACTAAATTGTCCCATATCAATTACACTAGTGTTATCTTTTGAATTTAGAAATAGAAGTTATTAAATGTTGGTGGCTCATCATGCAATGCATTTGAGAAGGGCATGCTTCCAAAGTAAGTATAATTTTACTATAAAAAGAGCATTTTTAATACTGCAATTATATTGCATACTTGATATACATAAATATATACGCTGGTCACAACAATCCAGTCAAAAATTTCTTTAAAAAAATAAATTTAATGTTGAGAAATTCGTATTTTTTGATGTTTGATGTTATGTTTATAAAATAATAATTACATATATGTGTGTGTGTGTGTGTGTGTTATTTATTTCTTTCCCCTTTATTTTTACATACTTATCTTAACAATATTTTTTTTAAGGTTAAGACTGCTTTCCTGATTCCTACAGCAAAAAAAAAACTTTAAAATGCTGTTGGCAATATTTTAAAGAGTGCATCTGATCGAAGAGAAAGTGAGTGACGTCAACTGTTCGAAAATTTGATTCTTGGAAATTAACAAGTGGAAAAAGAAGTTTACAAAGTTGTAATTTATAAAACTCAGCACAATTATATTATTAAAAAATTTAAATGATTTATTATTTTTTTCTCATTCTCAAGAAGTTCTGTAAAAACATAAATTTGAACCTTACGTTTAAGTAAAGCCATGTCAGAACACGTATTTTAGACGTCGAAATAAGAACGTCTAAATTAGGTTATTTAAAGACGTCATTCAGCGTTTCCATTTAGCACTAGTTCTGAACGTCCAAAATTCACGGCTTTTAGACGTCTCAAAACACGTCTTTATTCCGTCCTAAAAAGACGTTATAATTACGTCTTAAAAAGACGTCATCTGGCGTTGCCATTTAGAACCAGTTCTGGACCTAAAAAGACGTCCTTTCGACGTCATATGGACGTTTCCGTGCCCGCTGGGTATTGTTAAATCTTCAATAATAAAATTTATTTCTTTAAGCTTTTGTTTAAAAGAAAAGTATTTATTTTTGTTATTTGATAAATATAAACTATTGAAAAAATTTTAAAAACAATAAGGTCATATATATATATATGTTATGCACAGATCGTGAAATCGCGCATTTCACGAAATTTATTGCTCATTTCGTGAAATGGATAGCGCTCTTGCGCAGATTGTGAAATGTTGAATTTTTACATGTCTTTTTATTTGTTTATTTATATTATGTCTAATAAATATTATTATTGACTTAAATAAGAACTTGCTACTTAAACGGAGTGCTCTACATTGACTATCATATAGCCTGGCTCGCAAAGTAGTGCTGCTACATCGACTGACAAATAGCTTGAATTGCAACGGAGTGCTACTACATCGACTGGGGGTTTGGTTTGGGCAGGTAGTCTATTATTAAAAAAAAACATTTGTTTATTATAAGTAATATAAGTATTAAAAAAAAAAAGTTTAACATTTCACAATCTGCGCAACAGCGCCATCCATTTCACAAAATGAGCAAAAAATTGCACAGCTCGTAAAATGATTTCACGATCTGTGCGTAACATATATATTTTTAACTTTCATTTCAAATAATAGAGGCTTGGCATGAGTATAAAGGTCTTTAAAATAAATAAGACATGCTACGCACTTCTTGTAGTACGTTTATTTAAAATATTTCTTGCTTTGTATAATATTCCTATACTTTTTGAAACTTTAATTGATATTTAATATGATTTTTCTATGTAAGATTTTCATCTGAACAATCACCTAGGAAGTTGGTTACTGTTAATTTTTTAATTTGTACATTGTCAATAATAAGAGGCATGTAAACTGGCAGTTTATGTTTTTTGATAAGAGGTTGGAAAAGAATCCATGCAGTTTTATCAATGTTGAGTGATAATTTGTTAGTCTTAAAACAGTCAGATATTTTTATTAATTCAATTTTCACGTAATAAAATAGAATAGGAATGCTTTTATGTGACATAAATAAATTAATGTCATCAGCAAACATAATCTCTATAATGAATAGCCGAATGAATATTATTATTATTATTATTATTAATAGTGCGCATAGTTACGCGTATTGTTTTATAGTTACGGTAGGTTCTGTATCTGTAAAAAGCACTTTTTAAGTAGTTTCTAGACTTTTCTCTACCGCGTGCTTTCTTAAAGATTTCCTTTCAACCTTTCATGGTACGAGTTCAAAATGTCCAAGTTGATATTAAGTAGATAATGTTTAGTAGCTTAAAATTATAGGTAATCTAAAATTTTTTTTAAATTTAAAAGTAATTAATTTATTGCAATCTTTTTTAAAATGTAATTTTAAATTTAAAGCTTCGTGTTATAGATTACTTGATTTTTAGATTGTGTCTAGCGTTAAAAATATATTTATGGGTAGTTTCATGCTTTCACATAGTTTTGGTTATTGGGATAAAAGCCATGACAACATTTTGTTATAAATTTATCTTAATTTAATTTTTATTGAAAATTTTAATATAAATGAAATTTATCTTTAATATTGTTAATACTTTTGCTCTTTGAAAAAAAATATCTTTCTGGCTCTTCAATAAATATAAAATAGTTTGTCTTGCATGAATGAATTTCGGCTTAGAATTTAATTGTGTTATTTATGTTTGTCTATCTGTAATTTATTTAGGTTATTAGAAAATTCATGTTTACAGAGTTGTTATTAATCATAATCGAGTTGTTAAACCAAGGAAATTGTGGAGGTTTATTTATCATATATACTATATATATTATATAATTATATTGGAGGGAGTAAGTTTAAAAGCATTTTTAAATTTTTAAAAAGAAATAAAAATACTTTTCAATATATATCTGTTTTCTTTGTGGTAGAATTAAAGTTTCAGTTTTTTAAAATTTAAATTTAAAGTTTCAAGTTTTCAAAATCGTAATCTTTTCAAAATGTCTAAGTAGACATTGAGTATTTATAAAACCTTTTTAAAATTTTATAAGTAATTAGTTTTTTGTAATCTTTTTTAAATTGTACTTTTAAATCTAAACCTTCGTGTTATACATGTGAATTTTGAAAATATAGATTACTATAATTCTTAGATGGTGTCTACCATCAAAACATATTTATGGGTAGTTTCATGCTTTCAAATGCTTTTAATAATTGGGATAAAAGCCATGAGAACATTTTGTTATAAATAAAATTTATCTATAGTATTGTTAATACTTTGGCTCTTTGAAAAAAAAAATGTTTTTTTTCTTTTTAAAAAGTTTAATAATTTGCCTTGCATAATTGAATTTTGGTTTATAATATAATTGTGTTATTATATGTTTGTTTTTCTATTTATATCTAATTTATAAAGATTTAATTTATAGTTAAGATATATATAATTTATTTAATTTAAAATTAAGATATAAAATAAAATATCTAATTTATAAAGATTTAGATCATTAGAAAATTTATATTTATAGAGTTGTTATTAATCATAATCAAGTTGTTGAACCAAAAAATATGTAGAGGTTTATTTATCAAATATACTATATAAGTTATATAAAAAATTTTGGTTTTCATATGTTTTCGCTAATATATAGTTCTATATATATATATATATGTTCTATATATATATATATATATATATATATATATATATATATATATATATATATATATATATATATATATATATATATATATATATATATATATATATATATATATATATGTTCTATATATATATATATATGTTCTATATATATATATTCTATATATATATATTCTATATATATATATATATATATATATATATATATATATATATATATATATATATATATATATATATATATATATATATATATATATGCATTTTTTATTTTAGTCTTAAGGTAAAAAAATCAAATGCCTACAAACGTTACTGAACAAATATTTTCAAAGACTTATGAATAAAATCTTAAAGATTTTTAGGTTCAAGAAATGTTTTACATAGAGATCCCTCTAATAATTTTATAGTTGGGTGTTTCCTGAAATATGTAATAAGCATCTTAACATCGTACAAATATTTATTTTCAATCAATCAATGTAATAAGTCATGTGAGTACAATAATTTTATTGTTTTACTTATATTTAATATTTAATAGTTATATACACTTATACTTAACTTTTGCATTGATTGATTGCTTTTACTGTAATTTTAATTTTTATGTAGCTGCAATTTCTTCTGCTGCAACAAGAAAGATGTTTTATTTGACTCAATACATTTATTAATTGTTTTTATTATTTTTTTAATATTAGATTTTTTATAAGTAATCTTCCTTCTAAACAATTATGTTTTTTATAAGTAATCTTCCCTCTAAACAATTATGTTTATTCATGCTACATTAAATATGTAGCATGTTCTAAAACCAAGTCATTTGCATTACACATGCATAACAAGTCATTTGCATTATGCATGCATAACAAGTCATTTGAATATACACATGCATAAACAAGGTATGTCATTAAATGAAAATTTCACAAATGTTATATATGTAAATAATATTAATTTATAGTTTTTGACAAGTATTTTTATATGTCATATGATGTGGTAATTTGTGTTTTGATTATGTGTTATATAAAGCTATATGGGTTTATATTTTGTCAGTGTTTTTATGAGTGTGCTGTTTTAAAATTTTATTTGAGCCTTTAATTATTGATTTATACTGCCAATAACTCTATCATTCTCTAACAAACTAATTTCTTGGTCTTTTTTAGGGTTTGAGTAATTTAGAGTTTAATGTTGTTATTTTTATGTTGTTTTGTGTTAATAGATTTAATTACTTAGTTTACTTTCACGTTGAGGTCTTTAATTTAAACTGATTATTGGATAGTTTCATTACTGAATCTGACTACATAAAATCATTCACTAAATGCTAAAGATTCACTTTTCAAATAAAAACAAACGTAAATCTTATTGTTATCATTTGTTTTTAGTTAATCTAAACTTGCAACAATAAATCTTAAAACTTTCACAAAAGATATACAACCTCACAAAGTAAGCTTATTATTTGTTATCTGATCAGTCACATTTTTGAGTTTTCAAATAAATAAATAGATTACATAATAAACTAATGTGTATTAAGTGTATTTAATAATAATTTTGTTCTATTTTTAGGTCGAATTTCTTATCTTGTGTCTGAATGTTGATTGTATTCAAAAAGCTAAAACGAAGATTGATAATCTTCATACCATTTACTAAAAGATAATGAAAGAATGTTTTAAATTAAATTGTTTCTATAAGTATTTTGTTTTTTTTCATTTTTATCTCAAGAGATTTTTTTTGTTTGTTTCTCATACAATTTTTTATTTTATTTTTAGAATTATTGTTTTGAATAGATATATTGGCTATTTTTGCTTTGTTTTTTATATTTCTGTTATCTTTTTATGTGTGAATAGGAACCATTTATATATTTATCACCTTTAGTACGATCAAGACGGTTTTCATTAAGTCTCGATCGCCAAATAAAAATTTTAATGTCCAAATTTGCTTTTTAAATAAATCCTAAGAGAGAAAAATATGAGAGAGTTAAAATATTATTATCATAGCATAAGTTTTCAAAAACACCTGAAGAAATGTTACGCAACTTTCTTATATGCTAAAGATACTTTTATAATGTAGAAAAGTAAATAAGTAATAATGTAATAAGCAAAAATACTAATTAGTTTTAAAGTATAGTAAGTTAAAAATTAACCAGAAGGCAAGAACTTTAGATAATCAGTAAAATGCAAACTGCTTACTTTTTAGCGAACGAAGACATTTTAATGACCACAACAGTCATGATATTTAAAACATTTGCTCATCAATTTTTTAAATTAGTTATGATTTGAACATTTGCTCATCAATTTTTTAAATTAGTTTAAATTAATAATGGTATTCGATATATTTTATTTAAATTAGACTGTTTTCTTTTAAATTAATTATAACTTAACAAGCAATAGATTTAACGGTTTGCAATAAAAGTTCGCATTTTACCAACTACCAGAACTTTAAACTGATTTATTTTTTGCCGTTTACTAAAATAAATTAAAGTATAAAGACTAAGGAACAAGTTTAGAAATTGTCGGGTGTGAATGAGATTTGCCACGACCCGTATCGTACAGATGTTACGAAGACGCAACAAAAATGTTGATTACCGCGCAACATTCAATTTTGGTATTTGACTCCCAAACATTAGTGTTGACAATTTTCAACGTCTTTTTTTTAAAATTCTGCATTTTAAGGATTGCGCGCTTCATACTTCTATCAAATCAACTCAAAATTGAATTTTAATTAAAAGCATGAATTTAGTAATTGCGTATACGAACAAAGAGTCATTCCATGTCATAAATGTAACTGTGGGATTTTTGGTTTGTATTTTGATAGTCTTATTAATATTATTTCAAAGTAATAATGCTGATTAAAACAAAAGCAAAAAGTAACTGCAAAATTTAATAAAGTTTTTTTTTCTGAAATTAAAAAAAGGTAATTGTTTTTAGTTCTTTTGTGCAACTTTTAAGTCATTTCTTCCAGTAGTCTGACAAACCGGCACTTTTTCCGATCGAAACAATAATGTGCATGAAATGCTCAAGCAGACCATAAACTGGCTTTATTTCGTTTAGATAAGTTAAATAAAATACATAAAAACACTTCAACAAAAACTCCATCGCATCACAAAAACAAGCTGCATCACGAAGTTCAATGGCCCGATCATCCAACTTGATGTAATAAATCTTATCAAGACGAAAAAGTATTGGTGGGAGGTTGTCTATACCTGCCCATACGTTTTTTTTGTAGAGAAGCAACTGCTTCAGGAACACTTATCTGTTCCTGTATGAATAAAAATTAATATAGATTTATAATTTATAAAACAATTTGAAAATAATTGCGTGACTTTTAAATGATTGAACTGTTTTTAGAAATAATCTAAACTTACCTCGTTCATATCCACAAACATCAGATTAGACACTACATCCCTCCCGACTCTTGGAGCTTTTAGACCTCGTTGCGGTGGTGGAATCAATATGTAAGACAACAGCAATAATGATAACTCAGTCTTTTTTTCTAGAAAAGATAATTAAATAATTTTAAATTTATGTAATAATTAGGAATAGTTTTAAAAATCCTGAAAGTTGCTTACCTTCATCAAATTCATCTGATTGGTACGCTCTAAACATTTGTTGCATAGTAGAGTTATCTTTAAGCTTTTCAGAGTATACAAGTATTTTTTGACGAAAAGATAACATAGCAACTCGCAGAGTAAGAAATTTGTCTACAATCGCTGAAAACTCCTGGCTAATCTAAAAATAACAGAATGATAACAACAGTATGCCGTCTTTTTTTTGTGTGTGCAAAATATTGTTATATTTGCAAAATTTCATGAGTAATATATGAATTTTTATTATCAGTAAAAATTCTTTTAAACTTTTTCTAATCCATCCATATTTATATTAAACTGTAACAATTTCAGGATAACCTGACAATTATTTCGTAGAATAAATGTTTATAGGATAGTTTTTATTTTATTCCACTAAGTTGCATATGATAATATATTTACTTTTTTATCATATATTTTATAAATATTTTTTATTTATGGACTTATTGAAAAAACAAAAGCATACCAACTCGTTTACATCAAATAAACGAGGGAATCTGTTTAAAATACTAGTAGCATCAGGATTGCAAGTATTGGTCCAAGATCGTCTATTCTCTCCAGTGTTATGCATGAGCTGCACTAACTCAGATAGGTTTATTGCCGTTGGCCTACTTTCTCGAAGTCGACGCTCATCATCTTTAATGTTTGGTAAAGGGTTACAAATCCTGACTCTATAAAAATTATGCATACACATCATCATACATACACATCTTGGTAACTAAAAAGTAGCTGAGATTTTTGTTAAAAAAAAATCTATTTTTTCGCCAAGTCCAATGCTTTTTAATAAATGGGTCTCTGTGACGTATTTGCCGCACATATTGGGCAAGATAATCAGTGGCACCCTTTGCACAGTAGATCTCTTCCTTAAAAACAAAAAAAAAGCTAGATTATGCATAGTCTTACAACTATATAGCATTTGAAAATGCACAACTAATTAATGTTTACATATACATTTGGTGTGGTTTTGGAAATAAGAGCTGGAAATTCCATGACAATACTCTTTGCCAAATTTGTTATTTCTTTGGAACTAGGATCATTTTGACTAAAGAGAATTGGGTAAAAAAAATTAAAATGTTAAAGTTTAAAAAATTTCAAAGATCAAACAAAAAATGATGAAAATGTTGCACTTTGGCACTCACATTAAACAGTTTTTCATCAGATATTTTCCAAGGACTTTAATCATTAAAACTCGTTCTGATCTTGTGTAGTAGATGGCTTGTTTTAGCTTTTAAACTATTTTAGATCCTCCCTTTGTATAGTTACATAATATCTTTTCAAGTGCATAAACCTGCACAAAATTGTTACTAATGAGCTAGTTCTCTATACAATTATACTAATAATTCATAAGTGCACTTTTTTATACTATTTTTTTAGATTACCTGTGACTCTATATTTACTACATCATGGACCGGTAGTGGTAGCATTTTTGCAGCTGGAGTCGATACTGATGTTGAATTCATCATTGATGAACATTCTTTTGAAGATTGTGAGTTTACTAATATGAAAAAATTACACTTAGATAACAACCTAAAATTTACGAAAATCAGAATGTTTAAAAACTTATTATTTTAACCAGTTCTGGCGAAAAAAATTCGGAAGCACATTTTCACTAAAATTATATTTCTACCAAATAATTTATAGGCTAAAATCAAAACTTTTATTTATCAAACTGCAAAGAAGTACTTTTGTTAACTTAAACTTAAACAAACATATTTTAGTTATTATAAAAATTATTTTACCACTTGATTTTATCCAAGACATCAAAAGCTTTCGCTCACCCATCTTTAATCCCAGTTCTCTAAGATCTTCTTCATTAAGCAAAACAAAGGAATCAAGAGTCAATCCCTCTTCTATAAGCCAAAGTTCATAAAAAAAGTGGTGTTAACAAATAGTAATGAAATAAAACATTTTTTGTATTTTAATATCAAACAAGAACAATGTCAATGATACTACTAATAATTAATACTCTACAATATTCAATGTATGACAGTATTAAAATGATAAATTTAAAACAAAATTGTTTTGTTGTTTTTAGTAAAAATTAAACAAAATTAATCAGAGAATACTAATATCAAATAATTAATAAAAACAAAAATTTAAAAAGACTTTTATATTAATTTTAAAATCTAATAATTAAATTAACAATTAACACAACCTTTAACACACAATATGGTAGGGAAGTCGAATAAGATTTATATTATCTTTACCAGGTTGCATATAATTAAAAAGGGGATTATGACACACAAGCTGTCAATGGATATACATATAAATTCTGCAGGCAAACTCTGAGATATGACATAAGTATGAAAATGGCTACAAAAATATTCTGTAATGCATAAATGCACCACAATGTACCATTTATCAGTATAAGGTAAACTAACAAATGCTACCGCCTCTCTAAATACTGGATCACCATTTATTCTGCGACCAATCACAAAGCAATGGCCTTTGTAATATAAAATAGAATCAACATTCAATTTCAAAGCTAAACAACTTACTTCTGTCTTTTCTATACCAAGTTTTATGCAAATACATTCATGGTAAGTACCAGCAAGACTTGCAACCATAAATTCTGATTTATTACCTACAGTGATAATATTTTTCAAATATTGCTTCGAAAAGCGAGAGTAAAAGGAGTTACACTGATGGCAATAAGCCAGAGTCTTGCAAACTACATTTGCAGATCTTTTTAAAAAAAAAAATTTCATCTCATATCGAAGACAACTCATTCCAACAAGAGGTCCGTTTTTTATAATAATTGTAGAAAAGTGGACCAGAAAGTGATGTTTGGGACGTAACTTTGCTACTTGTCCAAACAGATTCTTAAAGTCCGATAGATGATCAGATATAAATATTCTTAAATATGCTATCTTTCCTTTGGTAAATTTAGGAGCAAGTATTAAATCTACAAGTTCACATAAAGTTAACAAAAAAATCCAGCAGCCATCATCTTCAGATACAAATCGACCAACAATCATAGGCAAATACTTAAGCAAAGACCACATTTGAATCGCCTTCATTGAAGGTGAAAGACCTCTTCCTGGTTTCTCAACTTGGCAAATTATTGGTGGTCGTTTAGATTTTTCAACTGAATTACGATCAAAAAATTGATGTATGCAAGTAATTAAAGCTAATAATGAGAAATAATGTTTGATTTTGATCAAATCGTAAAGAATGCAACGGAGTTCAAAAGGTACAACACCTTCTAGTAGTGTATGCATTGGATCAAGAACAAAATTTTCAACCACATGAAAACCAGGAGTTTTATTTAAGGAGAAAGTTGCTTTGACACCATGACTATGAGTTCCTAAAGCAAGGGTTTCTAATGCTTTTAGATCATCATTATAAGAAGCTATTGTTCTCATTTCAAAATCTGACTCATATGTTTTAGTTTGAATTGTTTCTTTGCTTGCAAAACATAGAGTGCAAAAGAAATCTGCTGAAAAGCATTCAATGAAGCTAATCAACCCATTGAGAGCAAGATTATCGCAAGACACTTGACAAAGATCAACATAAATCTGTTTAGAACCAATTTTCGGAAATTCTCCACTAAAGCCAATAGATTATAGTTTTTGCATTTCACTTACAAAGCGTTCTAAAATATTATTGTAGCTATAAACTTTCAAATCTTGAGTATGACAAAGCGCCAATAGATGTATATTAGCATAACAAGAGTTATGACTCGGAGGCGAATTTTGGATTGTATAACAAAAAACTCCAACATTGCTGGCTGATGCATTTCCCCGAAGTGGATTTGTTGTACCCATACCATCATAGAATAGTTGAATCATAATAGAAAATTTATTATTGTCACTAAATAAATAATGCTTTTTACAGCGTTCTCCATCTTAAACAGCTAATTAAATCATCATCTTCAATTTGATTACCAAACATCAATTCTACAAATTTTTTACTACTAAATAAGCTACGAAAATTGTTTTCAATTGACACATATTCATAGGTGTCATAGATTAATTTATTTAGTCCATTTTTAACCTCATACCTAAAACCAATTGGAAGTGTTTCAGAATTAACAAAAAGGGGATGTTCAGCAAAATATTTATCTTACTTGTATTTTGTAGAAAAAAAATCGAGAGGTTTTCGAACTTTGTTAAATACTTTTTCAATATTACTTACAACATCTTAATGAATATTAGGCACACACTTTAACAACTCCTGAACTTGTTTTCATTTAAATAATCTGATAAACAGTCAGCCATGTGATTGAAGGATGGAATGACACATGAGATTATATTATGTAGCAAACCACTGTTTGATCTCAGAAAAGATACTAAAGAAACTGCCTCATGATGAATGTCTGGAAGCTTGTACCGTTTATTTTGATCTTCTCTTCCATAAATACAATCATCATCATTATTACATAAAGTGTTGCAATTAGTGACAGGGACACAAACTTCTTTCTCGCAATGTGACTGATTGTGATACTTATCCATGTGTCTTTTGAGGTGCCACAAATTGCGAAACGAACTAGTACACTTAGCTTGATAACAGCAAACAGGCATTCTTAATTCACCAGCAGCTTCATGATTACGTAGATAAGAATGTAGCTCTTTAACTTTAGAAAATAATTCTCCGCAATGGCATTGATACATTGAATAAAATTATGTAAAGATTTTTCAATAAAAAAAAATTATATTACTCTAGACCATGCGCCTCGTGAACTTATAAGAAAGCGGAGCGCTATATATTATCCAAAATGGCAGTCTTTACTTCGAATCTCAACAATTAATATTGAGTTTTGTTTTTCAACGAAATTTATTGCTCAAAAACCCGTTTCTTAACATTGATGTTGCATTATAATCAACATTTTATGTTGAAAATTGAATTCTACATTTTTTGTTGAGCGGTTTCGCAACATTTGTTTTCTGTGTGCATGGTTGTACAAAATTCTTCTTAAAATTTTAGAAAAAACAGAGTGGATGTAAAATGGACAACTGTGTTTTTAATTAATTTTGGCTTTAACAATTTAAAAGCACTTTCAAACTCTTCAAAAGACAAATCAAAAAAATTTAGATACAAATTTAGAAGGTCATATGTTGCCTTTATTAACTTTTTAGAGTTCTAATTTTTTTTGTCTAGATTTGGTCCTACAGAAACAAAATATTTATATAATTTGGAAGCAATTTTTTTTAAGAAGAAAAAAAATCACCTACTTAAATAACTGAGGGCAAAGATTGCGACATTTTTTTAGTGTTACCAGTAATTTAGTTTGTAAGTTGCCAAGTACATTGTTGTAGTTAACTTTTTTTTTAAATTTTTCCTTTGGCCTTCAAATAATTTTAGGTAGTTTTTAATAATGGTCTTACATGGGCAATTGTTTTTATAAAATGTTTGTATGTTAAAGTAAAGTTATTAGAAAAGTTAATAATGGCCGAATTAATTAAAGATAGTTAAAATTTAAAATTTTCATGGTTTTTATAGTAACATTTCGTTTTTTAAATGATTTTTTTTTGTTGTATAAAATTTTTGAATTACAGGGTTTATGCGAAATATAAAACATTTTTTAAGAAAATATAAAACATTTTTTAAGAAAATATAAAACATTTTTTAAGAAAATATAAAACATTTTTTAAGGAAATATAAAACATTTTTAAAGAAAATATAAAACATTTTTTAAGTAAATATAAAACATTTTTTAAGAAAATATAAAACATTTTTTAAGAAAATATAAAACATTGTAGTTGAATCAATAGTGCAATTATGATACATAAAGTTATTCATAAATTTCTAAAGAATAAAGAGTATCTTTTATATAATTATAACTCATTATACTTAAAGATATAATACAAAAAGCAAAGTATCCACTTTAGTAAAATTCTTGTCTTGCTATGCCTTTCAAAACCCATCTTCTCATATTATAATACCAACCACAAAAATCAACGCCAATTGTCGGTATAAGCGAATTTAAAGTAGCCTTAACTTCATTGTTAGTTTTTGGAAACGGCCTTATAGAAGTATAATTAGCTTTAAGACAACTAAAGTATTCCTCAATCGGGTTCAATTGTGGTGAATAAGGTGGCAAAAAGTAAACTGAAACACTGGATTGGCTGAGCAAATTGATTACATCTCTTCTACGGTGAAATGCACAATTATCCAATACTAGTACAGAATGGGGATACGTTTGGAAATTCGGTCTTAAATTGTTGGTTATAAAATCGCAAAAAAAGATTGCCATTATAGGCACCATCCACTATCTTAAAGCTTAAAATACCATTAACTGTTATAGCGGCCATGAGACTTACATTCTTTCCACGATTTGCTGGCACTGTAACAAAACATTTTGTATTCTTTATAGAATAACCATACTGTTTAGAAGTATGTAAATTAAAGCCTGTTTTATCTAGAAACACTAAGTTTTTGTCAGGAATCGAATTAATAGTCCTGCAAAAAACTTTGTTTTAAATCAATGTTTTGCGGCGAGTTCCTTTCTTTTAGTACTAATGTAAGTCGTTTTCTAGTGAACTCCATCGACTTCAAATATTTAGATATTGTTGGTATAGATGCATTAATATTCCTTTCAACGAGAATGTTTCTCAATGATGCTAACGTATGAGATGGATCATGCTCAATTAACATTCGAATTTCAGATTTAAGTGTCTCGTCATAAGAGCTGCGCCTTCCTTTTTTTACTGATGCGATTTCATCATCACTAAGTCCTTTACAGATTTTACCAGAAATAAAACGTGTTGCAGAAACTAATATTTCAACTTCTTCCGCAATTTCTTTTAACTTCATTTCTTTAAGAATTGACTTTCTTATTGTTTTTACAATATCCTTTGTAATAAGTGTTCTTTTTTTTCTTTGTCTCTTGTTTTCCATTTATTGATTAAAATAACAAAATAAAGCTTGAATAATATATTTTTACAGATCTCTTTCTTTGTTGTGAATAAACCACATAAATTCCATAGTATAGAGTAATTACGTAATTGAATATTTTATGTTAAAATATTAAACATTTAATTAACTAATTAAATGTTTTTTATTAGCATAAACTTTGTTTTATATTTTCTTTAAAAATGTTTTATATTTTCTTAAAAAATGTTTTATATTTTTTTAAAAAATGTTTTATATTTTCTTAAAAAATGTTTTATATTTTCTTAAAAAATGTTTTATATTTTCTTAAAAAATGTTTTATATTTTCTTAAAAAATGTTTTATATTTTCTTAAAAAATGTTTTATATTTCGCATAAACCCTGTAATACTGAGTAAGCACAAAGACGTTTAAAAGACGTTTTAAATATGTCTTTAAGGAGGTCTAAAAAGCGCACTTGTAGACGTCTAGATCATAAGGCTAAAAGACGACCAAATAAAGACGTCTTTATAAAAACGCGTTTTAGACGTATTTTAGACGTTTATTTTAAGATAAATTTAAGTACATGACGTAACATTTTCGCGTAGTATGTGGTATATATTCATTGTGTTTATACGTCATATATTGTTATTATATTGTATATACAAAATATACATAGGAACGAGCTATCTTAATAATATATCACCACCAATATCTACTATCACCACCAACGATTGATGCTGCAAAGATGAAAATAATAAATAACAATAACAATTATATATCAAAACAGTATTTAATCATTTATAACTTACCTTTAGTTATTATAAATTTAACATACTTGTCTCTGGCTAACTTTTGACCGCATACTTGACTTATTATATGGCTTGTGGGTGTATAAAAACTAAAAATACTGATATTTATTTTATATATTACTCTTGCCATTTTCACTTATTATCATGATAAGTCAACTATCTATTAAAAAAGCAAAATAATTATTAATAAAAAAAAGATATATTAATATTATAGCAATTATTTTAGTGATTCCTGTGACAACAATTTTAGCAATTGTGTAAAAAAGTAATTTAATTTAAAGTAATTTACACTTAAAATTTGAACAAATTATTGAAAATAATAAAAACTATGTTTTTACTTTGAATATACGACATCTACTTAACGCGTAATGACAAAGCCGTCAAAAAGAAGTCATAATGACATATTTATAAACAGGTCTCAGAAAAGACGTCTTTTAGCCTTGATCTAGACGTCTTTTAATGCGTCTTTTAGACTTTTTATTATGCGTCTTTTAAACGTCTTTTTAAACTTTAAAAAGACGTCATTTTAAAAACGCCTTTATAAAAGACGTCTAGAAGATGTCTTAAAAATTGACGTCTTCTAGACGTCTTTTTATCTTTTAAAAAGACGCCTTTTGAACGTCATTTTAAAAACGCATTCATAAAAGACATCTAAAAGATGTCTTCAAAACGTCTACAAAAGTGCGTCTTTAGCTAGACTAGTTTTAGTCGTCTATAAGTGTCTAAAATGCGTCTTGTGCTTACTGGGTATCTATTAAAAAGAAAATAGGGAAATGAATAGATATGTTACTTTTAAAAATGCCTTTCTAAGCGAATTATTAAAAAAATCCTTCGTTATAATGTTATCATTAAAGGAAGTTGTTGTTTGAGTAATAGTTGTTTGTTTATTAGAGGAACTGCTCCATTTTCAAATAGATCATTTTATAACCCATTAATGTCTTTTTTGACGCGATATTCAAAGTAATTTAATCAGATCACCTTATAAGAAAAAAGTATTTTCTTTTTGTGATTGCTTTTATAACATCATCATGTAAAAATGTATTAGAAGTTTTAATTTCGCCCAAAAAAACAAACTTATATTATGCATCTATATTTTGTCAGGAATATTAAGGTATACACGAAAATTTATTTGAGGACTAAGTCTTCATATAGATTTTGTAGTGTATGTGAAATGCTTTGGAAAAACGATATTTCTTTAGATATTGTTTTTTTAAATATATTAATGATATTTTCATTAATAAGATTTTATGTTATATAAACAATTATTAATATTATAGTATTATATTATATATATTATTATAAGTTTATTAACATAATGCTATACTATCAAGCTTTAAAAAAAGGTATTGTTCAGCAAAACCCAGGGTTGCGATAAAATACGTATTTGTATTTGCTAAAAATCTAATAATTTGTTGTATTTTTATTCGTATTTGATAAAAAAGTTTCTTAGCTATTTTTGTTTGTATTTATATTTGATTGAGATGTATTTGTATTTTTTGGCGAATGCCAATTGGTTCAAAACCATGGTTTTTTTCAAACTAAAATAAACTTAAAACTTTGTTTTAAGGAACACTTTTCAGAATACTTTTTATCATTTATCTTTATTGTAGGAGACCATTTTATAAGTCTTATGTTGAAAAACGTTATATTTGGATATCTATATTTGGAAATCTAGAATTAAGTAATTGTATTAGTATTTGATCAAATGTATTTTATTCCGACAATGATGAGTGAAAAGTTTTAGCAAAACGAACCTTTTCAGAAGATATATTGATTTTCAGAAGATATATTGATATTCCACTAAAGCTTTTTACATCTATCAATGATAGTTATATTAATATAGCGTTATATTAAATAATATACTATAATAGTATTATCGCATTATATTTTATTTTTTTATGTTCGTTAATATAATATTGTAATATTAAATTATAAGATAGAATATCAGGCTTGGTCGGGCAGCGGGTGCGATCGCACTCAATAACTGACCACGGAAATAATATTTAGTTGCGAAAAACCGGCCAGATTTTTTAGTCGTTTTGAGAACATTTAAGTTTATGTTATGTTTCTTTGTTTGTCCGCAAAATAAAAATGTTAATGTAACAAAAAAATTATGAAATATTTTGTTTTACGGACTTACAGGGAAACATACATAAACCTAAATGTTCTCAAACATTTTAGTGCGGAAAAATAAAAAAAGAATATTCGTGAAAATAAAAATCCCGCTAAATCTACGAACAACTAATTCTATTGGTTTAAAAAATTCTAACCGAAATTTCTAGACTATTCAAAAAATACTAACCGAATATCCTGAATATTCTGTTGAAATATTTTAAAAAATTGTATTACTTGAACTTTGTTACGTTTACGTAGAGATTTCTAGCATAAATTATTTTTAGAATATACAATCAAACGAACTATTATTTAATTCTTGGAGCCACATCTATAAAGCTATAAATATTTTAAACTAGCATATGTTTGCAATAATAAATGTTTTATTTTATATTTATTAACTTGTCAACGTTTTGTAAATATATATTAGATTTTATTAGTATATTCTTATTTTTTATATATATGGGATGTATTTTTTGTATGTAATGTATTTTTATGTATGTAATGTATTAAAATTATAAAACCCACACACTAAACATTATCAGCGGTATTGTGAAACAGTTTCGCTTCCTCCTCACAAAGTAATTTAACGTTTTTAGTTAATTTCTATCTAGCTATTTGAATTTCTACAGTAACTCAATGATATAATTGTTTAATTTGTTCATCTTACTAAGAAGAATTGTTTTAAATGTGTTTAACTTTTTAAACTACGCGAAGCATAAAACAGTTATTGAAAAAACTTTTTTTATTTATAAATAAATCATCTAGAGTTAATTTTATTGGTTGAGTCTTGTTGGACTTTTCAGGGCCGGGTTCTGCATAATTTTAGCGGCTTTTTTTATGTGCCATAGCGTAAAAATGACTAAAAAAATATGGAATGGTCCTCTTGATTATTTCCCCTAATATTGTGAGTCCCGAGGCTATAGCCCTACTACCCCCACCCCACCTCCTCAATCCAACACTGAAAATAAGACGTAGGGGAGAACGGGGTGAGATGGGACAAAAAAGTTGTTTGTTTGCCGCGCATTATATTTTTGTCAAACACCATACAATTTGGTTTAAAACTATAGTCTAATAAGTTGTCATTGGAAACTATTTAAAAACCCATTAGTTAACCATCAAATTAAGTTAACAGCCTCGTTTTTTTAATGTGACACTGTTTGTCCCATGTCACTTCATGTTGAGGTGAAATGGGACAACGTTTGGGGTGAAATGGGACAAGTTAGAAATAAATAATTTTGAGCATTACTTTATTCTGTCTTTTCTACTTCTTATATAACATAATAATACACAAGTTTTGTTTGTGTACAATTAAAATAAGATATTCTAAATGCATTTATAACTTTTCTTAACAAGGTCGCTTGATGTTTAAACAGAGTCAATATTGCGTTGATGTCTCAAGGGGGGAACTTTTTTGCTTTTTTCTTAATTTTATCTTCCTTTTTTTTTTACATTCTAATAAACTTACAACTATTTCATTTCTTGTTGGTGTATCAGTCAATACCAAAAACCGAGAACCTTTTCTTTTTGCACTTTTTCTCTTTGTCACCCTCTCACGCGCTTTTGGAAATGGCCTTATATCTTTTGCTGTCCAATGGTGGGCAGAAGTGCTTATTTGCTTTTTCTTGTCATTAATAACTTCTAACAAAATAGATAGTGGTGTATGGATTGTTTGTATTTGCGAATCAGATAATTTACTTAAGTTATAAGCCTTAGTTGCAGGGTCTGTCTGATCGTATACATCGACCGGTTGAGAAATACTGCTGGACAAACTGGCTGATAAATTAGAAATATTTGCTGGAATCAGCTGATCAGATACATAAGAACATAAAAAGTCTACATCACTAAAAACATATGGATCGTACGGGAAAATGTCAGCTGCCTTAAAACTATCTTGAATGTTTTGGGAAGTAAAGGCTCTCGCATAAGCTGTTCCTAAATTTTCAGAAATGTCATATATCGTCATAGGAGTATTTGGATGTGCCTTTAACAATGAATCACATGCTGAACTGTAAAAATTCTTTAATGGTCCAAATACTGATCTGTCAAGTGGTTGGAGTTTGTGGCTGCAATGGGGTGGCAATGCCAAGAGCACAACATTACTTTCCTTAGCTTTATCCATCAATTCAATTGATATATGACTTTTGTGGTTGTCCATTATTAAAAGTAATGGATGATGCTGGCTAGATTGTCCATACTGCACAAAATGATCAAATCATTTCAAAAATATTTCTGTATTTATCCATCCACTAGAATTAGCATCACCTTTGGTACCTGTTCGTGTACCTTTAAGCATGTGGTTACGAAAATGGACTCGGGGAAATATCAAAAACGGTGGAATAGAATTTCCAAGAGCATTTATACAACCTATCATTGTAACTAGAGTTCCCCTTTCAGCAGAAGTTACTTGTCCTACTTGCTTTACTTCTTTAACCGCAACCACTTTCACTGGCTTGTGAACAGTTGTAAGAGCTGTTTCATCAATATTGTAAATGTAATCAGCAGAAAACTTATAGCGCTTCTGTGCAAGGTTTTTGAAGAAAGTATCTACATTGGTGCGATTAAAACTAGTTGTTCTACTAAGGCTGGTAGCGTCTGGCATATGAATAGATAATTTTGTACGATTTAAGAATAAATTAAACCATTCAGTTTCAACTGTTTTGCTTTTTTTCTATTTTTCTGGTATTTTAATCTCATTTTTAATTGCATATTGATAAGCAAGTTGGTTTGTTTCTCTAACATTAAGTCCATAATGCATATCAGATGCTTGACGAAGATAAGTTATAAGTTCATCTTCTTGCGCCTTATTAAAAATATATTTATGTTGTTCATCAAAGTATAAGTCATTGTAAGAAGTTTTTTTATTTTTTTATAGTTTTATTATTTATTTTCCGCTGTAAACTTGATTTCGAAATTTTATATTCCAGTGCAGCTGCTCGTAGTGATAAACTACTAGATTCAACAGCCATCACAGCGGCTTTTATTGTTTGAGCATCAGGGTTTAACCAATTCGTCAGTCGTTTGTACTTTCTTGGCACCTGAAAAATATTACACATATTGCTCACTCTATTATTCAAAAATTATGCTTTTTTAAAATTGCATAAACTAAAATCCATATTATTAATGAAAATAAATTAGTACCACAACCCTAAAAACAAATAATGAGATTAAATTTCAAAAGGGTAATAGTTGTTTTTTTACAATAATAATTGATTGAAAAAATTAAAACATAACAAATTAAACAACTGATAAAATTGAAAAGTTATTCCAAAAAACAAGCAATCATCACATGCATATATAAAAAAGGTGACAAATCAGATATCTCAAAGTGGAGACCAATTTCATTACTAAATACTGACTATAAACTACTAACAAAAATTATATCTAACCGACTCAAAGGCATCCTCCCTTTTATAATTAACGAAACCCTAACTGCTTGTATACCCAAGAGAACCATCTTTGAAAACCTCTCATACACAAGAGACGTCATAGACATCGCAAACGAAAAAAATCTAGACGCATCTCTAATATCAATCGACCAAATAAAAGCGTTTGACAGAGTCGATAGGAATTTTTTATTTGATTTCCTCTATAAGTTTGGCTTTAGTAATTATTTCATTAATTTAATTAAAACATTGATCAACGGCATCAGCTCACAATTAAAAATAAACGGATGCCTATCGGAAGAGATAAAAATACTAATAGGGGTCAGGCAAGGATGCCCACTCTCCATGACTCTTTACATAATCCAAGCAGAAATCTTTGCAGGCTACATCCGGAAAAACCAACACATCAAGGCAATAACAATAAATAATAAAGAAACCAAGCTGCAACAATATGCAGACGATACCAACTTCTATCTGACAACCGACAACTCGATCAAAGCTCTCGGTAAAGCCCTAATTCTTAATAAATCAGCCACCGGGTTCAAAATAAACATTAACAAATGCCAAGGCCTGTGGCTTGGTAAAAACAGAAACGAAATTAAAGAAAACCTTTTAAACTTCTCATGGAATGAGCAGTCCCTAAAAAGTCTCGGAATCACCTTTTCAAACACGAATCGAATTCACAACCACCAATGGGATATATGCATTGAAAAAATCCAAATGAAAAATCCAAAGCTGGTAACGCTTTAAATTTTCCATAAAAGGCAAAAGAATAACTTCCTCTACTAAACGAAAAAAAAATCAAACATCTCGAAAATAAAATCAACAATTACCTTTGGGCAAATAGTACCGTCAAAATCCCAAAAGAAGTATCCAAACTGCCGATCGAAAAAGGAGGCCTAAATATTGTAAATATAAGAACCAAACTTAGATCAATTCAACTCAGCTGGATCTCTAAACTCTTCGATAATAACCGCAAAAGGGCTTGGAAAGATATTGCTTCCCATATAGTAAATAAGTATAGAAAAGCTAAACAAGGAAACCAAATCTTCTTCAGCACCCATTCGAACGAGTCTCTAAAAACACTGCCTCCTTATTATCGTCAAATAATGATTAATTGGAGCAAAATATACATCCAAAGCGAAAACTATACCAATATGTCATTTGAAGAACTTATAAACCAGCCAATATATAACAATCCTTTTATTAAACATCGTCACACCTCTCTAAAACCAACTCCAGATTCAGAAAGTAAAAACATTATTATTTTAGCAGACCTTGCTAAGGTCTTTGTTCCTGGATTTCTCGACTGTTATCAGGTTGGAATCTAAGCAAATACATACAAAACAATTATATGTTCTAAACCCTCTCTTTGGAAAAACAGAATAAACACAGGAAGCCAAAAATATGACCACAACAAAGCCATACCACTATTATACCTTAAAAACAACCAACACATCCAACTAAAAGACCTCACCCCAAAAGCAATATATAAAATTATGTCTACCCAAAAAAATCAAATAACAAGTAAAAGTTTTATAAAATTGCAATATATTTTCAAAAATATTATGAGTAATATATCAGAAAAAGAATGGTCTAACTTATTTAAAACAATACAAAATAATAAAAACATAGTAAAAACATAATAAAAACAAAGTTTTATAAAATGGCAATATATTTTCAAAAATATTATGAGTAATATATCAGAAAAAGAATGGTCTAACTTATTTAAAACAATACAAAATAATAAAAACATATTAAAAACATAATAAAAACAAAGCCGATGAAGTTCGATATAAATTAATCCACCATAAACTATCGAAAAATGACTTATTTAAAAGAAGAGCCTGCACAATTAACGATTTATGCCCTCAATGCATGGAAAATATAGAAACTCTACCACACATGGTATACAATTGCAAGAAGGTTCAACCATTAATAAAATACGCCATTGCGCTCATTCACAAAATCTATCCTCACCTACCACGTCTTAAAAACACATTCAAATCTTTTCTTTTTTCCTCTTCACAAAATGTAAATATATATTATATTGGAAATATTATTCTTAACGAACTCTTGTATAAAACTCATTGTAACCGACTACGGTCGTTCCACGACAAAGTTACATTTTCAAAGACGACACTTTTGGCTGAGTTCAAAAACAAAATCAAAAAGATTTTGAATGAAGAACGCCAAATTGCTAAAGAAAAAATTATTTATGTGTATTTTTAGAAGAAATTAAAGAAATCTGGAGCAACACAAATGAAACTTTTAACATAGAAATAAGAAAACTCTTTAAAATGAAATGCCCAGATCTTTTTTCGACCGTTTATTTCGTTTTTCCGTTTTCGCATTTTGCGAATTTTTGATTTTTATTCAGATTTTTTTTTTTTCGCTTTTTATATTTTTTAATTTTTTTATAGTTTTATATGTAATTTTTTAGTTTTTAATGTGGAACAATGGACCAAAATGTAAAAATATATAAAAAACCATTTGTATCCGTATTAATATCTCTGTAAGGCATTTGCCGGAGGAGAGAAATAAATAACAATACGATAAAATTGAAAAGTGTCCCATTTCACCCTAAGTCTCCTGTCCCAAGTCACCCAATCACTATTAGGTGTGAGAAATCCTTTATTTTATATAAATCTCTTAACCATTTGCTAATTATTTTTCTTCAGTAACTAAATAAGACAATAATGATTAATTAAAAACCATTATAATAAAAATAAATGGAAACATAACATAAATATTTATCGTTAATGATGTCTTCAAAGTCCAGGAAACTTGTTAGATTTTAACATATTCGAAAATGTTAAAATACTTTCGAAACTCAAAAAACACAATAATATGAAATACTTATTGGAATCTTATTACATATATAAAAAAAAACTGCTTTAACAATTTTTTTGTTGAGAAATCGCCATGTCCCATCTCACCCCATGTCCCATCTCACCCCGTTCTTCCCTAAGTATATAAATAAAAACTATATATGTTCTTTGATAAACCGAAGAGCATTTGTTTCTTTATAGTTGTTACTGTATATAAAAAATAACGCTTATTTTTATAAAAAAAATTATAAAAGAGCGACGTTTTTTAAAATAATTGCTCTAATAAATCTAATTTGCTTAAAGTTTTTTCGCCTTTAAAGCTATTTTTCTTTTTTTAACTGTCTCTCATCGGTCCAGTTAATCTTATTGCGATTTTTTGTTTGAATTTAAAATGTTCTCAAAACGACTGAAAAATCTGGCCGGTTTTTCGCAACTAAACATTATTTCCGTGGTCAATTATCGAGTGCAATCGCACCCGCTTTCCGACCATGTCTGCTGATGAGTTTATAACTGAAGCTCAAATATCAGCTGAAACCCCTACTTTATAGACAACATAGTTAATGTGATGTATATACATTATAATAATGTATTTTTTTTATACTCAAGCACTTATTTTTTTATTTTTTTATTTTTTATTTTTTTAAACACATGTTTTTTTATAATATTTAATACTTAGGAAATACTGACTTTTGCCCAATATTCTTTAGATAAAAATAATACTTTCTTACATTACTATAATCTAGGTATAAAACAACGGTAATATTTACTCAAATTATTATATTTGTCCATCAAAGTTAATGCAGTTCTATTATACATATGTCTATCACTAATTCTAATAATAAAAAGTTATTACCATTATTATTATAGTTATATTTACTAACCTGTTATTACTAATATTTATCAAAAATACATTCTGGTTGTTGAAGTCACTTTTACTCATATCAGTATGCAAATGTTGTCAACAGTTAGAGTGCACCATACAGAAATATTCTTGAACATGCTGCAAAATACAAGATATACATAAGGTACATATCATATAAGACCTATTACCAGGTACTTAACATTTTATCGTGTTTAACAAAAAATATCAATTAATAAAAAATGAGGTTGATGCATAACAATAAAGCCATTTTTTTGCATTTAAACATCTAATTATATCTTTATTTATATCTGATGGTGGGCAAACTTCATTAACATCAGTCATTTAGCATGCATAAAATATAGAAAAATCAATGGAAAAGAGTAGATCTGTATAAACGATTTATAAGCTTTTAATTCTCTAAATATAACCTCTCCATTACATTCCATTTGCCTGTTTGCTCTTTTTAAATGTTTCTGACTAAACCAATATTTTGATTAAACTCAAACCATTTATTACAATCAATAGCAGAAACAAAACTTTATATTTTGATAATTTTAAAAATGCAAACAGTTTCTTAATGGAATATTTACTACATGTTTAATAGTTTCTGTAACATATGTTTAACAAATATGTTAAACTTTATAAATTTATTTATAAAAAAAAAATACACAAAAATTTTTTTTATGATAGTAATAAATAAATGAAATTTTGAAACAACGTCTTTTTAATGGACTTTTACAGTGACAAAGTACATCAAAAAAAAAAAAAAATTGTCTTTAATTACAATGTAAATATAATGTATACAAAAAATACAATGCATAAAAGTTAAATTTTTAATCTTATTTCACGCATAATACAAATTATAAATAGCAACCATTGAGTAAGTTTTGTTATGATTTTTTTAATTATCAGTTTAAACCATTTTGTAACCTTATGGGAAACCCGTCAAATCCCCAGATTCTTTGACCCTGATAAAAACCAGATAAAACCCAAACGAGCAAACATGCTTGATTTTTTTACCATATGGGACCCGTCTAGACACCAAAACATTTACCCGTCAAAATTTTTTTTCATAAACCCAGACAAAATTTCCGTTTTCGTAAACCCAGACAAAAACCATACGGTACCCGTTGGCTGGGTCGGATTTCTTGCTATTGAACTGAGAATCAAATTTTCCTTTTTAGATATAGGGAAAGTTTTCTTTTTTCCGCTTCCAGGTTATTTTTGAGGCTTTGAGCATAATTTTAATTTTTTTTTTTTTTATTACATGTAAAATAAGCATTTCGTTACAATATTTCAAATACAAATATATAATAATAAATTTATATATAAATATAATGGTCGTTATTAGAAAATAAAAGAACGCGGGGACTCGTTGAAGACCATACGGTCTTGTCGTCGAGTACTGCTAAGAAATATTCGTGTTAAAATTTAAAAGATAATTACAAAAACTTAGAATACTCCATAATAAATACAAGATGCGTTATATCTATTATTTATGTAAATTATAGTTGTTAAGGATACACATATACTTTTTATAAGTTCATGTTTAAATAAATGGTAAAAATAAAGATCACAAAAAATATTAGAAGTATATTGTTAAATCATCGATTGTAAAAATGAGCTCTTTAAGCTTTTGTTTAAAAGAAAAGTAGTTACTTTGATTAATAAAATCCTCAGTAAAATTTTTTAAAACTATTTTATTCCATAAGAATGGTCCGCGATAATCAATACAAAATTTAAAAAGATTTGTTTGAAAATTGGGCTGCTTAATAAAATTATTATTGCGTAAAATGTATTTATTTTTATCTTTTGATGAATACAAATTATGGAAAGAAATCGAAGATGAATTGGTTTTACATTTAAACATAAAACAAAGAATATTAAAAATACTAATCTCATATATATTAAAAACTTTCATTTCAAATAAAAGAGGCTTGGCATGAGTATAACGATCTTTAAAATATATAAGACGTGCTACATGCTTTTGCTGACAATAAAGAGGTTTAAGTTTGCTTTTATTTGCACCACCCCAAGCAATGTTTGCATAGTTTATGTGGCAATGAATAAATGAGTGATATAATTGTACTAAAGTTTGTTTATTTAAGGCATTTCTCGCTTTGTACAATATTCCTATACTTTTTGAAATTTTACTTGATAAGTTTTTAATGTGATTTTTCCATGTAAAATTTTCATCTAAACAAACTCCTAGAAAATTAGTTACTGTTACTTTTTTAATTTGTATATTGTCAATAACAAGTGGAGGCATGTTAATTGGCAGTTTATGTTTTTTGGTAAGAGGATGAAAAAGAATCCATTTAGTTTTATCAATGTTCAGGGATAGTTTGTTTGTCTTAAACCAGTCAGATATTTTGATTAACTCGATGTTCACGTTATGAAATAAAATAGGAATGCTTTTGTGAGACATAAATAAATTAGTGTCATCAGCAAACATAATTGTTATTAAATTCGAGGCTTTGTATAGATCATTAATATAAATAAGGAAGAGAAGAGGTTCTAATATGGATCCTTGAGGAACTCCGCATGTAATATTTAACAAATTTGATGAAAATGATTTATCAGCATAAACAAATTGTTTACGATTAGTTAAATAACTTTTCAACTATTTTAAAACATTGCCTATTACACCATAATATTCTAATTTTTTAATAAGAGTTTGATGATCAATTGTATCAAACGCTTTCGCTAAATCAATAAATATTCCCAATGTAAATTTAGAATTGTTAAATGAGTTTCATATACTTCTTGTAAACTGAATAATTGCATGCTCTGTTGAATTATTTTTTTTGAATCCATATTGCATGTTATATAATAATTTGTTTGTTAAAAGGTGATTGTATATTCTGTTGTACAAAATTCTTTCTAAAATTTTAGAAAAAACAGAGAGGAAATTGGACGATAGTGTTTTACATTAGATTTTTCTCCTTCTTTAAATATAGGAATAATTTTTGCTATTTTTAAATCATCAGGAAAAACTCCCTGATTAATAGAGCATTTAAAAATTTGGAAAAGTATGTCTTTTAAAACGTCAAAACAGCTTATAATAATATTTCCGTTGACATCATCAGGACCAACTGCTTTATTTGACTTTAACAATTTAAAAGCACTTTCAAACTCTTCAAAAGACAAATCAAAAGAATTTAGATACGAGTTTAGAGGGTCATATCTTGCTTTTATTAATTTTTTAGGGTTCGGAATTTTTTCGGCTAGGTTTGGTCCTGCAGATACAAAATATTTATTAAATTCAGAAGCAATTGATTTTTGATCAAGAAGAAGACTATCATCTACTTTAATAACTGAGGGCAAAAATTGCGAAATTTTTTTAGTGTTACCAGTAATTTCGTTCATTAGTTGCCAAGTGCGTTTTGAGTTTAACTTGTATTTTTCAAGTAAATTAGTGAAATATACTTTTTTTGAATTTTTCCTTAGGCGTTCAAATAATCGTACGTAATCTCTAAATATGAATACTGTAAAAATTCAATGTTCAATGTTCAATGTTCAATGTCGCGTTACGTCATTGTTTATTGTTTTTTCAAGTAGATTCTAGGTTTTTTTTAGAGCGCGTTTTTTAAGTACATGCGGTCCACCCAAAAGTTCTACGGAGCCAGACCTGACGAACTTCTCTTAACTTTTTAGGGAAATCATTTTTATACAGTTTCAATTTACATGTTTACTTAAGTTGAATTTTGCAATTTTTTATTTTAGAACGTTGTTAAGTTGTTATAAAAAAAAGAGTTGTAAAGTAAAAATCTTATTTTTACTTTATAGGTTATATTTAATTTTATTAATTTAATTATTATAGATTAGCAAAAATTATAGATTAGCAAAAAAGAAAAATGAACGGTAAAGTTTTTATTTTAATCTTTTTCAAAACATTTTATTTGTTTAACATCAAAGGAGTCTTATTGTAAGGAAAAATTTAAACTACGTGAAAACTATTTGAATGATTTAAAAGATATAAGTCTTATATCTTTTAAATCGTTCAAATAGTTTTCACATAGTTTAAATTAAATAAGTCTTATAATAAGACTTATTAATAATCATAATAATAATAATAATTTAAGTTACATTTTAAGTACATTATCAAGTATATAGATTTTTTTCTGTTTATTTAATGTGTAACTTTGATTTTTTGTTTTTTTTGGTTTACTATAATTTATTATTTTTTCATTTATATTTTGATTTATATTATTATTGTAAATAATATTTATTTCTATTTAGTTAACCACGGAGATGAAACTGAAGGTAAGTGTTGATTTTTTGAATATTTAAGTATAATTTATTATTTTTTCATTTATATTTTGATTTATATTATTATTATTGTAAATTCTATTTAGTTAACCACGGAGATGAAACTGAAGGTAAGTGTTGATTTTTTAAATATTTAAATAGAATTTAAAATATTAGTAGTATATAGTAGAGTATTTTTGGAGTTGAATTTTCATTTAGTTGACAATGATGGGGAAGATGAAAGTAAGTTTTAAGTTTTGTAACTATTTTAGTAGAACTAAATATATATGTTAATGATAACTTCTGTCTAAAACTTGATGTTAATTGTATATATAGTTTGTTTAGTTTATCATAAGCGACCTGATAAAGGTATAATCGTTAGTTAGCCAATTAGCAATTAATTTTGTTTTTAAAATTATTGAATTTTTATAATATATGTCTTTAAAAGATTTTAATAAAAGTGTATTTAAATTTATTGTTTAGACAAAGCACTAAAGAAATACAGTCAGTATTTTTGTTATTATTTGTTATTAGGATTTTATAATTTGTACTGTTTACTTTTAACTTGCTTTTTACTTTATAGGAAAATTGAAACTTAGACTAGGTATAAATTATTTTATAATTTTACCAATTGATAATTTATATATATATATATATATATATATATATATATATATATATATATATATATATATATATATATATATTATATATATATATATATATATATATATATATATATATATACACACACACACACACACACACACACACAGAGTAGTGATACAGCCTTAAATTTAACTCAACATTGTTAATTTATCCTAATTTAAAGATATTTTTTTAAATTACTGATTTGATTGATTTTTTTTATGTCTTTTTTATAAAACTTTCAAGTTTTTTTTTTTTAGATGATTTTATGGAAGAAATGAGGGAAACAGGTAAAAATTATATTTAGATACATACATACTTTTTATTATTAACTATTATATGTTTTATAATTTTTAACATTAATTTTTTTTTAAGTGTCATTATTAGTGTCTAACTCTGTGACAACTGGTAGGGTTATGCTTTTTATTTTTTTGCAATTATATTGTAGATTATTAAAATACAAATATTACATTTGTTTTTTTTTGTTGTTTTTTTTTTCTATTCTACTCTTCTTCTTTTTTCCCTCTTTTTTTCAGCATCGTTCTCTGGTACTACTTCAACATGTAGGGTTATACTTTATATTTAAATAAAATACAAGTATCAACGTGTTTAGTTTATATTTTTTTCATTTTTTTTAGCATCATCATCTAACATGACTGCAACTGGTAGGGTTATGCTTTATAATTTTATTTAAGTACAAAGATGTTCAGTTTTTATTTTACCCTACTTTTATTTTATTTTCTATTTTTTAGCAGTGACATCTGGTACTACTACAATGGTATTGGTAAGGGTATGCTTTATATTTAGATTAAAATACAAATATCAACCTGTTTGGTTTTTATTTTATTCTACTTTTTTTTTTCTCCTCTATTTCTTTAGCCTCACCATCTTATACTTCTACAACTGGTTGGGTTATGCTTTATATTTTTATAAAAATGCAAATATTAAGATGTTCAGTTTTTACTTTATCTAACTTTTATTTTATTTTCCCTTTCTTTAGGATTGACATCTGGTATTACTACTACAATTGGTAGGGTTATGCTTGATATTTTTATTAAAGTACAAAAATTAACATGTTCAGTTTTTATTTATCCTACTCTTAATTTACCCTACTTTTGTTTTATTTTTTATTTCTTTAGCGCTGACATCTGGTACTACTACAATTGGTAAGGTTATGCTTTATTTTTTAATTGAAATACAAATATTGACATGTTCAGTTTTTATTTTATTTTTTCTATTTTTTTAGCATCGTCATCTGGTACTACTACAACTGGTAGGATTATGTTTTATATTTTTATGCATTTTTTTTCAAATTGCAATTTTATTCAAAATACAAATATGAACATGTTTGGTTTTTATTTTATTTTTTCCATTTCTTTAGCATCGTCATCTGGTACTACTACAGTTGGTAGGATTATGTTTTATATTTTTATGCGTTTTTTTTCAAATCGCAATTTTATTCAAAACACTAATACCAACATGTTCAGTTTTTACTTTATTCTACTTTTTTTTTCCTTCTATTTCTTTAGCATTGTCTGGCACTGCTGCAACCGGTAGAGTTATGCTTTTATCTTATTATTATTTTAAATGCAAATATCTATTTTTTTTATTATATTATTTTTTATTTCTTTAGATCTAAATTGGAGCAGCTACAGGCTTTATCGCTCCCAGCACCCAGAACCTCTTTCTGAGAGGTCCTTTAACAAATGGTGCCTTAATAATGGTATGGATGAGCCCTCATTTAAATGGAGAGCTCATCCATACAGGGGTGCTGGGAGGCACCAAAGAAAAAAAAAGCAACAAAAAAATTTTAAATATCGTCAATCAGTGAAGATATTTACAATTTTTTTGTTGCTGTTTTTTCCTTGGTGTTTTATTCTCAAAGAAATAAATATATAATTTTAATTTTGTTTGTTTTTATTTTTTTAGTATTTGTTTAGACTATTAATTTTTGACTAGACATTTAATTTTTGGTTCACAATATAACATGACTGTAATTGTCCCCAATATATATCATATCAGTTAAATAAGAAAAATGTACTATAGTAGATAATTAACTGTAAAAAAAACCACATGTAAATTTCTAATATTTTAAAGTTTATAATTTGTTGATTTTCACCAGATTTTATTTCTTTTCATTGTTTCGAATTTAATAGTTTAGTGTTTATTACTGCTTTTAATGTTAAGCTTTAATAAATTTAATCTTTTAATTTTTATCTAATATAGATATTTTAAAATGTAAAATAGATAGTTATAATAATAAAGAAAAAAAAAAAGTAAGTAATAAGAAAAAAGAAAAACAGATAAATAATCTTTTATATATTGAATTTGAATTTTGTCATGTTGCTTATTATATTATTGACATTTCAATGATGCTGTTAAATTTTTGTTCTTTTCTTTAGAATTTAGAAAATTAAATTAAACTACAACTTTGTTTAAGCAGCACTTTTATTATTAAAATTTATTATTCAAATTTTATTATTCATTAGTTTTTAATCCTATTCGTTATTTTTTTATTTAGATTATTATTATAAGTTAATTTTTTGTTTAAACATCTCTTACCAGATATATTTATAAAATTTTTTTTATAAAAAATGCACAAGATTGTTGTATAATTTAGTTTATTTTAAATAAAAATTTCCTGTCATTTTTTAAAAATAATTTGTATGTGCAATTTAGAGTAGTAAAAAAAAAGATCACAATCTTCTGGATTAATTCAAGTTTTTTTGTTACTATTATCAATTAAAAGTAAAATTTAAATGGATGAAAATGATGAAAATGTTAATAGGCAAGTTGAAAATAATCGTCGCAGAAATGCCAGAAATAGGCTGAGGCGAGATGAAACTAATAATCAACAGAATGCTAGATATGCTGGTAGACATGAAAGAATGCATTGTATAGCAAGAAGTAATACTATTCCAGATTATAATTATTTAGGAGAAATGAATCATATTTGTCAGCATTGTGGTGCTAAGAAATTTTCCGATGAAACACATTTTTTATGTTGCCATAATGGAAAGGTAGTTTTGTCTCAACTTTCACCATTTCCGCAAGATTTACAAGATTTATTTACAGGAAGTTATGTAGATCAAAATGCCAATGTGAATTTTCTAAAATATATTCGAAATTGTAATGCCTGTCTTTCTTTTGCTTCATTTACCGCTAATGTACTTCAACCCATGAATCATGGGCCGCCATGTTTTAGAATATGTGGTCAGGTTTTTCATCGTGTTGGTAATCTTAGGCCAGATCAAGATATTCCTCCAACATATTATCAACTATACATTTATGATCCACTTGCAGCAATAAATTTTAGAATGCGACAACCTGGTAATGATCTTTGCTTAAATGATTTAATGTTTCGGTTGCAAACTGTTATTAGTGAGGAGAACCCATTTGCTCTCGCATTTAAAAACATGGCTGAAGTGGAAGATAAAGAAATTCACCAAGCAGCTATAGAAGGTCGCTCAGTCTCAGTTGTAAAAATGTCTTTACTTGAAGGGCAAGATAGACGTCGCTATAATCTCCCTTCACATAATGAAGTTGCAGTTGTATTTGTTGGTGAAGATGGTGCTCCTCCTGCTTCCAGAGAAGTTGTTATTTACCCGAGAGGTCATCCTCTTAAAACTATATCAAGTATGTCTGCCAACTTAGGTCCTATGGTTTATCCTTTATTTTTCCCAAGGGGTGATGCTGGTTGGCATAATCAATTGGTTCACAACCCTGAACGTGCTACATTGGTTAGAAATCATGTTACATTATCTCAGTATTACAATTATAGACTTTCAGTTAGACAAATTTTTTCTTCAATCTTTTATGGCAAGAAACTATTTCAGCAATATGCTGTTGATGCATATGTCAAAATTGAAGGCCAGCGTCTTGCTTTTATCAGAAATAACCAAAACAAACTTAGAAGCGAGCAGTATGATGCCTTACATGAACATGTACACAACCTTGGAAAGGATCATAATGTTAGAGTAGGGCGCATTGTAGTTTTGCCATGTACTTATGTAGGAAGTCCTAGAGCTTTAAAAGAAAACTTTGAAGATGCTATGGCTATAATTAAAAAGTATGGTAAACCAGATCTTTTTATTATTTTACCTGCAACCCAAAATGGCGCGAGATAACTGAAAATTTATATCCAGGTCAAACTGCTAATGATAGACCTGATTTAATTACACGAGTATTTAAACTCAAATTAAATAATCTCCTAAATGATATTTTTAAGCATGGTGTATTAGGGAAAGTCGTAACCCATGTTCATGTGGCATACTGAACACAGTAGTAGTTTATAATGGTTTTCCTTGCTATAGGCGTCGTGATAATGGTTTGGTTATCAATATTAAAGGCAACAATGTAGATAACCGCTGGGTGGTACCTTACAATCCATGGTTATCAAAGAAATATCAAGCCCACATTAATGTTGAAGCTTGCATGTCTGTTAAGGCTGTTAAATATTTGTACAAATACATATACAAGGGTCACGACTGTGCCAATATTTTGATAAATGAACAAATTAATCATGATGAAGTAAACACTTTTTTAGACTGTCGTTATGTTAGTGCACCTGAAGAATTGTGGCGAATTTTTGAGTATCCCATAAGTCATATGTCACACACTATTATCCGCCTTAAAGTTCATCTTCCTGAGAATCAATTAGTGTATTTTAGAGAAGGAGCAGAACAAATGGTTTTAGATCGTGCAGCTCAACGTGATACACACCTTACAGCATGGTTTAAGTTAAATTCTGAAAATGAAAGAGCACATTGCTATTCATATGTAGACATTTCTTATCATTTTATATTTGATGATAAGCTTTGTAAATGGAAGGTTAGACAAAGAGGTGGTAATAAGGTGATAGTAAGAATGTATAAAGTTTATCCAACTGGAGAATTATTTTTTCTTAGGCTGTTACTTTTGCATGCAAAAGGAGCCAAGTCTTGGGTGGATGTACGTACTGTTAATGGTATTGTTGTTGAAACATTTCGTGAAGCATGCGTTTTAAATGGTTTGTTACAAGATGACACTGAATGGCAAAATGCACTTTCTGAGGCAGTTTTAACATGTATGCCAAAGCAAATTCGACAGTTATTTGCAATTATTTTGACTTTTTGTGAACCAGACAATCCTTTACATCTTTGGAATACATACAAAGCATTTATGATTGAGGACTTTATTCACCGCTCAGTCCCGTTTATAATAGCTGAACAAGTTGCTCTTTGTCAAGTTGAAAAGATTATTAATCAGTGTGGTAAAACGCTGGCGGATTATAATTTGCCTGTTATTGAGTTAGATTTTAATCTAGATAATCTAGAAAATTTCAATCAAAATGTTCAACAATCAATTGATGAAGCCAATAGAATGAGACCACTGCTCAATGTCAATCAATTAAATGTATGTAATGCTATTCTTGCTGCATTGAATGAACAACCAAGTGTAGAAAATCAGCATTCTCGATTGTTTTTCATGGATGGACCGGCTGGTAGTGGAAAAACGTTTACATATAATTATTTGATTGCTGAAACCAGCAGTAGAGGTATCAAATCAGCTACAGCTGCATGGACTGGCATAGCAGCAACTCTTCTTACAAATGGATCTACATTGCATGGCTTATTCAAACTTCCTGTTCCAATATTAGATAACAGCACATGTAATGTTACTCCAAACTCTATACATGGACACTTTTTAAGTCAGGTTAGTTTGTTTTTGCTTGATGAAACATCCATGATACCCAAACATGCATTGAATGCAATTGATAGGTTATTAAAAGATGTTTGTAACAACAACTTTCCATTTGGAGGAAAAGTCATTCTTTTTGGAAGCGACTTTAGACAAATACTGCCTGTTGTGAAAAGAGGACAACCAGCTGAAGTTGTAGAAGCATGTATAAAATGTTCTTTACATTGGCAATGGGTGCAGAAGTTTAAGTTGACAGAAAATATGAGAGTACATGATGGGGAAAGGGAATTTTTAAATTGGCTGTTGAGACTTGGTAGTGGAACAGTATTTGTCTAAGAGGAAGATCCTTTTAAAGGGTGCATTAAAATACCGCATCAATGCCTTATTAGGGAAAATGACTCCATTGTTGAAAAGATATTTGGGGATGTCGAACAAGACGATTATGCTAAACGTGTCATTTTGACACCAACTAATGTGGATTCACTATCAATCAATGAGGAAGTGCTTCAACGTCTACCGGGTGAGGTCAAAACTTATTTAAGTGCTGATCAAGTTGAGACAGACAATCTTAATGAAAGAAATAACTTTCCTGTTGAGTTTTTAAATAGCTTTACTCCCTCAGGTATGCCTCCTCATTCTTCAAAGTTTAAAATTGGTTATATAATTATGTTACTTAGAAATTTAGATCTCAAAGCTGGGTTATGCAATGGCACTCGAATGAAAGTTTGTGCTCTTCAAAATAATTATATTGATGCAGAGGTTTTGACAGGTGCTTCTGCCAGTAAACGGGTATTTGTACCTCGAATTCAGTTGGCTCCTTCAGATTCTAATTTACCTTTTGTTCTAAAACGTCGCCAGTTTCCTGTCAGATCGGCATATTCAATGACAATTAATAAAAGTCAAGGTCAAAAATTTGATAGAGTTGGTGTATATCTAAAGAAACCGTGTTTCACTCATGGTCAACTTTATGTTGCATGTTCAAGAACTAGAGCATTTAATAGTTTATTTTTTAAAATTGATGAACATCCCATTCAAGGTATGATAGGTGAAAAGTGTTATACAAATAATTTTGTATTTTCTAATGTTCTTAATTTATAATAATGAGATTTTTGTTATAATTTTAACTTTTTTTCATAGTTTTATTTTATATTATTTTAGTAATTATATTTGTCTTTATACATGTTTATAATTGTTATAGGTGTTACGTAAGTGTTATATTTATGTTATGTGTTAGTTGTTATTTAAATTGTTCATGTAATACTTGGGCTATATGTGTTATCAAGGTTATGTGTTTAGGGTTTGTGTATATGTGTTTATAGTTTGTGTATATATGTTTATATTACGTTGTTTCCATGTTTTCAAAGTGGTGTGACTTGGCAAACGTGTCGAGAAAAATAGTTAACCTTGCCAGCCAAGCGGTGTACTTAAAGCAGAGGTGTGACTTGGCAGCGTTTAGTGCCAAGTGGTGTTACTGCTTTGTTGTGGCTAGGTTGTGTTGTCTAGCCTTTTTTAATTATTCTGGAAACACGTAATGTCTATTAATATTAAGCATCATATGTACATAAAAATATGTAATGTGTTAAATGTGTTAACATGTTTTATAATGTTATATCGTCACGATCATAGCACAATTGCCTAAGTCATTTTTTGGGGGTTTTTCGGAAGTTAAGAGTTGAAATATATAGCTTAAACAGTCTAATAATGTGGCAAATCGCCTTAAACCAATCAGAAAGGAGTTGATTTTTAGTTTTTTCACTTCTGCTTAAATCCGCATTTTTACTTATATATTATTGCTTTTGACCTATATCCTATTGTGTCTCAACGGTAATACACATATCACTTTTAAAGCAATATATGAAAGCATCTAAGTAAAAAGATGCCAAAAATAAACCAAAGTGACGTAGCAAAAGAAATACCGAAGTTATTCATTTTTTTTTAGTTTTCTCAAAACAAGAAAAAAATGACTTAGACGATTGTGCTATGATCGTGACGATATGTTTATAGTTTGTTTCTTTGTCTATTTTATGCAGTAGTTTCAAAGTGGTTTGACTTTGCCATTGTAAAGAGCAAGTGTAATGTGTACTTATAAATATCTTATGTGCTTTTGTTCTGCGTTATCGTTGTAATATTGTTGTGATGATTTGTGTTGATAGACAGTTAGCCAAGACAAAACATATTGTTATAAACACAATTTGTTTATATTTCAATTTGTTTTTTCTATCTTTAGTGTTGTGCATAGTTCTATTCTTTAAAACATTTTTAATTTGTTTTTTAATAAATATTAATTTTTTCGGCTTTATTAAAAGCCAGCATGAAATAATGTCATTGAACAACACCATTAAATATTGCTTCATCAAAACAGCAACTGCAGTTTGCCAAAAACAGGATAATTGTTTTCCTGTTTTAAAAATGTTTTTCTTTTCTATTATATTTACTTATCTATTACATTTTTCTTTTAGACACCATGTGACGTATTTATGCGATACAGGAGAACACAAATAATAATTATGTTTTGTAATTAAATAATAAAGTTTTGTTAAAAAAAATATTATTAAGTAAATTTGTGATTTTGTAATAAACGGAAGGGTCGGATTTTAGAAGCATGAAATATTTGAAAATTTCTGTTTAAAATGCATTATTCATCTATGACGGAGAGACCTTTATGTAATTAACTAAAATTTAATTATGCACACATTAAACGCTTTTAAGTTAAATAGAATTCCTTAATAAAGGAGAGGGGGTTACCAAAAAATTATAAGTGTCCCGTTAGACATTAGAAGTTAACATTTATATAAGTATTATAATAAAATTTTTTAACTGCTCCAAAAAAAGATGTTATGGAAAATTTCAACTAAATGATAATAAAAACGCCTTTACTCTAAAAAAAAATATATATCCAAAAAAAAATAGATTTTGTCATATTTAACAGTAACTCCCTTAAGTTAATTATTATGTCTTTTTTTAACACGGTGCCTTGGAAACACTGTCTTAGTCTCACTTCAATAAGAATTAATAAAGCGAGATAAAACCTGAATAAGTACGGAGCTCTTGCGTACTTCTTAACACTATTGATAATGACCGTCTATAAACATATTTTACGCGTTGTTTGCTGTTTTATAAAATAATTATAACTATAAGCAATGACATTGCTAATAGGGAGCCGAACTTTAAATACAAATTTATCTGTAAAATTATTTACAGATAAATTTGTATTTAGATATATTTTTTTAGATAACGTAGTAAGTTATGTTGTTACTAATGGTTTAGTTATTTTTAACCCGTATTACGGGTTGCTTACTGCTAGTTTTTATTAATAGTCTTACTCTTAGTTGTTTTTGATTTTAAATATTTAATATAAAGTTTTTGCTTAGTTTTTGAAGATTTTAGAATACCTTTAGTAATCCATGGTGATACAATTTTTTTATATTTGTAATTTACTTCTACTGTGGGAAAATTGATGTCATAAATTTCATAAAAAATTTTAAAAAAGGATTTGTATATTAAATTAATGTCTTCAGAAAAGTTTATAATGTCCTAATTAATTAACGATAGTTGATATTTAAAAGATTTTAGGTTTTTATTATGTAAAATTCGTTTTTTAAATGATTTTTTTTCATAACATATAGTTTTCGCATAAATATCAATTGAAAAAAATATAGGGAAGTGATCAGATGTATCACTTTTAATAATGCCTTTTTTAAGGGAATTATTAAAAATATCGTTGGTTATAATGTTATCAATTAAGGAAGTTGTTGTTTGAGTAATTCTTGTTGGTTTGTTTATTAGAGGAACTGCTCCGTTTTCAAATAGGCCATTATAAAACCCATTAATGTCTTTTTTGACATGATACTCAAAGCAATTTAAATTCAGATCACCTAATATGTAAAGTAATTTTTTTTCATGGTTGCTTTTATTTATAACATCATCTTGTAAAAATGTACCAAAAGTTTTAATTTCGCCTGTAGGTGGGCGATAACAACAGCTTATCACAATGTTTTTAGTTTTATTGTTCAATATTTCAATTGTTAAAACCTCTTTATTAACATCAGAAATACTCATGTCATGCCTAATATAATACTGAAGGTTTTCTTTTACATAAATAATTAAACCATTGCCGCGTTTATTTGTTTTCCTTCCTAATGAAATCAAATTATAGCCCGGTATTTTAAATTTATTATCTAAACTTGAGTCATTAGAACTACACCAAGTTTCAGTTATGCATATTACACTAAAAAGAGTTAAATTATTCTCAAAACTATTGCAAAGATTTTCAAAATTTTTTTTTAAACTTCTTATATTTATATGAACTGCATTAAATTTATCATGCTCAAGAATTTCTTTTATTTCATAACTATAGAAACAGCTGCAGTTGCTTTGTAAAGCACCTGTTTTGCTAAAAAAACTTTGATCCGGATCGGACTCTTTGTTGAGTATAAAATCATTGAATTGAAAAATATCAAAATTCTTTAAGTGATTTGAGTCCATTTTAGTATTTAAAAACAATAAAAAATTTAAGATAAAATAATAACTCTAATATAAAAGAATTTCTTAATTGTCGCGCGTTACAAGTTTATTATATACAAATTTAGCATATTTACCTTTGGCTTTCAGATCTTTTGCTTCTTTAAATAACTGTTTCCGCAATTCCAAAGTTCTTTCGCTGTAGTCTTCGTTTACGTAAAGCCGATCGTTCCACAATTTTAACTGAACATAGTTATCCAACGCAGTTTTTTTGTCTTTGTAATTTAAAAATTTTACTATTTTGGTTCTGTTATACTTTTTTCCATCGCTATTTTTTTTCCCCGTCATGTGCGCACGTTCAATTTCAACATTACCTTTAAAACCAAGTTTTGACTTTAAAACATTTTGAATCTTTTCTTCGCTTAATTCCCACGTTTCATTTTCGTCTTCCTCAATTCCTGTAAACCTTAGATTATTTCTTCTGCTTCTGTCTTCCAACTCAGCAAGTTTGTCTTTGACAACAACATTTGTTATATCATTCTGGCTTGATGTTGAGTTAGGCTTTTTTTTTATTTCAGAAAGTTTTTGAACAATTGATTCATATTTCTCGCTAAGAAACTCTGCCGATTTCCTTAATTTACTAGTTTCTTTTTTTAGTTTTGAATTTTCTTCTTGAAGATTTAATAGTTTGATTTCCATTTTATCAAACTTCTCGTTAAATATTTTCAATAAAGTATTCTCATGAATATCTAATAGATCTTTAATTTGAGAAACGGTAAATTTAGCCATTTTTAATTTAGTTTACAAAAGCACGTCCGTTCACGTCAAAAGTTTTGAATGGAAAATCAGAAAAAACATTTGTACGTTTAGCAATCAAGCGATATGAAGTCGGTGGATTTTTGCAAAAAAAACTCACAACTTTTTTACCACATTTATTTGTTTCCAAATCATTTTGTAATTCATATATTTTTAAACAAAAGTTTATCTACACACTGATGAGAAAGTAATATTTAACTAAAAAGTTATTGAAATAAAAGCATTTGTAGTTTTAGAAAATTCTCAATTCAAAGTTGACCGGATTTCTCCGTCCCCACCCGAATAGTATTAGGTTTGATGAATAATGAAGAACTATCAAAAAGTATTCCAAATCTTTTGTTTTTGAAATCTTCATTTCTTGAAATCTTCATTTTTATAATGCACCACAGAAATTGAATGTAGTCGAGTCTCTTAGTAAGTCGTTTAACTATTTTAAGTCGTTTAAATATTTAACTTAGTAAGTCGTTTAACTATTTGCCTATCAATGTAAATTTTGAATATTACGGTGTACAATATATTTAAATTGTACAAAAATTTATAAACTGTTAGAAATAATAAATTTACATAATACGAGTAAGTAATTCATAAGTATGTTATAAGAACTATAGTAAAATTTTCTTGTTATAAAATTAATGTATAATGCATTATAATTATTTTATAAAAACAATAATATCAATGTGCCTATTAAACACTGGACAAGTTAGTTTAATAAAATTTTGAAGTATTAATTTTTTGTTATCATTTTTAGAGCCGATGCATATGCGGATTTGTAAATACAAATCATGGAAAGATATTTCAAACGCCATTTAAGTGCCCATTTTTATATGCTTCTAAACCGTATTTCTGGCACGTTTTCTAGTTTTAAAACAGCTAACATACATTTGCAAGTAACAAGTGTTCTAGAAAATTTTAAATGCGTATTTAATACCAACATAACATCGTTTTGAATAATATCTAATTACAGTATTTTTTGCGTATTTATAAGAGTTTTAAATGAGTGTTTGGTACACTGTAGGTGTCGTATTCAGTAATGCATACTCTTTTTTTAAAGCATCTAAAGCGAACTTTTAATGACCGTTTGACAAGATAAAATGACAAATGTATTTCGAATGCGCATTTACAACTTAATGTGCCGACTGAGTTATTTATCTATTGTAATAAAAACAAAATGTTTAGACCTGAATCAATGCCAACTTTTACAAATGTATTGAAAATATACCGTTTTCTTTACACAATGCAAAATCAAAATATTCTGTAATACGTTTAACATAAAATAAATCTCTTTTACCATTAGTATTTTTATCCACCAAGAACAAATTTTCTAAAATCTTTAAATACCTTGTAATATCATCCAATTTATTTTCTATATTGCATTCAAACTTACCTCCATTTTGCCTGAATGTCTTCGAGAAAACTATAAATTCAACTTGAGTCAATTGCAAACAAACAACTTGTTAAACTCTGAAAATGGTACTTTTTTCTGCTTCATACTGGTTTGCTTTGAGATATGGGAACTCTGCAAGCTCCTTTAAAATTTGTATAAATATTTAGAAAAGCGAAACATCTTTCAAATACTTATTAAAATAGAATGTTTGATAGAAAACAGTGGAAAACAGTTTTTCTTCATATTTCCCTTATCATGACTTGAATACATTTCTTTCAGAATATTGTTCGCGAATTGGGCTTAATCAAAACAAGAGGATAGTTAAAAGTTTTATTAACATCATATATATTTGACAAATGAAATATTAAGAAGAAAAATTTACGTTAAAAAATATTTTTCAATTTAAATTTTACTTTAACATCTTTTTTTATAAGATAAGTTGCCAGATTCTTTGATTTTTTCCCATGAAAACAATCACGACGTACACCTATTAGTATTACTATTTTTGCTTTACTCTCAGTCTGAATCATGTATGCTTGTGAGATTTACTTATAGTATAAGTAATAATATAATTAAATATTAAAAGCATAAAATATCATTCAGTTCAAAAGTTATAGTCTTAATCTTATTATATGCCTTTGACTAAAGCTTAGTCATCATTAATGTGTCATTCTTCAATAAATTTTATTTATTTGTGAAACAAAAATATTGTCACACAGTGAGATTGCATATTAGATTGCGAGATAAGATTGCAGCCTAAACAGATTGAAACACTTGGTGCAGTACACTTACAGTTTTGCTTATTTAGCGTGTTTTATTTTTAGTATGTGGCAAAGACTTACTCCGAATTGTCAAATCATCAATCAAAATGAAACCATACGTACCTTTAATTATTCATTTTAATAATAAATAATTCAGCTACAATTGCATTTAGATAAAATGTAGCAAAGCCTCAAAGTCTTTTCTAAACTTAATGCATCAAAAGGTTAGTGATTTCTTTGCTAAATTAACAAAATTTATTTAAATTTAAATTCACAATTAGCAAAATTTATTAAAAATTACTAGAGTTAGTGAAAATAATTAAAAATACTTTTTTTCCAACTACTAATCTCTCACACGTATTTTTTAGTTAGCTATAAGCACATATACAAACACTAATCTTTTTTTGGTAATTGTGTGTTGATGATGAAAGTTTATTGTTATTATTTATTTTTTTCATAATTTTTTTTTAAATGTGAATAAAACTACTTTTATTAACTTTAAATCTTATTTTATTATAGCACAGGAGTGAGCATTTTTGAAATCTAGTTTTAAATCTAATCTTTTTTTTTTTTTATTGTATTTTGGAGTTGCAAATAGTTTCTTTTTTTTAGCATCATAGACAGATAAATTGAACAATGATATTGTGACCCTAAAAGAAGTGAAAAAAGCTATTCAACTAAGCACTGATGCTGACTTATCGGAACAAGCAGAGATTGAAAATGAGTTAAATTCGTTAAACATCTATTATGCAAAAGACTGATTGACCAATAGTAATATGCAATATCTAAATGGTCACAAAATTCTTGACAAAATGAGTCATTATGAAAAACGAGTAAGAATAATCGAGAAGTAAGTACAAAAAAATATGGAATTTATTCAATAACGTAGTGATGGTGGTATTTATGGTGTGTAGGATCTTTTGAGTAGTAATACTTTGCATTACGTAGTCATAGCAATATTATTTGGCAAAAAGTCTCTTGCATTATTTCAACATGATTAAATTTAACTATTTATATTTATTGTTATCACATACCAATATTCCGTTTTTATACGTATGTTTATATTTTTAAAATTTGACTTTGTATAAAGTTACTTTATTTCATGTTTGTATTAAACTTATGTATGTAATGTTATATAATTGTTTTAATATATATATATATATATATATATATACATATATATATATATATATATATATATATATATATATATATATATATATATATATATATATATATATATATATAAATATATATATATATATATATATATATATAAATATATATATATAAATATATATATATATATATATATATATATATATATATATATATATATATATATATATATATATATATATATATATATATATATATATTAAAACAATTATATAACATTACATACATAAGTTTAATACAAATATGGTTTTTTGTTTGTTTTATTAATATAGCACTTGTATATATAGAGTACTACACACAAAAAAATTATATTTGAGTTTACCCTCAAGTGCAACCCAACCTTCAACCAACCCTTCATGTTTAGTCCATATCATTAATATCGTCCATACCATATATAAGTTTTTCAAAAGAATTTTTATAATCTTCCTTTAAAACCTTTTAGCTAAAAAATATAAGTGGTAATTTGCATGGTACTACTTATCTGTAACTTTTAAAACAAATTTAGTAATTATGCTTTCGTTACATACGTAACTAAATAATCTTTTAAAGCATCGTAAAACTTAGAAAGTGGAAGAAAAATCCTCAAACCGCTGTGTAGCTCTCCTTCTCATACTTCATAAAACAATGCTTCCAAACTGTTATTCAACTGTTTTTACACAATCGCCACAACTCCAAATCCTAATAAATTTACCGAAATCGCCTATGCAACGTTCTTCTACGACTACGGCATCCTTTTTATTACAAAAACTTGGTTTGGCTAATCCTCAGCACCTGCTCTTTCTTCAGAAAAAATTGCTCCAGTTTAAGCCGTTTTTATCAAGAACAACATTAACGTTAGCGACATTAACTATTCTCAACTACATAAAGGTTTCCAACTCAATATATCAAGTCTGGCTCAAACTTAAACTCGCACAAGAATATCTCGTTATTGGCTGCATTTATCAACAACTTACCAGTAATACTCTGGGTTTTAATAAAACTGTAAAAGCTATCTCTTATGCAAAAACAGCCTTAAAAATTTTTTTAAACTGTCTAATAAACATATGTCACTTCAACTTCCCGATAATGACTGCACCAATACCACTGACACCAAAACTAGATTTGCCACTAAATATGCCGAAATTATTTTTAACCTACACATACAACAGCTCGTAATTAACTCCATCTTCATCCAAGCCATTGGTATGTTTAAATATACACTAGACCTTGTAATTACCGAAACGACCAATCAAACAAGCCACACACATTCTGCCATAGCAACCTGCTTTCCAATAACGCCTGCAACTCTCCTCGTTTTAATAGCTCAAAATTTTTATATAGGAAAGGTATTTACGCTAGTCTCCCAACTCAATTGGGTTAGTCTATATAAAGACCGATTGCCGACAATTGCTATCAAGTCTTCTGCGTCAACTATGACAATAAGCTTTGATGAATTCATCCCGCGTGTCACCACCAAGCCGATCAAACGCAGGCAGCCTTGGTTAACCAGTGAATACAACTATAACTAATCAAACGTTTGAAAACTTTGGTACCTCAACCGCAACGGCAAATAGTCCCTCTTGTCCCTATATTAAATTCTTGTCAAAGAATTTAACATAGCTTGAAACCTTGATAATAAGATTACTATATTACAATGAAAACTTTAAAACACAACTCAGCAAACAATAAACGGGACCCTAAGCGTATTTACGCCTATGTAAACAATAAACGCGCCGTTTGTAATCAAATAACTTCTACATTTTTACCCTCTGGGGGAAATAACCAGTGACCGGAAATCCATAGCAAATAAATTAAACAGGCAGTTCCAGTCAGTATTCACAATCAAACCATCAGATCAATCACTTACTTTCACCAATAGTATAACCGCTTTAATATTCTTCGTCATCTTCAAATACAATTTCGTTCACAAACACCTATCAGCTCTCAAGGCCAATAAATCAAATGGAGATGACCGTATCATTTTTCAAAAATCGATCCAACAAGGTGTAATCCCAAAAGCGTGGCTTTCAGCGAATGTGACACCTTTTTTCAAAAAAGGCTCCATATTCAATCCAGAAAACTACTGATCCATCTCCATCACTTCTGTATCACTTCTATCTTTATCACTTCTGTGCAAAATAATGAAAAAAATGGTTAAAGAAAACATCCTGCAGCATCTTTTAGCCCATGATTTAATTGCCTATTGTCAACACGGCTTTTTCAATAATAAAGACTGCGTTACAAATCCGCTTGAGGCCATAGACTTTCTGACCTACAGCGTTTCTTGCAAGCTTCCAATAGACGTGCTTTTTGTTGACTTCGTCTAAGCCTTCAATAAAGTCCTCCACAAAAGATTACTGCAAAAACTTGAATCCTATGCAATCAAAGGTAACATTGTGGACTGGATAATTGCTTTCTATCCAACAGCGCGTTTTTCTAGGTAACACGATATCCACCAAAATTTACCCATAGCGTTCCACAAGGTTCAGTTCTAGGTCCTACGTTATTTATAATGTTTATTAAAGACTTACCGGAACACATCAGTAGCGAAAACTCCTGTATAATTACATGCAAACAATACTAAAATCTTGAGCGTCGTCAAAACCGCTGATGACAAAGCTTGTCTGCAATCCGATATATATAGAATTGTCACATAGACTCAAACCGGGTTGATGAAACTTAACACCAAGAAGTGAAAGTGTAATACATTATAGCAAACACAACGCTTCATAATACGTTTACTTGATAAAAGAGCGCGACACTAACGGCAGCGTCACTAGAACAGAGCTCGAGTCGCTAACATCCATAGGGCTTGAATCTGTAAAAACTTAAAGCATGAGAGGCAAGCAAAAATAGCCGCTACAAAGTCCTTGGAGTCTTAAAAAACATATTTATTTAGCAGAGACACCAAAAATGGAAAAAACTTTATATGACTTATATACGCCCACATCTTGAGTTAGTTGCTGCGTGGTGCTCTTATCTTGTAAAAGATATTAATGTCATAGAACGCATCCAGCGTTGGACTACCATAGTAACGCACCAAATAAAGCGCTTTAATAACAAGACAATATGCATCAAACTAGGCTTCAGCTCTCTACTAAAGAGACATTTACGCAGCGACCCCATACAAAAGCAAAAAAATCAAAAACAATATTGACTCAGTTGGCTGGCAAATTGATCAACCAAACATCCCTCCAGGCTACGATCATCGCAAACGCTTTT
>NC_061161.1:9148495-9165995 GCF_022113875.1 Hydra vulgaris | reverse complement strand
TATATTATATATATATTTATATATATATATATATATATATATATATATATATATATATATATATATATATATATATATATATATATATATATATATATATATATATATATATATATAGCAATTATGGCATAAAATCGTCAAGTTATCCCAAAAAAATTTCTGATATGTCTACATTTGAAAACGATTTGATAGATCTTATAAAAAACATCAAACTTCGTAAAGTATACAATAATTTCCAAGACAAGTTAAAAAAACGACATATCTACTATACGCAATAGTAAACTTACATATACTTTTTCCGATAAAACATCCAAATTATAAAATTTTTCTAAAGAAAATTACACCCATTTGCTTACAAATGCTATCACCTCAACACGCAAAAAATCGAATACAAAAATAAAGAATCAAATAAATAAAGAAGGTAAACGAATATTAAAAAATCGCGACGTTTTCAATAAAATCGACATTAATACATCGTCAAATTGTTTTATAAAATTAAAAGATCATAAAGTAAACTTTACAAATAATCTAACTGTCCGTTAATTAAACCCTGCAAAAAATGAAATCGGCAGAATTAGTAAAGTTATACTTTCTAATATAAACTCTGAACTTGTAAAGAAACTTCATCTTAATTAGTGGAAAAAAACCCAAGATACCATAAACTAGTTAAAAGCATCAATGATAAACGCCTTTATAAATTACTTATCTTTTGATATTGTTGATTTTTACTCTTCGATATCTGAAAAATTTCTTAACAACGCTATTCAATTTGCTGAGCAGAATCTAAATATTGACCCTAACCATAAAACATTGATCTATCATGCAAGAAAATCATTATTATTTAACGATGATCAAGTTTGGATTAAAAAATCAAGCGGTTTATTTGATGTTTCAATGATCAAGTTTGTGATCTTGTGGGAATTTATATATTTTTTCAAATTGCACAGTTTTATGATAAAAATGATTTTGGATTGTACCGAAATGATTGTTTAGCAGTTTTTAAAAAAATGAGTGGTCCCCAAATGGAAAAAGTAAAAAAACATTTTATTGAAATATTTAAAAAAAACGAACTATCTATATCAATACAGTGCAACATGAAAATTATAAATTATCTTGACGTCACATTAAATCTCAACGACAACACTTTTCAACCATCTTCGAAGCCAGAGAATTCTATAAACTATATTCATGCTGATTCCAACGGCCCACCTAATATTTTAAAATCTTAAATAATATTTTAAAAGCTTCTGCATTCAATTGAGTTAAGATAGTCTGAAAATTCATTAAGCGAAGAAATCTTCCAAAGATATACTCCTATGCACATTGACGCACTACTATGATCCGGTTTTAATCACAAACTTTTATATCACCCTAATTTAAATTTACCACATACCAAAAACCGTAAACGAAACATCATATAGTTCAACTCTCTTTTCAGCAAAAATGTTAGCACTAATGTAGGAAAAATATTTTTAACCTTAATCAACAAACACTTCCCAAAAAATCACAGACTCCACAAAATTTTCAACAGAAACACGAAAAAAAATAAGTTACAGCTGTATACCGATTGTGAAATCTTTTTTAAATGCACACAATCAACAAATTATGATCAATAAAAAAATTCCACCTAAAACCAACTGCAATTGTCTTAATAAAAATACCTGCCCTTTATCAAACCAATAATTAAAAAGTAACATTGTATAGCAAGCCAATATAAGTTCCAATAATCCTACTAACACTCCTAACAACAAGTCCTACATCGGTATAAGTGAAACACCATTCAAAATTAGATATGCCAACCATATAAAATCATTTAACATTCTAAAATACAAAAATGACACCTAATTATCAAAAGAATTTTGGAAATTAAAAGATGTTAACTTGAACCCAGTTGTTAAATGGTAAAATTATTAAGCAGTACATGCTTACAACTTAACCACGAAGTCCTGCTAACTATGCACATTCGAAAAATATGAAATTCTATTTTTCAAAAATAAAAATTTGCTAAACAAAAAAAGTGAAATGGTATCCAAGTGCAGGCATCGAAACAAGTTCCTTCTTGCCCTATTCGACACGGGTGATTAAATTTAAATCATAGCAGCTCGTTCTAGATTTTTAAATGACTTTCATATGGAACATTTTTTCTTAAAAACGTCAATGTCCGGTCAAACTTTTTAACAAGATAACTAGATCATTTGTGTTATACTTTGGCTTTTAATTAAAATAATTTTGTATCAATAATAAGCTAAGAGCTCTATTAAACTAAATTAATAACAAATGTGAGAAGTAATAAATACAATTTTATTGTAGCATATAAAAATAAAGTGTTTTTTTTTCTTTTTATCTTTATTTTTTGGAAATTTATGAACTAAGACTTTAAAAGTAAGTATTGAGTATTATACTTAAGATATGCACAACAAATCAGCAAATCATGATGAATCTAGAGTAAAAGTGTGTGCACCATTAAGGAAAAAAATAGTTAAAAAAAAAAGTCTCAGCAGTTTGCTTTCACAAAAAATGTTAACTGAACGAGCTAAAATGTATATAAAATCAAATTTTAACAAAGCAAACACCAAATACCCTCTTAGTATAAGTGGTACATGCAGAAAAACACTAAATGCGTGTGACAAAGATATTAAAAACAAAAAATTACCTAATTCGCTAAACTATTAAGACATATTATTGATTAAAGAAACTAGAATATATAGAAAATGCAATTGCTATATATCCATCACCTTGTTATTAAAGGAAGAGGTTATAAAAGAAAATTGACTTCTAACATTACTGAAGACAGTTTACTTGCTGTTCTAACATTACTGAAGACAGGTTCACTTGCTGTTGCCAGATTTAAGAAGGTTTCTTCAAAATCTTGTTCAGGTAAATATTATAGGCATTGACATAATTTATATATACATATAACAATAAGCGAAGGGAGTGATATTTCTATTTAAAATTTTTTGGTAATGAAAAAGATTATCCCATTATTGCAAGCAAACAAAATCAGCAGAAAATATTGAAAAAATTTTAAACAAAACCTTAACAAGAAAAAGACCAGTTAATAAATTCATTACTTAAAATTAAGGCAGATAATCAAAAAGATTTAAGTAAAAAAAGTACTTGCTCAGAATATAGAAAAAAAAGTTAACCTTTTAAGCGGAGACTTGAATAACTTTCAGGAATATGCTGGAGTACCTTCAAATATGATGGAGAAATTTACTAATTTTATTAGATCCAATGTAGGTAAAAATATTGTATCTACCTACATAAGATATGTTTGACGTAGAGGGTGAATCTAAAAAAAAGCATAGAGAACAGAACCAAAAGTTCGGAAGATTCAGAAAATATTGTGGATGCTGTGATGATAGTTAGAGAGAGTAATGAAAAATTATAAATTATACAGACAGGTCCGTAGCAACCAGGGGATCAGCAGGGGCAATTTTCCCTCCACCCTAATAATTTTTCAAATAAAAAATTTTGAAAATCTCGGAGCTCTTTAATCCAGCACTAATATAGTTTTTGTTCCTAAGGGCCTGCATTAAGTTATCATTGTGTTTTATATTTAAATTATTATTTAATTTGTTATGAGTAATATAATTTCAGGAAGTAAATCTGCTTAATATAGGTAATGGCTGACGGAGGCCAAGGTTTTCTAAAAGTCTGTGCAACAATTTTACCCGAACTAAATTGTGAGTTAACCGTTCAAAAAGTTCGTTAATTAACAGTTTAAAATGTTTGAAGAATTGAGCCTTCCTAACAAAAAAAAAATCTTTGTAATCTAAAGGGGGTACAACTAGCAAAAAAAGGATAGTTAACTGGTGTTCGCACAAAAATAATGCTTTGTATAGTACCTTAAGTTAAAGAATCTTATAAAAACATGAAACTGCTGTTTAATCTATTTATGTTAGATAGGATTCTTTTAGTTTTTGTAGCTGACTTTTAGATTAGTTTTGGTTGTTAAGACAGCTACTTTATCAAATGCTTGTCCATATTGCTATGTTAAACTAAGGTCACTCCGAGGAATTACTAAATTACACAGGAGGAAGAAAATATATGTAATAAAAACTGCAATTTAGATATTTTTTTGAACAATAGATATGCAGGTTTTTAAACATATGATGACCTATGAAAATGCTACCACATGTAAAATTAAACAATATTATAATTTAAATTTTTTTGATAAAATTATCCCGATAGTGTTGTTACTTTTGATTTCATTGCTAAAAGCAATGGACAATGTTTTCAAATGTTATTGAACTGAAAAGTTTTCTCACTTTTCTCATAACTTCCAAAAGTACTGCAGATATCTGAAGTAACTTTTAAGTAAAATCAAATTATAACTCACAGTTTTCTCTATTTCCATATACCAGATGAAAAAGTATAATTAAAATAATGACTAAATTAAAAGTTAGTTAAAAACCATAGACGAGCGTCTAGGATTTTAATTTTAACAGATTTGTTATCTACAATAAAAGTTCTAAAAGAATGTGCAAACAATTTTCATTGACATTTTTATCGATCTTGAGTTTGTTGAGGGCCAATGTGAAGAATAGTATTTTAATGTTGGAGACAACAGCGCCTAAAATAATTTGCTAGTACAAAGTATCATATAATTTAAAATTGAACAGTTATTAATGAAGTTAGGATGTATATGTTTGAGACCATAAAGATATTTTATTCATAAAATATATTATATAACAAAAAAATGCTTAAATAAAAAAGCTGGACTGTCTTATTTCAGCTAATTAAACAACATTCTTTGAAAGGCACAGGGCGGTCGCGTGTTTTAAAAAAGCCTGTCAAGCATCATGATTTATTTTTTAACTTCTACGCATTAACAGGCAGAACAAGTTTCAGAAAAGTTAAGATAGAAATTAAAGAGTTACTTTTTGAAGTAAATTTAATAAAATTAACGAAGTTAAGATAAGTGATAATCAAAGCATTTTTTAAATAAGGTTTTTACCCCCTTTACACTGACAAAACCAAGTTTTAATAACATTTGCTCGACATTCGTATCACTCCAGCTTCTGTATCTAAAGTGATTTCCCGCTTAGACTCTTCTACAGCTTGCGGCCCGGACAACATACCTGTTATAGTCTTGCAGAAATGTTCTCCTGAGCTGTCGTCTATCTTTTCAAAGCTATTCAACAAGTGCTTATTAGAGTCTTGTTTTCCAGCCTGCTGGAAAGCAGCATCTGTTATCCCTATTTTTAAAAATTCTGGAGAGCGATCTGACAATATACGCTTTTAAAACGGTGTCTAAACTTATTTTGAAAATATGCCGTTCCAGCGTTTTTAAACTTCTGCGTTAAAATTTCACTGCGCGGAAGTTTTCAACCGTTTAAACTTTAAATCTTTGTTAAATCTTTGTTGTGAAATAAAAACGTTAGAATAATACTGAGGCAGTAACCCAGTAAAAAAAAGACGTCGTGCCGCTGTTGTAGTTTGGTAGGATTTTGGTCGCGACGCAAGTTAACTAAACTCCAACGATGTTACAACGTCGGCATAACGGTGTTATTCTAACGTTGTCTAACAAACGTTGGAACAACTTCGGAAAAAAGTTATCATCTAACGTCTTAAATGTTAACATTAAAACGACGTTGGAACAACGTTGGTTATTTAACATTAAACCAACGTTAGCCTGATTAACGTTAGAACGTCTTTGGAACAACGTTGCTTTATTTACGTTTTTACTTTTGTCATCAAAGCAACGTAAACACAACTAAAAACAAAAAAAACTTGCACACTTTAAAATGGTTGGAAAACCGTTAATAAAGAAAATGTTATTTTTAATCTGGTTTTTAGGCATTATGATTTGTAATACAAATGTTTATTACATTATTTTTTTATATTCTCTAGTCGAATTTTATATGTAGTTTTTAAACATTGTCATGAGAAAGTAAAGTTACAAAAACTTTATTTGACTTTCAAAACTATTCAAAAACGTTATTGTTATGCTTTTGTATATATATATATATATATATATATATATATATATATATATATATATATATATATATATATATATATATATATATATATATATATATAAATATATATATATATATATATATATATATATATATATATATATATATATATATATATATATATTTTTTATGATGATTTTAGGTGCCCAAGAAGTCCTTACGGTCTTATCACAGAGCACCGCGGAAAAGCATTTAATGGGAAATTCACGACTCCTTCCCAACCGATGTCGCAAAATTTGCCCAGAGGTGGGGTTTGAACCACGGATCTTAAGTTTCTGAGGCAAGTGTGCTACCACTGCGCCACGGCTGCTTATATTTAACATTATATAGTAAAATTTTTAAATTAAATAATATTTAATTTAAAAATAACTAATGCAATAATGGTATTTTAAATACCTATTATTAAACTACTAATTAGTTTAATTAAATGTCAATAAAAATTAAAAGCTCACTTTTTATGACATTTAATTCAGTTGTTTTATATATTATCTTATGTTAGTTTTAGTTTCTTGTGGAACTAATTCTAGACTGGAACTTACCTATTAACCTTTCTTATAACTTGTTTAATGTGTTTCTTTATGAATTTTTATAGTAGTATTTTTTTATATAAAGATTAGTTGTTTTTTTTGTAACTTGTTATAAAAAGCAAAAAAAAAAAAAAAAAAAAACAAGATTATAGAATTAGTATTGTTATCACTTTAGTATTTTTCTTAAACATTAAAAAATGCTTTTAGTAAATACATTTATTAAGCTATTTAAAGATTAATTTATTTTTTGAAAAGAATACATAGTTATATAATAAATAGTTATATTAAACTTAAATTTTTTATTTTTTTGAAGTAAACTGATACAGATTTATAATCAATTTAAAATTAACTTTTATTGGTTTAATTCTGAAAAAATGTAATAATTTTTTAATTGGTACTCTATAATGAATTGCTATTATATCTAAATGGTGTCATTTAAAGTGGCTTGTGCAAGACATGGTCTCCTTTGACATCATCTCTTGAGGTTGAGTCAAAAAGAAAATTTTGAGATGGCCAAAGAAAGGAATGGAAAAAAAGTTAAATGATTCTTAAGTTAAATTTACTGATAAAAGCTTTATCACATGCTACTCTTATAATATTATAACTGATACTGACTCACAAGATTTTGAGTCTCAAGTTTCATAAAAAGGTCAAAATTAGTTTCTTAGTTGTTTACATGTTAGGTTATTTTTATTGATTTTTTATTGATTTTTTATTGATTTTTTATTGATATTTACCTCCCCATGGCTGAGAGGATCTCCACAGTTAAGGATGCTTGATTGTTTTTGCATCTAGGGGTGTGGAGTTGTAAAAAAAAGTAACAACTCTAAATACAATTGTTGAAATTATCAGAGAACGACTCCAATTCCAAATTCAAAGCGAAATTTTTGAAATTTTTTTGGAATTCTTAAAAAAATATTTCGCGATTATGTAAAAATTTTTTTTGTGGCAAATATATGAAAAATTCTTTAAAGAATAAATGTTTCATATATGCACGTGCAATATCCAAAAGTTTTACTATTCGAGTTGGAGTTACAATTTTTTTTAGTGACTCTGCTACAAATGTCACAACTCTGACTCTCCCACTCCGACTTCACAACCCTGGTTGCAACCCTCTCTCAACTCCAAAACACAGTCCTTGACATACAAGACTAGTGAGCAATAAAATAAGTTAAGAGCCTTACTACCAGGGATGTGTTGGGGATCAATATCCAAACTTCTCACTTATGAAGCAAACACTTTACCACTACACTACTACCACATAATAAGGTATTCATTTTGTTTTTTCAATTTTTTACTTAATAATTTGATATTAGTTTTTTTCAGCAAATGGCAAAGCATTTACTCTAAAATCTAAAATTAAATCTGATTTTAGGATTAGAAAAGCATATCATACAGAAAAAGCAACAGAACACCTATATTTTAAAGCAGAACTTAGTCATGATAAATAAATTTTTTTAAATAATAAATTAAAATCTCATTTAATCCTTTATTTCAGACTTAGAACAAAGAGCTAATTTTAACCTTTCCAATAAATTACATGCAATGTTATAAAATATTTTTTGTTGAATACTGTTATTTGTTATTTATTATTACGTGTTAAGAGATCCAGTATAAAGTTATTAAGTTGTGTGAAATTAACACAAGTCAACCCAAAAATACATCACCACGCCTTAAAAATTTCAACTCAGCTGTTGAGCAATAGAAGATGTGAATGAATTACACTAAGAAAACAGGGTAACAAAGGTTTTGTATTAAGGTTTATGAGTTACATTTTAATATGTTTAACAAGATTTAAAAAAAAAAAGCTGGATAATTAATTGACTGTAAATTATTTGCTTTTACAACTTTTGCCAGCATATTTAATATTTTATCAATATTTTTTAGTGTTTTAGGTTGGGTGCAGCATAACTTAATTGTTATTGAATAATTTAAATGTTTTAAAATTTTAATTTATTAAAAAATTAATTGCATAAAAATATTTTTGTGCTTAAGGTTTTGCCATCATTCAATCAGAATTACTTATTCAATTCTAACTGTTTGTTAAATAAGATTAGGTTTTTTGAGTTATACTTTAATATTTTTAAAAGCAATTTAGAGAAAAATAGATGGGCGATAAAATGATTGTTAATCAATTGCTTTTGCAACTAATGTCACCTTATTTATAACCTATTTATTTTTAAACTATTTAGGCTGTAGCATTACTATAACTTATGTATTATTACCTAATTAAGTTGTTTAAAAATTATTACACTTATATAAAATTTTTTATGTGAAATAATTCAATTGGGCTGATATTTTTTTCTATTTAAGGTTAAACAACTCTCACGTGTTGGTGGAAAGTCACCTGAATATATAGTAAAGGACCTAATTTGAAGGTAATTTTTGTATTTTCAAAATTTGGTTTTTATATGTTACATTTACTTTATATTACTATTAAGTTAGAAACAGCATAAGTTACTAAATTATATCTTTTAGTTGTTTTATTTATTTTTATCTAAGATTGATGTCAAATGAGCTTCAGACAAAGTTCAGCATGATTGGCTTAAAAGGAAAGCTTAAGTTTGAAAAAACTTTGTTGTATAATGTAATAAATAGTGAGTTCGTTTATAGGTTGTTTTTTTTTTAAATAACATTTCCCTAAATAGCATTATTGCTGTTACAATATCTGGCAGACGTGTATTTTAGACGACCCCCTTTAGTAAGTTTGTAAAAAGCGAGTCATGTTTAACATATAACATTTATTGAAAATTATACTTTTCCCATGAAGCCAATAATAAAGTTTGTTTTATTGAAAGCCATGCCCTAATCAAACGCTGAGCCTAATCCTAAGAGTCTTGGTTAGGTTTTGGTTAGGGTATGGTTTTCAACAATATTTTTTTCATGTAAGACTTTTTTACAGAATTAGTAATGAAGGGTGCCTGAAATACACGTCTGACCAATATATCATACTAATCTATCTTAATACTGCAACCTAATACTTTTTTTGTATAATTGTTTATCTTAGAAACAGTATTATTATTTTTTTTTTTCAGTTTACAATTATTAATCGTAATATAACAATATAACAATATAAAAACTTGGTATCTAAAAGAAGATCCAAATGATCTTGTCGCCAGAACCATATAAAAGATATAATACGTGTATATATAATAAAATAAAATACAATTGATCAAATAACTTATAACAATGTAGAAGAAACAAAAACTGAAAATAATTTTACAAATTATCCAGAGTAAAAAGAGAAGAATTTTACATTTCAAAAATATTTATATATATTGCCAGTAGAAAGAATATATAGTTTTTTAATTTAGTTTTAAAAACGGAAAACGAAATTGACAAATCAAAATTTGGAACAACAATTTTGTTCTATAAATACGGTGCTCTATAGTTTATGCAAAATTGATTAAACTTTGTTTGACAAATGGGCTCAATTAAAAATTATTATTTCGTAAAGCATATTTGTTTATAGCTTTATAAGTAAAAAGATCTTTGAAATTGGACAATGTTCGTTCACTTTTACAACGAAACATAAAACATAAAATATTATAGACATTGAGTTCGTAAACGTTAAGTGCTTTAACGTTTTTAAATAAAATATTTGAATGAGAAAAACGATTTTCAAAACATGTTAAACGCATTGCGTGTTTCTGACGATGGTAAAGATTTCGTAACTTACTTTTAGAGGTACTTCCCCAAACAATATTTGCATAATTTATATAGCTATGAATAAACGAGTAGTAGAGTTGAATTAAATTTTGTTTACTTAGATAGTATCTGACCTTATATAGGATTCCAATACTTTTAGCCAATTTAGCAGAAATATAGTCGATATGATACTTCCATGTGATATTCTCATCAATGTAAATGCCTAAAAATCTTGTGACCGACTCCTTTTTTATTTCAATTTTATCAATAAAAAGTTTAGGCAATTTATTTGGTAAAAAACGCTTTGCGAAATAAATTAGTATCGTCCGCAAAATTTATACTCATAAGGTTAAAAGCTTTATTTAAATCATTTATATAAACTAAAAACAAAAGTGGGCCTAGAATAGAACCCTGTGGAACACCACATTTTATGTCAATTAATTTTTCATTTTGAAAATAATCTCCATAGAAAACAAATTGTTTTCTATTTTCCAAGTAACTTTGATACCATTTTATTAATTTGCCATTAATTCCGTAAAATTTGAGTTTTTTAAATAGAATTTTGTGATCGACCGTGTCGAATGCTTTTGATAGGTCAATGAAAATACCTAATGTATATTGTGATCTACCAAATGAATCGGAGATTTCACGAATGAACTGTGTAATGGCTTGTTCAGTTGAACAATTTTTTTTAAAACCGAATTGATTTTTATATAGAAGTTTATTTAGATTAAGGAAATTGTATGTTCTATTGTATATAATTCTTTCTAAAATTTTTGAGAAAGTTGAATATTAAATATCTTTCCGGATGCTACCAGCTCAGAAGTACGAATAGAAGTGATGAACCATTTAAAATATGCTGCAGATTGTGAAAATCGGAAAACACTTAGGACAAGCACCAGTAATGATGTCAGTAAAACATAATTTTTATATCATTTTTTCACTGAGTGTTTTTTTTTTTTTTTTTTTTTTTTTACTTCAATATAATTAAGTCTTTATTTTTCAACATTTCTTTTGAGTTTCTTAAACACAATATTAAAGAAATATTAAGAAGGAAAAACTTTTTTTGTTTATGTGAATTTTAAAATTTAAGTTGTTAAACTTTAAAGATCTTTTAAATTAGTTTACCATATATTATTAAATCATGTGTCATTTTTTGATTGTTTTGAATAACATAAATATAGTTTTGTTTCAAAAAACTTTACTGTTTGTTTTATTATTTGTGATGGATTATAAACAAATGATAATATTATTCAATATAAAAATTAAATCAATGGTTAAATAATGCTTCAAAATAATTTTTTACTTACAACTTTTTTTAAGATTCTTATGATAAAAGTTTATTTCTAAGAAGTTACAAAAGCTTTATTTAAACTTTAACAGTTTGTGTATTATCTTGTGTTTTTATACTAAATAGCAACATTTAATGATAAAATATTATTTATACAATAATATACAACTTTTATATAAGTTAATTGTTATAAAAAAAAATTATATATATATATATATATATAAATATATATATATATATATATATATATATATATATATATATATATATATATATATATATATATATATATATATATATATACATATATATATATATATAATAAGTATTATAGATAAGAAATACAAAGATATACAATGACATCAAGGTCTACAATATGGAGAAAGACTAATTCTTTTATCGCCAGTATATTAGAAAATAATATTTATCAAAGTTTAACTGGTGAGTTTTTTTCTAGTCCAATTTATAATAGTGTTAATACTTTTGAAAGTATTAATACTATTATGAAAAAAACTTTCTAGTCCAATTCATAATAAAGAATCTACATTACCAATAACTGAACTCTCATCAACAAGTAATGATTATAGTAACTCTTTTGAGTCTTTTCGTTCTAAACATTGTCCTGATTTTGCACAAGATCTTGCTCAGTGGGCGGTTAAGCATGCAGTTACACATTTTTGATTGTTTTGTTGCGAAAACACGGAGACGAGGACCTACCAAAAAATTCTAAAACTTTACTTAAAACGCCTAATTGTGTGCTTGCTGAAAATATGTGCTCTGGTGACTATATCTATCTAGGTTTAGCTACTGGTATTAAAAACATGCTCCAAGTTAAAGAAGCTTAAAAACATGCTCCAAGTTGATGAAAATTGATATGTTAGACTCAACATAATCTGGGTGCAGACACTAGCCGTTAGCTGTTTTCTTCAATATGTTGGACTTGACCCGTGTAAATGCTTAGATCATTTTTTGAAAAGTTACACAACATAAAATTTCGAGACAAAAGTTGCTTTACACTTTACCTAACAGTTAAAAGAAGCAAATATTACTCCCTAGTTGCTGCTAACAGTAATACCACCCTAGCTACCAACAGTAATACACAATTATCAACCTGATTGAGATGTCAGATAAAAACAGACTGTAAAGTAATCTGACATCAACAGCAGTGCCGCCGAGAGGGAGAAGGGGATTACGAGGGACAACTTGTTCCGGGCGGCAGATATCCAAGAGCCGCCAAATGAAAAGAAGGTATCTGAATAAAAAAAAAAGGGTCCTTCATATATAATATAGGAAAATTTGTATAAATAATGGCGCCAATCAGGATTGCTGTCCCAGGCGGCGTGACGACTCTCGGCGTGACGACTCTCGGCGTGACGACCCTGATCAACAGTATGTGCAAATTGTATGAAACCGTTTTGTGAAAAGAGCTTGTCAAATATATGCAAACATTACAAATAAACTTAATTATTTGACTAAAATTGTTATATATATATGCATATTCTCTAAAAGGTGGATCGATTGATCCACCTCAGGGTTTTTAGGTATAAATATTTATAGCCGCATCTTTGAATATGTTTTTTGTGTAGTTTTTCCGCTTTTCATTAAATAATAACAAAATAAAAGTCATTTTATCAGCTAAAACTGTTGAAAAATGAACTTTTTTGACTTTTATTATTTTGTTATTATTGAATGAAAAGCGAAAAAAAAATTGACTTTTAAAAGTGTCAAAGTCGTGTTTGACACTTTTAGTGTCAAACACGACTTTGACACTTTTAAAAGTCAAAGTCATTACATGATAAACATTTAAAATAAAAAACTACGTTCTTGCTGTTACAAGTATTATGACTTTTAATGGTCCAGATAGTACCAATGAATGTTTTAAAATTTGTTATTTTCAGTATGGTAAGGATGATCACTATTAAAATTTAAATAATCATGAACGTTAGTTTTTTTATAGAACATATCCGTTTTGAAAAATTCTTATTTTGAAGAATGTCAGAGATGTCTAAAAATATAATTCTATTATAAATATTTTCTTTTTCTGAAACTTTTTTTGAAATATTTTTTTATAAATTTTTTTTTTCTGATTTATTGAGATGCGACCACTAAACGACCAAAAAGGTCGATCTGTTAATGCAGGAATTGACTCACCTTACATCACATTTAAGCCAATTTCTACACTTAATTCTATCCCCTATTGTACAAAAACAAAAAACTTATATAAAAGATGATTGGGATTTTTTAAGAAAAATTCCAAAAAGTTAGATTTAGATAGTATTATACTAATGTGTGACATTGTTAATCTTTACACCATGATTTCCCAGGACCTTGCTTCAGTTGCATTAAAATTCTGGGTTGAAAAAGATAAAAATCTGTTACCTGAACAAATTACTACCAGTTTTATTATAGAATCAGCATCCTTTATTTTAAAAAAACAATAATTTCCTCTTCAATAACCAATTATTTCACCAAATTACAGGCGCAGCCATAGGCACAAACTTTGCACCAGACTATGCATGTCTTTCGATATGATTTTTAAAAGAAACTTTACTTTTTCCAAAAATTTTAACAAGGTTTATTTCAAATGACAATGTTCAAAGTATTGAACAGTTTTACTATAGATATGTTGATGATGGTTTTAACATATGGCCTAAACATCTAGATACAGAAAAATTTAAGTTGTCACTTGCTGAATTAAACAAGTCAATTACCTTTACAATTGAATATGGCGTTGAATTAATTGAAAAAGAAAATATTTATAATGTAATTAATTTGTTAGACATTTCTGTCATTCTTCAAATTAAAAAATATATCAAAACGGATATACTTTATAAAGAAACTAATGTTCATGATTATTTAAATTTTAATAGTCATCATCCTTACCATACCAAAAAGAACATTCCGTTTAATCTTGAAAAAAGAATAATCGTATTTACATCTGATTATACCACAGAAAAAATACGTTTAGCAGAGCTTAAATTATGGCTGAAAGAATGCAATTACCCGGACAATGTAATTGAAAAAGCATTTCATAATGCAAAACTGCAAGGATCAGCTCAACAAAAGAAACCTAAAGAAATCTTTCCTTTATTTACTTTTACAGTAATATAAACTGCGAGCCTATACTAACTAGAACTAATCTTCTATTCAGTCTATCCTCTAATGAAAGAATACAACAAATCTTTTCTAATATTAACCTTCTAATAGCTTACAAACAACCCCCTAATTTACTTCCCTACTAACACCCCTAATTTACTTCCCTACAACACCCCTAACTTACTTCTGCTAAATATAGGAACTTTTAAATTTAATGATAGCCGTTTCAAAATTTGTCAATTTTGCCTGCAACAGACAAAAAATTTTGAAACATCCAATTGTACTATCTGGACTATTCAAAGTCATGTTACTTGTAACAGCAAGAACGTTATTTATTATTTAAAATGTTTATCATGTAATGGCCAAAGAACATACACTGAAAAAACAAACAATTCGAGAAACCGCATAAATGGTCATATATCAAGTTGCAGAACCGGCCATTCAACTGACAGATTTGACAACCATATGTATGGTTGCCAACGTATAAATAATAAAACAACAGAACCGTTTTTCCAACTTTTTGTTTTTCTAGAACTTAAAAGTGATAAAAAATTTATTGTCGTATGGAAGTCATTTGCATAAACAAAAACATGATACTTTTAACTAACACTTCCTGTTTTAAAGGACATTAACAATGGTAACTTATAGCAACAATACCTTAATTGATTAAAAATTATGCTTTTTCACATAAAAAAGTTTTTTTATTTTGCATAACAGCACTTAAACTAGCACTACTGATGAAACATTGAAAGGCCTCTAGTGTTAAATATATTTTGTAGTATTTTGTTAAATATCTTTTTAGAAATATAAAAGACTTTTTTGAAGTTGTTGTTTTGCTTGACACTTTTCATTTTGTTTATATATATTATATATATATATATATATATTATATATATATATATATATATATATATATATATATATATATATATATATATATATATATATGTAAGATATAAATTAAGTTTTGTGAAAATAAATCAGATTTGTTCTTGTGTCACACGGTGTAGCATTTTTAAATTACTGCGTTAAAATTAAAATGCGCGAAAGTTTTCAATGGTTCAAACTTCCTTTGCGGTAAAATATTAAAGTTCTGACTTTATAATTTTACTGTAGTAAAATAGTAACGAGTAATTGCTTACTCAATTAAATCAATTTTCATTTATTGTGACAAAATTTCCTTTATTGCGACAAAAACTAATTTAAGAAAAGAGTATGCAACCTTGAGCAAATTATTTATTTTTTTATAACAAATAACATGTAAACAACTAATATACGAACATCATTTTAGTTCAGTATAAACATCATTTTATTTACAAAGCTTTTAGTGACTTTTTCACCAAGTCCTCTGACATCGTTCACATTGAGCTAAATGTTTAGTAATATCCTCCATAATTGAATGTCAAAATAATCTTTAAGAAATTTTGCTTTCTCGCAGCATTAATGTTTAAGAGGCAAGTTAATGCAACAGCTTTTTCAGAGGATCCAAGACCTTCATAGACTTCTTTAACACTAGAAGCCCCAAGGTGGATCAATTGATCCAAACACGACTTTGACACTTTTAAAAGTCATTTTTTTTTCCGCTTTTCATTCAATAATAACAAAATAATAAAAGTCAAAAAAGTTCATTTTTCAACAGTTTTAGCTGATAAAGTGACTTTTATTTTGTTATTATTTAATGAAAAGCGGAAAAACTACACAAAAAACATATTCAAAGATGCGGCTATAAATATTTCCCGAGAAAAAAAAACCCGCTAATACTACTAGGAATATGTTTAACGTCCTGCTAATCCTGTTAAGTTCCTGCTAATACGGCTAATCCTGGTAAGTTTTCGCTTAATACGGCTAAACCTATTAAGTTTCCCATTAGTGAAATGACGTTTATGAATTTTCTGCTAATCCTAGTAAGTTCCTACTAAGTACTTATCATGATTAAACGAATTACTTAGTAAGTTCCTAGTAAGTTTTCAAATATAAAACAAGTATAAAAATCGTCTTTGTTATACGCCATCTTTTATTTATTCACACAGAAGACAAGTCAGCTTTTTTAGATTCAATAGTTTTACTAATTAATATTTGTAATTCTATAAAGAAAAAGCTCAAGAACATCTGGGGATGATTGCGTGGTTTGCAGTTTATTTGATGAATATTTGTTCATGTGTTATAATGTGGTTTTAAATGTTAATTTTAACTCTATATAAATTCGAGATTCATAGTGATATGCATGGTGATGTGTTTTTTAAATTATATTTTATTTTTATTTCTGATTTTTTTTATTTTCATTGTTTATGATTTTATATTGTTTAATAAACATAAAATCATAAATCATAAACAATTATATTGTCACTCTTTCTTTTTACTATTTCTTTTTACTATAAAGAGTAAGTGACTTATCTTTATTATTAGAGATTTGTCACTTTGTTTTAGTATAAAGAAAGACTTTTATTTTTAATTTCCTTAAAATTTTATTTGTAATTTTTTTTAAAAAGTCAAATTTTTATGTCAAAAAACCACTCACTTCAAGCTTGACTATAAGTTTTAGTCAGACTAAAAGGGAGTAAACCATTTGACATTAAAAATTGATCAATATTGAAATAAATCTCTCTTAAAATATATATAAACATTTTTTACTGGTAAATATATTTTTAATGTTATCTCTTATTTACAAGAATTAACATTTCTTTTTAACATGTTAAACAAACTATAAAATTATTGAATATTGTTATTTTTTGTATTATAATTTTTATTTACTTAACATTAAGATTTTTGTTATAAATGCCATTATATAAATTAATTTAAAATTTTCATAATTTAATTTTATGATAATTTGATTAATTACTACTGTATATAGTTATATAATGCTAGTTACTCAAGTTTTTAGTAATATATATATATATATATATATATATATATATATATATATATATATATATATATATATATATATATAT
>NC_061161.1:9106840-9147495 GCF_022113875.1 Hydra vulgaris | reverse complement strand
AGCCATATATATATATATTATATATATATATATATATATATATATATATATATATATATATATATATATATATATATATATATATATATATATATATATATATATATATATATATATATATATATATATGTATATATATATATATATATATATATATATATATATATATTATTAAAACAATTATATAACATTACATACATAAGTTTAATACAAACATGAAATAAAGTAACTTTATACAAAGTCAAATTTTAAAAATATAAACATACGTATAAAAACGGAATATTGGTATGTGATAACAATAAATATAAATAGTTAAATTTAATCATGTTGAAATAATGCAAGAGACTTTTTGCCAAATAATATTGCTATGACTATGTAATGCAAAGTATTACTACTCAAAAGATCCTACACACCATAAATACCACCATCACTACGTTATTGAATAAATTCCATATTTTTTTGTACTTACTTCTCGATTATTCTTACTCGTTTTTCATAATGACTCATTTTGTCAAGAATTTTGTGACCATTTAGATATTGCATATTACTATTGGTCAATCAGTCTTTTGCATAATAGATGTTTAACGAATTTAACTCATTTTCAATCTCTGCTTGTTCCGATAAGTCAGCATCAGTGCTTAGTTGAATAGCTTTTTTCACTTCTTTTAGGGTCACAATATCATTGTTCAATTTATCTGTCTATGATGCTAAAAAAAAGAAACTATTTGCAACTCCAAAATACAATAAAAAAAAAAAAAGATTAGATTTAAAACTAGGTTTCAAAAATGCACACTCCTGTGCTATATTAAAATAAGATTTAAAGTTAATAAAAGTAGTTTTATTCACATTTAAAAAAAAATTATGAAAAAAATAAATAATAACAATAAACTTTCATCATCAACACACAATTACCAAAAAAATATTAGTGTTTGTATATGTGCTTATAGCTAACTAAAAATTACGTGTGAGAGATTAGTAGTTGGAAAAAAAGTATTTTTAATTAGTTTCACTAACTCTAGTAATTTTTAATAAATTTTGCTAATTGTGAATTTAAATTTAAATAAATTTTGTTAATTTAGCAAAGAAATCACTAACCTTTTGATGCATTAAGTTTAGAAAAGACTTTGAGGCTTTGCTACATTTTATCTAAATGCAATTGTAGCTGAATTATTTATTATTAAAATGAATAATTAAAGGTACGTATGGTTTCATTTTGATTGATGATTTGACAATTCGGAGTAAGTCTTTGCCACATACTAAAAATAAAACACGCTAAATAAGAAAAACTGTAAGTGTACTGCACCAAGTGTTTCAATCTGTTTAGGCTGCAATCTTATTTCGCAATCTAATATGCAATCTCACTGTGTGACAATATTTTTGTTTCACAAATAAATAAAATTTATTGAAGAATGACACATTAATGATGACTAAGCTTTAGTCAAAGGCATATAATAAGATTAAGACTATAACTTTTGAACTGAATGATATTTTATGCTTTTAATATTTAATTATGTTATTACTTATACTATAAGTAAATCTCACAAGCATACATGATTCAGACTGAGAGTAAAGCAAAAATAGTAATACTGCAAGTAAATTTTACTTTAACCATGCTACCACAAAATGGGGTAGTATGGTTAAACATACAAGTGTTTTGACATTGCTCTACCCCTAAAGTATCGCAAAAATAGAAAAAATATTAAATAAAAATTGTAAAAATTGTTTGCTTCCAGTGATTTTATTTTATTCCCTTTATTTCAAGGGTTAACAGGCAATTTCTTTCAAAGCTTAAACGTTGCTATAACTTAAAAAACTATGTTGATCATTATTATTATGTTGATCATTATTTAAAAAAAAAGATTGTTAAATCTTGACCATACCCCAGTTATTTGGAAACATGGGCGTTAAACCTATTTAATGAATCCTCTAAAATTATCTCATTTTTATTTTACATGTCCTGTTAATTTTAAAGAAAAAATGATCGTTCTTTAAAATTAACAGTCCTAATAAGCTGCATATTTGAAAAAAAATTAAACACTTATTAATGAAAAAATAACCGCTGTCCCGTTTTTTTTTTTCGTTTTTTTTTTTTTTTTTTTTTTATGGAAATTTGTCGAAGTATTGAACATTTACGGTTATATCAAAACAAAGATTTTTATATTTTTCTCTTTAAAAGTTATTGAAATAAAGAGAAGTTGCTTCGGTCAATGTGGAATAGACATACCATGACCAGTATTAAACGGCTCATGGTAAGTCCGTTGCTCCACATATTTAAATCATCTCATGTTTTTAAAAATTATTTACAATAGCATTTTTTTTATAGGTTCATAATGTAAACAATGAATATAGTTTTTCTATTTTTGTATAGTTATTTTCCAACCTCTTACTCAAATATATTATAGTAAAGATTTAGTATAGAAAAGGTCGGTTTTTTTAGTTTTAGTTACATGAAAATCGTTATCCTAAACAATAAGCCACTACCAAGTTAAAGTCAATACTCGGCTTACTTTGCGAAATGTTCTATTTATATTCAATAAAAATATTATCAATTTAAAAAATTTCAAAAATTTGTCATTTTTTTGGGAAAAACAAAACAAGTGACATTTTTATGGTTCCATTCAATTATTGCGAAATTGGACAGAACGACACATAAAATGTTATTTTCGCGTCATAAATTGGTACAAAAACAACAATTTTGCTATTTTTAAATGCGTTTCCATTTTTTCTGTTGGGAAAAAGTTACTTTTTACATTGTTTTAAGATATAAAATATTATATAAAATCTAACATAGATAAAGTATAGCAATATTAGCTATATATTTAGCTTCTGTATTTTATAGTATTTTCACTTGATATTATCTTATATAACAATTTTATAAAAATTCTTTTTCAGACTGAATTTAAATATTAAAAATGAATAACAAATGTGGATCTGGGCAACCACCAAGAAAAAGAACACATAATATTATAACTAGACATCAAAGTGAAAGATATGCTGGACAACCAAATGAACTACCTGTTAGTGACCTCCCAACATATAAACAGATTATTCAATATGCCTATAAGGTCAAAAATGAAATAACTACAACTGAAAAAATTGACTCTCTAGCCGTAGTTTTAAAAGTGAGTGAAGAAATTTTAAAAATTTGGAAAAACGTTAATCCAAATCTTCCACTAATGAAAGAGAAACCTCTAAGAAATAAGGTACAAAGAACATTTCAAAAAGTAATTGCAGCTGAACGATCAAAAGCTTCAAAACATAAAAATAGTGTTTGTTGGTTGGAAAATAACCTTTTAAAGTTATTTGATATATCAGCATGCAGATGTGAACTTCCTCTTTTAAATTGTGATGACAGGTTTGAAGTTATACATTTTTAAAAAACCACAATATTAAACAATTTTGTTTAAACAAATTTGTGACTAAACTGCCATTTATTTTACTGTATATATTACTGTATATTACCCTTTAGAAATGTTCGATGCAAGGGTTGCTCTAACAAGCACTATGTATGTCTCTGTGAAAAAAGTAAACAGGTTAGATTCGAATTTTTTTTTTGTATTAATATTTTTTTAATTTATGCTTAACAATATTTTAAACTTTCTACAAGTTATTAAATGTATACTTTTTAAAAATTAAGGTTCCAGTTCTAGAAAGAGAGTATTTAAAGGACCAGAAAGTTAAGCAAGGGCCCTTTGGAACCTGGCAGATAGGCCGAATTGATAAGAAAGAAACAGCCATGACTGCAAGAAAAAGAAATAAGGAGAAAATTAATATGAAAAGTGACACAACACTCTATTCAGATAATGATTATATTAGTGAAACTGATATTGAAATAGATAACAATGATGATTATAAAAAGCAGAATCGTGAGTTTTTTGCAAAACCACTGTGTGAAAAATATTACACAGATTTAACTAACATTGCCAAAGCTGCCATTAGGTTCCAAGTTAGTGATGCGCAACATCTGCCGCTAGCAACTGCTACTATGATAGACTATCAAATTATAACTCAGAATGACAGATCACAAATTATCACTGAAAAAAAGATATTTGACACTAAAAAGCGTGTTTCAACCATGTTTAGTGAAAAACATTGTTCAGAAGTTTTCCATTTGAAAGTCATTGAAGTAGATAGTAAAAAAGATAAAAATACATTAGCATATATATTAGGATATGATCATAATGCTGAACCTATTGTTAATAGAACAGTAAAGGATGAACATCACTTAACTTTTACTGCAGAAAGTGGATCTTTTTCTAAGAAATATTTAACTCAAATTGAAATAAAAAATGGAACAGGAATTACAATGGCAACCGAAACACTAAAAATACTTGAAAAATACAACAGCATTAGTAGTTTGGAAGCCATTGTTCTTGATAATACTTCTGCTAATACCGGTGCAGATAATGGCTTAGTTGTGACATTAGAAAAGCTTTTAAATCGAAGAATCCATTTAATAGGATGTTTACTTCATCAAAACGAGTTACCACTTCGCCATGTCATAGCTGAAGTAGATGGTAAAAGTAACGATCCAAAGAAATATAAGGGCCTTATTGGTCAAAAAGCTTCTGCAGATGATTTGCATGATTTACCAATAGTTGATTTTATTCCAATTCAATCAGAGATTGATTCATATGTAAACTCTAATATTTTATCTGATCTTAGCACAGATCAACGTAAACTTTACGAATACTGTATTGGAATATCTATAGGTTTTATATCCCCAAATTATTCAATGAAAAAACCAGGACCTGTTTACCATGCCAGATGGCTAACTCTAGCTTTAAGGGTAATGATGGTTTATGCGAGAGTGAAGAATCCTACAGATGAGTTGTGCATAATTACAAAGTATATTGTCCAAGTATATTGCCCCATGTGGTTTGCCCATAAAAAGTCTGGTCTTTATAAAGATGCTCCAAGACTTCTTCATAAAACAATAGAGCTTGTTAAAAATCAAACAGACAATGTACAACAAATTGTTTTTCAAAATCTTCAACGAAACTCTTATTGCTGTCTTCAAGAAAACTTTTTATATCCTATATTGCAAGATGATAAAAAAGATATAAGAGCTCAAGCTATTAAGCAAATTTTGTACATAAGGCATTCAAGAGAAGTAAATCCTGAAGTTAAACCAAAAATCAAAGCAAAATCAATTATGCCTATTAACTTTAACGCTGATAAATGGAGTGGTTTAGTTGATGTTTCTTTAATTGAGGTCGAACCTCCAACTTCTATCCTAATTTCATCATTTGAATTAGAGAATGCTTTGCAAACTGTTAAAAAGTCTATTCTTACAGATTTACCCAACAATTCACAATCAGTGGAAAGGTCTGTGAAACTTGTATCAGAGGCATCAAAGATAGTTTATAGTCAAATAAAGAGACACAACTTTATCTTAACTAAAAATCAAAGCAGAGCAGAAAATAAATGTAATTTATCTAAAACTGATTACTTTATACCTTTTTCTTTAAATTTTTTTTTTTTTTTAATTTTAAATTTGGTTTACATCCCTATGTCCAAAGGCATCCTTGACTTGACTACTGTCAAGAGTTATTTTAATTGCAAGACTCTCAACCCTTAACTCCGGAATTACCCTTTCGCAGAGAAACATGTTGAACGCGGTAATTCCAGAAGCATCAGGTTGGCTTGAGCCAGAAGCTTTACTTATAAGGCGAGCGCTTTACCACAAGTCTATTACAGAACCTTTATTACTGTGTTATTAAAGTAAATTACGACGCATAAAATATTTAAGATCAGTCGCGTAGGAAGGTCAAGAAAGTTGGGGGTTAAAACGGATAGAAACAGGGGCTAAGGCAGCCGTAATCGGAATTTGAGTAGGTCTTCACATAGTTGGGGGGGTGTTGCTTTCTCCTCCCCCTGTTCCTACACTAGTGTTTAAGATTATGTGGTAAATACTCATTCCATTATATTCAAGTATTCTAATGGAAAGAATATTTGTATTAAAGTTAGTAATAAAGTATACAAATATTAAAAATGCCAGAAAAATGAATGTTTCATGAAAAACAAGAAAATACTTTAAAACTTTAAAACCATTTCCCAAAATTACTGTTACTCAAATTGATCTGAAATTTTTAGGATAGTCTTAAAATGGTATGTACAACAAATCCCGAAGTGAGCCAATATGATCTGAGAAAAAAACTATACTTTAATAGTGGCTTACCAAACAACTGAGGATCTCTTAAACTTTTTTAAAAAATAAAGTTAGCGTTGCGCAATCTGCGGGTGGTTCCTCAGCGTTTTATAGTCTATAGTTTATAATGCTCTAAGATCTTCTTAGTTCTGCTATACTGTTATAAAATAATATTGCTATTGTAAAATAATAATAAACTGCAATACTGTTATTAAATTTTTGCTGTAAATACAGAAATAATGAAACATTTTCAAAATTTATAAGGGAATGTTTTTAATTCCCAAAAACAACACTGGTTACAGCGCACTAAACCACTGAGCTATTATTGATATGCGTTTGGGAGAAAAAGAAACCTAATTATAAATTTTTATATAAGCTCCAGGTATGCTGAAGAGGTGCGCATGTTAACTTTTTTGCTCTTTAGGTTTTTTTTTTAAATGAATTATTTTACGTAAAAATATTGAAGTAAACAAATAATAGGTATAGGTTTGATCGGTGTGGAATAGACAAGTAAAAACACCAAAAATCGGTTGTTGCGTTTGTGTCACGATTGAGATACTGTGCGTACGTAATTAGTTCTAATAAGAAGCAAATAGTCTACAAAAACTTAATTTGAAACTTATAAAAGACAAACCAAAATAAATCCTGCTATTCTAGATAGTACTGCTGTGGAGGCAGAAATACAGAAATTGCTAAAACGCCGCCAAATCCGGTAATAAAAATAGATCAATCAAAACATTATTTAAATATGCGATTTTTGTGTTAGGATATTTGCGCCAACTGTACTCCCAAACCTCTGAAAATCTGCCATGCAGTCTTTTCCTATTCATTTCTAAGAGTTTCACTTAAAGTGCGATAGTAAGTTTCATCATTTCGTTTAAAAGTTTACTTATCGTATTCTTCCATGAAAAAAATTAATCTTAATTCAGAAATTATATAGTAGATCATATTTTTATGATTATATTTTAGAAATGAGCAGTCAAAACAGGTTTTAATATATATTTTTTTAATTTGTATAAATTTATAATTATCCTCATATAAAAGGGATAAAATGTAGAGATAATAAATTTAGAAGGGGTAAAATATATTCTTTACATACTTATAAAAATATAAAAGGTTTATTAACGACATAATACGTAAATTCAGTTTAATATAATCAGTTTAATATTTTATTTTATAAAGATTAAGATTATGAAGAGATAAGTTTGTATACTTTTTGGCGAGGAAGAGATGCAGGATTTTTTTAGAAGTAAGCCACTATTTATATATATATACAAAATTTAGTAGCATAGTATTCTAACTTTTAACTAAGATAATTTAAAGGTTTTAAACAGATGCCAGAAACTTAGTTATGTTTATTTATCTGTTTTTATTTTTCCTAATACACTTTTAAAAATGAAAGTTTTCGGAATTAACAGGGTTTCGATTACGTCGTAAAAGTGTCTAACAATTTTATAATTTAAAACATAACATTAAATATAATTTAAGTTGAAACTATTAAAACGTTGCATTTAAATCAAAATAAAATTAAATACATATCTTTTATATTTAATAAGTGAAAATGTTTAAAAAATATTTAGTATATGTTAGATGTCCAAGAGATATGTATATATATATATATATATATATATATATATATATATATATATATATATATATATATATATATATATATATATATATATATATATATATGTATATATGTATATATATATATATATATATATATATATATATATATATATATATATATATATATATATATATATATATGTATATATGTATATATATATATATATATATATATATATACATATATATAAATATATATATATATATATAAATATATATATATATATATATATATATATATATATATATATATATATATAATTATATATTTAAATGCATAATAATTACGTAACTAATTAATGTCTATATATATTAGTTTATACTCTATATACTTTTTTTTAACCTCCGCAATAGCATTAATATTATCTACAGGACCATCAGGTAATGTGTTTTGCATACTTATGCAGTTTTATGAGTGTTATATGTATTGAAATTTAAAGATCACATATCTTAATTTACACATTATTTTATTTGTTTATTTTTTTGTCTCGATAATAGCACCTCAATCAACATCATCAGGTAATCTGTTTTCCATACTTATACAGTTTTATGCATTTTTAATTTCTAATGAAAATTTAAGATTACATATCTTAAACTACACTTACATTATTTATTTATTTTTGTCTCTACATAAGTACCTCAAGCAGCAACAACAGGTAGTGTGTATCTCAAGCAACAACAACAGGTAGTGTGTTTTACATACTTATACAGTTTTATGTTTTTTTAATGTCTATTAAAACTTATCATCCCCACGGCCATCGGGTAATCTGTTTTGCATAGTTATACAGTTTTATGAGTGTTATGTGTATTGAAACTTGAACATTACTTTAATTGTTGTTTGTATGCAGTTACATAACTGTTTAATATATGTTATTTTATAAATATATATATATATATTTTTTTTTTTACCTCCACAGTAGTATCACTATCATCCCCACAACCATCAGGTAATGTGTTTGCATATTTATGCAGTTTTATGAGTGTTATGTGTATTTCAAATTAAACATCACGTCTCTTAGTTTACACATTACTTTATTTATTTTTTTGTCTACATTAGCACCTCAAGCAACAACATCAGGTAATCTGTTTTGCATACTTATATAGTTTTATAAGTGTTATGTGTATTGAAACTTGAACATTACCGTATTTGTTGTTTGTATGCAATTAAATAACTATGTAATATATTTTACTTTATACACTTTTTTTTTACCTCCACATTTTACCTCTACATTAGCACCTCAAGCATCAACATCAGGTAATCTGTTTTGCATACTTATGCAGTTTTATGAGTTTTATGTGTATTGGAATTTAAACATTACTTTTTTTTGGATGTTTGTATGCAATTACACAACTGTTTAATATACGTTAGTTTATATCCTTTTTTTAATACTTCCTCAATAGGATCAATATCATCAGCAAGACCATCAGGTATTGTGCTTTGCATACATAAATAGTTTTATAAGTGCTATGTGTATTGAAACTTAAACATTACTTATGCTACATTTTTTCGTAAAAGCTTTTTTTTTTTTAAAGTCTGATTTTAAATAATATGTTATTAGTTGTTATATGCAGTATAATTTTAAATTTATTTATTTTTTAATTTTTTTTTAGCAACTTGGGAGGGTTTTGCTGCATACCGTTCCCAGCACCCCGGCCCAATTTCTCAAAGAGCCTTCTTCCGGTGGTGCCAGTACGGAGAAGATGATCCTTCCCTTAGATGGAGGAGACTGACCCCATATGGCCTTACCGGTAGGAGAAGGGTTGCTGGGAGGCGTTCCAATACTGTTAATTTTTATCAATAGTTTTTCTTTTTTTTCATAAATTTTTTATTAGAAAAATACTTACTTTTTAAAAAAATTGGTATTTTTTAGATTTGAATTTTGCCAGTGTTTTTATTTATTTTTATTATTTTGTTTTTTAGCGTTTCACTTTTTTGTTTTACATTATTTGATTTTAATGTTTTTAAACCTAAACTTACAAAAGAACTTTTATGTGATAAAAGTTTTCAATATTAATGTATTTTACTAAGTTTTTAATATTTATATATTTTCAATATATAAAAATTTTCAATCTACAAATTTTTTCATTAAAATATGTTTTATGTCTTTTTACATTTATTAATATTATTATTGTTATAATAATTACTAAATTTAATTTTTATAAATTTTATTTGCTAAGTGTTAAATAGTTTTTGAAAGATTTCTTGATAGTCAATGATAAATGCATTTAAAGTTTCTTTTATTCTATTTTATCTGTTTAATATGCCTAATTTATGCACTATTTACCTATTAATCTTTTTACATTTTTCTTTTTAGATTTATATTATAAAAAAGTATTAAAAATCAGATTTCAGCCACATCTGGTCTATATAATGTAACATGTTTGCAATAGTTGGCATACTATTTTTAAGTTGAAACTAATTTTACTCTTTAATTTTAGTCATTAATAGCTTAAAATGATTTTTAAAACAATAAAAATTAAAATTTGATTGAAAAAATATTGTTTTACTACTTACAATATAGTACTTAGTGTGTTTAACTTCAGGGTTTTTCTCCGTTTTGAACCAGTTTAGTTATGACTTTTGTTCATAATTTGTTATTAGACGCTATAAACATAATATTATAAAGTTAAAATTAATAGATAGCACTTAATTCTGTTTGTCTATTTTAGATAAGTATAGCAATAAATAAATTAAATAAAGTTTTATCAAACATTTACAATTTCTCAATTATGTCAAGTAATTTAAGAGCTGAAAATAGAAGAAATTGTTGGAATGAGAGAAAAGAGGCTAGACGAGAAGAAATTAATCGTGGGCAAAATGAAAGGAATGAGGTTAGACGAGAAGAAATTAATTGTCGCCAAAATGAAAGTAATGAGGCTAGACGTGCAGAAGTGATTAGTTGCCAAAATGAAAAGAACGAGGCTAGACGTGCAGAAGTAAATCGTTGCCAAAATGAAAGGAATGAACCTAGACGTGCAGACGATGAACTATCGTTGCCAAAATGAAAGAAATGATTCTAGACTATTAATTAGGCGTGTAATGTATTGTATAGCAAGAAATAATATTTTTATAGAGAGTAATTACCATGGAGAAATGAACCATAACTTTCAGTATTGTGGTGCTAAAAAGTTTTTAAATGAAACGCATTTTTTCTGCTGCCGTTCAGGAAAAGTTGTCTTACCTCCACTTTCATCTTCACATCCACCACCGATGCTTGATATAATGACAGGCAACCATGTTGATCATGCTTTGAATAAAAAATTTTTTAAGGACTTACAAAATTATAACCTCTGTCTATCTTTTGCTTCATTCTTAGCCACAATAGCTACTCCGTCAAATCGTGGTCCACCCTGTTTTAAGATTTTTGGACAAATTATACACCGTGTTGGTAATCTGAAACCTAATCTAGGTGTTCCACCTGCATATGGTCAGTTATATGTTTATGATCCTAATACTGCTTTAAACTTTTGAATGGAGCAAAATGATTATTGCATACGTGAGTTAATGAAACATCTGCAACGTGAGTTAATGGAACTATAACTAATACGAAGAACCCATTAGTGCTTGCATTTAAAAACATGGCAGAAGTTGAAGATGCAGAAATTCGTCAAGCTGCTATAGAAGGTCGACCAATTTCTGTTGTGAAAATGTCATTGCTTGAGGGTGGTGATAGACGTCGATACAATCTTCCTTCACATGAGGAAGTTACCATTGTGTTTGTAGGAAATGATGGTGCTCCACCTCCATCTAGAGAATTTGTTATTTATCCTTAAGGTCAACCCTTAAAAACAATTCTAAGTATATCTGCAAATCTAAATCCAATGATATATTCAACATATTTTCCAAGAGGTGACGCAGGATGGCATGATCAACTAGAGCACAATCCTGACCGAGCAACACGTGTTAGAAATCATGTCTCAGCTTCAAAAGCTTTTTCAACAGTATGCTGTTGATGAATATGTCAAGATTGAAGGACAGCGCTTTGCTTTTGTCAGAAATAACCAAAACAAACTTAGAAGTGAACAGTACGACGCATTACATGAGTATGTAAATAAGACTGCAAAAACCTTAATGTAAGAGTGAGTCGTGTTGTTATACTACCATCCTTATATGCTGGAAGTCCAAGAAAATTTTTTTAAAGAAAATTTTGAAGATGCAATGGCAATTATAAAAAAATATAACTAACCAGATTTTTTTATTACTTTTACTTGTAATCTAAAATGGAGAGATTACAAAAAATTTAAATCCAGGTGAGATTGCAACTGACATGTCTGATTTAGTTTGTCGCGTATTTAAGATGAAAACTTAAATGCTTTTTTAAGATGAAACTTAAATGCTTCTTAGATGATATTATAAAACATGAAGTCTTAGGCAAAGTCGTAAGTCATGTACAGGTTATTGAGTTTCAAAAACGTGGTTTGCCACATGTACATATTTTACTACACTTTGTAAATGATGACAAGCTAGAAACTGCAGAGGATATTGATAGTTTAATATCAGCTGAAATTCCAGATCAAACTGTTGATCCTGAACTTTTTGAAATTGTAAAACGTGTATGATTCATGGAACATGTGGGATTTTAAATCCCAATTCTCCTTGCATGAAAGATGAAATATGCACACAAAAATTTCCTAAAGAGTTTAATCCTCGTACTGTTGCAATTTTTAATGGTTATCCTAACTACATGCGCTTAGATGTTGGTAGAGTAATCATTATAAAGGTTAACCAAGTTTATAATCAATGGGTTGTACCCTATATCCCTATATATACCCTGGTTATCAAAAAAATACCAAGCCCACATTAATTTTGAAGCTTGCATGTCTATTAAGTCAGTGAAGTGTTTATACAAATATGTCTATAAGGGGCATGATTGTTTTAATGTGGTAATTAATGAAAGTGTTAACCATCATGAGATTAACACATATTTAGACTGTCGCTTTGTCTCCGCACCCGAGGCTCTTCGGAGAATATATGAGTATTCCATAAGTGGTTTGTCACATACTATTATCCGCCTTCAAGTCCACCTTTCTAATCATAATCAGAAAGTATATTTTAACGAAGGAGAAGAACAAGTAACTATAGATTGTGCATCACAGCGCGAAACTCAATTAACTGCTTGGTTTAAGTTGGTTTAAGTATTCTTATGTTGAAATTCCATATCACTTTGCTTTTGGTAAAAATTGCAAGTGGAAAGTAAGACAAAGAGGTAGTGATAAGGTGATTGTTCGAATGTATAAAGTCAGTTCATTTGACAAATTATTTTTTTTCAGATTGTTACTTTTTTATGTAAAAGGTGCAAAGTCTTTTGAGGATTTGCGTATTGTTCATGGTACTGTTTTTTATACATTTCGTGAAGAATGTTATCATTTAGGTGTATTTCAAGATGACATTGAGTGGAGAAATACATTAACTGAAGCTGTTGCAACTTGGATGTGTTGTAACTAATGTGGGCTTGGTATTTTTTTGATAACCAGGGTATATATAGGGATATAGGGTACAACCCATCGATTATCAACTTGGTTAACTTTTATAATGATTACTCTACCAACATCTAAGCGCATGTAGTTAGGATAACCATTAAAAATTGCAACAGTACGAGGATTAAACTCTGATGCCTAAACAAATTAGGCTACTGTTTTCTATCATATTAACTTTATGTGAACCTGATGATCCTTTACACCTTTGGAATACATTTAAAGATTATATGATCGAGGATTAGATGCGCCATTTAATTCCAGTCGTACTTGCTGAACGGGCAGCTCTACGACAAATTAAATTTATAATTAATTAGAGAGGTAAAAACTTAGCTGATTATAATTTGCCTGCTTCAGATCAGTTTTTAGATAATGTCCCAGAAAATGATGATGAAGATGTTTAGGTGTTTAATGATGAAGCAAACCGAGTTAGACCGTTATTGAATGATAACCAGCGTAATGTAGCTGATGCAATCCTTGCTGCACTAGGTGAAGAACTTACTAATGAAAATAAGCATTCAAGATTGTTTTTTATGGATGGGCATACCGGTTTTGGTAAAACATTTACTTACAATTATTTATTTGCTGAAACACGGAGTATGCATATTAGAACTGCAACAGCTGCATGGACAGGAATAGCTGCAACTCTTCTCAAAAACGGCTGCACATTGCATTAAAACTTCCTGTTTTAACTTTGGAAACTAGCAAATGTAATGTAAATCCAAACTCTACTCATGGTAGATTTCTGAGAAAAATCAGTTTGTATTTACTTGATGAAGCATCTATGATACCCAAATATGCTTTGAGTGCCTTTGATAAGTTGTTACAAGATATTTGTAGTAACAACTTTTCTTTTGGTGGTAAAGTTATTCTTATGGGTGGAGACTTCAGACAAATACTTCCAGTTGTGAAGCGAGGTCGATCAGCAGAAGTTATAGAATCATGTTTAAAATGTTCTGAACATTGGCAATATGGGCAAAGGTTCTCATTAACTGTAAATATGAGGGTTCAGATAGAAGAAGAGGAATTTTCTCAATGGCTTTTAAAGCTTGGAAGTGGAACATTACCTGTCAAGCCTGAAGATCCTTTGAAAGGGTGTATTAAAATACCTGAGCAGTGCTTTCTCAGTGATAAGGAATCTATTCTGGAGAAGATTTTTGGTGGTGCAGAAGAGGCTAATTATGCAAAACGTACTTTTTTAACGCCAACAAATGTTGGTTCATTGCCAATAAATGAAGAAGTTCTTCATCGTTTACCCGGTGATGTGAAAACATATTTAAGTTCAGATAGCATTGAAACTGATGATCATAATGAAATTAATAACTTTCAAGTCGAGTTTTTAAATAGTTTGACTCCATCAAGTATGCCTGTTAATCGCCTAAAATTGAAAATTGGTGCTGTTATAATGCTACTTAAAAATTTAGATATTAAAGGTGGACATTGTAATGGAACCCATTTGATGGTGTATGCACTACACAACATTTACATTGATGGTGAGGTTTTAACAGGTGTATCAGCTGGTAACAGGGTATATGTTCCTCGAGTTCAATTAGCTCCATCAGATGCAAATTTACCTTTACACTTAAACGTCATCAGTGTCCAGTTAGGTTAGCATACTCAATGACCATAAATAAAAGTCAAGGTCAAACATTTGAAAAGGTTGGTATTTATCTCAAAAAGTCATACTTTTCACACAGCCAATTATATGTTGCATGTTCAAGAACAAGATCGTTTAATAGTTTTTTAAAGTTGATAAACATCCAATACAAGGTATGTCATTTAACAAAAATTACACAAATACTGTTTTCTTTAAAAATGTTTTTAATTTATAATACTTACAAGTATATTATGTGTTATATGTGTTTTTTATTTTATGTATGTTTTTTTTTTTTTTTTTTTTTTTTTTGCTATGTGTATATAAATGTATGTGTTTATATACGTTTATATATCTTTATTTATGTGCTTATATTTATATAAGTTTATATTAAGTTTTTATTCCATCTGAAAAATATTTTCATGTGTTACGTGGCAACGTGTAGTGCAAGATTGTGATCATTGCCAGCCAAGCAGTGTTACTAATTAGTGGTGTTACTTGGCACTTAATGCCAAGCGGTGTTACTAAATTGTGGTGTTACTTGGAAGCGTTTAGTGCCAAGCGGTGTTACAAGTGTTGAGCTAGGTTGTGTTGTCTAGCTTTTTTAATTATTCTGGAGACACTTAATCTGAATAGTTTGTGTTATGTGTACTTACAAATATTTTTTGCTATGTGTATTCAATTGCATAGGCAGGATATTTTGATGCTTTAGATAGCACTTTCAACCAAACTTAAGTGTGTTCACGTTTATCGAATTAAAATACAAGAAAAATTGATTTTGTTAGAGCTTAGGAACAAATATGTTTAAAAAAAGTTTTTTCCTACCCTAAATTTTTTTAGACATAAACTAAACTAAAGTTAAATTCTTCAACAGGTTTTAAATATTAATCTGAAGCAACAAAAATTATCCTGCCTACACTACTGATGTTATTGTTTGTCATCCTGTAACGTCTTTGTGATGTTTTGTGTTGATTGACAGCTTACTTTTACGTTGGTGTCCCAGATAACATGAACACGTTGGCCCGACGTCGGGCCAACGTGTTCATAACGTTGTTTATAACAGTGTTCATAACGTGTTTTATAACAGCTAGAAAAACTCAATAAATGAGTAAACAAAGCGCAGAAAACCACAATTAAATATTATTTTTGTTTTTTTGTTGCAAAAACTCACTTCTATACTTAATAAATAACGTACACAACTAAAATATTTAAACATAGTATTTATGGCTAAAATAAATAGTTGGTAAAAAATGCTACTTAAGGTCTGCATTTTTAGTCAAAACTTTAAAAGAAAAATTCTTGGCAAACTTTTGATCAAAATACTTAATTTATTACTTTTCTTTTTAATTACGTTTTTATTAAGATTACATATACGTTTTTGTAGTTGTTGTTTTTTTTTACGTTTTTTTACTTTTTTTTACGTTTTAAGCATTGTAATATAAAATGAAAGTGAACAATTTTGTTATTTTTTACATTTTTATGTTTGTTTTTTTTTTTTTTGTTGCGTTGTTTTTATTACATTTTTCTATTATGTTTAAGCATTGCAAGTATTAGATATGGAAGTGAACCAAGTATTAGATATGGAAGTATTAGATATGGAAGTGAACCACGCTCAAAAATTTTGCTTGCATTTGTTAAAAATCTTTTACTTGATTTACAAAACAGTTATTTATATTTTTAAAGGTCTTTTTTTTATTTAACGACGCTATGGTAATTTGCTTAAATATCGCGTACTTTTGAAAACAAAATGTTTGTTATAAAAGTTAGTGATAAAAGTATTAACATATTGAAACAGTTTGGATTACGACAAAAAGTAGTTAAACAGCATTGAAACAGTTTGTATCACGCAAAACAAACTGTTTCAAAAACAAAAACAAATCATAAGTTTCTTGAAATGTTTTTTATACAATTTATTTTACAGACGTGAGGCAGACAAAGTTTTTTGGAGTTTTTTTCGAAAGAAATATACACATAGATACTTTTTGGAAAGAAGAAACGCTAATCTTGATTTTTTTAAAATTTTTAAGTATGGTTCCTAACTTTTTTATGGAACATTTTGCTCATGAATATTACGTTGATGTTCTCATATGAATTTGTGGTCGAAGAAATGTAGAGTCAGCTTTTTTTACTATTTAAATAGTTTGTTTCGTGCATTTCCTATGCACATGCCAAATTTCAATGAAAAAAAAACCAATTTGTTTAATTATTGTTATACCAAGTATACCACTTTTTTAGCTAGCTTAAGGCATACTGTTTGTAAGGTAGTTCTTTTTAAAAACATGTATAAACCTTGACATCTTTTAAAAAGGAGAAAGGCTAGGCTTGATTTTTATATAATTTTTGTATATTGCTACCGTACTTTTTTATAGATTATTTTGCTGAAAAATTTGCATGAAAATTTGGTTGATGTTGTCACATGAATTTGTAGTTGAAGAAATGTAGAGTCCTTTTTTTTCATTATTAAAATAGTTTGCTTCATGCATTTTCTATGAGCTTGCCAAATTTCGACGAAAAATAATTATAAGCAATTAGTCTAATTAGTGTTGCACTTTAGGTACCTAATTTCGGTTTTTCTGTTTGGTTTTTTTGGTAAGCGAAACCCAAATGGGGCCAAAACAAGGGTAAATGGGCAATGTTTAATTAAAATTTATTAGACATGGTTTTTTAAATTAAATATATATATATATATATATATATATATATTATATATATATATATATATATATATATATATATATATATATATATATATATATATACATATATATATATGTATATATATATATATATATGTATATATATATATATATATATATATATATATATATATATATACTATATATATATATATATATATATATATATATATATATATATATATATATATATATATATATATATATATATATATTTATATATATATATATATATATATACCATACTTTTAAAATTTGTAAATGTTTTTCAAAGTAAATTATTTATTTAGGTTAGTTATCTTGGTGTCATTGGTGGTGCCAGCATTAAAGTTATGACAAAAAGAGTATTAACAGCTTTGATAACTAATGTTTTAGCTAGTAAATTAACTTTTATGTTACATATGGAAAAACATGCCTTTTCAGTCCTTCTGATAAAAAAAAATTGTCAATGGTAATTATGAATCTCACTTTTTATGCAATTTAAAGAAATGCCTGATGGATAATTTTTTATACCATTTTTTATAAATTTAAATATATGCATGATGCTTTAATTTATGTTTCAACCTCCAAAACTTTATCGACCGTCCTATTGTCTAGATGTTTTGAAAATTGAAATAATAAATTTAAAAGATTATGCTGCAATGACTGTTTTATATAGATATATATATATATTTTTTAATGTTGATTTTAGGTGCCCCAAGAAGTCCTTACGGTCTTTTCACAGAGCACCGCGGAAGAGCATTTAATAGGAAGTTCACGCCTCCTTTCCAACTGATGTCGCAAAACTTGCCCAGAGGTATGGGGTATGAACCACAGATCTTACGTTTCTGAGGTGGTTTATATTGATTGCTTGTTTAACCAATTTTCGATACTTATGGCGAAAAACTATATTTGTTAAATGTAACAAGACACTTTATGAAATTTATTAATAAATTTAAATTTTCTTTTGTTTCATTAGATGCAGTTCTACACAGTCCGTTGACAAAAAAAGCAGCAGTTGCTGAAGTCAAAGACGTGGTTTTGTGAAAAATAGTTTCCTCAAGAAACGCTCTTTATGCACTAATCTTTTAGAATCTGGTAATGATTCGAGTACTGCACTAGACAATAATCTAACAACAGATGTTGTTTATATCGACTTTCAAAAAGCATTCGATTCTGTATCACACCCTAAATTGTTAGCCGAACTAGCTTTATTTAACATAAGAAGTAATTTAAATTAACAATAAGAGTCAACAAGTTAAGGTTGGAACTTCATTATCAAACCCAACTTGCATCGTTGGCGAGTAAAGCATGATTTATCAATATGCTACAAAATTCTGCATAACTTGGTCATAATTGATAAATCTAGGTTCTTTCTTTTGGACAACAAAAACAACATTCGGGGACATAAGTATAAATTGCACAAAAAACATTGTTGACTAGATATTCGCAAATATCTAGTCAACAATGTAAAAAATATTAGTTTTTCTTACCGAGTTGTCAACATTTGGAATCAGTTGCCTGTCGATGTTGTTAATGCCGATAATATCAACATCTTTAAGAAGAAAATTAGCTCAATCATTTTTGATAAGTTTTGTCGGCGTTAATAATTTATTTATTCAATGTTGTACGCTGTTACATAATTTATTTATTTTTACTTTTTTTTTTTTTTGGGTGGGCACGCTGTTAGTGTCCATCAATATGAACCTGCGTGTCCTTTAGAGCATGTATATTATCTGTTCTAATAAATACAAATACATTATATATATATATATATATATATATATATATATATATATATATATATATATATATATATATATATATATATATATATATATATATATATATATATACATATATATAGATATATATATATATATATAGATATATATATATATATATATACATTATTGACCTTCACACACACATATGCACACACACACACACACACACACACACACAAACTTGCATATAAATTTATTTCAAGATAATAATTTTGCAATAAAAAAGTTTTTTTTTATAATGTCTTTTATCTTATAAAGCATTTTATTTTATGCAATAGTTTAATGCAATGTTATAGGTAATAAACAATTCAATAAGTTAAACTAGATCTGCTACATTACGTTTTATATCAGATATATTGAAATCTTTCAACACATTTCACAACTCCTACTTCTAAACTTAAAAGCTAATAGAATAAATGACTAACTCTACAATTGGATTATAATGTTACCTTAGAGATTGGCCTTAGAGTATCATTATTGGTAGTACATACTCAGAATGGATAATAGTAATTAGTGGGGTCCCCCATTATTTACTTTTATGATATATAATAAAGATTTTTCTAATTTGGTTATAGATGTTGTATCTGTATTTACAGATGATACTAAATCATACAGTTTGCTTTTTGATAGCTCACCATGCACTAACCTGCAATAAAGTATGGACATTATGGCAAACTCGGCAAAACTATGAAAACTAAGTTTTAATGTAAAAAAATGTAATTTTTAAATTTTATTGTAAATTTTACAATAAAACTAAGTTTTAATGTGAAAACATTTATGCCCTTAGGACCAACAAATACAAAATTCATTTATATACTCATTGATAAATATCTCAATACCTCAATTAATATTAAAAACTCTCTTGTCAATAAAGGGATCTTCATTGACAGTAATTTAACTTTTGTTTTGTAAGTACTAAGAATAACACCGCCAATAAAGTTGTAGGAATGTATGTAATATTCGTCCTCACATTGATTCTTGCAGCTCTGTCTACTATCCTAGACTTTAAAAAGATCAACAATTAGTTTAAAATGGTCTATGCTAGTCTAGTAAATTTGTTTTTGGCCCGACTGGACTCACTTACAACCAAAGACTACTGAGATTAAATTTAACTAGCATGTCGTTTCTTATGTAATGACATGGCAAAAACTTATAAATGCATTAAAAATAATTGTAGTTGCAACTCTTTTGTTTCCTCATAAAATACCATTAAGTATTTTATCTATCAACACCTGTGTCAGAATGATGTCATCTGCATTTATATTTACTGCATTTATTTATATTACATTTATTATTACATTATACAGCCGTTATATTTATTATTGTAATTACATTAAGGATTTAATCTGGATTGCATGCGTGTTAATATAGCCACTTCTTAATATTAATATATGACTAGCAGTAAGCAACCCGTAATACGGGTTTTTAGTAAATAAATCATCACTAACAATTTGATATTTGTTTACTTTCTCTAATAAAATATAAATTTATTTATACAGTAAGCAATTCGTAATACGGGTTAGTAGTAAATAAATCATTACTAACAATTTGATATTTATTTACTTTCTCTAATAAAATATAAATTTATTTATACAGTAAGCAACCAGTAATATGGGTTAGTAGTAAATAAATCATTACTAACAATTTGATATTTATTTACTTTCTCTAATAAAATATAAACTTATTTATACAGTAAGCAACCCGTAATACGGGTTAGTAGTAAATAAATCATTACTAACAATTTGATCTTTATTTATTATCTTAATATATTATTATTTATGAAATATAAATTTATTTATACATTTTTTTAGTTGTGCTCACTTTAATTTTACTTGGCTTCTTAGTTTAAGAGAACTCTTAGTTTCATTAAAGATAAAGTTAACCATGTTCAGACATTGAATGCGCAAATCACAACCATGTAGTAGTTAAAAATGACTTGAATTATATGCACAGAACATCGATGTCAAGTTTTCAAATTCCTTAATATTGTTTAGGCAAATATTGGGAATATATTTTACTCTTAATTTTGCTTTAAGCTGAGTGGTTCCTTTTTTTTTAAACTTTTCATTTTACTGAGTGAAGAGCTTAAAAATATGTCACTATCGCACCTAAACTTTTCAATATTTTTAATATACTTTTTAAATATTTTTAAATCATCTAAAATATTATACCCAAACTTGTAGGCATAGAAGTTGGATATCCGGAAAAACTATAAGTTGAAAAATATATCGCATTTTCGGAAAGCGCTTAGCCCTGCATACTGATCCTATATTATTATATAATAAAGAGATTATTACTATACCAACCTTTTTTTTAATTAGTAGTCCAGCAGAAACTTGTTTATAAAAAAACAATAAATGAATATATCGATATAAATTATAGCTAACGTATATCAACTTATTTATTTCAGCATACATTCAATTCATATGTATACTAATTTTATAAAATGTCCGGAATACATTTTGCCTTAACATGGCGTTAAATTATTAGTATTGTTGTATAGATCAATATTTATTTATTATATAGGTTAATAAAAAAAGCAATTGGAATTTACTCAATATTTTTAAAGTAATTATTCAGCTTTGATAAAATCGACACAACTATATAAAACAGTTAAAAAATATATTTAAACCTTTGTTCACTTTTTGAAAATCCGTAAAAAAGCAAGTATCAAGTTTTCATATCTTTAAAAGAAATTTATTTACATGATATAAAGTTAAATATGTAACAAAAATATTTTAAAACAGATTTTTCTTAAAACACATTTTTTTAAAAAAAATAAAGTTGAAGCCACCATTTACAGCGCCGAGGAGCATAGCCTATTGTAAAGAAAACGATATAAAATAATTTAAAATATTTATTACCGATAGGGACGACAATTAAACATATTTAAAAAGCTACGTGATTCCATATAAGTAAGATTGCTATAGAAAAGTATATTAAAAAAGTATATTTAAAAAGTATATTTTAAAAAAATCCCTCCAAGATGCTGCTTCTTTTGCCTGCAAAAGTAACAATCTAAGAAAAAATAATTCTCCTAACTTTGTACATTCTTACTATCACCTTATTTCCACCTCTTTTGTTTAACCTTACAATGTTTATCATCAAATACAAAGTGATATGGAATGTCAAAATATGGGTAGCGATGGGCTCGTTCATTTTCAGAATCACGTTGTATTGTATTGTATCACGTTGAGCAGCACTATCTAAAGCCACTTGTTCTTCTCCTTCTCTAAAATACACAATCTGATTCTCAGGCAGATGAACCTTAAGAAGGATAATAGTATTGCCTAACAAAAAGTCTATAATTGTAGAACTGAGATAATGTAACATGTTTTCTAACCAGTGTGGCACGCTCAAGGTTATGCACCAACTGATTATGCCAACCAGCATCACCTCTTGGGGAAAATAGCGGATAAACCATAGGATCCAAATTGCCTAACATACTTGATACAATTTTTAAAGGATGACCTCTTGGGTAAATAACAACTTTCCTGGAAGTTGGGGGAGCACTATCTTCGCCAACAAATATAACTGCAACCTCATCATGTGAAGGTAGATTATAACAACGCCTTCAAGTAAAGACATTTTTACAACAGAAGCTGAGTGACCTTTTAGTGCCGCTTGACGAATTTCTTCATCTTCTACTTCAGCCATGTCTTTAAATGCAAGAGCAAATGGACTTTGTTCAGTAATTATAGTTTGCAATTAAAACATTAAATCACCTAAAAAAAAATCATTACCACGTTGCTGCAATCTAAAATTTACTGCTGCAAGTGGATCATAAATATATAGTTGAGAATATTTTGTACCATGTACCTTGTACCATGAAAGGTTGCGACTTATTTAAGAGAGCACGCGGTTAAGAAAAGTCAAGAAACTACTTAAAAAGTGGATTTTACAAAAGTCAAAACCGTATCGTAACTATAAAACAATAGGCGTAACTATGCGCACTATTCATTAGAGTATTAATATTTAGATTATACATTTAGTTAGTATTTATTCCTCCATTATGACTAACTCGAACTTAACAACATGCAATCATGCTTATAAATTGAAAAAAATGTTTTGTAAGACAGATGTCCGGAAAAAACTTTTCTAATATGGAATTCACAAATTTTTAGTATAGTCTACCATCTGAAATAGTGTTCAACATTACAGTACGACATTAAAAAAACATCTAGATCTTGATCTGCATCTTGGGTTCATCAAATGTACAATTGCATATAAACAATTAGACGAACACAATTAGATACAATATAACAAAAGGTTGATAGGCTTTTTTGTATACCTAACTATTCTATTTGTAAAATTATAACCTTAGAAAATAGTAATAATAACAACATTAATAATAATGACAATATGTTATATCAAAACTCTTATAATTAAACATCGAATAATTAAAATTAATTAAACACTAAATAAGTTTTATGTTTATTTTTTTAGTGTTGTATATTAAAAACACTTTTCTTTAGTGTTCCATAACTGAGAAAAATATTCTATGCCTGGCTAACTCATTCAATTGAGCATGAGATTTTAATCTCATGCTAATTTGAACCTCGTAATCTTAGGGTAAATATTTACTTAGAGCCTCAAGTTGTTTAACTTTCTTAATGTCATATTTAAATAAGAAAATATTATCATAGAAACCTTTCTAAATCGCAAACTTTAAAATTTACTTTTTTTTTACTAACCAATAATTAAACTCTACTTGCAATAAAATGCGATTACATTAAACATTAAGAAATGAAACTCAATAGCTTTTAGACTAATATTTTCAGTTAAAAAAAAAATAATAATCTCAAAAAAGAAAGTTAATCTGAAGTTTTTTTATATCATAAATTTATTTGTGATTATTTTTTAGCTGATGTACCATTACACTGAAGGTGGTAATAAAATTTACAAAATTTGCTGAATTTTTCAATGAAAAAACAGTATGTGTGCCATGAATGTAATCTGTTTTTCATGGCGTATCAATGAAAGTTTGGTTTATTGGCCAAATCACTTGCTAGGATCTTGCCTTTAGGCTGCCATACATAAAGTCACGCTCTTAAAAAAAAAGTAACTGAAAGCAGCTGTAAATAAGAATTTTTTGGTAATTTTTATTTACAATATTGTTTTTGTTTCATTTACAGTATTGTCTTTGTTTTTTACCTAAAATGCTTGACTCAAATGTAGTAAATGTTGATTGTTCAGTATGGTTTCATCTCTTCTTTATACTTTATAAAGAAGAGATGAAACCATAGAATGCCTTAGAATTATCTGTGCCTCCAGCTTAAAAGGATGCAGGTTACAAAAAAAGTGACATTGATGAGATTGTAAACAATCTCATCAGTGTCACTTTTTGTAAACAATATCGCCCAATATTGTAAACAATATCGCCCCAATATTGCGCCAATTATGTTTGCTACTAGGGATATATCATATTATATTATATTATATTATATATGTTATCACTATTAATGTTGTTGCTTGATAAAATTAAACTGTTTTTTTTATTTAATGTTATTATTTAAATTATTTAAAAATCAAATGGCAAAAATTTGCTAAAGCATTCCATATAAAATGATGAAATTTACATTTAAATTGGTAGTTATTAATGTGATAAATCCATTAAGATGAGTTATCAAATTGTGAATATTGATACGCAAAATGCCAAGAGAAACATAAGTGTTTTCAGCATTTTTAAAGCAAAAGAATGTAACAATGATATTATTATATTTAAGTTGACATGCTTGCTTGTTTTGTCATAAAACTCGAGAAAAAACGAGTATCAACAAAAATTTAGTTGTTTAAAAATCTGTATTAAGTGTTTTGGAAACACTTAATACAGATTTTCAGAAGTTTATTCGAAAAGGCAAATACCAAAATAAGCATAGTATTGTAAAAAGTCATTGATTCACCACTTTTCTATATTCCTTTAACACAAGTATTATATTTTCTAATATATGACACTTTTATTTATTTGTGCTATTTTCAATAACTTTATTGATTTAATAAATTAGGTATGCATTTTATCATTACATATCTCATTGGGAATTTATCTCATCTTAAATTTTTAATATGCTTGAAGATACGTGTCATCATAGCTTTAAAAATTGCAGCTAAAATGTGTTTAACAAACCAAACTTTAAACAACGAAAATCTTTATAAATATATTGTTCTTCAGTTAAAAATATGTGATTAAAAGATATTGTGAATATATAAGATATTGTGTACTCTTATTCATTACCCAATAGCAAATCATGTTTTCCATTTTCCTGAAAATTTCTCTGTAAAAATCATTCATCTTCTGAAGTGGATAAAAAGATAAAATGTGTTGGACGTAAACGCTTTGACATAAACACTCGTACAGTTATTGCATTTCGTAAAATATGTAAGGGGTTTTCAGCAATAGAAACTTTTTGTGGAATTATGAACATGCAGCCTCCAATGATGAAAAACTGCTATAATGACACATTGCACATACTGTTGGATGTTTATCAAAGTTTAGTTGATAAAAGCATAAGGAATGCAGCAGAAGAATTACTATCAATCAATGAAACATCTAAAGATATTACTTGTGGGTTTATTGAATCGTGGCAGAAACGTGGAAACACTTCAAACAATGGATTAGTAACAGCTGTTGCTGTAGAAAATGGTTTATTGATTTCGAAATAGAAACAAAAACTTGAAAATAGAAACAAAAACTTGTAAATTATGTTCTATATGGGAGTTAAAAAAATACACACATCATGAAGAAAATAATGAGTTTCACTCTTTACATTATCAAAAATGCAAAATCAGTCATACCGGTTCAGCCTATATGGAATCTTTTATGGAATCAATAAAAATGCGTTCTGAAAAAAAAATTAATTAAGATATACAACGATTCTAGGAGATAGAGATAGCAGTTCATATGTTAATGATGTTTCTGTAATACCTTATGGAGATATTGAAATGAAAAAGCAGAGTTGGGCATATTCAAAAACGTGTCAAACTACATTAAAAAATTTTAAAAAACCAAATAAAAAATATTTATGCGATAGCAAGAAGTTAGCAGCTCGCCAAACAAAAAATGTTATAAATACCTTGCAAATTATTATAGTAAAGCAAAAAGGAAAAATGTTGGAAACTTATATGGAATGAAAAAGAGTGTTGCAGCTATACTTTTTCACAAGATGTGATGGCTAAACACGTCGTCAGTTCAGATCAGGTACCAAAGATTCTTGGTGCAAATTCCAGTCCGACATTCTGACTGGCAAAATATCATATAAGGAAAATATTTGTATTCCTGCTGCTGTCTGCATCGACGTAAAACCAAGATTTATAGACCTTACTTCCCATAAACTTCTTAAATAACACTTAAAAAGAAAAACGATGAATACCAATAAGTATTTATAAAAAGAGCTGCTATACAAATAAAGTTTTTCTTATTACTAAACTATTAAATTATTATAAAACACCAGTTAAAAAATACATTCTTGCTATACAAAATTAAAATTGTTTATAACAACAGTTTTCTTGCTATACAACAGTTAAAATTGTTTATAAAAAATTAAACCAGACTAAAATAGATATTTAATTATTAACAAAAATTTGAAGCCACAAGCATAATAATACAATTGTTGTCGTACAAAATAGGTTTTCCTATATTATATAGTCGTCGTCGTCGTCGTCATCATCAGCAGCATCATCATCAGCAGCAGCTGAGACCATCGGCGATGTTAGACACTCTAAATGTCAAAAAATTTCAATTATTTTCATTCTGGGCCGCGCTCAGCAGTAGTGCAAAGCCGAGGCAACCCGTGGTCAGGGCAAGGTAAACCTATGATCCCATGACCTAATGCCAAAAATCAGATTAATATATGAGCCGGACTGTGCCGGCGTACCAGATATTAAACTGATAAGAACAGATACTACACTTGATCTTAGCCATTAGGCCGAGAAGCGATAACTGACCACTGCAGACATAGTCGGACAGACGCCGTCTTCAACAATGCACTTGTGGTTTGCATTAGTACGTCAAATCATTTTTGTCGTCGTCATCATCAGCAGCATCATCATCAGCAGCAGCTGAGACCATCGGCGATGTTAGACACTCTAAATGTCAAAAAATTTCAATTATTTTCATTCTGGGCCGCGCTCAGCAGTAGTGCAAAGCCGAGGCAACCCGTGGTCAGGGCAAGGTAAACCTATGATCCCATGACCTAATGCCAAAAATCAGATTAATATATGAGCCGGACTGTGCCGGCGTACCAGATATTAAACTGATAAGAACAGATACTACACTTGATCTTAGCCATTAGGCCGAGAAGCGATAACTGACCACTGCAGACATAGTCGGACAGACGCCGTCTTCAACAATGCACTTGTGGTTTGCATTAGTACGTCAAATCATTTTTGTCGTCGTCATCATCAGCAGCATCATCATCAGCAGCAGCTGAGACCATCGGCGATGTTAGACACTCTAAATGTCAAAAAATTTCAATTATTTTCATTCTGGGCCGCGCTCAGCAGTAGTGCAAAGCCGAGGCAACCCGTGGTCAGGGCAAGGTAAACCTATGATCCCATGACCTAATGCCAAAAATCAGATTAATATATGAGCCGGACTGTGCCGGCGTACCAGATATTAAACTGATAAGAACAGATACTACACTTGATCTTAGCCATTAGGCCGAGAAGCGATAACTGACCACTGCAGACATAGTCGGACAGACGCCGTCTTCAACAATGCACTTGTGGTTTGCATTAGTACGTCAAATCATTTTTGTCGTCGTCATCATCAGCAGCATCATCATCAGCAGCAGCTGAGACCATCGGCGATGTTAGACACTCTAAATGTCAAAAAATTTCAATTATTTTCATTCTGGGCCGCGCTCAGCAGTAGTGCAAAGCCGAGGCAACCCGTGGTCAGGGCAAGGTAAACCTATGATCCCATGACCTAATGCCAAAAATCAGATTAATATATGAGCCGGACTGTGCCGGCGTACCAGATATTAAACTGATAAGAACAGATACTACACTTGATCTTAGCCATTAGGCCGAGAAGCGATAACTGACCACTGCAGACATAGTCGGACAGACGCCGTCTTCAACAATGCACTTGTGGTTTGCATTAGTACGTCAAATCATTTTTGTCGTCGTCATCATCAGCAGCATCATCATCAGCAGCAGCTGAGACCATCGGCGATGTTAGACACTCTAAATGTCAAAAAATTTCAATTATTTTCATTCTGGGCCGCGCTCAGCAGTAGTGCAAAGCCGAGGCAACCCGTGGTCAGGGCAAGGTAAACCTATGATCCCATGACCTAATGCCAAAAATCAGATTAATATATGAGCCGGACTGTGCCGGCGTACCAGATATTAAACTGATAAGAACAGATACTACACTTGATCTTAGCCATTAGGCCGAGAAGCGATAACTGACCACTGCAGACATAGTCGGACAGACGCCGTCTTCAACAATGCACTTGTGGTTTGCATTAGTACGTCAAATCATTTTTGTCGTCGTCATCATCAGCAGCATCATCATCAGCAGCAGCTGAGACCATCGGCGATGTTAGACACTCTAAATGTCAAAAAATTTCAATTATTTTCATTCTGGGCCGCGCTCAGCAGTAGTGCAAAGCCGAGGCAACCCGTGGTCAGGGCAAGGTAAACCTATGATCCCATGACCTAATGCCAAAAATCAGATTAATATATGAGCCGGACTGTGCCGGCGTACCAGATATTAAACTGATAAGAACAGATACTACACTTGATCTTAGCCATTAGGCCGAGAAGCGATAACTGACCACTGCAGACATAGTCGGACAGACGCCGTCTTCAACAATGCACTTGTGGTTTGCATTAGTACGTCAAATCATTTTTGTCGTCGTCATCATCAGCAGCATCATCATCAGCAGCAGCTGAGACCATCGGCGATGTTAGACACTCTAAATGTCAAAAAATTTCAATTATTTTCATTCTGGGCCGCGCTCAGCAGTAGTGCAAAGCCGAGGCAACCCGTGGTCAGGGCAAGGTAAACCTATGATCCCATGACCTAATGCCAAAAATCAGATTAATATATGAGCCGGACTGTGCCGGCGTACCAGATATTAAACTGATAAGAACAGATACTACACTTGATCTTAGCCATTAGGCCGAGAAGCGATAACTGACCACTGCAGACATAGTCGGACAGACGCCGTCTTCAACAATGCACTTGTGGTTTGCATTAGTACGTCAAATCATTTTTGTCGTCGTCATCATCAGCAGCATCATCATCAGCAGCAGCTGAGACCATCGGCGATGTTAGACACTCTAAATGTCAAAAAATTTCAATTATTTTCATTCTGGGCCGCGCTCAGCAGTAGTGCAAAGCCGAGGCAACCCGTGGTCAGGGCAAGGTAAACCTATGATCCCATGACCTAATGCCAAAAATCAGATTAATATATGAGCCGGACTGTGCCGGCGTACCAGATATTAAACTGATAAGAACAGATACTACACTTGATCTTAGCCATTAGGCCGAGAAGCGATAACTGACCACTGCAGACATAGTCGGACAGACGCCGTCTTCAACAATGCACTTGTGGTTTGCATTAGTACGTCAAATCATTTTTGTCGTCGTCATCATCAGCAGCATCATCATCAGCAGCAGCTGAGACCATCGGCGATGTTAGACACTCTAAATGTCAAAAAATTTCAATTATTTTCATTCTGGGCCGCGCTCAGCAGTAGTGCAAAGCCGAGGCAACCCGTGGTCAGGGCAAGGTAAACCTATGATCCCATGACCTAATGCCAAAAATCAGATTAATATATGAGCCGGACTGTGCCGGCGTACCAGATATTAAACTGATAAGAACAGATACTACACTTGATCTTAGCCATTAGGCCGAGAAGCGATAACTGACCACTGCAGACATAGTCGGACAGACGCCGTCTTCAACAATGCACTTGTGGTTTGCATTAGTACGTCAAATCATTTTTGTCGTCGTCATCATCAGCAGCATCATCATCAGCAGCAGCTGAGACCATCGGCGATGTTAGACACTCTAAATGTCAAAAAATTTCAATTATTTTCATTCTGGGCCGCGCTCAGCAGTAGTGCAAAGCCGAGGCAACCCGTGGTCAGGGCAAGGTAAACCTATGATCCCATGACCTAATGCCAAAAATCAGATTAATATATGAGCCGGACTGTGCCGGCGTACCAGATATTAAACTGATAAGAACAGATACTACACTTGATCTTAGCCATTAGGCCGAGAAGCGATAACTGACCACTGCAGACATAGTCGGACAGACGCCGTCTTCAACAATGCACTTGTGGTTTGCATTAGTACGTCAAATCATTTTTGTCGTCGTCATCATCAGCAGCATCATCATCAGCAGCAGCTGAGACCATCGGCGATGTTAGACACTCTAAATGTCAAAAAATTTCAATTATTTTCATTCTGGGCCGCGCTCAGCAGTAGTGCAAAGCCGAGGCAACCCGTGGTCAGGGCAAGGTAAACCTATGATCCCATGACCTAATGCCAAAAATCAGATTAATATATGAGCCGGACTGTGCCGGCGTACCAGATATTAAACTGATAAGAACAGATACTACACTTGATCTTAGCCATTAGGCCGAGAAGCGATAACTGACCACTGCAGACATAGTCGGACAGACGCCGTCTTCAACAATGCACTTGTGGTTTGCATTAGTACGTCAAATCATTTTTGTCGTCGTCATCATCAGCAGCATCATCATCAGCAGCAGCTGAGACCATCGGCGATGTTAGACACTCTAAATGTCAAAAAATTTCAATTATTTTCATTCTGGGCCGCGCTCAGCAGTAGTGCAAAGCCGAGGCAACCCGTGGTCAGGGCAAGGTAAACCTATGATCCCATGACCTAATGCCAAAAATCAGATTAATATATGAGCCGGACTGTGCCGGCGTACCAGATATTAAACTGATAAGAACAGATACTACACTTGATCTTAGCCATTAGGCCGAGAAGCGATAACTGACCACTGCAGACATAGTCGGACAGACGCCGTCTTCAACAATGCACTTGTGGTTTGCATTAGTACGTCAAATCATTTTTGTCGTCGTCATCATCAGCAGCATCATCATCAGCAGCAGCTGAGACCATCGGCGATGTTAGACACTCTAAATGTCAAAAAATTTCAATTATTTTCATTCTGGGCCGCGCTCAGCAGTAGTGCAAAGCCGAGGCAACCCGTGGTCAGGGCAAGGTAAACCTATGATCCCATGACCTAATGCCAAAAATCAGATTAATATATGAGCCGGACTGTGCCGGCGTACCAGATATTAAACTGATAAGAACAGATACTACACTTGATCTTAGCCATTAGGCCGAGAAGCGATAACTGACCACTGCAGACATAGTCGGACAGACGCCGTCTTCAACAATGCACTTGTGGTTTGCATTAGTACGTCAAATCATTTTTGTCGTCGTCATCATCAGCAGCATCATCATCAGCAGCAGCTGAGACCATCGGCGATGTTAGACACTCTAAATGTCAAAAAATTTCAATTATTTTCATTCTGGGCCGCGCTCAGCAGTAGTGCAAAGCCGAGGCAACCCGTGGTCAGGGCAAGGTAAACCTATGATCCCATGACCTAATGCCAAAAATCAGATTAATATATGAGCCGGACTGTGCCGGCGTACCAGATATTAAACTGATAAGAACAGATACTACACTTGATCTTAGCCATTAGGCCGAGAAGCGATAACTGACCACTGCAGACATAGTCGGACAGACGCCGTCTTCAACAATGCACTTGTGGTTTGCATTAGTACGTCAAATCATTTTTGTCGTCGTCATCATCAGCAGCATCATCATCAGCAGCAGCTGAGACCATCGGCGATGTTAGACACTCTAAATGTCAAAAAATTTCAATTATTTTCATTCTGGGCCGCGCTCAGCAGTAGTGCAAAGCCGAGGCAACCCGTGGTCAGGGCAAGGTAAACCTATGATCCCATGACCTAATGCCAAAAATCAGATTAATATATGAGCCGGACTGTGCCGGCGTACCAGATATTAAACTGATAAGAACAGATACTACACTTGATCTTAGCCATTAGGCCGAGAAGCGATAACTGACCACTGCAGACATAGTCGGACAGACGCCGTCTTCAACAATGCACTTGTGGTTTGCATTAGTACGTCAAATCATTTTTGTCGTCGTCATCATCAGCAGCATCATCATCAGCAGCAGCTGAGACCATCGGCGATGTTAGACACTCTAAATGTCAAAAAATTTCAATTATTTTCATTCTGGGCCGCGCTCAGCAGTAGTGCAAAGCCGAGGCAACCCGTGGTCAGGGCAAGGTAAACCTATGATCCCATGACCTAATGCCAAAAATCAGATTAATATATGAGCCGGACTGTGCCGGCGTACCAGATATTAAACTGATAAGAACAGATACTACACTTGATCTTAGCCATTAGGCCGAGAAGCGATAACTGACCACTGCAGACATAGTCGGACAGACGCCGTCTTCAACAATGCACTTGTGGTTTGCATTAGTACGTCAAATCATTTTTGTCGTCGTCATCATCAGCAGCATCATCATCAGCAGCAGCTGAGACCATCGGCGATGTTAGACACTCTAAATGTCAAAAAATTTCAATTATTTTCATTCTGGGCCGCGCTCAGCAGTAGTGCAAAGCCGAGGCAACCCGTGGTCAGGGCAAGGTAAACCTATGATCCCATGACCTAATGCCAAAAATCAGATTAATATATGAGCCGGACTGTGCCGGCGTACCAGATATTAAACTGATAAGAACAGATACTACACTTGATCTTAGCCATTAGGCCGAGAAGCGATAACTGACCACTGCAGACATAGTCGGACAGACGCCGTCTTCAACAATGCACTTGTGGTTTGCATTAGTACGTCAAATCATTTTTGTCGTCGTCATCATCAGCAGCATCATCATCAGCAGCAGCTGAGACCATCGGCGATGTTAGACACTCTAAATGTCAAAAAATTTCAATTATTTTCATTCTGGGCCGCGCTCAGCAGTAGTGCAAAGCCGAGGCAACCCGTGGTCAGGGCAAGGTAAACCTATGATCCCATGACCTAATGCCAAAAATCAGATTAATATATGAGCCGGACTGTGCCGGCGTACCAGATATTAAACTGATAAGAACAGATACTACACTTGATCTTAGCCATTAGGCCGAGAAGCGATAACTGACCACTGCAGACATAGTCGGACAGACGCCGTCTTCAACAATGCACTTGTGGTTTGCATTAGTACGTCAAATCATTTTTGTCGTCGTCATCATCAGCAGCATCATCATCAGCAGCAGCTGAGACCATCGGCGATGTTAGACACTCTAAATGTCAAAAAATTTCAATTATTTTCATTCTGGGCCGCGCTCAGCAGTAGTGCAAAGCCGAGGCAACCCGTGGTCAGGGCAAGGTAAACCTATGATCCCATGACCTAATGCCAAAAATCAGATTAATATATGAGCCGGACTGTGCCGGCGTACCAGATATTAAACTGATAAGAACAGATACTACACTTGATCTTAGCCATTAGGCCGAGAAGCGATAACTGACCACTGCAGACATAGTCGGACAGACGCCGTCTTCAACAATGCACTTGTGGTTTGCATTAGTACGTCAAATCATTTTTGTCGTCGTCATCATCAGCAGCATCATCATCAGCAGCAGCTGAGACCATCGGCGATGTTAGACACTCTAAATGTCAAAAAATTTCAATTATTTTCATTCTGGGCCGCGCTCAGCAGTAGTGCAAAGCCGAGGCAACCCGTGGTCAGGGCAAGGTAAACCTATGATCCCATGACCTAATGCCAAAAATCAGATTAATATATGAGCCGGACTGTGCCGGCGTACCAGATATTAAACTGATAAGAACAGATACTACACTTGATCTTAGCCATTAGGCCGAGAAGCGATAACTGACCACTGCAGACATAGTCGGACAGACGCCGTCTTCAACAATGCACTTGTGGTTTGCATTAGTACGTCAAATCATTTTTGTCGTCGTCATCATCAGCAGCATCATCATCAGCAGCAGCTGAGACCATCGGCGATGTTAGACACTCTAAATGTCAAAAAATTTCAATTATTTTCATTCTGGGCCGCGCTCAGCAGTAGTGCAAAGCCGAGGCAACCCGTGGTCAGGGCAAGGTAAACCTATGATCCCATGACCTAATGCCAAAAATCAGATTAATATATGAGCCGGACTGTGCCGGCGTACCAGATATTAAACTGATAAGAACAGATACTACACTTGATCTTAGCCATTAGGCCGAGAAGAGATACTACACTTGATCTTAGCCATTAGGCCGAGAAGCGATAACTGACCACTGCAGACATAGTCGGACAGACGCCGTCTTCAACAATGCACTTGTGGTTTGCATTAGTACGTCAAATCATTTTTGTCGTCGTCATCATCAGCAGCATCATCATCAGCAGCAGCTGAGACCATCGGCGATGTTAGACACTCTAAATGTCAAAAAATTTCAATTATTTTCATTCTGGGCCGCGCTCAGCAGTAGTGCAAAGCCGAGGCAACCCGTGGTCAGGGCAAGGTAAACCTATGATCCCATGACCTAATGCCAAAAATCAGATTAATATATGAGCCGGACTGTGCCGGCGTACCAGATATTAAACTGATAAGAACAGATACTACACTTGATCTTAGCCATTAGGCCGAGAAGCGATAACTGACCACTGCAGACATAGTCGGACAGACGCCGTCTTCAACAATGCACTTGTGGTTTGCATTAGTACGTCAAATCATTTTTGTCGTCGTCATCATCAGCAGCATCATCATCAGCAGCAGCTGAGACCATCGGCGATGTTAGACACTCTAAATGTCAAAAAATTTCAATTATTTTCATTCTGGGCCGCGCTCAGCAGTAGTGCAAAGCCGAGGCAACCCGTGGTCAGGGCAAGGTAAACCTATGATCCCATGACCTAATGCCAAAAATCAGATTAATATATGAGCCGGACTGTGCCGGCGTACCAGATATTAAACTGATAAGAACAGATACTACACTTGATCTTAGCCATTAGGCCGAGAAGCGATAACTGACCACTGCAGACATAGTCGGACAGACGCCGTCTTCAACAATGCACTTGTGGTTTGCATTAGTACGTCAAATCATTTTTGTCGTCGTCATCATCAGCAGCATCATCATCAGCAGCAGCTGAGACCATCGGCGATGTTAGACACTCTAAATGTCAAAAAATTTCAATTATTTTCATTCTGGGCCGCGCTCAGCAGTAGTGCAAAGCCGAGGCAACCCGTGGTCAGGGCAAGGTAAACCTATGATCCCATGACCTAATGCCAAAAATCAGATTAATATATGAGCCGGACTGTGCCGGCGTACCAGATATTAAACTGATAAGAACAGATACTACACTTGATCTTAGCCATTAGGCCGAGAAGCGATAACTGACCACTGCAGACATAGTCGGACAGACGCCGTCTTCAACAATGCACTTGTGGTTTGCATTAGTACGTCAAATCATTTTTGTCGTCGTCATCATCAGCAGCATCATCATCAGCAGCAGCTGAGACCATCGGCGATGTTAGACACTCTAAATGTCAAAAAATTTCAATTATTTTCATTCTGGGCCGCGCTCAGCAGTAGTGCAAAGCCGAGGCAACCCGTGGTCAGGGCAAGGTAAACCTATGATCCCATGACCTAATGCCAAAAATCAGATTAATATATGAGCCGGACTGTGCCGGCGTACCAGATATTAAACTGATAAGAACAGATACTACACTTGATCTTAGCCATTAGGCCGAGAAGCGATAACTGACCACTGCAGACATAGTCGGACAGACGCCGTCTTCAACAATGCACTTGTGGTTTGCATTAGTACGTCAAATCATTTTTGTCGTCGTCATCATCAGCAGCATCATCATCAGCAGCAGCTGAGACCATCGGCGATGTTAGACACTCTAAATGTCAAAAAATTTCAATTATTTTCATTCTGGGCCGCGCTCAGCAGTAGTGCAAAGCCGAGGCAACCCGTGGTCAGGGCAAGGTAAACCTATGATCCCATGACCTAATGCCAAAAATCAGATTAATATATGAGCCGGACTGTGCCGGCGTACCAGATATTAAACTGATAAGAACAGATACTACACTTGATCTTAGCCATTAGGCCGAGAAGCGATAACTGACCACTGCAGACATAGTCGGACAGACGCCGTCTTCAACAATGCACTTGTGGTTTGCATTAGTACGTCAAATCATTTTTGTCGTCGTCATCATCAGCAGCATCATCATCAGCAGCAGCTGAGACCATCGGCGATGTTAGACACTCTAAATGTCAAAAAATTTCAATTATTTTCATTCTGGGCCGCGCTCAGCAGTAGTGCAAAGCCGAGGCAACCCGTGGTCAGGGCAAGGTAAACCTATGATCCCATGACCTAATGCCAAAAATCAGATTAATATATGAGCCGGACTGTGCCGGCGTACCAGATATTAAACTGATAAGAACAGATACTACACTTGATCTTAGCCATTAGGCCGAGAAGCGATAACTGACCACTGCAGACATAGTCGGACAGACGCCGTCTTCAACAATGCACTTGTGGTTTGCATTAGTACGTCAAATCATTTTTGTCGTCGTCATCATCAGCAGCATCATCATCAGCAGCAGCTGAGACCATCGGCGATGTTAGACACTCTAAATGTCAAAAAATTTCAATTATTTTCATTCTGGGCCGCGCTCAGCAGTAGTGCAAAGCCGAGGCAACCCGTGGTCAGGGCAAGGTAAACCTATGATCCCATGACCTAATGCCAAAAATCAGATTAATATATGAGCCGGACTGTGCCGGCGTACCAGATATTAAACTGATAAGAACAGATACTACACTTGATCTTAGCCATTAGGCCGAGAAGCGATAACTGACCACTGCAGACATAGTCGGACAGACGCCGTCTTCAACAATGCACTTGTGGTTTGCATTAGTACGTCAAATCATTTTTGTCGTCGTCATCATCAGCAGCATCATCATCAGCAGCAGCTGAGACCATCGGCGATGTTAGACACTCTAAATGTCAAAAAATTTCAATTATTTTCATTCTGGGCCGCGCTCAGCAGTAGTGCAAAGCCGAGGCAACCCGTGGTCAGGGCAAGGTAAACCTATGATCCCATGACCTAATGCCAAAAATCAGATTAATATATGAGCCGGACTGTGCCGGCGTACCAGATATTAAACTGATAAGAACAGATACTACACTTGATCTTAGCCATTAGGCCGAGAAGCGATAACTGACCACTGCAGACATAGTCGGACAGACGCCGTCTTCAACAATGCACTTGTGGTTTGCATTAGTACGTCAAATCATTTTTGTCGTCGTCATCATCAGCAGCATCATCATCAGCAGCAGCTGAGACCATCGGCGATGTTAGACACTCTAAATGTCAAAAAATTTCAATTATTTTCATTCTGGGCCGCGCTCAGCAGTAGTGCAAAGCCGAGGCAACCCGTGGTCAGGGCAAGGTAAACCTATGATCCCATGACCTAATGCCAAAAATCAGATTAATATATGAGCCGGACTGTGCCGGCGTACCAGATATTAAACTGATAAGAACAGATACTACACTTGATCTTAGCCATTAGGCCGAGAAGCGATAACTGACCACTGCAGACATAGTCGGACAGACGCCGTCTTCAACAATGCACTTGTGGTTTGCATTAGTACGTCAAATCATTTTTGTCGTCGTCATCATCAGCAGCATCATCATCAGCAGCAGCTGAGACCATCGGCGATGTTAGACACTCTAAATGTCAAAAAATTTCAATTATTTTCATTCTGGGCCGCGCTCAGCAGTAGTGCAAAGCCGAGGCAACCCGTGGTCAGGGCAAGGTAAACCTATGATCCCATGACCTAATGCCAAAAATCAGATTAATATATGAGCCGGACTGTGCCGGCGTACCAGATATTAAACTGATAAGAACAGATACTACACTTGATCTTAGCCATTAGGCCGAGAAGCGATAACTGACCACTGCAGACATAGTCGGACAGACGCCGTCTTCAACAATGCACTTGTGGTTTGCATTAGTACGTCAAATCATTTTTGTCGTCGTCATCATCAGCAGCATCATCATCAGCAGCAGCTGAGACCATCGGCGATGTTAGACACTCTAAATGTCAAAAAATTTCAATTATTTTCATTCTGGGCCGCGCTCAGCAGTAGTGCAAAGCCGAGGCAACCCGTGGTCAGGGCAAGGTAAACCTATGATCCCATGACCTAATGCCAAAAATCAGATTAATATATGAGCCGGACTGTGCCGGCGTACCAGATATTAAACTGATAAGAACAGATACTACACTTGATCTTAGCCATTAGGCCGAGAAGCGATAACTGACCACTGCAGACATAGTCGGACAGACGCCGTCTTCAACAATGCACTTGTGGTTTGCATTAGTACGTCAAATCATTTTTGTCGTCGTCATCATCAGCAGCATCATCATCAGCAGCAGCTGAGACCATCGGCGATGTTAGACACTCTAAATGTCAAAAAATTTCAATTATTTTCATTCTGGGCCGCGCTCAGCAGTAGTGCAAAGCCGAGGCAACCCGTGGTCAGGGCAAGGTAAACCTATGATCCCATGACCTAATGCCAAAAATCAGATTAATATATGAGCCGGACTGTGCCGGCGTACCAGATATTAAACTGATAAGAACAGATACTACACTTGATCTTAGCCATTAGGCCGAGAAGCGATAACTGACCACTGCAGACATAGTCGGACAGACGCCGTCTTCAACAATGCACTTGTGGTTTGCATTAGTACGTCAAATCATTTTTGTCGTCGTCATCATCAGCAGCATCATCATCAGCAGCAGCTGAGACCATCGGCGATGTTAGACACTCTAAATGTCAAAAAATTTCAATTATTTTCATTCTGGGCCGCGCTCAGCAGTAGTGCAAAGCCGAGGCAACCCGTGGTCAGGGCAAGGTAAACCTATGATCCCATGACCTAATGCCAAAAATCAGATTAATATATGAGCCGGACTGTGCCGGCGTACCAGATATTAAACTGATAAGAACAGATACTACACTTGATCTTAGCCATTAGGCCGAGAAGCGATAACTGACCACTGCAGACATAGTCGGACAGACGCCGTCTTCAACAATGCACTTGTGGTTTGCATTAGTACGTCAAATCATTTTTGTCGTCGTCATCATCAGCAGCATCATCATCAGCAGCAGCTGAGACCATCGGCGATGTTAGACACTCTAAATGTCAAAAAATTTCAATTATTTTCATTCTGGGCCGCGCTCAGCAGTAGTGCAAAGCCGAGGCAACCCGTGGTCAGGGCAAGGTAAACCTATGATCCCATGACCTAATGCCAAAAATCAGATTAATATATGAGCCGGACTGTGCCGGCGTACCAGATATTAAACTGATAAGAACAGATACTACACTTGATCTTAGCCATTAGGCCGAGAAGCGATAACTGACCACTGCAGACATAGTCGGACAGACGCCGTCTTCAACAATGCACTTGTGGTTTGCATTAGTACGTCAAATCATTTTTGTCGTCGTCATCATCAGCAGCATCATCATCAGCAGCAGCTGAGACCATCGGCGATGTTAGACACTCTAAATGTCAAAAAATTTCAATTATTTTCATTCTGGGCCGCGCTCAGCAGTAGTGCAAAGCCGAGGCAACCCGTGGTCAGGGCAAGGTAAACCTATGATCCCATGACCTAATGCCAAAAATCAGATTAATATATGAGCCGGACTGTGCCGGCGTACCAGATATTAAACTGATAAGAACAGATACTACACTTGATCTTAGCCATTAGGCCGAGAAGCGATAACTGACCACTGCAGACATAGTCGGACAGACGCCGTCTTCAACAATGCACTTGTGGTTTGCATTAGTACGTCAAATCATTTTTGTCGTCGTCATCATCAGCAGCATCATCATCAGCAGCAGCTGAGACCATCGGCGATGTTAGACACTCTAAATGTCAAAAAATTTCAATTATTTTCATTCTGGGCCGCGCTCAGCAGTAGTGCAAAGCCGAGGCAACCCGTGGTCAGGGCAAGGTAAACCTATGATCCCATGACCTAATGCCAAAAATCAGATTAATATATGAGCCGGACTGTGCCGGCGTACCAGATATTAAACTGATAAGAACAGATACTACACTTGATCTTAGCCATTAGGCCGAGAAGCGATAACTGACCACTGCAGACATAGTCGGACAGACGCCGTCTTCAACAATGCACTTGTGGTTTGCATTAGTACGTCAAATCATTTTTGTCGTCGTCATCATCAGCAGCATCATCATCAGCAGCAGCTGAGACCATCGGCGATGTTAGACACTCTAAATGTCA
>NC_061161.1:9048502-9105840 GCF_022113875.1 Hydra vulgaris | reverse complement strand
GCTGAGACCATCGGCGATGTTAGACACTCTAAATGTCAAAAAATTTCAATTATTTTCATTCTGGGCCGCGCTCAGCAGTAGTGCAAAGCCGAGGCAACCCGTGGTCAGGGCAAGGTAAACCTATGATCCCATGACCTAATGCCAAAAATCAGATTAATATATGAGCCGGACTGTGCCGGCGTACCAGATATTAAACTGATAAGAACAGATACTACACTTGATCTTAGCCATTAGGCCGAGAAGCGATAACTGACCACTGCAGACATAGTCGGACAGACGCCGTCTTCAACAATGCACTTGTGGTTTGCATTAGTACGTCAAATCATTTTTGTCGTCGTCATCATCAGCAGCATCATCATCAGCAGCAGCTGAGACCATCGGCGATGTTAGACACTCTAAATGTCAAAAAATTTCAATTATTTTCATTCTGGGCCGCGCTCAGCAGTAGTGCAAAGCCGAGGCAACCCGTGGTCAGGGCAAGGTAAACCTATGATCCCATGACCTAATGCCAAAAATCAGATTAATATATGAGCCGGACTGTGCCGGCGTACCAGATATTAAACTGATAAGAACAGATACTACACTTGATCTTAGCCATTAGGCCGAGAAGCGATAACTGACCACTGCAGACATAGTCGGACAGACGCCGTCTTCAACAATGCACTTGTGGTTTGCATTAGTACGTCAAATCATTTTTGTCGTCGTCATCATCAGCAGCATCATCATCAGCAGCAGCTGAGACCATCGGCGATGTTAGACACTCTAAATGTCAAAAAATTTCAATTATTTTCATTCTGGGCCGCGCTCAGCAGTAGTGCAAAGCCGAGGCAACCCGTGGTCAGGGCAAGGTAAACCTATGATCCCATGACCTAATGCCAAAAATCAGATTAATATATGAGCCGGACTGTGCCGGCGTACCAGATATTAAACTGATAAGAACAGATACTACACTTGATCTTAGCCATTAGGCCGAGAAGCGATAACTGACCACTGCAGACATAGTCGGACAGACGCCGTCTTCAACAATGCACTTGTGGTTTGCATTAGTACGTCAAATCATTTTTGTCGTCGTCATCATCAGCAGCATCATCATCAGCAGCAGCTGAGACCATCGGCGATGTTAGACACTCTAAATGTCAAAAAATTTCAATTATTTTCATTCTGGGCCGCGCTCAGCAGTAGTGCAAAGCCGAGGCAACCCGTGGTCAGGGCAAGGTAAACCTATGATCCCATGACCTAATGCCAAAAATCAGATTAATATATGAGCCGGACTGTGCCGGCGTACCAGATATTAAACTGATAAGAACAGATACTACACTTGATCTTAGCCATTAGGCCGAGAAGCGATAACTGACCACTGCAGACATAGTCGGACAGACGCCGTCTTCAACAATGCACTTGTGGTTTGCATTAGTACGTCAAATCATTTTTGTCGTCGTCATCATCAGCAGCATCATCATCAGCAGCAGCTGAGACCATCGGCGATGTTAGACACTCTAAATGTCAAAAAATTTCAATTATTTTCATTCTGGGCCGCGCTCAGCAGTAGTGCAAAGCCGAGGCAACCCGTGGTCAGGGCAAGGTAAACCTATGATCCCATGACCTAATGCCAAAAATCAGATTAATATATGAGCCGGACTGTGCCGGCGTACCAGATATTAAACTGATAAGAACAGATACTACACTTGATCTTAGCCATTAGGCCGAGAAGCGATAACTGACCACTGCAGACATAGTCGGACAGACGCCGTCTTCAACAATGCACTTGTGGTTTGCATTAGTACGTCAAATCATTTTTGTCGTCGTCATCATCAGCAGCATCATCATCAGCAGCAGCTGAGACCATCGGCGATGTTAGACACTCTAAATGTCAAAAAATTTCAATTATTTTCATTCTGGGCCGCGCTCAGCAGTAGTGCAAAGCCGAGGCAACCCGTGGTCAGGGCAAGGTAAACCTATGATCCCATGACCTAATGCCAAAAATCAGATTAATATATGAGCCGGACTGTGCCGGCGTACCAGATATTAAACTGATAAGAACAGATACTACACTTGATCTTAGCCATTAGGCCGAGAAGCGATAACTGACCACTGCAGACATAGTCGGACAGACGCCGTCTTCAACAATGCACTTGTGGTTTGCATTAGTACGTCAAATCATTTTTGTCGTCGTCATCATCAGCAGCATCATCATCAGCAGCAGCTGAGACCATCGGCGATGTTAGACACTCTAAATGTCAAAAAATTTCAATTATTTTCATTCTGGGCCGCGCTCAGCAGTAGTGCAAAGCCGAGGCAACCCGTGGTCAGGGCAAGGTAAACCTATGATCCCATGACCTAATGCCAAAAATCAGATTAATATATGAGCCGGACTGTGCCGGCGTACCAGATATTAAACTGATAAGAACAGATACTTTTTTTTTTTTTTTTTTTTTTTTTTTTTTTTTTTTTTTTTTTTTTAAATTTTTATTTTGTTTTATTAATTTTATGTTTTTGTTTAATTTTAATTTTTTATAGTTTGAAGAAGTTTTTATATCATAATAAGATCAGGTAATAAATTTTTTTTGTTTAAATTATTTCTGTTGGACAATTAATTATCTTTGTTAGTTTTGCATAGCTTTTAAGTTTTTGGATGTTGATAGTTATTTAGTTTTCTTTTTAGATAAGTTTGTTTCTTAGCAATACGTTCGTCTTGCTTTCTTTCATGTTCACGATCAAGTACAGCATATTCCCTTCTTCGTTGATCCCACTCAAATTTTTTGCATGCGGTGTATCTGATTTTTTCTTCATAGTAAGCAGTAGCTTTATTGTAGTTTTTAAATATTCTTGTATTATAGGCATACATTTCTCCTGAATCCATTCCCTTAAAATCGAGTGTATACATGGCCCTTAATGCTTGCTTTTCAATTTTGTGGTATTTGTTTTTCTCTGATTCATATTGGTCCCACTCGAGTTTTTTAAAAGCTTTAAATTTATTTAATTCATCTTTACTGCAGTTAAGCCTATCAAAGGTTTTAAAGAGTTTCCAGTTATAGTCAACCTTTTCTATGTGGGTTAGTTGGTAGAATTCTTCTGGTATATTTACTGTATTATTCATGTCATTTTCTGCAAAACCATTTTTTTTAACTTCGTTGTCCGTATTTTCACTATAAATTACGTCGTCCTCATTTTTGTTATAGGTGTTTTTATCGGTTTTATCAGGCTCATTTTTATTGCCGTCGTTTTCCTTTTCGCTTTCTTCAAATTCATTCTCTTCGCTTTTACTTTCGTCACTCTCGTTTTCGTCGCTATCGTATTCTTCACTGTTAGTTTCGTCATAACCTTCTTCACATTCACCCTCTTCATCTTCATCATCTTCAGTTCCACTTACATCATTCTCAGCTTCACTTCCACAATCTTTATTATTTTCTTCATTATCTTCTTTTCTGTTTTCTTCGACTTCATTTATATTATCTTTAAGAACATCTTTAGTATTTTCTTGGTCTAGTTTTAATCCTGTTATTGTAGTTGGTTTTGTTAGTTGAATATTTTCATTCAGTTCTTTTCCCTTTGAGTGTTCTTCATTCGTATTACCCTGATATAAAGATGTTGTTACTTCTAATGTAATATCTGAGGGTAGGACCTTAGATGTGTTATCTATTTCATTGCTTTCTATCGCTTTGCTTGTTGTATCTTTTTGGGTTCGGGCTCCAGTGTCTTCTTGTCCTGTGTAAATTGCTCTAACATCGTACCCCTTTAAGTTAATTTTTCTGGGGACTGGTCTAACTAAGTTTTCCATAGTTGCAACTATAATACCTGAATAGTATAGCGTCTTTTTTTTTGGTGTTTTTTTAAAAATGGGTCTAGTTGTTACATGTTTTCCATACCCTAATTCTTCTAATATTTTCCCAGCAGGGAAATTACTTTTTTCTATCGGTAAACCAAGAATCGATATGTTGATTCTTTTACTGATCTTTCTGTTTGGTGTTGAGTTGTAAAAGTAGTGTCTTGCACCGTTTATAACTAATCCTTTATCTAGAAGCGCTTGTTTGGCTTCATTAGAGTTCATTACAATTTCAATTGTAGATCCATTACGGATTTGTTGGAAACCATATAAATATTTATCAAAGTTTGCATTTTCTATAGCTGATAATATTTCATAATCACTATATTTAGTATTAAGTTTGCACAATATAGTATTTTTAAGGGTGCTGTATTCATTTATTGTACTTAGATTTGCTGCATTTTGCGTAGAGATTTTGCTTGCAGCTTGTGCATAAGTTTTACAATGGGCAATAATAGCCGTTGTTTTAGTATCTATTTCCATAAATGGTTTAGGGTGTATTCTAAGTATGGGTATAGTACAAAAACGCCTATAATAAAACACTCCTTCGCTCTAAACAAACACTTAGTCACTCTGAGGCCAGTAGACCTCTAATAGAGGTCTAACCAACCTCTTTATACACGCAGTCACTCTAAATAAAACACACTGAGGTCTACGACCTCTATAACCTCTCAGTCACTCTATACGCACAAAAGCCAGTAGACTTTTTAGTAACACTCTTTTGCAACCCGTGGACGGGGCAAGGTAAGATCACACAAACTCCCAGAAAGCCAGTAGACTTTCTTTTATAAGCGTTTAGGACCACTAGCTCGTCCAAATGAACTAAAATCAAGAACAGATACTACACTTGATCTTAGCCATTAGGCCGAGAAGCGATAACTGACCACTGCAGACATAGTCGGACAGACGCCGTCTTCAACAATGCACTTGTGGTTTGCATTAGTACGTCAAATCATTTTTGTCGTCGTCATCATCAGCAGCATCATCATCAGCAGCAGCTGAGACCATCGGCGATGTTAGACACTCTAAATGTCAAAAAATTTCAATTATTTTCATTCTGGGCCGCGCTCAGCAGTAGTGCAAAGCCGAGGCAACCCGTGGTCAGGGCAAGGTAAACCTATGATCCCATGACCTAATGCCAAAAATCAGATTAATATATGAGCCGGACTGTGCCGGCGTACCAGATATTAAACTGATAAGAACAGATACTACACTTGATCTTAGCCATTAGGCCGAGAAGCGATAACTGACCACTGCAGACATAGTCGGACAGACGCCGTCTTCAACAATGCACTTGTGGTTTGCATTAGTACGTCAAATCATTTTTGTCGTCGTCATCATCAGCAGCATCATCATCAGCAGCAGCTGAGACCATCGGCGATGTTAGACACTCTAAATGTCAAAAAATTTCAATTATTTTCATTCTGGGCCGCGCTCAGCAGTAGTGCAAAGCCGAGGCAACCCGTGGTCAGGGCAAGGTAAACCTATGATCCCATGACCTAATGCCAAAAATCAGATTAATATATGAGCCGGACTGTGCCGGCGTACCAGATATTAAACTGATAAGAACAGATACTACACTTGATCTTAGCCATTAGGCCGAGAAGCGATAACTGACCACTGCAGACATAGTCGGACAGACGCCGTCTTCAACAATGCACTTGTGGTTTGCATTAGTACGTCAAATCATTTTTGTCGTCGTCATCATCAGCAGCATCATCATCAGCAGCAGCTGAGACCATCGGCGATGTTAGACACTCTAAATGTCAAAAAATTTCAATTATTTTCATTCTGGGCCGCGCTCAGCAGTAGTGCAAAGCCGAGGCAACCCGTGGTCAGGGCAAGGTAAACCTATGATCCCATGACCTAATGCCAAAAATCAGATTAATATATGAGCCGGACTGTGCCGGCGTACCAGATATTAAACTGATAAGAACAGATACTACACTTGATCTTAGCCATTAGGCCGAGAAGCGATAACTGACCACTGCAGACATAGTCGGACAGACGCCGTCTTCAACAATGCACTTGTGGTTTGCATTAGTACGTCAAATCATTTTTGTCGTCGTCATCATCAGCAGCATCATCATCAGCAGCAGCTGAGACCATCGGCGATGTTAGACACTCTAAATGTCAAAAAATTTCAATTATTTTCATTCTGGGCCGCGCTCAGCAGTAGTGCAAAGCCGAGGCAACCCGTGGTCAGGGCAAGGTAAACCTATGATCCCATGACCTAATGCCAAAAATCAGATTAATATATGAGCCGGACTGTGCCGGCGTACCAGATATTAAACTGATAAGAACAGATACTACACTTGATCTTAGCCATTAGGCCGAGAAGCGATAACTGACCACTGCAGACATAGTCGGACAGACGCCGTCTTCAACAATGCACTTGTGGTTTGCATTAGTACGTCAAATCATTTTTGTCGTCGTCATCATCAGCAGCATCATCATCAGCAGCAGCTGAGACCATCGGCGATGTTAGACACTCTAAATGTCAAAAAATTTCAATTATTTTCATTCTGGGCCGCGCTCAGCAGTAGTGCAAAGCCGAGGCAACCCGTGGTCAGGGCAAGGTAAACCTATGATCCCATGACCTAATGCCAAAAATCAGATTAATATATGAGCCGGACTGTGCCGGCGTACCAGATATTAAACTGATAAGAACAGATACTACACTTGATCTTAGCCATTAGGCCGAGAAGCGATAACTGACCACTGCAGACATAGTCGGACAGACGCCGTCTTCAACAATGCACTTGTGGTTTGCATTAGTACGTCAAATCATTTTTGTCGTCGTCATCATCAGCAGCATCATCATCAGCAGCAGCTGAGACCATCGGCGATGTTAGACACTCTAAATGTCAAAAAATTTCAATTATTTTCATTCTGGGCCGCGCTCAGCAGTAGTGCAAAGCCGAGGCAACCCGTGGTCAGGGCAAGGTAAACCTATGATCCCATGACCTAATGCCAAAAATCAGATTAATATATGAGCCGGACTGTGCCGGCGTACCAGATATTAAACTGATAAGAACAGATACTACACTTGATCTTAGCCATTAGGCCGAGAAGCGATAACTGACCACTGCAGACATAGTCGGACAGACGCCGTCTTCAACAATGCACTTGTGGTTTGCATTAGTACGTCAAATCATTTTTGTCGTCGTCATCATCAGCAGCATCATCATCAGCAGCAGCTGAGACCATCGGCGATGTTAGACACTCTAAATGTCAAAAAATTTCAATTATTTTCATTCTGGGCCGCGCTCAGCAGTAGTGCAAAGCCGAGGCAACCCGTGGTCAGGGCAAGGTAAACCTATGATCCCATGACCTAATGCCAAAAATCAGATTAATATATGAGCCGGACTGTGCCGGCGTACCAGATATTAAACTGATAAGAACAGATACTACACTTGATCTTAGCCATTAGGCCGAGAAGCGATAACTGACCACTGCAGACATAGTCGGACAGACGCCGTCTTCAACAATGCACTTGTGGTTTGCATTAGTACGTCAAATCATTTTTGTCGTCGTCATCATCAGCAGCATCATCATCAGCAGCAGCTGAGACCATCGGCGATGTTAGACACTCTAAATGTCAAAAAATTTCAATTATTTTCATTCTGGGCCGCGCTCAGCAGTAGTGCAAAGCCGAGGCAACCCGTGGTCAGGGCAAGGTAAACCTATGATCCCATGACCTAATGCCAAAAATCAGATTAATATATGAGCCGGACTGTGCCGGCGTACCAGATATTAAACTGATAAGAACAGATACTTTTTTTTTTTTTTTTTTTTTTTTTTACCAGCCAACTAGGGACACCTGCTGCTGAAACCAGACTTACACAGGGTCTTACTAGAAGGCCGGTGTTATTAGGGAGCCGAAACTCCGCATTTTGGCCCACTTAAGGGTTTTTAGTATGGCCCATTTAAGGGTTTAGTTGCCACTCAGCCGAAACTGAGCAGCGCCCACTTAAGGGTTTATCTCCATTTAACGTCCGGAGTGGACGGATCGCTTTGAAATTTCCGGACGTTGAAGGAGACACTGAAAAAGCGACAACGCCAAGAACCTCTATCGACTGTCACGGTTTCGATCTGGTGATGTTTCTGTTTTCTAACAACACCGTAACCAATTGAGAGATGGTCCGGAGCCGAAATAAGAACAGATACTACACTTGATCTTAGCCATTAGGCCGAGAAGCGATAACTGACCACTGCAGACATAGTCGGACAGACGCCGTCTTCAACAATGCACTTGTGGTTTGCATTAGTACGTCAAATCATTTTTGTCGTCGTCATCATCAGCAGCATCATCATCAGCAGCAGCTGAGACCATCGGCGATGTTAGACACTCTAAATGTCAAAAAATTTCAATTATTTTCATTCTGGGCCGCGCTCAGCAGTAGTGCAAAGCCGAGGCAACCCGTGGTCAGGGCAAGGTAAACCTATGATCCCATGACCTAATGCCAAAAATCAGATTAATATATGAGCCGGACTGTGCCGGCGTACCAGATATTAAACTGATAAGAACAGATACTACACTTGATCTTAGCCATTAGGCCGAGAAGCGATAACTGACCACTGCAGACATAGTCGGACAGACGCCGTCTTCAACAATGCACTTGTGGTTTGCATTAGTACGTCAAATCATTTTTGTCGTCGTCATCATCAGCAGCATCATCATCAGCAGCAGCTGAGACCATCGGCGATGTTAGACACTCTAAATGTCAAAAAATTTCAATTATTTTCATTCTGGGCCGCGCTCAGCAGTAGTGCAAAGCCGAGGCAACCCGTGGTCAGGGCAAGGTAAACCTATGATCCCATGACCTAATGCCAAAAATCAGATTAATATATGAGCCGGACTGTGCCGGCGTACCAGATATTAAACTGATAAGAACAGATACTACACTTGATCTTAGCCATTAGGCCGAGAAGCGATAACTGACCACTGCAGACATAGTCGGACAGACGCCGTCTTCAACAATGCACTTGTGGTTTGCATTAGTACGTCAAATCATTTTTGTCGTCGTCATCATCAGCAGCATCATCATCAGCAGCAGCTGAGACCATCGGCGATGTTAGACACTCTAAATGTCAAAAAATTTCAATTATTTTCATTCTGGGCCGCGCTCAGCAGTAGTGCAAAGCCGAGGCAACCCGTGGTCAGGGCAAGGTAAACCTATGATCCCATGACCTAATGCCAAAAATCAGATTAATATATGAGCCGGACTGTGCCGGCGTACCAGATATTAAACTGATAAGAACAGATACTACACTTGATCTTAGCCATTAGGCCGAGAAGCGATAACTGACCACTGCAGACATAGTCGGACAGACGCCGTCTTCAACAATGCACTTGTGGTTTGCATTAGTACGTCAAATCATTTTTGTCGTCGTCATCATCAGCAGCATCATCATCAGCAGCAGCTGAGACCATCGGCGATGTTAGACACTCTAAATGTCAAAAAATTTCAATTATTTTCATTCTGGGCCGCGCTCAGCAGTAGTGCAAAGCCGAGGCAACCCGTGGTCAGGGCAAGGTAAACCTATGATCCCATGACCTAATGCCAAAAATCAGATTAATATATGAGCCGGACTGTGCCGGCGTACCAGATATTAAACTGATAAGAACAGATACTACACTTGATCTTAGCCATTAGGCCGAGAAGCGATAACTGACCACTGCAGACATAGTCGGACAGACGCCGTCTTCAACAATGCACTTGTGGTTTGCATTAGTACGTCAAATCATTTTTGTCGTCGTCATCATCAGCAGCATCATCATCAGCAGCAGCTGAGACCATCGGCGATGTTAGACACTCTAAATGTCAAAAAATTTCAATTATTTTCATTCTGGGCCGCGCTCAGCAGTAGTGCAAAGCCGAGGCAACCCGTGGTCAGGGCAAGGTAAACCTATGATCCCATGACCTAATGCCAAAAATCAGATTAATATATGAGCCGGACTGTGCCGGCGTACCAGATATTAAACTGATAAGAACAGATACTACACTTGATCTTAGCCATTAGGCCGAGAAGCGATAACTGACCACTGCAGACATAGTCGGACAGACGCCGTCTTCAACAATGCACTTGTGGTTTGCATTAGTACGTCAAATCATTTTTGTCGTCGTCATCATCAGCAGCATCATCATCAGCAGCAGCTGAGACCATCGGCGATGTTAGACACTCTAAATGTCAAAAAATTTCAATTATTTTCATTCTGGGCCGCGCTCAGCAGTAGTGCAAAGCCGAGGCAACCCGTGGTCAGGGCAAGGTAAACCTATGATCCCATGACCTAATGCCAAAAATCAGATTAATATATGAGCCGGACTGTGCCGGCGTACCAGATATTAAACTGATAAGAACAGATACTACACTTGATCTTAGCCATTAGGCCGAGAAGCGATAACTGACCACTGCAGACATAGTCGGACAGACGCCGTCTTCAACAATGCACTTGTGGTTTGCATTAGTACGTCAAATCATTTTTGTCGTCGTCATCATCAGCAGCATCATCATCAGCAGCAGCTGAGACCATCGGCGATGTTAGACACTCTAAATGTCAAAAAATTTCAATTATTTTCATTCTGGGCCGCGCTCAGCAGTAGTGCAAAGCCGAGGCAACCCGTGGTCAGGGCAAGGTAAACCTATGATCCCATGACCTAATGCCAAAAATCAGATTAATATATGAGCCGGACTGTGCCGGCGTACCAGATATTAAACTGATAAGAACAGATACTACACTTGATCTTAGCCATTAGGCCGAGAAGCGATAACTGACCACTGCAGACATAGTCGGACAGACGCCGTCTTCAACAATGCACTTGTGGTTTGCATTAGTACGTCAAATCATTTTTGTCGTCGTCATCATCAGCAGCATCATCATCAGCAGCAGCTGAGACCATCGGCGATGTTAGACACTCTAAATGTCAAAAAATTTCAATTATTTTCATTCTGGGCCGCGCTCAGCAGTAGTGCAAAGCCGAGGCAACCCGTGGTCAGGGCAAGGTAAACCTATGATCCCATGACCTAATGCCAAAAATCAGATTAATATATGAGCCGGACTGTGCCGGCGTACCAGATATTAAACTGATAAGAACAGATACTACACTTGATCTTAGCCATTAGGCCGAGAAGCGATAACTGACCACTGCAGACATAGTCGGACAGACGCCGTCTTCAACAATGCACTTGTGGTTTGCATTAGTACGTCAAATCATTTTTGTCGTCGTCATCATCAGCAGCATCATCATCAGCAGCAGCTGAGACCATCGGCGATGTTAGACACTCTAAATGTCAAAAAATTTCAATTATTTTCATTCTGGGCCGCGCTCAGCAGTAGTGCAAAGCCGAGGCAACCCGTGGTCAGGGCAAGGTAAACCTATGATCCCATGACCTAATGCCAAAAATCAGATTAATATATGAGCCGGACTGTGCCGGCGTACCAGATATTAAACTGATAAGAACAGATACTACACTTGATCTTAGCCATTAGGCCGAGAAGCGATAACTGACCACTGCAGACATAGTCGGACAGACGCCGTCTTCAACAATGCACTTGTGGTTTGCATTAGTACGTCAAATCATTTTTGTCGTCGTCATCATCAGCAGCATCATCATCAGCAGCAGCTGAGACCATCGGCGATGTTAGACACTCTAAATGTCAAAAAATTTCAATTATTTTCATTCTGGGCCGCGCTCAGCAGTAGTGCAAAGCCGAGGCAACCCGTGGTCAGGGCAAGGTAAACCTATGATCCCATGACCTAATGCCAAAAATCAGATTAATATATGAGCCGGACTGTGCCGGCGTACCAGATATTAAACTGATAAGAACAGATACTACACTTGATCTTAGCCATTAGGCCGAGAAGCGATAACTGACCACTGCAGACATAGTCGGACAGACGCCGTCTTCAACAATGCACTTGTGGTTTGCATTAGTACGTCAAATCATTTTTGTCGTCGTCATCATCAGCAGCATCATCATCAGCAGCAGCTGAGACCATCGGCGATGTTAGACACTCTAAATGTCAAAAAATTTCAATTATTTTCATTCTGGGCCGCGCTCAGCAGTAGTGCAAAGCCGAGGCAACCCGTGGTCAGGGCAAGGTAAACCTATGATCCCATGACCTAATGCCAAAAATCAGATTAATATATGAGCCGGACTGTGCCGGCGTACCAGATATTAAACTGATAAGAACAGATACTTTTTTTTTTTTTTTTTTTTTTTTTTTTTTTTTGATACTTTTTTTTTTTTTTTTTTTTTTTTTTTTTTTTTTTTTTTTTAAAATTTTTATTTTGTTTTATTAATTTTATGTTTTTGTTTAATTTTAATTTTTTATAGTTTGAAGAAGTTTTTATATCATAATAAGATCAGGTAATAAATTTTTTTTGTTTAAATTATTTCTGTTGGACAATTAATTATCTTTGTTAGTTTTGCATAGCTTTTAAGTTTTTGGATGTTGATAGTTATTTAGTTTTCTTTTTAGATAAGTTTGTTTCTTAGCAATACGTTCGTCTTGCTTTCTTTCATGTTCACGATCAAGTACAGCATATTCCCTTCTTCGTTGATCCCACTCAAATTTTTTGCATGCGGTGTATCTGATTTTTTCTTCATAGTAAGCAGTAGCTTTATTGTAGTTTTTAAATATTCTTGTATTATAGGCATACATTTCTCCTGAATCCATTCCCTTAAAATCGAGTGTATACATGGCCCTTAATGCTTGCTTTTCAATTTTGTGGTATTTGTTTTTCTCTGATTCATATTGGTCCCACTCGAGTTTTTTAAAAGCTTTAAATTTATTTAATTCATCTTTACTGCAGTTAAGCCTATCAAAGGTTTTAAAGAGTTTCCAGTTATAGTCAACCTTTTCTATGTGGGTTAGTTGGTAGAATTCTTCTGGTATATTTACTGTATTATTCATGTCATTTTCTGCAAAACCATTTTTTTTAACTTCGTTGTCCGTATTTTCACTATAAATTACGTCGTCCTCATTTTTGTTATAGGTGTTTTTATCGGTTTTATCAGGCTCATTTTTATTGCCGTCGTTTTCCTTTTCGCTTTCTTCAAATTCATTCTCTTCGCTTTTACTTTCGTCACTCTCGTTTTCGTCGCTATCGTATTCTTCACTGTTAGTTTCGTCATAACCTTCTTCACATTCACCCTCTTCATCTTCATCATCTTCAGTTCCACTTACATCATTCTCAGCTTCACTTCCACAATCTTTATTATTTTCTTCATTATCTTCTTTTCTGTTTTCTTCGACTTCATTTATATTATCTTTAAGAACATCTTTAGTATTTTCTTGGTCTAGTTTTAATCCTGTTATTGTAGTTGGTTTTGTTAGTTGAATATTTTCATTCAGTTCTTTTCCCTTTGAGTGTTCTTCATTCGTATTACCCTGATATAAAGATGTTGTTACTTCTAATGTAATATCTGAGGGTAGGACCTTAGATGTGTTATCTATTTCATTGCTTTCTATCGCTTTGCTTGTTGTATCTTTTTGGGTTCGGGCTCCAGTGTCTTCTTGTCCTGTGTAAATTGCTCTAACATCGTACCCCTTTAAGTTAATTTTTCTGGGGACTGGTCTAACTAAGTTTTCCATAGTTGCAACTATAATACCTGAATAGTATAGCGTCTTTTTTTTTGGTGTTTTTTTAAAAATGGGTCTAGTTGTTACATGTTTTCCATACCCTAATTCTTCTAATATTTTCCCAGCAGGGAAATTACTTTTTTCTATCGGTAAACCAAGAATCGATATGTTGATTCTTTTACTGATCTTTCTGTTTGGTGTTGAGTTGTAAAAGTAGTGTCTTGCACCGTTTATAACTAATCCTTTATCTAGAAGCGCTTGTTTGGCTTCATTAGAGTTCATTACAATTTCAATTGTAGATCCATTACGGATTTGTTGGAAACCATATAAATATTTATCAAAGTTTGCATTTTCTATAGCTGATAATATTTCATAATCACTATATTTAGTATTAAGTTTGCACAATATAGTATTTTTAAGGGTGCTGTATTCATTTATTGTACTTAGATTTGCTGCATTTTGCGTAGAGATTTTGCTTGCAGCTTGTGCATAAGTTTTACAATGGGCAATAATAGCCGTTGTTTTAGTATCTATTTCCATAAATGGTTTAGGGTGTATTCTAAGTATGGGTATAGTACAAAAACGCCTATAATAAAACACTCCTTCGCTCTAAACAAACACTTAGTCACTCTGAGGCCAGTAGACCTCTAATAGAGGTCTAACCAACCTCTTTATACACGCAGTCACTCTAAATAAAACACACTGAGGTCTACGACCTCTATAACCTCTCAGTCACTCTATACGCACAAAAGCCAGTAGACTTTTTAGTAACACTCTTTTGCAACCCGTGGACGGGGCAAGGTAAGATCACACAAACTCCCAGAAAGCCAGTAGACTTTCTTTTATAAGCGTTTAGGACCACTAGCTCGTCCAAATGAACTAAAATCAAGAACAGATACTACACTTGATCTTAGCCATTAGGCCGAGAAGCGATAACTGACCACTGCAGACATAGTCGGACAGACGCCGTCTTCAACAATGCACTTGTGGTTTGCATTAGTACGTCAAATCATTTTTGTCGTCGTCATCATCAGCAGCATCATCATCAGCAGCAGCTGAGGCCATCGGCGATGTTAGACACTCTAAATGTCAAAAAATTTCAATTATTTTCATTCTGGGCCGCGCTCAGCAGTAGTGCAAAGCCGAGGCAACCCGTGGTCAGGGCAAGGTAAACCTATGATCCCATGACCTAATGCCAAAAATCAGATTAATATATGAGCCGGACTGTGCCGGCGTACCAGATATTAAACTGATAAGAACAGATACTTTTTTTTTTTTTTTTTTTTTTTTTTTTTTTTTTTTTTAACCTTTTTAGGGGTTATTAATTTTATATTTTTTATTTGTTTTATTAATATTTTAAAGCAATTGTTTTTAGTTATTTTGTAAGTGTTAAAATCTGCTGATATAGTTATTTTACTTTTTTTGTATTATAATTTTTAAAGTTTTTATTTTGATTTTAGTTGGTTTTATATTTTTAATTTGTATTTTTATAGTTTTATATTTTTATTTTGTTTTATTTTCATTTGATTATATATTTTTATTAGTTTTTATTTTTTGTTTATTCGTTAAACCTTTGCCTTTTTTGTTTTTTCATTTGGTTTAATTTGAACTTTTGCTTTCTTTCTTCTTGTTTTAATTCATGATCTTCAACAAAAAGATCAAATTCTTTTTTCCGTTGGTCCCATTCTGCTTTTTTATGAGCTGCATACTTTTTTGATTCTTCAAATGAACATTCATCACTGTCATGGTTTTTGAATTCTTTTTTATTATAGGAGTACATTTCTCCTGAATCCATATTTTTAAAACTAGATGGCGTTAATATGCCTTGTTTTTTTTGTTCGTTTTCAAGTGCTCTGTAGTTCCTGCGTTCTGATTCAAACTGGTCCCATTCTACTTTTTTATAGATCTTTAGTTTTTCTAGTTCTTCTTCAGTACAGTTATATCTGTCAAAATTTTTAAATATTTTCCAGTTTTGTTCTACCATTTCTAAATGGTTCAAACATTCGAGTTCGTCAGGTATATTTATTTCCCCGTCTTCCAATTCTTCTGTTGTTTTATCTTTGTTACTACATGCAGTTGTATTATCGTTGTTACATTGAGTATTATAAGGTGCTAATTCATTTAAGTTCGCAACCTTTTCTGGTTCTGTTGTAACTATAGTTGGAATAGATACATCCTCATTACTTAATGGTACGTTAGCTTCTTCTTTCTCTTCTCCAGAGCTGTTTTCTTTTTCTGACGATAATGTCTCTTCTGTTTCAGGTATTACTCTTTTTGGTGTTTCATTTTTGTTTTTATTATTTTCTGGTTGCTCTTGTCCCGTATAGACAATTCTAAGATTGTACCCTTTTAATCTTAGGTTCCTTGGTATAGGTTTTAATAGGTTGTCAATTATGACAACTAGTATTCCCGAGAAGTACGGTGTTTTATTCTTCGGTGTTTTTTTGAACACTGGTCTTGTGTGAATATGTTTGCCATATCCTAACTCTTCCAGCGCTACTCCCACTGGAAATCCCTTTTTTTCTAGCGGTAATCCAATAACGGATACTGCAATTCTTCTACTAATATTTCTAGTAGGAGTTGAATTGTAAAAATTGTGTATTACACCTTTAACACAAAGACCATTTTCTTGGAGCGATGACTTTGCTTTGTCGGTTTTCATGATCAGCTCAATCATCGTACCGTTACGAATAATCTGGAAAGCTTCCAGCTCTTTGTCTAACCCAGCATCTTCAATTGCCGTTAAGACATCGAGTTCAGTAATGTTTTGAGTTATATTACTCAAAAGAGTCCTACTTAGAATGCTGTACCTAATAGGTTGTTTCTTATTTGTTGCCGATACAGCTTGACAATAGCTTTTCTTGATGGCAGTAATGCCTATGTTGTCAGTATCTATTTCTATTAAACTAGAACTCATATTGGATATACACTACGTGTATTATATACCCTTAATACTTTCGGTCTCTTAATAAACTCTTAAGATACACCCGACCTTCTACAAGCTAAAGTTGCCGTACCGGCAACCCGTTGTAGGGGTAGGGTAAACCCTTCGAATATTTAGGAGGCACGTAGGCCTCACCAAAAGTAATCTCTAACTCGATTGTACACCTAATGGACTAAAATCAAAAACAGATACTACACTTGATCTTAGCCATTAGGCCGAGAAGCGATAACTGACCACTGCAGACATAGTCGGACAGACGCCGTCTTCAACAATGCACTTGTGGTTTGCATTAGTACGTCAAATCATTTTTGTCGTCGTCATCATCAGCAGCATCATCATCAGCAGCAGCTGAGACCATCGGCGATGTTAGACACTCTAAATGTCAAAAAATTTCAATTATTTTCATTCTGGGCCGCGCTCAGCAGTAGTGCAAAGCCGAGGCAACCCGTGGTCAGGGCAAGGTAAACCTATGATCCCATGACCTAATGCCAAAAATCAGATTAATATATGAGCCGGACTGTGCCGGCGTACCAGATATTAAACTGATAAGAACAGATACTTTTTTTTTTTTTTTTTTTTTTTTTTTTTTTTTTTTTTACCAGCCAACTAGGGACTTCTGCTGCTGAAACCAGACTTACACAGGGTCTTACTAGAAGGCCGGTGTTATTAGGGAGCCGAAACTCCGCATTTTGGCCCACTTAAGGGTTTTTAGTATGGCCCTTTTAAGGGTTTAGTTGCCACTCAGCCAAAACTGAGCAGCGCCCACTTAAGGGTTTATCTCCATTTAACGTCCGGAGTGGACGGATCGCTCTGAAATTTCCGGACGTAGAAGGAGACACTGAAAAAGCGACTACGCCAAGAACCTCTATCGACTGTCACGGTTTCGATCTTGTGCTGTTTCTGTTTTCTAACAACACCGAAACCAATTGAGAGATGGTCCGGAGCCGAAATAAGAACAGATACTACACTTGATCTTAGCCATTAGGCCGAGAAGCGATAACTGACCACTGCAGACATAGTCGGACAGACGCCGTCTTCAACAATGCACTTGTGGTTTGCATTAGTACGTCAAATCATTTTTGTCGTCGTCATCATCAGCAGCATCATCATCAGCAGCAGCTGAGACCATCGGCGATGTTAGACACTCTAAATGTCAAAAAATTTCAATTATTTTCATTCTGGGCCGCGCTCAGCAGTAGTGCAAAGCCGAGGCAACCCGTGGTCAGGGCAAGGTAAACCTATGATCCCATGACCTAATGCCAAAAATCAGATTAATATATGAGCCGGACTGTGCCGGCGTACCAGATATTAAACTGATAAGAACAGATACTTTTTTTTTTTTTTTTTTTTTTTTTTTTTTTTTTTTTTTTTTACCAGCCAACTAGGGACACCTGCTGCTGAAACCAGACTTACACAGGGTCTTACTAGAAGGCCGGTGTTATTAGGGAGCCGAAACTCCGCATTTTGGCCCACTTAAGGGTTTTTAGTATGGCCCATTTAAGGGTTTAGTTGCCACTCAGCCGAAACTGAGCAGCGCCCACTTAAGGGTTTATCTCCATTTAACGTCCGGAGTGGACGGATCGCTCTGAAATTTCCGGACGTAGAAGGAGACACTGAAAAAGCGACTACGCCAAGAATCTCTATCGACTATCACGGTTTTGATCTTGTGCTGTTTCTGTTTTCTAACAACACCGTAACCAATTGAGAGATGGTTCGGAGCCGAAATAAGAACAGATACTACACTTGATCTTAGCCATTAGGCCGAGAAGCGATAACTGACCACTGCAGACATAGTCGGACAGACGCCGTCTTCAACAATGCACTTGTGGTTTGCATTAGTACGTCAAATCATTTTTGTCGTCGTCATCATCAGCAGCATCATCATCAGCAGCAGCTGAGACCATCGGCGATGTTAGACACTCTAAATGTCAAAAAATTTCAATTATTTTCATTCTGGGCCGCGCTCAGCAGTAGTGCAAAGCCGAGGCAACCCGTGGTCAGGGCAAGGTAAACCTATGATCCCATGACCTAATGCCAAAAATCAGATTAATATATGAGCCGGACTGTGCCGGCGTACCAGATATTAAACTGATAAGAACAGATACTTTTTTTTTTTTTTTTTTTTTTTTTGCCAACCAACTAGGGACACCTGCTGCTGAAACCAGACTTACACAGGGTCTTACTAGAAGGCCGGTGTTATTAAGGAGCCGAAACTCCATATTATAGCCCATTTAAGGGTTTAGTTGCCACTCAGCCGAAACTGAGCAGCGCCCACTTAAGGGTTTATCTCCATTTAACGTCCGGAGTGGACGGATCGCTTTGAAATTTCCGGACGTTGAAGGAGACACTGAAAAAGCGACAACGCCAAGAACCTCTATCGACTGTCACGGTTTCGATCTGGTGATGTTTCTGTTTTCTAACAACACCGTAACCAATTGAGAAATGGTCCGGAGCCGAAATAAGAACAGATACTACACTTGATCTTAGCCATTAGGCCGAGAAGCGATAACTGACCACTGCAGACATAGTCGGACAGACGCCGTCTTCAACAATGCACTTGTGGTTTGCATTAGTACGTCAAATCATTTTTGTCGTCGTCATCATCAGCAGCATCATCATCAGCAGCAGCTGAGACCATCGGCGATGTTAGACACTCTAAATGTCAAAAAATTTCAATTATTTTCATTCTGGGCCGCGCTCAGCAGTAGTGCAAAGCCGAGGCAACCCGTGGTCAGGGCAAGGTAAACCTATGATCCCATGACCTAATGCCAAAAATCAGATTAATATATGAGCCGGACTGTGCCGGCGTACCAGATATTAAACTGATAAGAACAGATACTTTTTTTTTTTTTTTTTTTTTTTTTTTTTTTTTTTTTTTTTGTTTAAATTTTTTATTTTGTTTTGTTAATTTTATATTTTTGTTTAATTTTAATCATTTATAGTTTGAAGAAGTTTTAATATCAAATAATAAGATCAGATAATAAATTTTTTATGTTTAAATTATTTCTGTTGGACAATTATTTATCTTTGTTAGTTTTGCATAGCTTTTAAGTTTTTGGATGTTGATTGTTATTTGGTTTTCTTTTTAGATACGTTTGTCTCTTAGCAATACGTTCGTCTTGCTTTCTTTCATGTTCACGGTCAAGTACAGCATATTCCCTTCTTCGTTGATCCCACTCAAATTTTCTGCATGCGGTGTATCTGATTTTTTCTTCATAGTAAGCAGTATCTTTATTGTAGTTTTTAAATAATCTTGTGTTATAGGCATACATTTCTCCTGAATCCATTCCCTTAAAATCGAGTGTATATATGGACCTCAATGCTTGCCTTTCAATTTTGTGGTATTTATTTTTCTCTGATTCATATTGGTCCCACTCGAGTTTTTTAAAAGCTTTAAATTTATTTAGTTCATCTTTACTGCAGTTAAGCCTATCAAAGGTTTTAAAGAGTTTCCAATTATAGTCAACTTTTTCTATGTGGGTTAGTTGGTAGAATTCTTCTGGTATATTTACTGTATTATTCATGTCATTTTCTGCAAAACCATTTTTTTTAACTTCGTTAGCCGTATTTTCACTATAAATTACGTCATCCTCATTTTTGTTATAGGTGTTTTTATCGGTTTTATCAGGCTCATTTTTATTGCCGTCGTTTTCCTTTTCGATTTCTTCAAATTCATTCTCTTCGCTTTTACTTTCGTCACTCTCGTTTTCGTCGCTATCGTATTCTTCACTGTTAGTTTCGTCATAACCTTCTTCACATTCACTCTCTTCAACTTCATCATCTTCAGTTCCACTTACATTATTCTCAGCTTCACTTCCACAATCTTTATTATTTTCTTCTTTATCTTCTTTTCTGTTTTCTTCGACTTCATTTATATTGTCTTTATGAACATCTTTAGTATTTTCTTGGTCTAGTTTTAATCCTGTTATTGTAGTTGGTTTTGTTAGTTGAATATTTTCATTCGGTTCTTTTCCCTTTGAGTGTTCTTCATTCGTATTACCCTGATATAAAGATGTTGTTACTTCTAATGTAATATCTGAGGGTAGGACCTTAGTTGTGTTATCTGTTTCATTGCTTTCTATCTCTTTGCTTGTTGTATCTTTTTGGGTTCGGGTTCCAGTGTCTTCTTGTCCTGTGTAAATTGCTCTAACATCGTACCCCTTTAAGTTAATTTTTCTGGGGATTGGTTTAACTAAGTTTTCCATAGTTGCAACTATAATACCTGAATAGTAAAGCGTCTTTTTTTTTGGTGTTTTTTTAAAAATGGGTCTAGTTGTTACATGTTTGCCATACCCTAATTCCTCTAATATTTTCCCAGCAGGGAAATTACTTTTTTCTATCGGTAAACCAAGAATCGATATGTTGATTCTTTTACTGATATTTCTGCTTGGTGTTGAGTTGTAAAAGTAGTGTCTTGCACCGTTTATAACTAATCCTTTATCTAGAAGCGCTTGTTTGGCTTCATTAGAGTTCATTACAATTTCAATTGTAGATCCATTACGGATTTGTTGGAAACCATATAAATATTTATCAAAGTTTGCATTTTCTATAGCTGATAATATTTCATAATCACTATATTTAGTATTAAGTTTGCACAATATAGTATTTTTAAGGGTGCTGTATTCATTTATTGTACTTAGATTTGCTGCATTTTGCGTAGAGATTTTGCTTGCAGCTTGTGCATAAGTTTTACAATGGGCAATAATAGCCGTTGTTTTAGTATCTATCTCCATAAATGGTTTAGGGTGTATTCTAAGTATGGGTATAGTACAAAAACGCCTATAATAAAACACTCCTTCGCTCTAAACAAACACTCAGTCACTCTGAGGCCAGTAGACCTCTAATAGAGGTCTAACCAACCTCTTTATACACGCAGTCACTCTAAATAAAACACACTGAGGTCTACGACCTCTATAACCTCTCAGTCACTCTATACGCACAAAAGCCAGTAGACTTTTTAGTAACACTCTCTTGCAACCCGTGGACGAGGCAAGGTAAGATTACACAAACTCCCAGAAAGCCAGTAGACTTTCTTTTATAAGCGTTTAGGATCACTAGCTCGTCCAAATGAACTAAAATCAAGAACAGATACTACACTTGATCTTAGCCATTAGGCCGAGAAGCGATAACTGACCACTGCAGACATAGTCGGACAGACGCCGTCTTCAACAATGCACTTGTGGTTTGCATTAGTACGTCAAATCATTTTTGTCGTCGTCATCATCAGCAGCATCATCATCAGCAGCAGCTGAGACCATCGGCGATGTTAGACACTCTAAATGTCAAAAAATTTCAATTATTTTCATTCTGGGCCGCGCTCAGCAGTAGTGCAAAGCCGAGGCAACCCGTGGTCAGGGCAAGGTAAACCTATGATCCCATGACCTAATGCCAAAAATCAGATTAATATATGAGCCGGACTGTGCCGGCGTACCAGATATTAAACTGATAAGAACAGATACTTTTTTTTTTTTTTTTTTTTTTTTTTTTTTTTTTTTTATATTTTTAGGGGTTAATAATTTTATATTTTTCATATGTTTTATTTATATTTTATTATCTTTTGGATGTTACATTAGCTGAACACATTTATTTCTTCTAGATAGTAAAAAGCAGCGATTCATTGTCTATTGTGCTTATCGCCTCATTTATGCAAAATGTGTCGTAAAACAAGTTGATTTGTTTTTTTTTAACGTATTTGCTGTGTTTGATTTTCCATATGTACTTAATTTCGTTTTTTATTTTTTCTATTATTTTTATAGATGTTGTATGTTTTTTTTCTTTTACTTTTTTGTTTCTTGCTCTCCAGAGCTCTGTTGTAATTATGTTTGTTATTGTTGTTACAATTTTTGCTAGTAAGTTATTTTTTGGTAGATTTTCTGTGTTTATTAGGAATACTGCATGAATTGTGTTAAACTTTTGTTTTGGGATTAATTTTTCGTATATACTTTTAAATGCTAACCACACACTTCTTGCAACCTTACATGAAATGAAGGGATGCAATGTGTCTTCATTTTTACCGCAGCTTTTACAGGTTGTATTTCCTCGACCTCGATTTTTTTTCCATTTTTTTATTTTTTCAAAAGTTGGTAATGAGTCAGTTAGAATTCTCCAGAGTGTGTTTTTGCATGGACCTTGTGCATATGAATTAAAGTTTTGTTGCCATATTTTTTTCCAAGGTAGATTTCTTTGGAGTTTTATTTCCCAGCTTGTTTGTGTTTTTTTAATGCTTGGGTTTTTTTCTGCTTTCAGCAAGTAGGTATATAGGTTTTTGGACGTTTTTTTGTTTATTTTAAATATTTCGTTTGATAATTTAAGGGTGTCTATAATATCTTTGTAATAAAAGGGTGGGTCTTGTAGTGATTTTGGAAAGTTGTTTTCTGTTAGGAACAGCCATTGGGGATAATAAAGTTTGGCGTATTTAGTAAAAGAGTATGCTAGGAAATAGTTTTGTAAGTAGTAGAGTTCGTGAGGATTTTGCCATTCTTGCAAGTTTAGAGCGTGCTTCATTCTTAAAGCTAGACATTGTTTTTCTGTGTCTAGAATTCCCAGTCCTCCCTTATCCGTTGGTAGATTAAGAATGTCTCTTTTAATAGGTTCGGCGTGTTCACTCTGCCAAATATAGGTTGATATTGTTTTTTTTATTTGTTTTAAAATAAGTATATTTGTCGGAAACACGTTTGCAACGAACCAAATTTTTGACAGTGCTAGCGTGTTTAAAAAGATTGCTTTGCATCTGAGAGATACATTGCGGTATTTAAAGGTTTGTGCTCTTTTTTGAAAGTTGTCAAAAGCCATGTTCCAATTTATGTTGGCAGTGTATGCAAGATCGTTATGGAAGTGTATTCCTAAAATTTTAATACCACATAGGTTTGACCAATGGATATTAAAATTGGTTTGTTTTAGAGCTGTATTTGTTTTTTCATATTCTAAGTAATTGAAGCCTCCAAGTGCCAGTGCTTTGGTTTTAGTTTTATTGATATTGGATCCAGAAGCTTCTTGGAATTGATCTAGTGTTTTGAAAGCTTCAATTACTGATTTTGAGCTCCTAAGGAACATTGTGGTATCATCAGCATACTGCATTACTTTCAGGTTTATTTTAGTGCCAGGCAGTGGAATTCCATCTATTTTTTGATTGTTTCTTATTTGTATTGCTAAAGGTTCTACAGCCATGCAATACAGCATTAGGGATATTGGATCACCTTGCCTGACACCTTTGTTGATTGGGAATGGTTTACTCATAAAGCCGTTGTTATATATTAATGATTGGTTGTTTTTTAGCGTTTGTTTTATAGCATTTGTGAATTTCTCTCCTAAGTTATACTTTTCTAAGACCTGCATAAGAAAGTTTCTATCAATTTTATCAAACGCTTTTTCTTGATCTATTGTTAGAATAAAGCTTTTGATATTTTTATCGTTGGTATATTGAATAAGGTCTCTGATCAGAAATATGTTAGAGAATATATTTCGGCCAGGAATAGAGCATGTTTGTGAAGTACCAAGGATAGTGTTCAGAACTTTTGATAGTCTTATAGCTAAGGCTTTGGTTATAATTTTGTAGTCACTACATAACAGAGATATTGGACGCCAGTTCTTTAGGTCGGATAGATCACCTCCTTTTGGTAGGAGACATATTAGAGCTGACCTTTGTGACCAGGAAAGCCCATCACTTGTTTCAAAGATATTTTTATTTGCAAGTTGAGTGAATTCTTCACCATATATGTCCCAGCACTCTTGGTATAGCTCTATAGGAAGTCCATCTATTCCGGGTGTTTTCCCTTTTTTTAGTGATAATGCTGCATTTAGGAGTTCTTCATTGCTAAATTTGATGTTTAAGAAAGCATTTTGTTTTTCAGTTAAGGGGTTATTTATGCATGACAAGAAGGATTTTTGTTTTTCTTTGCAGAGGTCTTGTTTTTTATATAGTGTTTTATAAAATTTTCTTGTTATTTTAAGAATATTTTTAGTATCAGTGAAAAGCTGTTCATTATCTTTGATTTCCGTAATTGTTTTTTTTGTTTGGTTGTTTTTTTCCAAGTGGAAGAGAAATTTAGAAGGTTTTTCATCATCTTCGATAATTGTTTGTTTTGTTCTTATAAATATTCCATAAGTAGAAGAGATCTCCTTTAGTTCTGTTTTAAAATGTTTTATTTTTTCTTTATTTGGGTTTAAATTTTGCTTTTCAGATTCTATTTTTCTTTCGAGATAAAGTTTTTTTTGAAGTTTTTCTTTTTGTTTTATGGAGGAAATGTCAATTGCTGCGGATTTAATATGATATTTAACTATGTCCCACCATTGGTTATTGTTTTCATATAGACCTTTTTCTTTTTTTATTTTTTCAAAATCATTTTTAAGATACTCCTTAAATTGTATATCAGCAAGGAGATTTGTGTTTAGATGCCAGTATCCTGGACCTCTTTCATTATGCGTTTCCGTAAAATATTGGCATAGCAATGCTCGATGGTCACTTAGTTTCGGGTCTATAAGTTTGATTTTTATTTGGGCTTTTTTGTTAAATGAACTGTAAATTCGATCAATTCGACTCCTATAGGATTTATCTTTCTTTTCAAAAGTGTAGTCTTTTTTAGTAGGATTTGTCTTTCGAAAAAGATCTTTTATGTTGTGGTTCTCAGTAAAATTGTTTAAATTAAACTTTCCCAAGGTATTGTTTTTATTTAGCTGGTCCCCTCCATCTCTATCAAGGATAAAGAATAAAGGATAAAGATAAGAACAGATACTACACTTGATCTTAGCCATTAGGCCGAGAAGCGATAACTGACCACTGCAGACATAGTCGGACAGACGCCGTCTTCAACAATGCACTTGTGGTTTGCATTAGTACGTCAAATCATTTTTGTCGTCGTCATCATCAGCAGCATCATCATCAGCAGCAGCTGAGGCCATCGGCGATGTTAGACACTCTAAATGTCAAAAAATTTCAATTATTTTCATTCTGGGCCGCGCTCAGCAGTAGTGCAAAGCCGAGGCAACCCGTGGTCAGGGCAAGGTAAACCTATGATCCCATGACCTAATGCCAAAAATCAGATTAATATATGAGCCGGACTGTGCCGGCGTACCAGATATTAAACTGATAAGAACAGATACTTTTTTTTTTTTTTTTTTTTTTTTTACCAGCCAACTAGGGACACCTGCTGCTGAAACCAGACTTACACAGGGTCTTACTAGAAGGCCGGTGTTATTAGGGAGCCGAAACTCCGCATTTTGGCCCATTTAAGGGTTTTTAGTATGGCCCATTTAAGGGTTTAGTTGCCACTCAGCCGAAACTGAGCAGCGCCCACTTAAGGGTTTATCTCCATTTAACGTCCGGAGTGGACGGATCGCTTTGAAATTTCCGGACGTTGAAGGAGACACTGAAAAAGCGACAACGCCAAGAACCTCTATCGACTATCACGGTTTCGATCTTGTGCTGTTTCTGTTTTCTAACAACACCGTAACCAATTGAGAGATGGTTCGGAGCCGAAATAAGAACAGATACTACACTTGATCTTAGCCATTAGGCCGAGAAGCGATAACTGACCACTGCAGACATAGTCGGACAGACGCCGTCTTCAACAATGCACTTGTGGTTTGCATTAGTACGTCAAATCATTTTTGTCGTCGTCATCATCAGCAGCATCATCATCAGCAGCAGCTGAGACCATCGGCGATGTTAGACACTCTAAATGTCAAAAAATTTCAATTATTTTCATTCTGGGCCGCGCTCAGCAGTAGTGCAAAGCCGAGGCAACCCGTGGTCAGGGCAAGGTAAACCTATGATCCCATGACCTAATGCCAAAAATCAGATTAATATATGAGCCGGACTGTGCCGGCGTACCAGATATTAAACTGATAAGAACAGATACTACACTTGATCTTAGCCATTAGGCCGAGAAGCGATAACTGACCACTGCAGACATAGTCGGACAGACGCCGTCTTCAACAATGCACTTGTGGTTTGCATTAGTACGTCAAATCATTTTTGTCGTCGTCATCATCAGCAGCATCATCATCAGCAGCAGCTGAGACCATCGGCGATGTTAGACACTCTAAATGTCAAAAAATTTCAATTATTTTCATTCTGGGCCGCGCTCAGCAGTAGTGCAAAGCCGAGGCAACCCGTGGTCAGGGCAAGGTAAACCTATGATCCCATGACCTAATGCCAAAAATCAGATTAATATATGAGCCGGACTGTGCCGGCGTACCAGATATTAAACTGATAAGAACAGATACTACACTTGATCTTAGCCATTAGGCCGAGAAGCGATAACTGACCACTGCAGACATAGTCGGACAGACGCCGTCTTCAACAATGCACTTGTGGTTTGCATTAGTACGTCAAATCATTTTTGTCGTCGTCATCATCAGCAGCATCATCATCAGCAGCAGCTGAGACCATCGGCGATGTTAGACACTCTAAATGTCAAAAAATTTCAATTATTTTCATTCTGGGCCGCGCTCAGCAGTAGTGCAAAGCCGAGGCAACCCGTGGTCAGGGCAAGGTAAACCTATGATCCCATGACCTAATGCCAAAAATCAGATTAATATATGAGCCGGACTGTGCCGGCGTACCAGATATTAAACTGATAAGAACAGATACTTTTTTTTTTTTTTTTTTTTTTTTTTTTTTTTTTTTTTTTAAAGTTTTTATTTTGTTTTATTAATTTTATGTTTTTGTTTAATTTTAATTTTTTATAGTTTGAAGAAGTTTTTATATCATAATAAGATCAGGTAATAAATTTTTTTTGTTTAAATTATTTCTGTTGGACAATTAATTATCTTTGTTAGTTTTGCATAGCTTTTAAGTTTTTGGATGTTGATAGTTATTTAGTTTTCTTTTTAGATAAGTTTGTTTCTTAGCAATACGTTCGTCTTGCTTTCTTTCATGTTCACGATCAAGTACAGCATATTCCCTTCTTCGTTGATCCCACTCAAATTTTTTGCATGCGGTGTATCTGATTTTTTCTTCATAGTAAGCAGTAGCTTTATTGTAGTTTTTAAATATTCTTGTATTATAGGCATACATTTCTCCTGAATCCATTCCCTTAAAATCGAGTGTATACATGGCCCTTAATGCTTGCTTTTCAATTTTGTGGTATTTGTTTTTCTCTGATTCATATTGGTCCCACTCGAGTTTTTTAAAAGCTTTAAATTTATTTAATTCATCTTTACTGCAGTTAAGCCTATCAAAGGTTTTAAAGAGTTTCCAGTTATAGTCAACCTTTTCTATGTGGGTTAGTTGGTAGAATTCTTCTGGTATATTTACTGTATTATTCATGTCATTTTCTGCAAAACCATTTTTTTTAACTTCGTTGTCCGTATTTTCACTATAAATTACGTCGTCCTCATTTTTGTTATAGGTGTTTTTATCGGTTTTATCAGGCTCATTTTTATTGCCGTCGTTTTCCTTTTCGCTTTCTTCAAATTCATTCTCTTCGCTTTTACTTTCGTCACTCTCGTTTTCGTCGCTATCGTATTCTTCACTGTTAGTTTCGTCATAACCTTCTTCACATTCACCCTCTTCATCTTCATCATCTTCAGTTCCACTTACATCATTCTCAGCTTCACTTCCACAATCTTTATTATTTTCTTCATTATCTTCTTTTCTGTTTTCTTCGACTTCATTTATATTATCTTTAAGAACATCTTTAGTATTTTCTTGGTCTAGTTTTAATCCTGTTATTGTAGTTGGTTTTGTTAGTTGAATATTTTCATTCAGTTCTTTTCCCTTTGAGTGTTCTTCATTCGTATTACCCTGATATAAAGATGTTGTTACTTCTAATGTAATATCTGAGGGTAGGACCTTAGATGTGTTATCTATTTCATTGCTTTCTATCGCTTTGCTTGTTGTATCTTTTTGGGTTCGGGCTCCAGTGTCTTCTTGTCCTGTGTAAATTGCTCTAACATCGTACCCCTTTAAGTTAATTTTTCTGGGGACTGGTCTAACTAAGTTTTCCATAGTTGCAACTATAATACCTGAATAGTATAGCGTCTTTTTTTTTGGTGTTTTTTTAAAAATGGGTCTAGTTGTTACATGTTTTCCATACCCTAATTCTTCTAATATTTTCCCAGCAGGGAAATTACTTTTTTCTATCGGTAAACCAAGAATCGATATGTTGATTCTTTTACTGATCTTTCTGTTTGGTGTTGAGTTGTAAAAGTAGTGTCTTGCACCGTTTATAACTAATCCTTTATCTAGAAGCGCTTGTTTGGCTTCATTAGAGTTCATTACAATTTCAATTGTAGATCCATTACGGATTTGTTGGAAACCATATAAATATTTATCAAAGTTTGCATTTTCTATAGCTGATAATATTTCATAATCACTATATTTAGTATTAAGTTTGCACAATATAGTATTTTTAAGGGTGCTGTATTCATTTATTGTACTTAGATTTGCTGCATTTTGCGTAGAGATTTTGCTTGCAGCTTGTGCATAAGTTTTACAATGGGCAATAATAGCCGTTGTTTTAGTATCTATTTCCATAAATGGTTTAGGGTGTATTCTAAGTATGGGTATAGTACAAAAACGCCTATAATAAAACACTCCTTCGCTCTAAACAAACACTTAGTCACTCTGAGGCCAGTAGACCTCTAATAGAGGTCTAACCAACCTCTTTATACACGCAGTCACTCTAAATAAAACACACTGAGGTCTACGACCTCTATAACCTCTCAGTCACTCTATACGCACAAAAGCCAGTAGACTTTTTAGTAACACTCTTTTGCAACCCGTGGACGGGGCAAGGTAAGATCACACAAACTCCCAGAAAGCCAGTAGACTTTCTTTTATAAGCGTTTAGGACCACTAGCTCGTCCAAATGAACTAAAATCAAGAACAGATACTACACTTGATCTTAGCCATTAGGCCGAGAAGCGATAACTGACCACTGCAGACATAGTCGGACAGACGCCGTCTTCAACAATGCACTTGTGGTTTGCATTAGTACGTCAAATCATTTTTGTCGTCGTCATCATCAGCAGCATCATCATCAGCAGCAGCTGAGACCATCGGCGATGTTAGACACTCTAAATGTCAAAAAATTTCAATTATTTTCATTCTGGGCCGCGCTCAGCAGTAGTGCAAAGCCGAGGCAACCCGTGGTCAGGGCAAGGTAAACCTATGATCCCATGACCTAATGCCAAAAATCAGATTAATATATGAGCCGGACTGTGCCGGCGTACCAGATATTAAACTGATAAGAACAGATACTACACTTGATCTTAGCCATTAGGCCGAGAAGCGATAACTGACCACTGCAGACATAGTCGGACAGACGCCGTCTTCAACAATGCACTTGTGGTTTGCATTAGTACGTCAAATCATTTTTGTCGTCGTCATCATCAGCAGCATCATCATCAGCAGCAGCTGAGACCATCGGCGATGTTAGACACTCTAAATGTCAAAAAATTTCAATTATTTTCATTCTGGGCCGCGCTCAGCAGTAGTGCAAAGCCGAGGCAACCCGTGGTCAGGGCAAGGTAAACCTATGATCCCATGACCTAATGCCAAAAATCAGATTAATATATGAGCCGGACTGTGCCGGCGTACCAGATATTAAACTGATAAGAACAGATACTTTTTTTTTTTTTTTTTTTTTTTTTTTTTTTTTTTTTTTAACCTTTTTAGGGGTTAATAATTTTATATTTTTTATTTGTTTTATTAATATTTTAAAGCAATTGTTTTTAGTTATTTTGTAAGTGTTAAAATCTGCTGATATAGTTATTTTACTTTTTTTGTATTATAATTTTTAAAGTTTTTATTTTGATTTTAGTTGGTTTTATATTTTTAATTTGTATTTTTATAGTTTTATATTTTTATTTTGTTTTATTTTCATTTGATTATATATTTTTATTAGTTTTTATTTTTTGTTTATTCGTTAAACCTTTGCCTTTTTTGTTTTTTCATTTGGTTTAATTTGAACTTTTGCTTTCTTTCTTCTTGTTTTAATTCATGATCTTCAACAAAAAGATCAAATTCTTTTTTCCGTTGGTCCCATTCTGCTTTTTTATGAGCTGCATACTTTTTTGATTCTTCAAATGAACATTCATCACTGTCATGGTTTTTGAATTCTTTTTTATTATAGGAGTACATTTCTCCTGAATCCATATTTTTAAAACTAGATGGCGTTAATATGCCTTGTTTTTTTTGTTCGTTTTCAAGTGCTCTGTAGTTCCTGCGTTCTGATTCAAACTGGTCCCATTCTACTTTTTTATAGATCTTTAGTTTTTCTAGTTCTTCTTCAGTACAGTTATATCTGTCAAAATTTTTAAATATTTTCCAGTTTTGTTCTACCATTTCTAAATGGTTCAAACATTCGAGTTCGTCAGGTATATTTATTTCCCCGTCTTCCAATTCTTCTGTTGTTTTATCTTTGTTACTACATGCAGTTGTATTATCGTTGTTACATTGAGTATTATAAGGTGCTAATTCATTTAAGATCGCAACCTTTTCTGGTTCTGTTGTAACTATAGTTGGAATAGATACATCCTCATTACTTAATGGTACGTTAGCTTCTTCTTTCTCTTCTCCAGAGCTGTTTTCTTTTTCTGACGATAATGTCTCTTCTGTTTCAGGTATTACTCTTTTTGGTGTTTCATTTTTGTTTTTATTATTTTCTGGTTGCTCTTGTCCCGTATAGACAATTCTAAGATTGTACCCTTTTAATCTTAGGTTCCTTGGTATAGGTTTTAATAGGTTGTCAATTATGACAACTAGTATTCCCGAGAAGTACGGTGTTTTATTCTTCGGTGTTTTTTTGAACACTGGTCTTGTGTGAATATGTTTGCCATATCCTAACTCTTCCAGCGCTACTCCCACTGGAAATCCCTTTTTTTCTAGCGGTAATCCAATAACGGATACTGCAATTCTTCTACTAATATTTCTAGTAGGAGTTGAATTGTAAAAATTGTGTATTACACCTTTAACACAAAGACCATTTTCTTGGAGCGATGACTTTGCTTTGTCGGTTTTCATGATCAGCTCAATCATCGTACCGTTACGAATAATCTGGAAAGCTTCCAGCTCTTTGTCTAACCCAGCATCTTCAATTGCCGTTAAGACATCGAGTTCAGTAATGTTTTGAGTTATATTACTCAAAAGAGTCCTACTTAGAATGCTGTACCTAATAGGTTGTTTCTTATTTGTTGCCGATACAGCTTGACAATAGCTTTTCTTGATGGCAGTAATGCCTATGTTGTCAGTATCTATTTCTATTAAACTAGAACTCATATTGGATATACACTACGTGTATTATATACCCTTAATACTTTCGGTCTCTTAATAAACTCTTAAGATACACCCGACCTTCTACAAGCTAAAGTTGCCGTACCGGCAACCCGTTGTAGGGGTAGGGTAAACCCTTCGAATATTTAGGAGGCACGTAGGCCTCACCAAAAGTAATCTCTAACTCGATTGTACACCTAATGGACTAAAATCAAAAACAGATACTACACTTGATCTTAGCCATTAGGCCGAGAAGCGATAACTGACCACTGCAGACATAGTCGGACAGACGCCGTCTTCAACAATGCACTTGTGGTTTGCATTAGTACGTCAAATCATTTTTGTCGTCGTCATCATCAGCAGCATCATCATCAGCAGCAGCTGAGACCATCGGCGATGTTAGACACTCTAAATGTCAAAAAATTTCAATTATTTTCATTCTGGGCCGCGCTCAGCAGTAGTGCAAAGCCGAGGCAACCCGTGGTCAGGGCAAGGTAAACCTATGATCCCATGACCTAATGCCAAAAATCAGATTAATATATGAGCCGGACTGTGCCGGCGTACCAGATATTAAACTGATAAGAACAGATACTACACTTGATCTTAGCCATTAGGCCGAGAAGCGATAACTGACCACTGCAGACATAGTCGGACAGACGCCGTCTTCAACAATGCACTTGTGGTTTGCATTAGTACGTCAAATCATTTTTGTCGTCGTCATCATCAGCAGCATCATCATCAGCAGCAGCTGAGACCATCGGCGATGTTAGACACTCTAAATGTCAAAAAATTTCAATTATTTTCATTCTGGGCCGCGCTCAGCAGTAGTGCAAAGCCGAGGCAACCCGTGGTCAGGGCAAGGTAAACCTATGATCCCATGACCTAATGCCAAAAATCAGATTAATATATGAGCCGGACTGTGCCGGCGTACCAGATATTAAACTGATAAGAACAGATACTTTTTTTTTTTTTTTTTTTTTTTTTTTTTTTATATTTTTAGGGGTTAATAATTTTATATTTTTCATATGTTTTATTTATATTTTATTATCTTTTGGATGTTACATTAGCTGAACACATTTATTTCTTCTAGATAGTAAAAAGCAGCGATTCATTGTCTATTGTGCTTATCGCCTCATTTATGCAAAATGTGTCGTAAAACAAGTTGATTTGTTTTTTTTTAACGTATTTGCTGTGTTTGATTTTCCATATGTACTTAATTTCGTTTTTTATTTTTTCTATTATTTTTATAGATGTTGTATGTTTTTTTTCTTTTACTTTTTTGTTTCTTGCTCTCCAGAGCTCTGTTGTAATTATGTTTGTTATTGTTGTTACAATTTTTGCTAGTAAGTTATTTTTTGGTAGATTTTCTGTGTTTATTAGGAATACTGCATGAATTGTGTTAAACTTTTGTTTTGGGATTAATTTTTCGTATATACTTTTAAATGCTAACCACACACTTCTTGCAACCTTACATGAAATGAAGGGATGCAATGTGTCTTCATTTTTACCGCAGCTTTTACAGGTTGTATTTCCTCGACCTCGATTTTTTTTCCATTTTTTTATTTTTTCAAAAGTTGGTAATGAGTCAGTTAGAATTCTCCAGAGTGTGTTTTTGCATGGACCTTGTGCATATGAATTAAAGTTTTGTTGCCATATTTTTTTCCAAGGTAGATTTCTTTGGAGTTTTATTTCCCAGCTTGTTTGTGTTTTTTTAATGCTTGGGTTTTTTTCTGCTTTCAGCAAGTAGGTATATAGGTTTTTGGACGTTTTTTTGTTTATTTTAAATATTTCGTTTGATAATTTAAGGGTGTCTATAATATCTTTGTAATAAAAGGGTGGGTCTTGTAGTGATTTTGGAAAGTTGTTTTCTGTTAGGAACAGCCATTGGGGATAATAAAGTTTGGCGTATTTAGTAAAAGAGTATGCTAGGAAATAGTTTTGTAAGTAGTAGAGTTCGTGAGGATTTTGCCATTCTTGCAAGTTTAGAGCGTGCTTCATTCTTAAAGCTAGACATTGTTTTTCTGTGTCTAGAATTCCCAGTCCTCCCTTATCCGTTGGTAGATTAAGAATGTCTCTTTTAATAGGTTCGGCGTGTTCACTCTGCCAAATATAGGTTGATATTGTTTTTTTTATTTGTTTTAAAATAAGTATATTTGTCGGAAACACGTTTGCAACGAACCAAATTTTTGACAGTGCTAGCGTGTTTAAAAAGATTGCTTTGCATCTGAGAGATACATTGCGGTATTTAAAGGTTTGTGCTCTTTTTTGAAAGTTGTCAAAAGCCATGTTCCAATTTATGTTGGCAGTGTATGCAAGATCGTTATGGAAGTGTATTCCTAAAATTTTAATACCACATAGGTTTGACCAATGGATATTAAAATTGGTTTGTTTTAGAGCTGTATTTGTTTTTTCATATTCTAAGTAATTGAAGCCTCCAAGTGCCAGTGCTTTGGTTTTAGTTTTATTGATATTGGATCCAGAAGCTTCTTGGAATTGATCTAGTGTTTTGAAAGCTTCAATTACTGATTTTGAGCTCCTAAGGAACATTGTGGTATCATCAGCATACTGCATTACTTTCAGGTTTATTTTAGTGCCAGGCAGTGGAATTCCATCTATTTTTTGATTGTTTCTTATTTGTATTGCTAAAGGTTCTACAGCCATGCAATACAGCATTAGGGATATTGGATCACCTTGCCTGACACCTTTGTTGATTGGGAATGGTTTACTCATAAAGCCGTTGTTATATATTAATGATTGGTTGTTTTTTAGCGTTTGTTTTATAGCATTTGTGAATTTCTCTCCTAAGTTATACTTTTCTAAGACCTGCATAAGAAAGTTTCTATCAATTTTATCAAACGCTTTTTCTTGATCTATTGTTAGAATAAAGCTTTTGATATTTTTATCGTTGGTATATTGAATAAGGTCTCTGATCAGAAATATGTTAGAGAATATATTTCGGCCAGGAATAGAGCATGTTTGTGAAGTACCAAGGATAGTGTTCAGAACTTTTGATAGTCTTATAGCTAAGGCTTTGGTTATAATTTTGTAGTCACTACATAACAGAGATATTGGACGCCAGTTCTTTAGGTCGGATAGATCACCTCCTTTTGGTAGGAGACATATTAGAGCTGACCTTTGTGACCAGGAAAGCCCATCACTTGTTTCAAAGATATTTTTATTTGCAAGTTGAGTGAATTCTTCACCATATATGTCCCAGCACTCTTGGTATAGCTCTATAGGAAGTCCATCTATTCCGGGTGTTTTCCCTTTTTTTAGTGATAATGCTGCATTTAGGAGTTCTTCATTGCTAAATTTGATGTTTAAGAAAGCATTTTGTTTTTCAGTTAAGGGGTTATTTATGCATGACAAGAAGGATTTTTGTTTTTCTTTGCAGAGGTCTTGTTTTTTATATAGTGTTTTATAAAATTTTCTTGTTATTTTAAGAATATTTTTAGTATCAGTGAAAAGCTGTTCATTATCTTTGATTTCCGTAATTGTTTTTTTTGTTTGGTTGTTTTTTTCCAAGTGGAAGAGAAATTTAGAAGGTTTTTCATCATCTTCGATAATTGTTTGTTTTGTTCTTATAAATATTCCATAAGTAGAAGAGATCTCCTTTAGTTCTGTTTTAAAATGTTTTATTTTTTCTTTATTTGGGTTTAAATTTTGCTTTTCAGATTCTATTTTTCTTTCGAGATAAAGTTTTTTTTGAAGTTTTTCTTTTTGTTTTATGGAGGAAATGTCAATTGCTGCGGATTTAATATGATATTTAACTATGTCCCACCATTGGTTATTGTTTTCATATAGACCTTTTTCTTTTTTTATTTTTTCAAAATCATTTTTAAGATACTCCTTAAATTGTATATCAGCAAGGAGATTTGTGTTTAGATGCCAGTATCCTGGACCTCTTTCATTATGCGTTTCCGTAAAATATTGGCATAGCAATGCTCGGTGGTCACTTAGTTTCGGGTCTATAAGTTTGATTTTTATTTGGGCTTTTTTGTTAAATGAACTGTAAATTCGATCAATTCGACTCCTATAGGATTTATCTTTCTTTTCAAAAGTGTAGTCTTTTTTAGTAGGATTTGTCTTTCGAAAAAGATCTTTTATGTTGTGGTTCTCAGTAAAATTGTTTAAATTAAACTTTCCCAAGGTATTGTTTTTATTTAGCTGGTCCCCTCCATCTCTATCAAGGATTGGGTTTTCGACCATGTTAAAATCTCCAACAAGAAAAAGTAGATTAGAGTTTTTAACATGTTTATTTAATGATCCGAAGAAAAATTCTTTTTCCTGAGGGTCGTTAGGGCCATAAATATTTATTATCCTTATATACATTTTTTTGAGTCTAATATTTGCTGCTAAGATCCTTCCATTTTGGTCTAGGGATACTTCACTAAAAAGGTTTTTATATTTGCTAAGTATTGCTACTCCGCGTTCTCTTGCGTTGCCGTTGTTCCATATTGCATTACCACCACTTTTGTCTTTCCATTCTTTTGTCCAAAGGTTTTGTTTTTCTATCGTACAGTGTGTTTCTTGCATACATATTATGTCACAGTCTACATGTAAAAAGAAATTCATAACGCTGTGTCTTTTACAATCATTATTCAAACCGTTTACATTGAAAGTAATAATTTTGATCGCCATGATTAAAACGCATAATTACTTATTTTTATTATTATTATTTATTTGTTTGTTTGTTTTTTTGTTTTTTTTTTTGTTTTTGAGATTTTTTATTTTTATTGGTTTTTAAATTTTTTTATTTTTATTTGGTTTTATTTTTATATATTTTTGACTTATCTAGACCTCGCGGGTCGTATTTGGAAAGATCCCCTCATTGATAATGCGAGGCATATCGTTGTTTGCTTTTTTGTATTCTTGTATATGTATATTTTTTTCATCTTTTTTTCTTTTATTGTTTTTTACAAGTGTATATGGATCTTCCATTGCATCATTTGTTTGGTCCTCTTCATTACTTTTGTTTGCTTTTGATTGGTCTATTGTTTTATTTGGAGCATTTTCACTATTTTTATTTGGATTTACATTAATATTTTGGGAATGGATGTCCTTTTCAATTTTCTTGCTTTTGTAGGAGGCCTCTTTCGTAGATTCTCTAAGAGTGTTCTCTACAGGTATGATTATGGGAGACAACGGAGTTAAATTTTCGATATTGTTTAGTTTTGTTTCTACAATACTATCTTGTTTTTTTTCGGGTATAGTATTAGTGTTTGGTTTTGAGTTGTTTTCTTGACCAGTATAAATAGCCCTCACCCTATGCCCTTGAATGCGAATGTTTCTTGGTATAGGTTTAACGAGGCAGTCAAGAACGACAATAAGTGTTCCTGTAAAATACTTTGTTCTCTTTGTTGGGGTCGTTTTAATTAGTGGTCTTGTGTAAACATGTTTTCCATAGCCCAAATCTTCAAGATCTTTTCCAACTTGGGTGTTTTCATATTCAAGAGGTAAACCTATAAGTGAAACTGTTACACTATGACTTATTTCTCTGTTTGGGGATGATTTGAAAAAAACATGGTGTATATTATTTATACTTAGTCCTTTTTCTAAAATTGTGTTTTTTGTTTTGTTTGATTTAAAGGTTAATTCAAGTATTGTATTTTCTTTAATCAACTGGGCTCCAGCTATTCCTTCGTCTAGGTTATCTCTCTCTAATGCAATTAGAATATCATTAATAGGGGTAATGGTGGCTAATTTACATAGCAGTGTATTGTTAAGTTGTTTTAGCTTTGGTTGTGAGGTATTGTGGTCTTTTTTTGTCATTTGAGCATATGTTGCTTTTGGGACAACAGGCTGTTCGTCATCACAACTATTTTGACACACCCCATGTTGTTCTGCGGTCATGTCATGATCAAAAAACTCAAGATTTTGGTCTTCCAATTCTTGAAATTGCATGGCAGAACGATTAAATTTTTAGGCCGTGGATAGTGCACGGAAATTAATTTAATAACTATACTAGTCTATACTAAAACGTCAGTAGACCTAAATTAAGTAAAATACACGTAGGTATTTTTTATATTTGAAAGCTGTCTCACTCTAAAACCGGTACCCGATCTTAGCCATTAGGCCGAGAAGCGATAACTGACCACTGCAGACATAGTCGGACAGACGCCGTCTTCAACAATGCACTTGTGGTTTGCATTAGTACGTCAAATCATTTTTGTCGTCGTCATCATCAGCAGCATCATCATCAGCAGCAGCTGAGACCATCGGCGATGTTAGACACTCTAAATGTCAAAAAATTTCAATTATTTTCATTCTGGGCCGCGCTCAGCAGTAGTGCAAAGCCGAGGCAACCCGTGGTCAGGGCAAGGTAAACCTATGATCCCATGACCTAATGCCAAAAATCAGATTAATATATGAGCCGGACTGTGCCGGCGTACCAGATATTAAACTGATAAGAACAGATACTACACTTGATCTTAGCCATTAGGCCGAGAAGCGATAACTGACCACTGCAGACATAGTCGGACAGACGCCGTCTTCAACAATGCACTTGTGGTTTGCATTAGTACGTCAAATCATTTTTGTCGTCGTCATCATCAGCAGCATCATCATCAGCAGCAGCTGAGACCATCGGCGATGTTAGACACTCTAAATGTCAAAAAATTTCAATTATTTTCATTCTGGGCCGCGCTCAGCAGTAGTGCAAAGCCGAGGCAACCCGTGGTCAGGGCAAGGTAAACCTATGATCCCATGACCTAATGCCAAAAATCAGATTAATATATGAGCCGGACTGTGCCGGCGTACCAGATATTAAACTGATAAGAACAGATACTACACTTGATCTTAGCCATTAGGCCGAGAAGCGATAACTGACCACTGCAGACATAGTCGGACAGACGCCGTCTTCAACAATGCACTTGTGGTTTGCATTAGTACGTCAAATCATTTTTGTCGTCGTCATCATCAGCAGCATCATCATCAGCAGCAGCTGAGACCATCGGCGATGTTAGACACTCTAAATGTCAAAAAATTTCAATTATTTTCATTCTGGGCCGCGCTCAGCAGTAGTGCAAAGCCGAGGCAACCCGTGGTCAGGGCAAGGTAAACCTATGATCCCATGACCTAATGCCAAAAATCAGATTAATATATGAGCCGGACTGTGCCGGCGTACCAGATATTAAACTGATAAGAACAGATACTTTTTTTTTTTTTTTTTTTTTTTTTTTTTTTTCCATCAACTAGAGTCGCCTGAAGCTGATGCCAGGCTTACACAGGGCCCCAGAAGAAGGGTTTGTTTATGTTTTTTCAAGAAGCCTAAGCTCCTTGTTTTGCCCATTTAAGGGTTTTGATTATAGCTATCTAGCCGAAACTAGTAAGCTTTATTTTAAAGAAGTTTTTAGAGTTATTTATTCTGTTTTTAGCATAATTTTATAATTTTTATTTGATTTTAATAAGTTTTATATTTTTTTTGATATTTTTTAGTTTTATATTTTTGTTTTATTTTATTAATTCGAGGTTTATTTTATAGGTCAAAAATGGTCTAATACCATTCGTCTCGGTTATTTCTGATGTTTTTCTGCTTTTCTTCTCTTTTTCGATGAGCCTCATCGATTACTTTTTGCCTTGCAATTTTTTCTTCCTCCTGTGCTTTTTCATAAGCTTGCCGTCTTTCAATTCTTCCTTTTTCGTATTCGGCTCTCCGATACCGAACGTATATTTTTAGTTCCTCTTCGGTGCAATTATTTTTATTAAAACCGTCAAATAGGTTTTGATTGTAACACCATATTTCGTTTGAAGTCATATTTTCAAATTCGGTTGGGAGTTTAACTCCAGAAACATCAATTACTTTTCGTTCACGTTCTGATGTTGTGATAGGTTTGTTTTCTACGCTACGGTTTTGTGTCATTTGTTCATTTTGTGTTACTTCAGCTGGTTTATTTATTATTTGCTTCGTTTCCACTTTATTGTTAGTTTCTGGTGAGGGGATTTCAGAGTTGCTTGTTATATTTGTTATAATTGGCGTTAGTTTTAGTTTTTTGCTACTTGTTTGTGGAAAATCTTCTTCTAATTCATCTAGACTGTCTTTTTTTCTAAAAACGTCTTTCTCACTCTCTTTTTCAGTTTCATTACTTTTATCTATATTCTTTACTATACTGACAACGTCAACGTCTTCACTTTCTATATCATCGTTTTCTTCGTTTTCTTTTGGTTTACTTTCGTCACTTGTACTTTCATCGCTATATACCTCACTGCTACTTTCATCATAATTCTCTTCGCTTTCTTCAGCCTCCTTATGCTCAACCTTAGCTTCACTCCTACTATCTTTACTGAAATCTTCAATATTTTTATTTTTTTCGTTTTCTTTATCCTCGATTTCCATTATAAGTTCATCGTTCGTATGATCTTGGATTAGTTCTGATGTTACTTCTAAAGCTGGAATACTAGGTGTTTGGACTTTATTATTAAGGCTAATATTGGTATTATTATTGCCAACTAATGGTAAAACCAAAGTTGCATCACTAGTTGGATCGCTAGTACAGTTAATAACTTTATCTTGATTTGTTTTACTTTCTTTCTTTTGGTTTCCATCATCTTTCTGTCCGGTGTAGATAGCCCTAACTTCATAGCCTTTAAGGTTAATAAATCTAGGGATTGGTTTAGTTAGGTTGTCCATTACTACAACTATTATGCCCGAGTAAAAGAGCGTTTTGTTTTTCGGTGTTCGTTTTAGCATAGGTTTAGTCCTAATATGTTTGCCGTACCCTAGTTCCTCCAAGACCTTACCGGCAGGAAAGTTACACTTCTCTATTGGCAGTCCTAGGATGGATATCGTTACCCTTTTGCTAATGTTTCTACTAGGGGTTGATTGGTAAAATTGGTGTAATTCACCATTTATATTAATTCCTTTGTCAAGGATTGTGTGCTTGACTTTGTCATTTGTCATAACAAGTTCAATAAAAGAGCCGTTACGAATTTGTTGAAAACCATAAAGATATTTATCGTACCCAGCATCTTCAATAGCTGATAAGATCTCTATATCGCTAAGTTTCGTAGTTACTTTACTTAAAAGCGTATTTTTAAGCAAACTATACTCGTCTGTGGTATTATTAGTTGTTGCAGTATGTGTGTCGACTTTACTTGCAACTTGTGCATAGGTTTTAGCTACGGCTGTACCAGCCGCGTTTGTAGTATCTATTTCCATGGTTGTATTAGGATCTACTCGTAGCATGGTGAATAGTACTACTAGTATAATAAAACTCTCAGTCACTCTAGAGGCCAGTAGACCCCTAAAAGAGGTCTAACCAACCTCTTTATACTCACAATCACTCTATTAGCACACTGAGATCTACGATCTCTATAACCTCTCAGTCACTCAATATTCACTAAAAGCCAGTAGACTTTTATAACACTCAACCTTGCAACCCGTGGAAGAAGCAAGGTAAAACTCACAAAACTCACAGAAGGCCAGTAGACCTTCTTTTATACTAGTTAGGATCTCTAGCTCGTCCAAATGGACTAAAATCAAGAACAGATACTACACTTGATCTTAGCCATTAGGCCGAGAAGCGATAACTGACCACTGCAGACATAGTCGGACAGACGCCGTCTTCAACAATGCACTTGTGGTTTGCATTAGTACGTCAAATCATTTTTGTCGTCGTCATCATCAGCAGCATCATCATCAGCAGCAGCTGAGACCATCGGCGATGTTAGACACTCTAAATGTCAAAAAATTTCAATTATTTTCATTCTGGGCCGCGCTCAGCAGTAGTGCAAAGCCGAGGCAACCCGTGGTCAGGGCAAGGTAAACCTATGATCCCATGACCTAATGCCAAAAATCAGATTAATATATGAGCCGGACTGTGCCGGCGTACCAGATATTAAACTGATAAGAACAGATACTACACTTGATCTTAGCCATTAGGCCGAGAAGCGATAACTGACCACTGCAGACATAGTCGGACAGACGCCGTCTTCAACAATGCACTTGTGGTTTGCATTAGTACGTCAAATCATTTTTGTCGTCGTCATCATCAGCAGCATCATCATCAGCAGCAGCTGAGACCATCGGCGATGTTAGACACTCTAAATGTCAAAAAATTTCAATTATTTTCATTCTGGGCCGCGCTCAGCAGTAGTGCAAAGCCGAGGCAACCCGTGGTCAGGGCAAGGTAAACCTATGATCCCATGACCTAATGCCAAAAATCAGATTAATATATGAGCCGGACTGTGCCGGCGTACCAGATATTAAACTGATAAGAACAGATACTACACTTGATCTTAGCCATTAGGCCGAGAAGCGATAACTGACCACTGCAGACATAGTCGGACAGACGCCGTCTTCAACAATGCACTTGTGGTTTGCATTAGTACGTCAAATCATTTTTGTCGTCGTCATCATCAGCAGCATCATCATCAGCAGCAGCTGAGACCATCGGCGATGTTAGACACTCTAAATGTCAAAAAATTTCAATTATTTTCATTCTGGGCCGCGCTCAGCAGTAGTGCAAAGCCGAGGCAACCCGTGGTCAGGGCAAGGTAAACCTATGATCCCATGACCTAATGCCAAAAATCAGATTAATATATGAGCCGGACTGTGCCGGCGTACCAGATATTAAACTGATAAGAACAGATACTACACTTGATCTTAGCCATTAGGCCGAGAAGCGATAACTGACCACTGCAGACATAGTCGGACAGACGCCGTCTTCAACAATGCACTTGTGGTTTGCATTAGTACGTCAAATCATTTTTGTCGTCGTCATCATCAGCAGCATCATCATCAGCAGCAGCTGAGACCATCGGCGATGTTAGACACTCTAAATGTCAAAAAATTTCAATTATTTTCATTCTGGGCCGCGCTCAGCAGTAGTGCAAAGCCGAGGCAACCCGTGGTCAGGGCAAGGTAAACCTATGATCCCATGACCTAATGCCAAAAATCAGATTAATATATGAGCCGGACTGTGCCGGCGTACCAGATATTAAACTGATAAGAACAGATACTTTTTTTTTTTTTTTTTTTTTTTTTTTTTTTTTTTTTCTTTTCCTCTCTAGTCTAGTCCAGGGCCCTAGACTGCGAGTAGATTTTTATATGTTTGTTTTTGTTTTTGTGTTTTATATTTTTGTTTGTTTTGTGTTTTTATAAGTATATTGTAGCTTGTTAAGCGACTCCTGGATGTAGCCTAGCAACCTCAATAACCTTAGTTTTTATATATTTTAAATTTTTTATATTTTTTTTTTATTAGTACCTAAACTAATTGTACTTGTTTTTGATAAGAATAGTTACTGTTTTTTTATATATTTTTTTGTTTTATATTGTAAATTGTAGATGTCGAACGGTGTTTTCACATACTGCATTGTTTATAGAGAAGTTATAGTGAAATCGTTCGATATTGTTATTTCTTTCATATTTATTGTATTGGATTCGCCATATAAATTTTACTTCCTTTTTAATTCTTTCTATAACTTTAGCACACGATACCTCTTGATTTTCTTTTAGTCTGATGTTTCTCGCCCTCCAAAGTTTCGTTACTATTATGTCAGTTAAGGTTGATACAAGTTTTGAGGCATTATTATTTTTATGGAAGTCTTTAGTGTTTATTGAAAAAATAGTCTGTATTATATTAAACGGTATTTTTGGTAAGAGTTTTTCAAATACAGGTTTAAACGCTTTCCACACTGGCCCTGCCATTTTACAGAAAACAAAGGGATGTAAGGTTGTTTCTGTAAGTGTGCACGACTTACACAATGCGTTACCTCTTCCTCTGTTTCTCCTCCATTTTTGTATTTTCACAGATGTTGGAAGACTATTATGTAGTAGTCTCCATACTGTGTTTTGATTTGGTCCTTGGGCGTAAGACCTAAATCTTTTAAGCCATATCTTTTCCCAAGGAATTTTATTTTGAAAGTCTTTTTCCCACATTAATTGTATTTTTGTTATGCTTTGGTTTGGACTTTTTTCTGATAGGAGGAGGTAAATTTTTTTTGTAGTTTTATGTTTTAAAGCGAATATTTCATCATTAGTTTTAATGATTTTAATTATATCTTGGAAATAGAAAGGTGGAGAGTGTAAAGTTTTAGGATAGTTGTTTTTAGTTAGAAAGTTCCATTGATTGTATTTATATTTAGCTTGTTGTATCAAGTGATTAGCAAGGAAGTATTTTTGAAGCAAAAGAGATTCATGAGGTTTTTCATGATCTCTTATGTTTATTAGGTGTTTTAGACGAAGAGCTAAACCTTGTTTAATTGGGTCAAGGATTCCCAATCCACCTTTATCTACTGGTAGGTTAAGGATGTCCCTTTTCAAAGGCTCAGCATAGTCACTCTGCCAAAGGTACTTAGATATCTCTTTTTTAATGGTTTTTTCTATTATTTTGTTTATGGGGAAAATGTTAGCTAAAAACCATACTTTAGATAGAGCCAGAGTGTTTAGGAAGATTCCTTTGCATCTGAGTGACACGTTCCTATATTTAAAAAATTGGAACCTTGCTTTTAATTTTGCAATACATTTATTCCAGTTAAATAGAGCAGTGTGTGCTAGATCAGTAAAAAAGGTTATACCTAAGATTTTTAAACCACTTCTGTTAGACCAGATAATATTATTGCTAGGAGTATTGTTATGGTTTTTGTGGCAAAAGCTACCTAGGGCCATTGCTTTAGTTTTGGCTTTGTTTATATTAGACCCTGTTGCTAGTTCAAAATTACTAAGAACATTAAAGAGTTCTGGTATGCATGCTATATCTTGTAAGAAGATAGTTGTGTCATCTGCGTACTGCATTACTTTTAAAGGAATGTTTGTTCCTGGTAATGCAATACCTTTTATGTTTTCATTATTTTTAATTTGAAGAGCCAATGTTTCAACTGCAATGCAGTATAGCATCAAGGAGATTGGATCTCCTTGTCTTACGCCTCTAGCAACATTGAAAGGTTCGCCTAGGTATCCATTGTTTAGGATTATAGATTGGTTATTTTTCATTATATTTTTAATAGCTTGGATAAAGTTTTGGCCAAGTTTAAATTTTTCCAAGGTTTTAAAGAGAAAGTCCCGATCCAATTTATCAAAGGCTTTCTCCTGATCTATTGATATTATGAAGCCCTCCAAACCTTTAAGGTTAGTGTATTCTATAATTTCCCTAGTCAGGAATAGATTCGAGAAAATGTTTCTATTTGGCACAGAGCATGTTTGCGAGGGTTCTATGATTTTGTGCAATACCTTAGATAGTCTGATTGCAAGTGCTTTTGTGATAATTTTATAATCTGCACAGAGGAGTGAAATCGGTCTCCAGTTCCTCAAGAGGGTTAGTTCTCCGTCTTTAGGGAGAAGAGTTATGATTGCTGTTCTTTGAGACCACGTCATTTCTCCGTTAGGGTGAAAGATGTTTTGATTTGCCATGTCTGTAAAAGAATCTCCATAGATATGCCAACAGTTTAGAAAGAATTCGGCTGGCAATCCGTCTATTCCAGGTGACTTCCCCTTATTCATAGTTTTTGCTGCATTCAGCAGTTCATCACTCGTAAAGAGATTGTTAAGTATGTTTTTATCATCATTTTCAAGTGTGTTTTGGATATTGTTGAGAAAGATTGTTTGTAGGTTTTGATCTGTATTTTCGTTCTGGTATAAGTCCTTATAAAATTCTCTTATTGATATTTGTATATTAGCAAGATCGGTATGTGTGTGAACCCCGTCATTTATTTCCGTTATAGTTTTCTTCTTTCTAAAAGTTTTTTCAAGTTGAAAAAGAGTTTTCGAAGGAACTTCCCCATCTTCAACAATTGTTTGTTTTGTTCTTACGAAAACACCTCTATCAACGCTTAGACTCTTTATTTTATTTTTAATGTTTTTAATTTTTTCTAAGCTAGGGTTAGATTTTAGCCATTCAGTTGTCAGCTGTTTTTTCAGATTATCTATTTTATTTAATTTTTCATTTTTTATTTCACAAGACCTTCTAATAGCAATTTCTTTTATTTGCGCTTTTAGCAAATCCCACCATTGGTTAAAGTTCAGGTATTTGCTAATATTAGTTTTCATTTCTTTTAAGTTAGTTTCAAGCTTTTCTGTAAATTTTTTATCCTCAAGTAGGTTGGTGTTCAGGTGCCAGTATCCTGGACCTCGGGTGTGTTGTAGGTTTTTTATATAGAGCTCACCCATTACAGCCTTATGATCACTTAATTTTGTGTTGATAATCTTACATTTGTATTTAGTTTCTGTATGTAATTGTGTATATATTCTATCAATTCTGCTTCTGTACGATTTATCAGCTTTTTCAAATGTGAATTCCACTTCGAAGGGATGTTTTTTCCTATATAAATCGTACAGAGCATATTTTTCACAAAATGATTTTAGATTTATTTTTCCCAGTGAGTTGTTTTTGTTGAAGAGATCACCCCCATCTCTATCGTTTTCTGGGTTTTCAACCATATTGAAATCACCTAAGAGCATCAGCAGATCACAATTTTCTGTATATCTGTCTATGGTGGAAAAAAAAATTTCTTTTTTTTTGCGGGTCATTAGGGCCATAAATATTAATTATCCTAACAATTAGGTTTTCATAATCAATATTTGTAGCTAATATTCTACCACTTTTGTCTAGTAGAACATCTCTGAAGATCGTTTCTCTTTTAGTTAGAATGCTAACTCCACATTTACGAGACGTGTTATAGTTCCAGAGCGATGATCCTCCAGTTGCTCTTAACCATTCTGTTTTCCATAGGTTTTCTTTTTCTCTGCTACAATGGGTTTCCTGTAAACATATAATATCACACTTTTCTACCTTTAGATAATTAAAGATGTTGTTTCTTTTGACATCGTCATTTAAGCCGTTGACGTTCAGCGTTAGGATTTTCAGAGCCATCTTCAAAATGCTAAATTTGTTACTAATTTTTTATTTTTATTTGGTTTTTAGAGTTTTATATTTTTATTTAGTTTTTTAGTTTTTTATTTTTATTTGGTTTTTTATTTTATATTTTTATTTGGTTTTTAATATTTTTATATATATTTTTTAAGTTTAGGTTATTATGATTTTTTTAGTGTCTTGTCCCTGAGGATCAAGATTTCTTTGTGGTCGTTTATGTTCTTGGGAGTTTATTAATGCTTTTTTTTTGGGTTGTTTAACTTTAGATTTATTTTCTTTTATACCAGAGTCTGTTGCTTTTCCGGCATTTTCATTTAGTTCTTGACTTTTATTTGAAGTGCTTTCTACCTCATTTGTCTTAGTTTCATTTAATTTAGTAATTTTATGTTCATCAGATTTATTTTGATTGAGGGAAATCTCAATGTTCTTTTGAGTTGTTAAAGCTATATTAGGAGTTGAGAGTTCCTTTGTGCCTTCTTTTAAAATTGTTGTTTCAGAATTTTGAGCTGAATCAACTGAGTCTTTGATACTGCCATCATTATTGTTTTTTGTTTCAGTATGACTTTCTAAGGGAGTTTGTATTGCTTTTGTGTTATCTTTTGATTGAGTTGTAAATTTTTGAGATTCAGTTTCCGGTTGACCAGTATAGATAGCTCTGACATTGAAACCTCTTAACTTAATAAATCTGGGAATGGGTTTGCTAATATTTTCCATTACGGCTAATAGGGTGCCCGTATAGTACAAGGTTCCCTTTTTAGGCGTTGTTTTCATATGGGGATGTGTTATTAAGTGTTTGCCGTACCCCATATCTTCTAAATCTTTACCAATTTGAAAATTTTTGGCTTCAAGAGGAAGACCTATAATTGACACTGTAACACGGGTACTGGGCTCCCGACTTTGTGTTGAGTAATTAAAACGGTGGTGGAAACCGTTGATTGTGAGACCTTCCTCTAACAATTTATTTTTAGCTGTTGTCGTTTTCATCACTATTTCTAAGATAGTTCCGTTCTTAATTATTTGAATTCCCTCTAAGTCATTGTCCATGTTTTTCTCTTCAATTGTACATAAAACATCGTATAAGGCTATCCTTGTAGAAAGTTTGCAAACAAGGGTGTTTTTAAGATATAAACGGTTATTATTAGTATTTGAATTTGAAATGGTAGCTTGAGCATAGCTCTTAGTTAAATTATTAGTTTCATCAATTATATGAGTAGAGGCAGTTGAATGACTTTCAACATCATCGTATATATCAGATTCACTTAGGATCTTAAGCATTTTAAATTGGCTTTTAAAGGCCAAAAAGATCTATATAATTAGTTATAATACTCTTTTTATTTATTTTTTAAACGCACGATATCACTCAATACGCCCCTCACACCCTCTAAATAACCCTCAATACGCCCACTACACTCAATACACAAAATTCACTCTATAAGAACGCTAGCTCGAAAATAATGCTAATAAATCTAAAGGGTACCCCTCTTGATCTTAGCCATTAGGCCGAGAAGCGATAACTGACCACTGCAGACATAGTCGGACAGACGCCGTCTTCAACAATGCACTTGTGGTTTGCATTAGTACGTCAAATCATTTTTGTCGTCGTCATCATCAGCAGCATCATCATCAGCAGCAGCTGAGACCATCGGCGATGTTAGACACTCTAAATGTCAAAAAATTTCAATTATTTTCATTCTGGGCCGCGCTCAGCAGTAGTGCAAAGCCGAGGCAACCCGTGGTCAGGGCAAGGTAAACCTATGATCCCATGACCTAATGCCAAAAATCAGATTAATATATGAGCCGGACTGTGCCGGCGTACCAGATATTAAACTGATAAGAACAGATACTTTTTTTTTTTTTTTTTTTTTTTTTTTTTTTTTTTTTTTTTCCTTCAGCTAGAGTCACCTGAAGCTGATGCCAGGCTTACACAGGGCCCCAGAAGAAGGGTTTGTTTATGTTTTTTCAAGAAGCTTGAGCTCCTTGTTTTGCCCAATTAAGGGTTTTAAATATAGCTATCTAGCCAAAACTAGGAAGCATTCTTTTAAAGAAAGTTTTTTATTTTGTTTTTAGCATAATTTTATAATTTTTATTTGATTTTAATAAGTTTTATATTTTTTTGATATTTTTTAGTTTTATATTTTTGTTGAACTTTATTAATTTTAAGTTTATTTTATAGGTCGACAATAGTTTAGTACCATTCGTCTCGGTTATTTGTTATGTTTTTTGGATTTTCATCTTTATTTGGTCTAGCCTCCTTCATTGCTTTTTGCCTTGCAAGTTTTTCTTCCTCATATGCTTTTCGTCTTGCTCTTCTTTCTTCTTCATAACCTTGATGTCTTTCAATTTTTTCTTTTTCATATTCGGCTCTCCGATACCGAATGTATATTTTTAAGTCCTCTTCGGAGCAATTATTTTTATTAAAACCGTAAAATTCATTAAGATTGTAATACCGTATTTCGGTGGAAGTCATATTTTCAAATTCGATTGGGAGTTTAACTCCTGAAACATCAATTTCTTTTCGTTCATGTTCTGATCTTGTGACAGGTTTGTTTTCTACGCTACAGTTTTGTTTCATTTGTTCAATTTGTATTACGTTAGCTGGTTTATTTATTATTTGCTCCATTTTCACTTTATTGTTAGTTTCTGTTGAGGGGATTTCAAAATTGTTTGTTATATTTGTTATAATTGGCGTTAGTTTTAATTTTTTGCTACTTGTTGGTGGAAAAATTTCTTCTATTTCATTTAGACTGTCTCCTTTTCTCAAATCGTCTTTCTCACTCTCTTTTCCAATTTCACTACTTTCATCTATATTCTTTACTATACTGACAATCTTATCATCATCGCCTTCACTTTCTATATCATCGTTTTCTTCGTTTTCTTTTGGTTTACTTTCGTCACTCGTACTCTCATCGCTATATTCCTTACTGCTACTTTCATCATAACTCTCTTTGCTTTCTCCAGCCTCCTTATTCTCAATCTTAGCTTCACTCCTACTATCTTTACTAAACTCTTCAATATTTTCATTTTTTTCGTTTTCTTTATCCTCAATTTCCATTGTAAGTTCGTCGTTTGTATGATCTTGGATTAGTTCTGATGTTACTTCAAAGGCTGAAATACTTGGTTTTTGTGCTTTATTGTTAAGATTAATATTGTTAAAATCATTGTCAACTAATGGTAAAACCAAAGTTGCATCACTAGTTGGATCGCTAGTATAGTTAATAACTTTATCCTGATTTGTTTTACTTTCTTTCTTTTGGTTTCCATCATCTTTTTGTCCGGTGTAAATAGCCCTAACTTCATAGCCTTTAAGGTTTATGAATCTGGGAATTGGTTTAGTTAAATTGTCCATTATTACAATTATTTTGCCCGAGTAAAAGAGCGTTTTGTTTTTCGGTGTTTGTTTAAAAATGGGTTTAGTCCTTATGTGTTTTCCGTATCCAAGCTCTTCCAGAGACAATACCGGCAGGAAAACTACACTTTTCTATTGGCAGTCCAAGAATGGAAATCGTTACCCTTTTGCTGATATTTCTACTAGGAGTTGAGAGGAAAAATTGGTGTAAATCACCATTTATATTTATTCCTTTCTCAAGGATGGTTTGCTTAATTTTATCATTTTTCATTACTAATTCAATCATAGTACCATTACGAATTTGTTGAAACCCGTAGAGGTATTTATCGTAGCCAGCGTCTTCAATAGCAGATAAGATTTCATTATCGCTACGTTTTCTAGTGACCTTACTTAAAAGAGTATTTTTAAGTAAACCATATTCGTTTATATTAATATTATTTGTTGTAGCATGTGCATAGGTCTTACTTGCAGCTTGCGCATAAGTTTGATTTGGGGCTGTACCAGCCACGTTAGTTGTATCTATTTCCACGGTTGTTTTAGGATATTCTCGTAGCATGGTAAATAGTACTATTAGTATAATAAACTCTCAATCACTCTGAGGCCAGTAGACCTCTAAGAGAGGTCTAACCAACCTCTTTTAACTCACAATCACTCTATATACTCACTGAGATCTACGACCTCTATAACCTCTCAGTCATTCAATACACACTCTAACACTTGCAACCCGTGGATGGGGCAAGGTAACTCACAAAACCCTCAGAAGGCCAGTAGACCTTCTTTTATACTAATTAGGATCTCTAGCTCGTCCAAATGAACTAAAATCAAGAACAGATACTACACTTGATCTTAGCCATTAGGCCGAGAAGCGATAACTGACCACTGCAGACATAGTCGGACAGACGCCGTCTTCAACAATGCACTTGTGGTTTGCATTAGTACGTCAAATCATTTTTGTCGTCGTCATCATCAGCAGCATCATCATCAGCAGCAGCTGAGACCATCGGCGATGTTAGACACTCTAAATGTCAAAAAATTTCAATTATTTTCATTCTGGGCCGCGCTCAGCAGTAGTGCAAAGCCGAGGCAACCCGTGGTCAGGGCAAGGTAAACCTATGATCCCATGACCTAATGCCAAAAATCAGATTAATATATGAGCCGGACTGTGCCGGCGTACCAGATATTAAACTGATAAGAACAGATACTTTTTTTTTTTTTTTTTTTTTTTTTTTTTTTTTTTCCCATCAACTAGAGTAGCCTGAAGCTGATGCCAGGCTTACACAGGGCCCCAGAAGAAGGGTTTGTTTATGTTTTTTCAAGAAGCCTAAGCTCCTTGTTTTGCTCAATTAAGGGTTTTGAATATAGCTGTCTAGCCGAAACTAGGAAGCATTATTTTAAAGAAAGTTTTTAAAGTTATTTATTCTGTTTTTAGCATAATTTTATAATTTTTATTTGATTTTAATAAGTTTTATAATTTTTTTGATATTTTTTAGTTTTTTATATTTTTGTTGAACTTTATTAATTTGAGGTTTATTTTATAGGTCAAGAATGGTCTAATACCATTCGTCTCGGTTATTTCTGATGTTTTTCTGGCTTTTCATCTCTTATTTCGATCGAGCCTCCATCGATTACTTTTTGCCTTGCAAGTTTTTCTTCCTCAAGCTCGTCGCTCTTCTTCTCCATAAGCTTGCCGTCTTTCAATTCTTCCTTTTTCGTATTCGGCTCTCCGATACCGAACGTATATTTTTAAGTCCTCTTCGGAGCAATTATTTTTATTGAAGCCGTCAAATAGGTTCATTAAGATTGTAACACCGTATTTCGGTGGAAGTCATATTTTCAAATTCGATTGGGAGTTTAACTCCAGAAACATCAATTACTTTTCGTTCACGTTCTGATGTTGTGATAGGTTTGTTTTCTACGCTACAGTTTTGTGTCATTTGTTCATTTTGTGTTACGTTCAGCTGGTTTATTTATTATTTGCTTCGTTTCCACTTTATTGTTAGTTTCTGATGAGGGGATTTCAGAGTTGCTTGTTATATTTGTTATAATTGGCGTTAGTTTTAGTTTTTTGCTACTTGTTGGTGGAAAATCTTCCTCTAATTCATCTAGACTGTCTTTTTTTCTAAAAACGTCTTTCTCACTCTCTTTTTCAGTTTCATTACTTTTATCTATATTCTTTACTATACTGACAACGTCATCGTCTTCACTTTCTATATCATCGTTTTCTTCGTTTTCTTTTGGTTTACTTTCGTCACTTGTACTTTCATCGCTATATACCTCACTGCTACTTTCATCATAATTCCCTTCGCTTTCTTCAGCCTCCTTATGCTCAACCTTAGCTTCACTCCTACTATCTTTACTGAAATCTTCAATATTTTTATTTTTTTCGTTTTCTTTATCCTCGATTTCCATTATAAGTTCATCGTTCGTATGATCTTGGATTAGTTCTGATGTTACTTCTAAAGCTGGAATACTAGGTGTTTGGACTTTATTATTAAGGCTAATATTGGTATTATTATTGCCAACTAATGGTAAAACCAAAGTTGCATCACTAGTTGGATCGCTAGTACAGTTAATAACTTTATCTTGATTTGTTTTACTTTCTTTCTTTTGGTTTCCATCATCTTTCTGTCCGGTGTAGATAGCCCTAACTTCATAGCCTTTAAGGTTAATAAATCTAGGGATTGGTTTAGTTAGGTTGTCCATTACTACCACTATTATGCCCGAGTAAAAGAGCGTTTTGTTTTTCGGTGTTCGTTTTAGCATAGGTTTAGTCCTAATATGTTTGCCGTACCCTAGTTCCTCCAAGACCTTACCGGCAGGAAAGTTACACTTCTCTATTGGCAGTCCTAGGATGGATATCGTTACCCTTTTGCTAATGTTTCTACTAGGGGTTGATTGGTAAAATTGGTGTAATTCACCATTTATATTAATTCCTTTGTCACGGATTGTGTGCTTGACTTTGTCATTTGTCATAACAAGTTCAATACAAGAGCCGTTACGAATTTGTTGAAAACCATAAAGATATTTATCGTACCCAGCATCTTCAATAGCTGATAAGATCTCTATATCGCTAAGTTTCGTAGTTACTTTACTTAAAAGCGTATTTTTAAGCAAACTATACTCGTCTGTGGTATTATTAGTTGTTGCAGTATGTGTGTCGATTTTACTTGCAACTTGTGCATAGGTTTTAGCTACGGCTGTACCAGCCGCGTTTTTAGTATCTATTTCCATGGTTGTATTAGGATCTACTCGTAGCATGGTGAATAGTACTACTAGTATAATAAAACTCTCAGTCACTCTAGAGGCGAGTAGACCCCTAAAAGAGGTCTAACCAACCTCTTTATACTCACAGTCACTCTATTAGCACACTGAGATCTACGATCTCTATAACCTCTCAGTCACTCAATATTCACTAAAAGCCAGTAGACTTTTATAATACTCAACCTTGCAACCCGTGGAAGGGGCAAGGTAAAACTCACAACACTCACAGAAGGCCAGTAGACCTTCTTTTATACTAGTTAGGATCTCTAGCTCGTCCAAATGGACTAAAATCAAGAACAGATACTACACTTGATCTTAGCCATTAGGCCGAGAAGCGATCGATGGCCTAATGATCGAAGGCCGATAAGAACAGATACTACACTTGATCTTAGCCATTAGGCCGAGAAGCGATAACTGACCACTGCAGACATAGTCGGACAGACGCCGTCTTCAACAATGCACTTGTGGTTTGCATTAGTACGTCAAATCATTTTTGTCGTCGTCATCATCAGCAGCATCATCATCAGCAGCAGCTGAGACCATCGGCGATGTTAGACACTCTAAATGTCAAAAAATTTCAATTATTTTCATTCTGGGCCGCGCTCAGCAGTAGTGCAAAGCCGAGGCAACCCGTGGTCAGGGCAAGGTAAACCTATGATCCCATGACCTAATGCCAAAAATCAGATTAATATATGAGCCGGACTGTGCCGGCGTACCAGATATTAAACTGATAAGAACAGATACTTTTTTTTTTTTTTTTTTTTTTTTTTTTTTTTGTTTTTGTTTAAATTTTTTATTTTGTTTTGTTAATTTTATATTTTTGTTTAATTTTAATCATTTATAGTTTGAAGAAGTTTTAATATCAAATAATAAGATCAGATAATAAATTTTTTATGTTTAAATTATTTCTGTTGGACAATTATTTATCTTTATTAGTTTTGCATAGCTTTTAAGTTTTTGGATGTTGATTGTTATTTGGTTTTCTTTTTAGATACGTTTGTCTCTTAGCAATACGTTCGTCTTGCTTTCTTTCATGTTCACGGTCAAGTACAGCATATTCCCTTCTTCGTTGATCCCACTCAAATTTTCTGCATGCGGTGTATCTGATTTTTTCTTCATAGTAAGCAGTATCTTTATTGTAGTTTTTAAATAATCTTGTGTTATAGGCATACATTTCTCCTGAATCCATTCCCTTAAAATCGAGTGTATATATGGACCTCAATGCTTGCCTTTCAATTTTGTGGTATTTATTTTTCTCTGATTCATATTGGTCCCACTCGAGTTTTTTAAAAGCTTTAAATTTATTTAGTTCATCTTTACTGCAGTTAAGCCTATCAAAGGTTTTAAAGAGTTTCCAATTATAGTCAACTTTTTCTATGTGGGTTAGTTGGTAGAATTCTTCTGGTATATTTACTGTATTATTCATGTCATTTTCTGCAAAACCATTTTTTTTAACTTCGTTAGCCGTATTTTCACTATAAATTACGTCATCCTCATTTTTGTTATAGGTGTTTTTATCGGTTTTATCAGGCTCATTTTTATTGCCGTCGTTTTCCTTTTCGATTTCTTCAAATTCATTCTCTTCGCTTTTACTTTCGTCACTCTCGTTTTCGTCGCTATCGTATTCTTCACTGTTAGTTTCGTCATAACCTTCTTCACATTCACTCTCTTCAACTTCATCATCTTCAGTTCCACTTACATTATTCTCAGCTTCACTTCCACAATCTTTATTATTTTCTTCTTTATCTTCTTTTCTGTTTTCTTCGACTTCATTTATATTGTCTTTATGAACATCTTTAGTATTTTCTTGGTCTAGTTTTAATCCTGTTATTGTAGTTGGTTTTGTTAGTTGAATATTTTCATTCGGTTCTTTTCCCTTTGAGTGTTCTTCATTCGTATTACCCTGATATAAAGATGTTGTTACTTCTAATGTAATATCTGAGGGTAGGACCTTAGTTGTGTTATCTGTTTCATTGCTTTCTATCTCTTTGCTTGTTGTATCTTTTTGGGTTCGGGTTCCAGTGTCTTCTTGTCCTGTGTAAATTGCTCTAACATCGTACCCCTTTAAGTTAATTTTTCTGGGGATTGGTTTAACTAAGTTTTCCATAGTTGCAACTATAATACCTGAATAGTAAAGCGTCTTTTTTTTTGGTGTTTTTTTAAAAATGGGTCTAGTTGTTACATGTTTGCCATACCCTAATTCCTCTAATATTTTCCCAGCAGGGAAATTACTTTTTTCTATCGGTAAACCAAGAATCGATATGTTGATTCTTTTACTGATATTTCTGCTTGGTGTTGAGTTGTAAAAGTAGTGTCTTGCACCGTTTATAACTAATCCTTTATCTAGAAGCGCTTGTTTGGCTTCATTAGAGTTCATTACAATTTCAATTGTAGATCCATTACGGATTTGTTGGAAACCATATAAATATTTATCAAAGTTTGCATTTTCTATAGCTGATAATATTTCATAATCACTATATTTAGTATTAAGTTTGCACAATATAGTATTTTTAAGGGTGCTGTATTCATTTATTGTACTTAGATTTGCTGCATTTTGCGTAGAGATTTTGCTTGCAGCTTGTGCATAAGTTTTACAATGGGCAATAATAGCCGTTGTTTTAGTATCTATCTCCATAAATGGTTTAGGGTGTATTCTAAGTATGGGTATAGTACAAAAACGCCTATAATAAAACACTCCTTCGCTCTAAACAAACACTCAGTCACTCTGAGGCCAGTAGACCTCTAATAGAGGTCTAACCAACCTCTTTATACACGCAGTCACTCTAAATAAAACACACTGAGGTCTACGACCTCTATAACCTCTCAGTCACTCTATACGCACAAAAGCCAGTAGACTTTTTAGTAACACTCTTTTGCAACCCGTGGACGGGGCAAGGTAAGATTACACAAACTCCCAGAAAGCCAGTAGACTTTCTTTTATAAGCGTTTAGGATCACTAGCTCGTCCAAATGAACTAAAATCAAGAACAGATACTACACTTGATCTTAGCCATTAGGCCGAGAAGCGATAACTGACCACTGCAGACATAGTCGGACAGACGCCGTCTTCAACAATGCACTTGTGGTTTGCATTAGTACGTCAAATCATTTTTGTCGTCGTCATCATCAGCAGCATCATCATCAGCAGCAGCTGAGACCATCGGCGATGTTAGACACTCTAAATGTCAAAAAATTTCAATTATTTTCATTCTGGGCCGCGCTCAGCAGTAGTGCAAAGCCGAGGCAACCCGTGGTCAGGGCAAGGTAAACCTATAATCCCATGACCTAATGCCAAAAATCAGATTAATATATGAGCCGGACTGTGCCGGCGTACCAGATATTAAACTGATAAGAACAGATACTTTTTTTTTTTTTTTTTTTTTTTTTTTTTTTTTTTTTTTACCAGCCAACTAGGGACACCTGCTGCTGAAACCAGACTTACACAGGGTCTTACTAGAAGGCCGGTGTTATTAGGGAGCCGAAACTCCGCATTTTGGCCCACTTAAGGGTTTTTAGTATGGCCCATTTAAGGGTTTAGTTGCCACTCAGCCGAAACTGAGCAGCGCCCACTTAAGGGTTTATCTCCATTTAACGTCCGGAGTGGACGGATCGCTCTGAAATTTCCGGACGTAGAAGGAGACACTGAAAAAGCGACTACGCCAAGAATCTCTATCGACTATCACGGTTTCGATCTTGTGCTGTTTCTGTTTTCTAACAACACCGTAACCAATTATTATTATTAAACTATATAAGAACAGAGCGCGGCCCAGAATGAAAATAATTGAAATTTTTTGACATTTAGAGTGTCTAACATCGCCGATGGTCTCAGCTGCTGCTGATGATGATGCTGCTGATGATGACGACGACAAAAATGATTTGACGTACTAATGCAAACCACAAGTGCATTGTTGAAGACGGCGTCTGTCCGACTATGTCTGCAGTGGTCAGTTATCGCTTCTCGGCCTAATGGCTAAGATCAAGTGTAGTATCTGTTCTTATCAGTTTAATATCTGGTACGCCGGCACAGTCCGGCTCATATATTAATCTGATTTTTGGCATTAGGTCATGGGATCATAGGTTTACCTTGCCCTGACCACGGGTTGCCTCGGCTTTGCACTACTGCTGAGCGCGGCCCAGAATGAAAATAATTGAAATTTTTTGACATTTAGAGTGTCTAACATCGCCGATGGTCTCAGCTGCTGCTGATGATGATGCTGCTGATGATGACGACGACAAAAATGATTTGACGTACTAATGCAAACCACAAGTGCATTGTTGAAGACGGCGTCTGTCCGACTATGTCTGCAGTGGTCAGTTATCGCTTCTCGGCCTAATGGCTAAGATCAAG
>NC_061161.1:9021861-9047502 GCF_022113875.1 Hydra vulgaris | reverse complement strand
TTGATTTTTAGTCATTAGGTGTTTAATTGGGCTAGTGATTGCTTTCGGTGAGGTCTACGTGCCTCTTAGTGTGTATTAAGAAGTTTACCCTACCTCTACAACGGGTTGCCTGTAAGGCAACTTTAGTTTGTTGAAGGTTGTGTGAACTATTAGAGTGTTTTTGAGTGACCGAGAGGAAAAAGAGTAGTTAGTACACGTAGTGTACTACTAGTATGGATACAAATTCATTAGAAATTGATACGGACAATATAGGCAGTATTGCCACCACTAAAAGCTATTGTCAAGCTATTAAATCATCGAACCAACCGATTAAGTACAGCGTTTTAAGTAGGACTCTTTTGTGTCATAAGACTCAAAATTGTTCAGAGCTTGATATTTTGTCGGCTATCGAAGATGCAGGTCTAGATGATGATCTGGAGGGATTTCAGATTATTCGTAACGGAACTATGATTGAGCTGGTCATGAAATCCGACAGAGCAAAATCGTTGCTCCAAGATAAAGGTCTTTGTGTTAACGGTGTAATACATCGTTTTCATAACTCAACTCCAACTCGAAATATTAGCAAACGTATTGCGGTATCCGTTATTGGATTACCTCTAGAAAAAAAGGAGTTTCCAGTCGGGAAAGCGCTTGAAGACTTAGGCTATGGTAAACATATTCACACAAGACCAGTGTTTAAAAAAACACCAAAGAATAAAACACCGTACTTTTCTGGCATTTTAGTTGTCATTATTGACAACATCTTAAAACCAATTCCTCGAAACCTAAGACTAAGGGGATATAATCTTAGAATCGTCTATACAGGACAAGATCAACCAAAAGCTAATCTAAACGAAATAGAAACACAAAAAACACCATTAACTGATAGAGTAGAGAAGGAATCAACGGATAGTAAAATCGGACCTGAAATAGAGAAAAAAGAACTAAATGAAACATTAATTAATAAAGAAAAATCAACTGTAAACATAGAAACAGCGGAACCAATAAAGGTAGCAAATCCAAATGATTTAGCACCTCAAAGTACTAAAAGTGAAAACAATATCACAACTGAAAGAGGTGTTATGGATAATATATCAACAGAAGATTTAGAAGAAGGAGAAATTACCATACTTGAAGAACTTGAGGACATGAACCATTTAGAAATAGTAGAATTTAACTGGAAAGCTTTTAAAAATTTTGACAGATATAACTGCTCCGAAGAAGAATTAAATAAACTAAAGAGGTATAAAAAGGCTGAGTGGGACGAGTACGAGTCAGAGCGTCGTAACTACAGAGCACTAGAAAAAAAGCAACAAAGAAAAGGGATGTTGACGCCAATTTCTTTTAAAGCTATGGATTCAGGCGAAATGTATTCTTATAATAAAAAAGAATTTAAAAACTATTACGAAGAAGACTATTCAACTGATGATGAAGAAAAATACGTAGCACATAAAAAAGCGGAATGGGATCAACGAAGAAAAGAATTTACTATGTTTATTAAAGACCACGAAAAAAAACAAAAGGAAAGACAGAATAAATTACAACTAAATCTAATAAAAAAAGAAAAAAGGCAAAAACTGATTGAATAAACTATAACCTATTTTAATTATATATTAAACTATTCCAAAACGTATTACAAATATAATAAAACAAAATAATAACTATAACAATTGTTTTTAAGTCATCTCCTAGAGATACTTTCTAAACTCTTAATAACTCAGTAAAACAAAAATAAAATGAAAACAAAAATAAAAATATAAAACACAAAAACAAAATATAAAACCATAAAATTTAATTAATAAACAAAAAATATAAAATTGAAAAAAAAAAAAAAAAAAAAAAAAAAAAAAAAAAAAAAAAGTATCTGTTCTTATCAGTTTAATATCTGGTACGCCGGCACAGTCCGGCTCATATATTAATCTGATTTTTGGCATTAGGTCATGGGATCATAGGTTTACCTTGCCCTGACCACGGGTTGCCTCGGCTTTGCACTACTGCTGAGCGCGGCCCAGATTGGAAAAAAGAAAATATCTTCACTTTCAGAGTGTCTAACATCGCTAATGGTCTCAGCTGCTGCTGCTGATGATGCTGCTGATGATGACGACGACGAAAATGATTAGACGTTCTAATTCAAACCACAAGTACATTGTTGAAGACGGCGTCAGTCCGACTATGTCTGCAGTGTTCAGTTATCGCTTCTCGGCCTAATGGCTAAGATCAAGTGTAGTATCTGTTCTTATCAGTTTAATATCTGGTACGCCGGCACAGTCCGGCTCATATATTAATCTGATTTTTGGCATTAGGTCATGGGATCATAGGTTTACCTTGCCCTGACCACGGGTTGCCTCGGCTTTGCACTACTGCTGAGCGCGGCCCAGATTGGAAAAAAGAAAATATCTTCACTTTCAGAGTGTCTAACATCGCTAATGGTCTCAGCTGCTGCTGCTGATGATGCTGCTGATGATGACGACGACGAAAATGATTAGACGTTCTAATTCAAACCACAAGTACATTGTTGAAGACGGCGTCAGTCCGACTATGTCTGCAGTGTTCAGTTATCGCTTCTCGGCCTAATGGCTAAGATCAAGAGGGGTACCCTTGCGATTTATTAGTCTTTTAACGAGACAGCGACTTTATAGAGTGATTTGAGAGTATTGAGGGTATAGTGATATTTTGAGAGTTATTTTGAGGGTGCGAGGGGCGTATTGACTGACTTAGAGCGTATTGAGTTTCTTGTGTGTATAATACAATAGTCACTATGGAAGCTTCTTTTAGTGATGATCACAATATATCTGATTATATTGAGGAAATAAAGAGTAATGAAATGTGTGAGGATATTTGTGAAGAGCAACGCGTTCATCCAAGGCCCTCATACGCACAAAAATTGAAAGCGCATCAGCCTACTAGTACTTTAAGACAACTAAAGAAAACGCTTTTGTGCAAACTTTCATCGAATTACACCATTAATGAAATACTTATGGCTCTGGAAGATGCAGACCTTGATGAAGGAATTGCAGGAGCTCAGCTTATTAGAAAGAACACAGTATTAGAAGTAACTATTAAAGACCAAAAGGTTGGAAATATTCTACTTGAAAAGGGGCTTAGTATCAAAGGAATATACCACCAGTTCTTTAGATCAACCCCAACCAGACAAACTAGCAATCGTGTAACAGTGTCTATATTAGGCCTACCACTGGAGTACGAGAACTTTCAGATCGGAGAAACATTACAGTCAATGGGACACGGTAAACATATAACATCTAGGACAATATACCGTTTTACCCCCAAAAAAGGAACCAAATATTATTCCGGAATACTTACTGCCGTAATGGAAAATATTCCACAAAAAATACCCAATACAATAAACATTGAAGGCCATTATGTAAGGGTAATTCACAATAGTCTAGAAAAAAATATCCAACCACAAGTAAATATCTGCACTACGAAAGACACAGCGGTAGCCACAAATAAAACTAATGAAAAAAAAACAATAAATACTTCAACAGAAGCATCTAGTAAAGTTTCTCTACTAGATGATGATAATAGTAAAAAAGGAAAAAATGAGAAAAAACACGAAGAAAAAGAAATAAAAAATGTATTTACAATACCACAAAACGAAATTAACAAAATAACCAACCATAATCAAATGGATGAAGACCCTCAATATAGAACAGGAAATGCCGATGGGGAAGACGCAAGTATAGATCTCCATGAACAAAAAAAGAATGAAAAAAAAAGAAAAAATGATCCAGAAACAACCAAAATTTTAGATCATAAGAGATCCAATATAAAGATATTAAAAGAAAACACCGATGGGCAAAGTCCAGACGATGCTCTGAAAACCCAATAAAAATATAAAACTAAAAAAATAAATAAAAATATAAAATTTAATAAAGTTAAACAAAAATAAAAAATTAAGTAAAACAAAACAAAAAATAAAAAATTCAGATAACTCAAATAAAAATAAAAAATTTAATAACAAAACAAAATAAACAAAACTTTAGAAGAAATTAGAAATATACCCAAACATACCCTCATTATAGTTAAAATGGATTTTAAAATTGCAACCCTAAATGTCAATGGACTAAATGACGATAAGAAAAGACATAACCTCATGAATTTCCTAAATTCAATAGAATCCGATATATGTTGCATACAGGAAACGCACTGTGATGATGAAAAATTTGTTAGATGGGCGCAAGAATGGGAGAAAATTACCGGGGGCACGTCACTTTGGAATAATGGAAACAATAGACAGCGAGGCGTTGCTATACTACTTAGAAATAAACATGATCTTAAAGACACCTCACAAGATAAACATGGAAGAACCCTCGCAACCACCGTAACAATTGATAATGTTACAACTAGAATTATCAATGTTTATGGCCCTAACGACCCACAAAGGAAAGTGTACTTCTATGGCTCACTAGATAAACATGTAAATCCAGCGGATATCCTAATATTAGCAGGCGATTTTAACATGGTTGAAAATCCTCACATTGATAGAAAAGGTGGAGACCACCTAAACCCAAACAACACACTTGGTAAAACTAATCTAAACATCCTTAATGAAAAATATCAACTATCTGACACATATCGAAAAGTTCATCCAAATAAAATGGAATTTACCTTTGAAAAACAAGATGGATCATACAAGAGCAGAATAGACAGAATATACGCTAACCTAAGCAAAGTGCTGCATGTAAAATGTAAAATAGTTGATCCTACATTGAGTGACCATAAGGCTTATGTATGTCACTTCATAAGAAACACCGAAAACAAAAGAGGACCCGGTTATTGGCACCTGAATATCGACCTACTAAACGACAACGGCTTTATCGATGCCCTTGGAAAAGATTTCGATAAACAAAAAAAGAAGAAATTAAAGTACCAAAACAATAACCAATGGTGGGAAATAATTAAACATCGAATCAAAACCATAGCAATAAAAACAGCATCACGCAAACAAAAATCTATCAGAGAAAAAAGAAAACAAATTGAACAACAAATTCAAAATGAAACACAAAATCAACTACCCAATCAAAATAAAGTAAAAGAACTCCAATCAGAACTAAAAGGACTCCAGAACACCGGGGTTTTTGTAAGAACAAAGCAAATAATTGTTGAAGAGGGCGAAAAACCCTCCAAAACACTCTTACAAATAGAAAAAAACAATTATAACAAAAAAACTATCAAAGAAATAAACGATGGAGAAACAACTTATGAAGACACAACTAACATCCTAAAAACAATAAGGTCCTTTTATCAAAGTCTTTATAAAGATCCAAACATCGAAGCTGAAAAGCAAGCAAAATTCTTAGAAAACATCGACGTAAGACTAACAAAGGAACAAAATGCCCACTTAAATGAAAAATTCACCAGTGTAGAACTCCAAAATGCAGCACAGTCTCTCAACAAAGGGAAAACCCCTGGAATTGATGGACTCCCTGCTGAATTTTATCAAATATGCTGGAACATTTATGGAGAAGAACTTACTGCACTTGCAAACGAAAATATTTTTAGCACAGAGAACGAAATGTCATGGTCTCAAAGGACTGCCCTAATAAGCCTCCTCCCTAAGGAAGGTGACTTAAAAGAGCTGAAAAACTGGAGACCAATCTCATTACTCTGTGCTGATTATAAAATTATCACCAAAGCACTAGCCATTAGACTATCAAAATCTTTAAGCATTTTAATAGGCACGTCGCAAACATGTACGGTCCCTGGTAGAAATATTTTCTCAAACCTATTTCTCATCAGAGATCTAATACATTATACCAACGAAAAAAACCTGAAAAGCTTTCTATTGACAATAGACCAAGAGAAAGCCTTTGACAAAATTGACAGAAACTTTATTCTTAAAGCCCTTGAAAGATACAATATGGGAAACAATTTTGTCAATGCCATAAAGCAAACATTTAAAAATAATCAATCTATCATTCTAAATAACGGTTACATGAGTGAACCACTTAAAATTGAAAGAGGTGTCCGCCAGGGTGACCCAATATCGCTAATGATATACTGTCTAGCAGTGGAATCCTTAGCAACTGAAATAAGATTAAACAAAAACATCGACGGAATCACGCTACCAGGAACGAAATCCAACCTCAAGGTCATGCAATATGCAGATGATACTACCATATTCATGACAAACCCAAGAGCAATAAACGACACATTTACTACACTTGATAGATTTGAGGAAGTCTCAGGGTCCAACATCAATAGATCCAAAACTAAGGCTTTTGCATTAGGAGGTTTTAACTATCTTGAATATGAAAACACCGCAAGACATATAAATTCGAAATTCGTCAAATTAAACTGGTCCAATGCAAATGGTATCAAGATTTTAGGTGTCCTTTTCAGCAATGACTTGGCATACACTGCCAGAGTAAATTGGTCTAGGGCTCTCCAAAACTTTTCAAAAAAAACAAAATTCTTTAAATACAGAAACGTGTCTCTCAGGTGTAAAGCGATATTTCTAAACACCTTAGCACTATCAAAAATATGGTTTGTAGCCAATCTATTTCCAATAGATGACACAACCTTTAAATCAATAAAAAAGGAAATATCCAAGTATCTCTGGCAGAGTGATTTTGCAGAGCCTATCAAAAGAGACATCCTGAACCTCCCAACTGACAAAGGGGGACTAGGAATTCTTAATGCACAAAAGCAGAGTCTCGCCTTACGAATAAAACACATTTTTAACCTAAAAGTAGTTGAGAACCCTCATCCTCTTATTTACATTCAAAGCTACATACTATCGTATCCGCTCACAAACTTTGCTAAATCTACACACCCAGAATGGACCTTCCTAATAAAAAATCTAACACCAAAATCACTAAAAGAATTACCATACTATTACAAGGATGTCATTGAAACACTAAAAAAAGAGAAGAAAATATTTGAAATCACTCCTAAAAAATCAAAAAATATATATTGGCATATATCAAACCCAAACGAAAATGAAAACATAAAAAAAATTGAAAGCACATGGGAAGCACACCTGCAAAGATCTCTGCCGTGGCCCAAAATATGGCAAAGAAACTTCAACTCTTTTGCCCAAGGACCATCAAAAAACACGCTATGGAGAATATATACAGATAGTCTGCCAACTCTTCAAAAAACCAAAAGGTGGCGCAAAAACCGAGGAAGAGGAACAGACAAATGTCGGAAATGCGATAAAACAGAAACAACTTTGCACCCGTTTATATCGTGCACAACAGCAAGAAGTGTATGGAATGCTTTTAAAACCATCTACAAGAAACTAATTCCAAATAAAAAATTTAACATTGTTCACGCTATATTCCAAATAAACTCAGAAGAACAACCAAAAAATAGTTATGTCGCAAAAATCATTACGACAACAACCAATATAATTACCACGGAATTATGGAGAGCGAGAAATGAAACTATAAAAGAAAATAAAAGTATAACATCCGAAAAAATAATAGAGAAAATCAAAAAGGAAATAAAATATATATGGAAAACACACTACAACAAGTTCAGAAGAGAAAACGACATCGAAGGTTTCCATAAAATTTTCTCAATCAACAACGCAATTAGTCTAAAAACTATGGAAACGTTAAAGTTTAACATATAACTTTAAAATATAAACTAAACTTGATCCCAGATAAATTCTCTCAACAACATAACAAAAAAAAAAAAAAAAAAAAAAAAAAAAAAGTGTTATAAAGTCACATCCAAGAGTTACTTTCTAAACTCTCGATAACTCAAAAAAAATTAATAAACAAAACATAAAACAAAATAAAAATATAATACTATAAAACTAAATATTAAACCATAAAACTACAAACACAAACAAAAATACAAACTAATCTGCCTTCTTGGGCCTTGGACAAGATGGAAGATAATAAAAAAAAAAAAAAAAAAAAAAAAAAAAAAAAAAAAAAAAAAGTATCTGTTCTTATCAGTTTAATATCTGGTACGCCGGCACAGTCCGGCTCATATATTAATCTGATTTTTGGCATTAGGTCATGGGATCATAGGTTTACCTTGCCCTGACCACGGGTTGCCTCGGCTTTGCACTACTGCTGAGCGCGGCCCAGATTGGAAAAAAGAAAATATCTTCACTTTCAGAGTGTCTAACATCGCTAATGGTCTCAGCTGCTGCTGCTGATGATGCTGCTGATGATGACGACGACGAAAATGATTAGACGTTCTAATTCAAACCACAAGTACATTGTTGAAGACGGCGTCAGTCCGACTATGTCTGCAGTGTTCAGTTATCGCTTCTCGGCCTAATGGCTAAGATCAAGTGTAGTATCTGTTCTTATCTTAGTTTAATTAGGCGAGCTAGTGATCCATACTGTATAAAGAAGGTCTACTGGCCTTCTGAGTGTATTGAGTGTTACCTTGCTACCTCCACGGGTTGCAAGGCCAAGATTTTCTAAAAAAGTTTTCGGACTTTTAGTTTATTTTTTGAGTGGTTGAGAGTTTTATAGAGATCGTAGATCTCAGTGAGTTTTTTGAGTGTGAGTGAGTTTTAGTAAGAGGTTGGTTAGACCTCTTTTGAGGTCTACTGGCCTCTGAGTGGCTGAGAATATAATATATACAGGTAGAACTATTTTGCCATGCTACTATTAGATCCAAGAAATACCATGGAAATAGATACAGAAATAGCGGCTGCTACAGCCCAGAACAAATGCTCTATTCAAGCTGCAAATAAAACCTATGCACAAGCAGCAACCAATAACGATAACGCATACGACTATAGCGCCCTAAATAATACTCTCTTATGTAAGGTTAACGCTAAAATTAGCGACAACGATTTCTTAGTTGCTATTGAAGAGGCCGGATATGATAAATACCTATTCGGATACCAACAAATCCGTAACGGCTCAATAATTGAGATTGTTATGAAAAACGACAAAATTAAAAAAACGATTCTTGAAAAAGGATTAAATATTAATGGTGTAAACCACCGATTCTACCAATCTACTCCATCGAGAAACATTAGTAAAAAGGTAACTGTTTCCATCCTCGGGTTACCAATTGAAAAAAGTAACTATCCTGCTGGTAAATTTCTAGAGCAGCTCGGATACGGAAAACATATTAGAACTAAACCTATATTTAAAAAAACACCAAACAACAAAACGCTCTATTACTCCGGTATCATAGTTGCGATTATGGACAAAATAGACAAACCAATCCCAAGGTTTATAAAACTGAATGGGTATGAGGTTAGGGCAATCTACAACGGCCAGGAAGATGTGGGAAAGCCTCAAAACAAAGTAAACAAAAATCAGAAAAACGAAGACAAATTTGTTTGCAAATCACCTAGTAGCATTCCCCAAGTTATACCACCTCTAGGAACACAAAATCAGAACATTATTAAAACGACCGAGGATAAGGGAATAGAAAAGGAAACGAATGAACATGAGAAGAATTTAGAAATACAAATAACAGTAGAAAATATAGCACTTCAGGCAGCAAACGAAAACAAATTTAGTAAAAACGATAAAGATAATAGCGAAGTCGATGAAAGAAATGAAGATGATAATGAACAGGATAGTAGTAAAGTAAGTGATATAGCTAAGAGTAAAGATGCTGATGGCCAAAGTGAAAAAGATGTCTTCAGCAAAGAAGATGACAATCTGGACAACGTTGAAATACCTACAGAATATAGACACATGTCACATATAGACAAAGTCAATTATAACTGGAAGACCTTTAAAAATTTTGACCGACTAAACTGTAGCAAGGAAGAATTACTAAAATTCAGAGCCTTTAAGAAACTCGAATGGGAACAATATAACACTGCAAAAATGAATAAATATAAATCACTCAAAGACCTAGAAAAAAAAATAGGAAAACTTACACCACTTGGTTTCGAAAAAATGGACTCCAGTGAAATATACTCATTTAATATGAAAGAATTTAAAAATTTTAACATCAATACCGCAAATATAAATGAAAAGACAAAATATATTGCTTGTAAGAGAGCAGAATGGAAACAACGAAAAAAGGAATTTTTCCAATATATTAAAGATCATGAAAGAAAACAAGAAGAACGTAATTTAAAAAAGCAAACGTATCAAGCCAAGAGAGCAAAAATAACACCTTAAGAAGAAAATTAAAAAGCAACATTTAATAAAAAACAATTTTAAAGAAAACAATTAAAAAAGTATTAAACAAAAAATTATAATGTTATAATGTCGCATCCAAGAGCTACCCTATTAACATTATTTAACTTAAAAAATATATATCAACAAAAATAAAAATATAAAATTAACAAAACATAATAAAAATATATAACAATTAAAACAAAAATAAAAAATATAAAATAAATAATCAACCTACTAGGCCCTTGGACTAGTTGGTAGATAAAATAAAAAAAAAAAAAAAAAAAAAAAAAAAAAAAAAAAAAAGTATCTGTTCTTATCAGTTTAATATCTGGTACGCCGGCACAGTCCGGCTCATATATTAATCTGATTTTTGGCATTAGGTCATGGGATCATAGGTTTACCTTGCCCTGACCACGGGTTGCCTCGGCTTTGCACTACTGCTGAGCGCGGCCCAGATTGGAAAAAAGAAAATATCTTCACTTTCAGAGTGTCTAACATCGCTAATGGTCTCAGCTGCTGCTGCTGATGATGCTGCTGATGATGACGACGACGAAAATGATTAGACGTTCTAATTCAAACCACAAGTACATTGTTGAAGACGGCGTCAGTCCGACTATGTCTGCAGTGTTCAGTTATCGCTTCTCGGCCTAATGGCTAAGATCAAGTGTAGTATCTGTTCTTATCAGTTTAATATCTGGTACGCCGGCACAGTCCGGCTCATATATTAATCTGATTTTTGGCATTAGGTCATGGGATCATAGGTTTACCTTGCCCTGACCACGGGTTGCCTCGGCTTTGCACTACTGCTGAGCGCGGCCCAGATTGGAAAAAAGAAAATATCTTCACTTTCAGAGTGTCTAACATCGCTAATGGTCTCAGCTGCTGCTGCTGATGATGCTGCTGATGATGACGACGACGAAAATGATTAGACGTTCTAATTCAAACCACAAGTACATTGTTGAAGACGGCGTCAGTCCGACTATGTCTGCAGTGTTCAGTTATCGCTTCTCGGCCTAATGGCTAAGATCAAGTGTAGTATCTGTTCTTATCTTAGTTTAATTAGGCGAGCTAGTGATCCATACTTGTATAAAGAAGGTCTACTGGCCTTCTGAGTGTATTGAGTGTTACCTTGCTCCCTCCACGGGTTGCAAGGTTAAGTTTTTCTGAAAAAGTTTTCGGACTTTTAGTTTATTTTTTGAGTGGTTGAGAGTTTAATAGAGATCGTAGATCTCAGTGAGTTTGTTTAGTGTGAGTGAGTTTTAGTAAGAGGTTGGTTAGACCTCTTTTGAGGTCTACTGGCCTCTGAGTGGCTGAGAATATAATATATACAGGTAGAACTATTTTGCCATGCTACTATTAGATCCAAGAAATACCATGGAAATAGATACAGAAATAGCGGCTGCTACAGCCCAGAACAAATGCTATATGCAAGCTGCAAACAAAACCTATGCACAAGCAGCAACCAATAACGATAACGCATACGACTATAGCGCCCTAAATAATACTCTCTTATGTAAGGTTAACGCTAAAATTAGCGACAACGATTTCTTAGTTGCTATTGAAGAGGCCGGATATGATAAATACCTATTCGGATACCAACAAATCCGTAACGGCTCAATAATTGAGATCGTTATGAAAAACGACAAAATTAAAAAAACGATTCTTGAAAAAGGATTAAATATTAATGGTGTAAACCACCGATTCTACCAATCTACTCCATCGAGAAACATTAGTAAAAAGGTAACTGTTTCCATCCTCGGGTTACCAATTGAAAAAAGTAATTATCCTGCTGGTAAATTTCTAGAACAGCTCGGATACGGAAAACATATTAAAACTAAACCCATATTTAAAAAAACACCAAACAACAAAACGCTCTATTACTCCGGCATCATAGTTGCGATTATGGACAAATTAGAAAAACCAATTCCAAGGTTTATAAAACTGAATGGGTATGAGGTTAGAGCAATCTACAACGGCCAGGAAGATGTGGGAAAGCCACAAAACAAAGTAAACCCGAATCAGAAAAACGAAGACAAAGTTGTTTGCGAATCAACTAGTAGCATTCACCAAGTTATACCACCTGTAGAAACACAAAATCGGAATATTATTAAAACGACCGAGGATATGGGAATAGAAAAGGAAACGAATGAACATGAGAAGAATTTAGAAATACAAATAACAGTAGAAAATATAGAACTTCAGGCAGCAAACGAAAACAGAATTAGTAAAAACGATAAAGATAATAGCGAAGTCGATGAAAGAAATGAAAATGATAATGAACAGGATAGTAGTAAAGTAAGTGATATAGCTAAGAGTAAAAATGCTGATGGCCAAAGTGAAAAAGATGTCTTCAGCAAAGAAGATGACAATCTGGACAACGTGGAAATACCTACAGAATATAGACACATGTCACATATAGACAAGGTCAATTATAACTGGAAGACCTTTAAAAATTTTGACCGACTAAACTGTAGCAAGGAAGAATTACTAAAATTTAAAGCCTTTAAGAAACTCGAATGGCAACAATATAACACTGCAAAAATGAATTACTATAAATCACTCAAAGATCTGGAAAAAAAAATAGGAAAAATTACACCACTTATTTTCGAAAAAATGGACTCCAGTGAAATATATTCATTTAATATGAAAGAATTTAAAAATTTTAACATCAAAACCGCAGATAACACCGAAAAGACAAAATATACTGCTTGTAAAAGGGCAGAATGGAAACAACGAAAGAAGGAATTTTTCCAATATATTAAAGATCATGAAAGAAAACAAGAAGAACGTAATTTAAAAAAGCAAACGTATCTAGCCAAGAGAGCAAAAATAACACCTTAAAAATAAAATTAAAAAGCAGCATTAAATAAAAAAATTTTAAACAAAACAATTAAAAAAGTATTAAACAAAAAATTATGATGTTATAATGTCGCATCCAAGAGCTACCTTATTAACATTATTTAACTTGAAAAAATATATCAACAAAAATAAAAATATAAAATTAACAAAACATAATAAAAATATAAAACAATTAAAACAAAAACAAAAAAATATAAAATAAATAATCAACCTACTAGGGCCTTGGACTAGTTGGTGGATAAAAGAAAAAAAAAAAAAAAAAAAAAAAAAAAAAGTATCTGTTCTTATCAGTTTAATATCTGGTACGCCGGCACAGTCCGGCTCATATATTAATCTGATTTTTGGCATTAGGTCATGGGATCATAGGTTTACCTTGCCCTGACCACGGGTTGCCTCGGCTTTGCACTACTGCTGAGCGCGGCCCAGATTGGAAAAAAGAAAATATCTTCACTTTCAGAGTGTCTAACATCGCTAATGGTCTCAGCTGCTGCTGCTGATGATGCTGCTGATGATGACGACGACGAAAATGATTAGACGTTCTAATTCAAACCACAAGTACATTGTTGAAGACGGCGTCAGTCCGACTATGTCTGCAGTGTTCAGTTATCGCTTCTCGGCCTAATGGCTAAGATCAAGTGTAGTATCTGTTCTTATCAGTTTAATATCTGGTACGCCGGCACAGTCCGGCTCATATATTAATCTGATTTTTGGCATTAGGTCATGGGATCATAGGTTTACCTTGCCCTGACCACGGGTTGCCTCGGCTTTGCACTACTGCTGAGCGCGGCCCAGATTGGAAAAAAGAAAATATCTTCACTTTCAGAGTGTCTAACATCGCTAATGGTCTCAGCTGCTGCTGCTGATGATGCTGCTGATGATGACGACGACGAAAATGATTAGACGTTCTAATTCAAACCACAAGTACATTGTTGAAGACGGCGTCAGTCCGACTATGTCTGCAGTGTTCAGTTATCGCTTCTCGGCCTAATGGCTAAGATCAAGTGTAGTATCTGTTCTTGATTCTTAGCTTAATTAGGCTAGTTAGTGATCCTAACTAGTATAAAGAAGGTCTACTGGCCTTCTTAGTGTTTAGTGAGTATTACCTTGCCCCTTCCACGGGTTGCAAGGACAAGTGGTATTAGAGTGTAATTTGGTTTTTTTAGTGTATTGAGTGACTGAGAGGCTTTAAGGATCGTAGATCCTAGTGAGTTAAAGTGAGTGTGTGTGAGTATAAAGAGGTTGGTTAGACCTCCCTAGAGGTCTACTGGCCTCAGAGCGTCCGAGTGGCTAAGAGTGTATTATATATAGTTAGTACTATTTACCATGTTACAAATCGACCCAAAAACGTCCATGGAGGTAGTTACTGATATTGGTGCTGCTACAGCCCATACTAATGCTTATGCACAGGCTCATCATAGAACCTATGCACAAGTTACAACAAACAACAACTCTATAAACGAGTATAATTCCCTTAAACATACCATTCTGTGTAAAGTCAATACTAAAATCAGTGACAACGAGTTTTTATTAGCTATTGAAGAGGCTGGATACGATAAACACCTATTTGGGTACCAACAGTTTCGTAATGGCTCATTTATTGAAATTGTAATGAAAAATGATTTAGCCAAACATAAAATTCTTGAAAAAGGTCTAAAAATAAACGGCATACACCATCAATTTTACCCCTCAACTCCAAGTAGAAATATAAGTAAAAGAGTGACGATTTCAATACTCGGTCTACCAATTGAAAAAAGCAGTTTCCCAGCTGGAAAGTATCTTGAAGAGCTGGGATATGGAAAGCACCTACGTACTAAACCTTTATTTAGAAGTACACCTAAAAACAAAACCCCATATTACTCCGGTATTATAGTTGTGATTATGGACAACCTTCAAAAGCCAATCCCTAGATTCATTAATTTAAATGGATATGAAGTCAGGGCAATTTATAACGGACAAGAAGATGTTGGAAGACCACATAAAAATTGCACGACAAATCAGCAAAATGAACAAAACGATTGTAACAAACCAACTAGTAATAGTCCCTTAGACACAACTTTGATGCAAATACAAAATGAAAGTCATGTTAAAATAACCGAGAGCATGGATGAAATAAACGAAGTAAAGGAATATAAAGAGAAAGCTCAAGCACAACCATTAGAAACAGCCATAGAATCCCAACTGAAAACAACCCTCGAAAGTATAATAATGAACGAAAATGAGAGCATTAAAACCAATGAAAACAAAAAGGTAGCAAATATAGATAACAAACAGGATAGTAAAAAAGAGGATAGTGTTAAGAATGTTAAAGAAGATAACGATAATAGTAATGATGAATATGATAGTAGTGATGACGGTGACATTAGAGATGACGATAATAGTGATGGTGACGATGGTAGTTATGATGACGACAGTGATGAAGATAGTAGTGAAGAAGAGTGTAAAGTTCCCGTAGAATTTCTTAAAATGCATCATATCGAAAAAGTGGATTTTAACTGGAGACGATTCAAGAACTTTGATCGTTTAAATTGCAGTAATAAAGAACTAAAAGAATTTAAAACGTATAAAAAACTTGAATGGCTAGAGTACGAAAGAGCTAACAGAAAGTATAAAGCAATAGACGAAAAAGTAAAACTTAATAAAAATCTTGTACCAGCTGCATTTCAACAAATGGATTCCGGTGAAATGTATGCTCACAACATAAAAGAATTCCAGAACTTTAATAGAAAGACTGCTGAGAAAACTGAAAGGACTAGATATACAGCCTGTAAAAAGGCAGAGTGGGAACAGCGAAAAAAAGAGCATTTACATTTTCACCCTTACCATGAAAAGAAACAAAAAGAGCGTTATCTAAAAAAAGAAGTCTATCACTCAAAAAGGCTCAAATTAACACCACTAACAGAAGACCAAAAACTCACTTAAAATCAAAATTAAAAAAAAAATATATATATATAAATCCTAAAAAAATATAAACAACGATATAAACAGACTTAAACCTAATCAAAATAAAAAAAAAAAAAAAAAAAAAAAAAAATAAAATAAAATAAAAATATAAAACTTCATATAAACAAATAAAAAATATAAAAACTGTAACCCGTTAAACGGTTTAAATGGAAAAAAAAAAAAAAAAAAAAAAAAAAAAAGTATCTGTTCTTATCAGTTTAATATCTGGTACGCCGGCACAGTCCGGCTCATATATTAATCTGATTTTTGGCATTAGGTCATGGGATCATAGGTTTACCTTGCCCTGACCACGGGTTGCCTCGGCTTTGCACTACTGCTGAGCGCGGCCCAGATTGGAAAAAAGAAAATATCTTCACTTTCAGAGTGTCTAACATCGCTAATGGTCTCAGCTGCTGCTGCTGATGATGCTGCTGATGATGACGACGACGAAAATGATTAGACGTTCTAATTCAAACCACAAGTACATTGTTGAAGACGGCGTCAGTCCGACTATGTCTGCAGTGTTCAGTTATCGCTTCTCGGCCTAATGGCTAAGATCAAGTGTAGTATCTGTTCTTATCAGTTTAATATCTGGTACGCCGGCACAGTCCGGCTCATATATTAATCTGATTTTTGGCATTAGGTCATGGGATCATAGGTTTACCTTGCCCTGACCACGGGTTGCCTCGGCTTTGCACTACTGCTGAGCGCGGCCCAGATTGGAAAAAAGAAAATATCTTCACTTTCAGAGTGTCTAACATCGCTAATGGTCTCAGCTGCTGCTGCTGATGATGCTGCTGATGATGACGACGACGAAAATGATTAGACGTTCTAATTCAAACCACAAGTACATTGTTGAAGACGGCGTCAGTCCGACTATGTCTGCAGTGTTCAGTTATCGCTTCTCGGCCTAATGGCTAAGATCAAGTGTAGTATCTGTTCTTATCTTAGTTTAATTAGGCGAGCTAGTGATCCATACTTGTATAAAGAAGGTCTACTGGCCTTCTGAGTGTATTGAGTGTTACCTTGCTCCCTCCACGGGTTGCAAGGCCAAGTTTTTCTGAAAAAGTTTTCGGACTTTTAGTTTATTTTTTGAGTGGTTTTATAGAGATCGTAGATCTCAGTGAGTTTTTTTGGTGTGAGTGAGTTTTAGTAAGAGGTTGGTTAGACCTCTTTTGAGGTCTACTGGCCTCTGAGTGGCTGAGAATATAATATATACAGGTAGAACTATTTAGCCATGCTACTATTAGATCCAAGAAATACCATGGAAATAGATACAGAAATAGCGGCTGCTACAGCCCAGAACAAATGCTATATGCAAGCTGCAAACAAAACCTATGCACAAGCAGCAACCAATAACGATAACGCATACGACTATAGCGCCCTAAATAATACTCTCTTATGTAAGGTTAACGCTAAAATTAGCGACAACGATTTCTTAGTTGCTATTGAAGAGGCCGGATATGATAAATACCTATTCGGATACCAACAAATCCGTAACGGCTCAATAATTGAGATCGTTATGAAAAACGACAAAATTAAAAAAACGATTCTTGAAAAAGGATTAAATATTAATGGTGTAAACCACCGATTCTACCAATCTACTCCATCGAGAAACATTAGTAAAAAGGTAACTGTTTCCATCCTCGGGTTACCAATTGAAAAAAGTAACTATCCTGCTGGTAAACTTCTAGAGCAGCTCGGATACGGAAAACATATTAGAACTAAACCAATATTTAAAAAAACACCAAACAACAAAACGCTCTATTACTCCGGTATCATAGTTGCGATTATGGACAAATTAGAAAAACCAATCCCAAGGTTTATAAAACTGAATGGGTATGAGGTTAGGGCAATCTACAACGGCCAGGAAGATGTGGGAAAGCCACAAAACAAAGTAAACAAGAATCAGAAAAACGAAGACAAAGTTGTTTGCAAATCACCTAGTAGCATTCCCCAAGTTATACCACCTCTAGGAACACAAAATCAGAACATTATTAAAACGACCGAGGAGAAGGGAATAGAAAAGGAAACGAATGAACATGAGAAGAATTTAGAAATACAAATAACAGTAGAAAATATAGCACTTCAGGCAGCAAACGAAAACAAATTTAGTAAAAACGATGAAGATAATAGCGAAGTCGATGAAAGAAATGAAGATGATAATGAACAGGATAGTAGTAAAGTAAGTGATATAGCTAAGAGTAAAGATGCTGATGGCCAAAGTGAAAAAGATGTCTTTAGCAAAGAAGATGACAATCTGGACAACGTGGAAATACCTACAGAATATAGACACATGTCACATATAGACAAAGTCAATTATAACTGGAAGAGCTTTAAAAATTTTGACCGACTAAACTGTAGCAAGGAAGAATTATTAAAATTCAAAGCCTTTAAGAAACTCGAATGGGAACAATATAACACTGCAAAAATGAATAAATATAAATCACTCAAAGACCTAGAAAAAAAAATAGGAAAACTTACACCACTTGGTTTCGAAAAAATGGACTCCAGTGAAATATACTCATTTAATATGAAAGAATTTAAAAATTTTAACATCAATACCGCAAATATAAATGAAAAGACAAAATATATTGCTTGTAAGAGAGCAGAATGGAAACAACGAAAAAAGGAATTTTTTCAATATATTAAAGATCATGAAAGAAAACAAGAAGAACGTAATTTAAAAAAGCAAACGTATCATGCCAAGAGAGCAAAAATAACACCTTAAGAAGAAAATTAAAAAGCGACATTAAATAAAAAACAAATTTAAAGAAAACAATTAAAAAAGTATTAAACAAAAAATTATGATGTTATAATGTCGCATCCAAGAGCTACCTTATTAACATTATGTTACTTAAAAAAATATATCAACAAAAATAAAAATATAAAATTAACAAAACATAATAAAAATATATAACAATTAAAACAAAAATAAAAAATATAAAATAAATAATCAACCTACTAGGGCCTTGGACTAGTTGGTAGATAATAGAAAAAAAAAAAAAAAAAAAAAAAAAAAAGTATCTGTTCTTATCAGTTTAATATCTGGTACGCCGGCACAGTCCGGCTCATATATTAATCTGATTTTTGGCATTAGGTCATGGGATCATAGGTTTACCTTGCCCTGACCACGGGTTGCCTCGGCTTTGCACTACTGCTGAGCGCGGCCCAGATTGGAAAAAAGAAAATATCTTCACTTTCAGAGTGTCTAACATCGCTAATGGTCTCAGCTGCTGCTGCTGATGATGCTGCTGATGATGACGACGACGAAAATGATTAGACGTTCTAATTCAAACCACAAGTACATTGTTGAAGACGGCGTCAGTCCGACTATGTCTGCAGTGTTCAGTTATCGCTTCTCGGCCTAATGGCTAAGATCAAGTGTAGTATCTGTTCTTATCAGTTTAATATCTGGTACGCCGGCACAGTCCGGCTCATATATTAATCTGATTTTTGGCATTAGGTCATGGGATCATAGGTTTACCTTGCCCTGACCACGGGTTGCCTCGGCTTTGCACTACTGCTGAGCGCGGCCCAGATTGGAAAAAAGAAAATATCTTCACTTTCAGAGTGTCTAACATCGCTAATGGTCTCAGCTGCTGCTGCTGATGATGCTGCTGATGATGACGACGACGAAAATGATTAGACGTTCTAATTCAAACCACAAGTACATTGTTGAAGACGGCGTCAGTCCGACTATGTCTGCAGTGTTCAGTTATCGCTTCTCGGCCTAATGGCTAAGATCAAGTGTAGTATCTGTTCTTATCTTAGTTTAATTAGGCGAGCTAGTGATCCATACTTGTATAAAGAAGGTCTACTGGCCTTCTGAGTGTATTGAGTGTTACCTTGCTCCCTCCACGGGTTGCAAGGCCAAGTTTTTCTGAAAAAGTTTTCGGACTTTTAGTTTATTTTTTGAGTGGTGAGAGTTTATAGAGATCGTAGATCTCAGTGAGTTTTTTTGGTGTGAGTGAGTTTTAGTAAGAGGTTGGTTAGACCTCTTTTGAGGTCTACTGGCCTCTGAGTGGCTGAGAATATAATATATACAGGTAGAACTATTTAGCCATGCTACTATTAGATCCAAGAAATACCATGGAAATAGATACAGAAATAGCGGCTGCTACAGCCCAGAACAAATGCTATATGCAAGCTGCAAACAAAACCTATGCACAAGCAGCAACCAATAACGATAACGCATACGACTATAGCGCCCTAAATAATACTCTCTTATGTAAGGTTAACGCTAAAATTAGCGACAACGATTTCTTAGTTGCTATTGAAGAGGCCGGATATGATAAATACCTATTCGGATACCAACAAATCCGTAACGGCTCAATAATTGAGATCGTTATGAAAAACGACAAAATTAAAAAAACGATTCTTGAAAAAGGATTAAATATTAATGGTGTAAACCACCGATTCTACCAATCTACTCCATCGAGAAACATTAGTAAAAAGGTAACTGTTTCCATCCTCGGGTTACCAATTGAAAAAAGTAACTATCCTGCTGGTAAACTTCTAGAGCAGCTCGGATACGGAAAACATATTAGAACTAAACCAATATTTAAAAAAACACCAAACAACAAAACGCTCTATTACTCCGGTATCATAGTTGCGATTATGGACAAATTAGAAAAACCAATCCCAAGGTTTATAAAACTGAATGGGTATGAGGTTAGGGCAATCTACAACGGCCAGGAAGATGTGGGAAAGCCACAAAACAAAGTAAACAAGAATCAGAAAAACGAAGACAAAGTTGTTTGCAAATCACCTAGTAGCATTCCCCAAGTTATACCACCTCTAGGAACACAAAATCAGAACATTATTAAAACGACCGAGGAGAAGGGAATAGAAAAGGAAACGAATGAACATGAGAAGAATTTAGAAATACAAATAACAGTAGAAAATATAGCACTTCAGGCAGCAAACGAAAACAAATTTAGTAAAAACGATGAAGATAATAGCGAAGTCGATGAAAGAAATGAAGATGATAATGAACAGGATAGTAGTAAAGTAAGTGATATAGCTAAGAGTAAAGATGCTGATGGCCAAAGTGAAAAAGATGTCTTCAGCAAAGAAGATGACAATCTGGACAACGTGGAAATACCTACAGAATATAGACACATGTCACATATAGACAAAGTCAATTATAACTGGAAGAGCTTTAAAAATTTTGACCGACTAAACTGTAGCAAGGAAGAATTACTAAAATTCAAAGCCTTTAAGAAACTCGAATGGGAACAATATAACACTGCAAAAATGAATAAATATAAATCACTCAAAGACCTAGAAAAAAAAATAGGAAAACTTACACCACTTGGTTTCGAAAAAATGGACTCCAGTGAAATATACTCATTTAATATGAAAGAATTTAAAAATTTTAACATCAATACCGCAAATATAAATGAAAAGACAAAATATATTGCTTGTAAGAGAGCAGAATGGAAACAACGAAAAAAGGAATTTTTCCAATATATTAAAGATCATGAAAGAAAACAAGAAGAACGTAATTTAAAAAAGCAAACGTATCATGCCAAGAGAGCAAAAATAACACCTTAAGAAGAAAATTAAAAAGCGACATTAAATAAAAAACAAATTTAAAGAAAACAATTAAAAAAGTATTAAACAAAAAATTATGATGTTATAATGTCGCATCCAAGAGCTACCTTATTAACATTATGTTACTTAAAAAAATATATCAACAAAAATAAAAATATAAAATTAACAAAACATAATAAAAATATATAACAATTAAAACAAAAATAAAAAATATAAAATAAATAATCAACCTACTAGGGCCTTGGACTAGTTGGTAGATAATAGAAAAAAAAAAAAAAAAAAAAAAAAAAAAAAAAAAAAGTATCTGTTCTTATCAGTTTAATATCTGGTACGCCGGCACAGTCCGGCTCATATATTAATCTGATTTTTGGCATTAGGTCATGGGATCATAGGTTTACCTTGCCCTGACCACGGGTTGCCTCGGCTTTGCACTACTGCTGAGCGCGGCCCAGATTGGAAAAAAGAAAATATCTTCACTTTCAGAGTGTCTAACATCGCTAATGGTCTCAGCTGCTGCTGCTGATGATGCTGCTGATGATGACGACGACGAAAATGATTAGACGTTCTAATTCAAACCACAAGTACATTGTTGAAGACGGCGTCAGTCCGACTATGTCTGCAGTGTTCAGTTATCGCTTCTCGGCCTAATGGCTAAGATCAAGTGTAGTATCTGTTCTTATCAGTTTAATATCTGGTACGCCGGCACAGTCCGGCTCATATATTAATCTGATTTTTGGCATTAGGTCATGGGATCATAGGTTTACCTTGCCCTGACCACGGGTTGCCTCGGCTTTGCACTACTGCTGAGCGCGGCCCAGATTGGAAAAAAGAAAATATCTTCACTTTCAGAGTGTCTAACATCGCTAATGGTCTCAGCTGCTGCTGCTGATGATGCTGCTGATGATGACGACGACGAAAATGATTAGACGTTCTAATTCAAACCACAAGTACATTGTTGAAGACGGCGTCAGTCCGACTATGTCTGCAGTGTTCAGTTATCGCTTCTCGGCCTAATGGCTAAGATCAAGTGTAGTATCTGTTCTTGATTCTTAGTTTATTTAGGCGAGCTTGTGATCCTAACTAGTATAAAGAAGGTCTACTGGCCTTCTTAGTGTTTAGTGAGTATTACCTTGCCCCTTCCACGGGTTGCAAGGAAAAGTGATTTAAGAGTGTAATTTGTTTTTTTAGAGTATTGAGTGACTGAGAGGCTATAAGGATCGTAGATCCCAGTGTGTTTAAAAGAGTGTGTGTTAGTATAAAGAGGTTAGTTAGACCTCCCTAGAGGTCTACTGGCCTCAGAGCGTCCGAGTGGCTAAGAGTGTATTATTTATAGTTAGTACTATTTACCATGTTACAAATCGACCCAAAAACGTCCATGGAAGTAGTTACTGATAATGGTGCTGCTACAGCCCATACTAATGCTTATGCACAGGCTCATCACAGAACCTATGCACAAGTTACAACAAACAGCAACTCTATAAACGAGTATAATTCCCTTAAAAATACCATTCTGTGTAAAGTCAATACTAAAATCAGTGACAACGAGTTTTTATTAGCTATTGAAGAGGCCGGATACGATAAACACCTATTTGGGTACCAACAATTTCGTAATGGCTCGTTTATTGAGATCGTAATGAAAAATGATTTAGCCAAACATAAAATTCTTGAAAAAGGTCTGAAAATAAACGGCATACACCATCAATTCTACACTTCCACTCCAAGTAGAAATATAAGTAAAAGAGTGACGATTTCAATACTCGGTCTACCAATTGAAAAAAGCAGTTTCCCAGCTGGAAAGTATCTTGAAGAGCTGGGATATGGAAAGCACCTACGTACTAAACCTTTATTTAGACGTACACCTAAAAACAAAACCCCATATTACTCCGGTATTATAGTTGTGATTATGGACAACCTTCAAAAGCCAATCCCTAGATTCATTAATTTAAATGGATATGAAGTTAGGGCAATTTATAACGGACAAGAAGATGTTGGAAGACCACATAAAAATTATACGACAAATCAGCAAAATGAACAGAACGAATGTAACAAACCAACTAGTAATAGTCCCTTAGACACAGCTTTGATGCAAATACAAAATGAAAATCATGTTAATATAACCGAAAGCATCGATAAAATAAACGAAGTAAAGGAATATAAAGAGAAAGAACAAGCACAACCATTAGAAACAGCCATAGAATCCCAACTGAAAACAACCCCCGAAAGTATAATAATGAACGAAAATGATAGCATTAAAACCAATGAAAACAAAAAGGTAGCAAATGGAGTTAACAGCCAGGATAGTAAAAAAGAGGATAGTGTTAAGAATGATAAAGGAGATGACGATAATAGTAATGATAAATATGATAGTAGTGATGACGGTGACAGTAGAGATGACAATGTTAGTAGTGGTGACGATGGTAGTTATGATGACGACAGTGATGATGATAGTAGTGAAGAAGAGTGTGAAGTTCCCGTAGAATTTCTTAAAATGCACCATATCGAAAGAGTAGATTTTAACTGGAGACGATTCAAGAACTTTGATCGTCTAAATTGCAGTAATGAAGACCTAATAGAATTTAAAACATATAAAAAACTTGAATGGCTACAGTTCGAAAGAGCTAACACGAAGTATAAAGCAATAGACGAAAAAGTAAATCTTAATAAAATTGTTATACCATCTGCATTTCAACAAATGGATTCCGGAGAAATGTATGCTTACAACATAAAAGAATTCCAGAACTTTGATAAAATGACTGCTGAAAGAAGTGAAAGGTATAGATATACAGCTTGTAGAAAAGCAGAGTGGGAACAGCGAAAAAAAGAGCATTCGCAGTTTCACCCTTACCACGAAAAGAAACAAAAAGAGCGTGATCTGAAAAAAGAAGCCTATCACTCAAAAAAGCTCAAATTAACGCCAGTAACAGAAGATCAAAAACTCACTTAAAATCAAAATAAAAATAAAAAATATATAAATCCTAAAAAAAGTATAAACAACAATATAAACAGACTTAAACCTAATCAGAATAATAAAAAAAACAAAATAAAATAAAAATATAAAACTTCATATAAACAAATAAAAAATATAAAAACTGTAACCCGTTAAACGGTTTAGAAAAAACAAAAAAAAAAAAAAAAAAAAGTATCTGTTCTTATCAGTTTAATATCTGGTACGCCGGCACAGTCCGGCTCATATATTAATCTGATTTTTGGCATTAGGTCATGGGATCATAGGTTTACCTTGCCCTGACCACGGGTTGCCTCGGCTTTGCACTACTGCTGAGCGCGGCCCAGATTGGAAAAAAGAAAATATCTTCACTTTCAGAGTGTCTAACATCGCTAATGGTCTCAGCTGCTGCTGCTGATGATGCTGCTGATGATGACGACGACGAAAATGATTAGACGTTCTAATTCAAACCACAAGTACATTGTTGAAGACGGCGTCAGTCCGACTATGTCTGCAGTGTTCAGTTATCGCTTCTCGGCCTAATGGCTAAGATCAAGTGTAGTATCTGTTCTTATCAGTTTAATATCTGGTACGCCGGCACAGTCCGGCTCATATATTAATCTGATTTTTGGCATTAGGTCATGGGATCATAGGTTTACCTTGCCCTGACCACGGGTTGCCTCGGCTTTGCACTACTGCTGAGCGCGGCCCAGATTGGAAAAAAGAAAATATCTTCACTTTCAGAGTGTCTAACATCGCTAATGGTCTCAGCTGCTGCTGCTGATGATGCTGCTGATGATGACGACGACGAAAATGATTAGACGTTCTAATTCAAACCACAAGTACATTGTTGAAGACGGCGTCAGTCCGACTATGTCTGCAGTGTTCAGTTATCGCTTCTCGGCCTAATGGCTAAGATCAAGTGTAGTATCTGTTCTTATCAGTTTAATATCTGGTACGCCGGCACAGTCCGGCTCATATATTAATCTGATTTTTGGCATTAGGTCATGGGATCATAGGTTTACCTTGCCCTGACCACGGGTTGCCTCGGCTTTGCACTACTGCTGAGCGCGGCCCAGATTGGAAAAAAGAAAATATCTTCACTTTCAGAGTGTCTAACATCGCTAATGGTCTCAGCTGCTGCTGCTGATGATGCTGCTGATGATGACGACGACGAAAATGATTAGACGTTCTAATTCAAACCACAAGTACATTGTTGAAGACGGCGTCAGTCCGACTATGTCTGCAGTGTTCAGTTATCGCTTCTCGGCCTAA
>NC_061161.1:8489531-9020861 GCF_022113875.1 Hydra vulgaris | reverse complement strand
AACAGATACTACACTTGATCTTAGCCATTAGGCCGAGAAGCGATAACTGACCACTGCAGACATAGTCGGACAGACGCCGTCTTCAACAATGTACTTGTGGTTTGCATTAGTACGTCAAATCATTTTTGTCATCGTCATCATCAGCAGCATCATCATCAGCAGCAGCTGAGACCATCGGCGATGTTAGACACTCTAAATGTCAAAAAATTTCAATTATTTTCATTCTGGGCCGCGCTCAGCAGTAGTGCAAAGCCGAGGCAACCCGTGGTCAGGGCAAGGTAAACCTATGATCCCATGACCTAATGCCAAAAATCAGATTAATATATGAGCCGGACTGTGCCGGCGTACCAGATATTAAACTGTTAAGAACAGATACTTTTTTTTTTTTTTTTTTTTTTTTTTTTTTTTTTTTTTTTTTTCAAGATATATACATATATTTCGTTATAAAGTAATTACAACACGGGACTATTTACAAAGAGGGGGGAAATTGTATTTAAAATAGTATGTATTTCAGACTTTTTTTGTTTCTGTTATTTTGTTTTTGTTATTTATATTTATTTAACTTAATCAGCTGTTGTGGTTGTATATAAAACGAAAAACGAAAACGAAAAAACGAAAAAGTTTGAAATGAACCACAACAGGTTTTCCGTATATAGAAAATAGTTATAAAATAAAACATAAAGTTTCCAAGTTTAAAATATATATGTCTGGCTATTACCCCAGACGGTTATAATCAATACACACATCCATCATTGCCACCGGGCTTTGCAGGACATGTTCGTTTTTTATATTTTCGTAATGTTTAAAAAATATAGTGCTGGCCATTAAGCCTCGCATTTAAAAAATAAAAGCCTGCCCGTCGCACCCACAGGGGCTGCTGGGGGCATGCGTTTCGTGAATAATATAAATAACATAATCTCAAAGTCATGGCTGAAGACCCCATTCTATAACAGGAAATTTAAGTTGCCGTTAGAGTTTTCACTAATGGCACTGTTAATTGAAAATATTTCGTGGAATTTTTCCACATTGTTTTGTCTCAAAAATTTGTTATAATTTATTTGCCATATTTTTCTAATTTCTTTTTTAATTACCTCAACAATTCTTGCAGAGGGTATGGTTTTGTTTTCTTTAACTTTCATATTTCTAGCCCACCATAACTTTGAAGTTATTACGTGAGTTAGGGTAGTAATTATTTTAGCAGTGTAGTCCTTTCTAGACAAATGGTCCATATTTGTCAGAAATACCGCACGGACCAAATTAAAGTTTTGCTCTGTTAGAAGCTTTTCGTATGTGTTTTTGAAAGCCTTCCACACCGATCTGGCTTTCTTGCAATTGATGAAGGGGTGTAACGTGTTTTCCACTGCATCGCAGGTTTTGCAATTAGCGTTTCCCCGTCCTCTGTTCTTCCTCCAACTCTGAATTTTTTCGAGTGTTGGAAGCGAATTTGTCAAAATTCTCCAGAGGACGTTTTTGCTGGGTCCGCTGGCATAGGAGTTAAAACTTCTCTCCCATATTTTTTTCCACACAAGAGATTTTTGAAGCTTTGCATCCCATGCCATTTGTAGTTTTAGGATGTTTGAGTTTTCGTCAAACTTGTTGACGAGCGTATATATATTTTTAGAGTTTTTGGATTTTAATTCAAAAATTTTATCATTACTTTTAATGGTCTCAACAACATCTTTGTAATAAAAAGGAATATCATTAATTGCTTTTGGAAAGTTGTTTCTCGTAAGAAACAACCATTGTGGGTGTTTTGTCCTTGCCCTTTTAGTTAGATGGTGGGCTAGATAGTAGTTTTGGATAAAGCAAGACTCGTGAGAGTTTTCTTGTTCCTTTATCAAAAACATGTGTTTGGTTCTGAGGGCTAAGCATTGCTTTTTGGTGTCAAGAATGCCTAGTCCTCCTTTTTCAACGGGTAGGTTTAGGATGTCATATTTCAAGGGTTGCGCGTAGTCGCTTTGCCAAAGGTATGCGGATATTTCTTTTTTTATCTGTTTTGTGGTTATTTCGTTGATTGGGAAACTGTTAGCCACGAACCATACCTTTGAGAGTGCAAGCGTGTTTACAAATACACCTTTGCATCTCAAAGATATGTTTCGGTATTTAAAATTTTGAACTTTTTTCCTAAAGCTTTCAACGGCTTTCTTCCAATTTACGCTAGCGGTGTAAGCAAGGTCGGTGTGGAAGGTTATGCCTAGAATTTTGATGCCTGTAGCGTTGCACCAGTTAATGTTAAAACATTTTTGTTTCAACAATCTGGCTGTGTTTTCGTAGTGGATGTAATTGAAACCACCCAACGCCAGGCCTTTAGTTTTATTTTTGTTTATGTTTGATCCTGAGGCTTCTTCGAAGTTGTCCAGCGTTTCGAAAACGCTTTCGATCGACTTCGGGTTCCTCAGGAACATCGTGGTGTCATCCGCATATTGCGAGACTTTCAGTTTGTTTTTTGTTCCTGGAAGAGGAATGCCGTCCACATCAGGATTATTCCTGATGTCGAGGGCCAGCGACTCCACCGCCAGGCAGTAAAGCATGAGGGATATCGGGTCTCCCTGACGAACCCCTCTGCTTATACTGAACGGTTTGCTCATGTAGCCGTTATTTAAAATGATTGATTGCGTGTTTTTCATTGTTTGTTCTATGGCGGTAATAAATTTTTCGCCTAAGTTAAATTTTTTTAGTGTTTTGACCAGGAAATTCCTGTCAATTTTATCGAAGGCTTTTTCCTGGTCAATTGTCATCAGTACACTATCGATATTTTTCTCGTTAGTGTATTGTATTAGGTCTCTAACCAGACAGATGTTCGAGAATATATTTCGTCCCGGTACCGAGCACGTTTGCGAAGGACCGAGGATAGAGTTGAGTACCTTTGATAGCCTCAAGGCGAGGGCTTTTGTGGCTATTTTATAGTCCGCGCACAGCAAGGATATCGGTCGCCAGTTCTCCAGCGCCGTTAAGTCCCCGTCCTTAGGGAGGAGACTTATAAGCGCCGTCCTCTGGGTCCATGACAGCTCGTTGTTCACTTCGAAGACACTAGCGTTCATAAGAACGGTAAGTTCTTCGCCGTAAATATCCCAGCATTCTTGATAGAATTCTGCGGGGAGGCCGTCTATCCCTGGTGTTTTGCCTTTGTTTAAAGACATGGCTGCGTTTAAAAGCTCCTCACTGCTAAATGGGATGTTTAGAAACGCATTTTGATCATCAGAAAGTGATTTAGTAATGTTTTTTAAAAATTGGTTTTGCTTTTCTAAATTTAGGTGTTTTTTTTTTGTACAAATTTTTGTAATATTTTCTAATTGTTTCAATTATTTTGGTAGTGTCCGTTTGGATGACGTTGCCGTCTTTAATTTGGTTTATGACTTTTTTCTTTTGGTTATTTTTTTCCATTTGAAAGAGAACTTTAGAGGGTTTTTCGCCTTCCTCTGCTAGGGTTTGTTTCGTTCGTACAAAGACGCCCCCATCGCAGAGGAGTTCTTGAAGTTCTAACCTTAGGTCTTCAAGTTTTGCCAAGTCTTTTCCTGGCTTTTGGTTTTCAATTTCAATTTGTTCTCGAATATTTTTTTGTTTTAATTTTAGTTCACGCTTTTTTTTTTTGGAAGTTTCCATAGCAATCAATTTTATGCGGGTTTTTGTAATATCCCACCATTGATTGCTGTTGGTATAACTATTTTTTTTGTTTTTTTGTTTTTCAAAATCGCTTTTTAATTTCGCTTTAAAAGCCTGGTCGCTTAGTAGAGTAGCATTGAGGTGCCAGTAGCCCGGGCCTCTCTCACTCTTGTTATCGAGTTTTAGAGTACAGCCAAACGCTCTGTGATCACTCAGTTTGCTCTCTATTATTGCGCATTCACAGTTCTTTGAGACCATTAAAGGAACATATACTCTATCAATTCTACTTTTGAAACTTTTGTCTGGTTTTTCATAGGTAAAGTCAACTTTGTATGGGTTACTCCTGCGAAATACATCAACCAAAGTAAACTTTTCGCAAAAGCATCCCAAGTTGGCTTTACCTAGACTATTATTTTTATTAAAAAGATCTCCTCCTTCCCTGTCTAGTTGGGGATTTTCAACCATGTTAAAATCACCCGCGAGGATCAAATAATCCGATCCTCGCGCATGCTTCTTAATCTGTTTAAAAAAATTTTCCTTATGTTGCGGATCATTTGGTCCGTATATATTGATTATTCTTATTATTGAATTTTTAAAATTAAAATTGGCAGCAAGAATTCTCCCACTGTCGTCTTGTGTAATTTCATTAAATATTTGTTCACTTTTGGTTAGAATGGCAACACCCCGCTCTTTTTGGTTTCCGTTATTCCAAATAGAGCTACCATTTGTTTGATGTTTCCATTCTATATTCCATTTGTTATTGCTTTCTTCCGTACTATGCGTTTCTTGTAAACATATCACGTCATAGTCCGAATTTTTTAGGAATCGAAAAATTTTGTTGCGTTTGGTCTCAGTTTGGAGCCCATTTACGTTCAGCGTTAGAATTCTTACTTCCATTTTTTAAAAGAGAAAGAAAAAGAAATTTTTTTTTGAATTCTATTTAAAAAGGAGAATCTTATTGAGAATTAAGATTTAAAAACTTAGGTTTAGTTTTAATAAACAAAAGCCGTAAACATAAATAATAATAAGTAACAATTCTCACCGCCATCCGTGTCGTTCTTTTTTCTTTTTATTTTTCGTTTTCCGTTTTGCTCCTGTTCCTACTTTTGCCTCGAGTTGGTTTTTTCTCTTTCGGTTTGTTTCTTGTCCTGAGCCGCCATCGTCGCAAATATTATCTTCTTCGATAGAATCGTCTTCTTCATTTGATGCATCGTCGTTCATGCATTGGTCATTAAGGTTTTGATGCTCACAATCGGTTTTTAAGTCTTCGGTGGACGCATTTTCGGATGGTGGATTTGGTGGGTCAGGGAAGATCGAAAGGGTTGCTATTGGTTGGGTGGTTATTGGTATTTCCGACATTGCTGTTGGTGTTTCAGATGTTGATGGTGTTGTTTCAACGATGATTTCGGCAGGTTTTTGGATTGTTGCTTCGGTTGGTTGGTTGGTTGTGTTCGAGGTGGTGGTTGTTGTAGATTGACCAGACTGGTTGTTGTGTTTGATTTTTACGTTATATCCATCGAGGGACAGTTGAGTTGGCATAGGCCTTGGCATGTCTTCCATCACCGCCACGAGGATACCCGAGTAGTAGATTATTCCACTCATAGGGGTTTTCCTCATGACAGGCTTTGTATACACATGCCTGCCGTAGCCCATTTCTTCAAACATTTTCCCGACGACTAAGTTTTTATCCTCAATCGGGAGGCCAAACACAGAAACGTGGATTCTATTGCTTGGCGCTCTGTCGGGGTTAGATTTATGGAATATGTGTTGTTGACGGTTAATAACAAGGCCCCGCTCCATTAAGAGGTTCCTTGTTTTCTCCGTCTTCATCACAATTTCCAACATAGTGTTATTGCGAATTAATTGCAAACCTTCTAAGTCATGCGCCAATCCTTCCTTCTCAAGCGCCATAAGGATGTCGTTTACTGTGGCTTTACTTTGAAGTCGACATAGAAGGGTTTTAGGTAATAATTTCTTTCCGCTTCTTCTTTCATTTGCATTTGTTTCACTGTTTTCGAGTTTGGTTTTAATAGCGTTAGCGTAACTTTTAGTTGAAGTAGCTCCGCTAGGTCCGGTAGATGTTAAATTTTTGGGCAGGGCTTCCGCCTGCCTTGTTTTCGGTTGGTGCTCTCCGTCCGAATCGCTAATATCATCGTCCGACAAGCTGTATGCGATGTTGACGTTGTTGAGTACGATTTCGCCATTCTTCACTTTTTCCATTTTATCGAGGAGTGCTTTCGCAGTGACTTCGGTACACGCAGCCATGACGTATTACCACTACATTAAACTCCTTTTCAAAAGAAAACAAAATTACACCAAAAAACAAAAATCCACTTTTAAAATCGCTGTCTCGGCCAAAATCAAGAACAGATACTACACTTGATCTTAGCCATTAGGCCGAGAAGCGATAACTGACCACTGCAGACATAGTCGGACAGACGCCGTCTTCAACAATGCACTTGTGGTTTGCATTAGTACGTCAAATCATTTTTGTCGTCGTCATCATCAGCAGCATCATCATCAGCAGCAGCTGAGACCATCGGCGATGTTAGACACTCTAAATGTCAAAAAATTTCAATTATTTTCATTCTGGGCCGCGCTCAGCAGTAGTGCAAAGCCGAGGCAACCCGTGGTCAGGGCAAGGTAAACCTATGATCCCATGACCTAATGCCAAAAATCAGATTAATATATGAGCCGGACTGTGCCGGCGTACCAGATATTAAACTGATAAGAACAGATACTTTTTTTTTTTTTTTTTTTTTTTTTTTTTTTTTTTTATTTATTTATTTATTTTTTTTTTAAATGGTGAAAGTTAATTTGTTTGTTGTGTTATCACAAATAGCATTGTTAATTGAGAATATCTCGTGGAAAGTGTTAATGTCTGTTTTTCTAAGGTATTTTTCATATTGGATTGTCCATATATATTTTATTTCTCTTTTAATGTTTGCTATAATATTTGTTGTTGTTATGTTAGTGTTTTCCTTAACAAGCATGTTTCTTGCTTTCCACAATTCTGATGTAATGATGTGTGTTAGGGTTGTTATAATTAAGGCTATGTTGCTTTTTGGATTTTTATCTTTTGTATTAATATGGAAGAGAGTGTGGACAGCATTAAATTTCTTTGATGGGTCTAGTTTCCCATATACGTTTTTATATTTTTTCCATATTGTTCTTGCTTTGGGACAAGCTATAAATGTATGGAGTGTGGTTTCTTTTTGGTTGCAGGTTTTGCATTTATCGTTTCCTCGTCCTCGGTTTTTGCGCCATTTTTTTTGTTTTTCTAGTGTTGGCAGGCTGTTTGTGTGTATTCTCCATAATGTGTTTTTACTTGGTCCCTGAGCGTATGATTTGAAGTTTTTTTCCCATATTTTTTTCCAAGGCATTTGTATTTGTAACTGGTCTTCCCATTTTTTTTCAATAGTTTTTATTGCTTCAGATTCTTTATTATTTAATAGGTGTGTATATAGATTTTTAGTCTTTTTAGGATTGACATGAAATATTGAATTAGTGGATTTAAGGCTTTCGACAACATCCTTATAGTAGAAAGGAATGCTGTTAAGAGACTTAGGAAATTGATTTTTTGTTAGAAATTTCCATTGGGGATGCGTTGTGTTAGCAAATCTTGTTAGATTGTGTGCTAAAAAGTATTTTTGTAGGAAATAAAATGGATGTGGATTTTTAGTTTCCTGCAGAGTGAAGAGATGTTTTAGTCTTAAAGAGAGGCATTGTTTTTGAACGTCTAGAATACCTAGACCACCTTTGTCGACCGATAACGTGAGGATGTCTCTTTTAACGGGCTCAGCATGGTCGCTTTGCCATAGGTATTTAGATGTCTCTTTTTTAATTTTTTTTGCTATTATTTCGTTGATTGGAAATACATTCGCAACAAACCACACTTTTGAGAGTGCAAGCGTATTTAAGAGTATAGCCTTGCACCTTAGTGACACATTTCGGTATTTAAAGTTTTTAGTTTTTTTAGTGAATTTCTCGAGTGAGTTTGACCAGTTTAAGGTTGCAGTATATGCCAGGTCCGTATGGAAGTGCGTTCCTAGGATTTTAATTCCATTTATGTTGGTCCATTGAATATTAAAGTTCTTTTGGTTTAGTAGTTTTGTTGATTTCTCGTATTCTATATAATTAAAGCCCCCAAGGGCCAAGGCTTTTGTCTTAGCTTTATTAATGTTGGACCCTGTGGCTTCTTCAAATTTTTGCAGTATTACGAAAACTCTGTTTATGGAATTAGCATCTCTCAGGAAGAAGGTGGTGTCGTCTGCGTATTGTGTAATTTTAAGTTGAGCTATCGAACCAGGCAAAGGGAACCCATTAATTTTTCGGTTTTTATTTATTTTTAGTGATAGGGACTCAATTGCTATGCAGTAAAGCATTAAGGCTATTGGATCGCCTTGTCTCACTCCTCTTTTTATTTTGAAAGGTTTACCAATGTAGCCGTTAATGAGAATCATGGATTTGGCATGTTCCATAGTACGTTTTATGGCGTTGATAAACTGTTTTCCTAGGTTGAACTTTTCCATAGTTGCATAAAGAAAGTCACGGTCTATTTTATCAAAGGCTTTTTCTTGATCAATGGTTAAGATTAGGCCTTTGATGCTTTTTTCGTTCGAATACTGTATAAGATCTCTAACTAAAAAGAGGTTGTGAAAGATGTTCCTGCCAGGAACTGAGCAAGTTTGGCTTGTACTTAGTATTAGGTTTATTACACGGGACAATCTCAAGGCAAGTGCCTTAGTTATTATTTTGTAGTCCGCACACAGGAGGGATATTGGCCGCCAGTTTTTGAGCTCAGACGTATCTCCTTCCTTAGGGAGAAGACACACAAGAGCCATCTTCTGCGACCAAGAGAATTCTCCTCCTGTGGCGAATACATTATCATTTGCAAGTGCTGTAAATTCATCTCCATAAATTTCCCAACATTCCTGGTAGAGTTCTACCGGAAGACCATCTATTCCAGGGGTCTTACCTTTACTTAGTGAAATCGCAGCTAGAAAAAGTTCTTCACTTGTGAATTTTGTGTTTAGGGTTAAGTTTTGTTCCTCAGTTAAAGATGAGTTAATGTTGTTTAGAAATTTGTTTTGTTTTCTCCTATCTAACATTTTCGGTTTATATAGGTTTTTATAGTATTCTCGTACTATTCTGAGTATATTTACCGTGTCGTAGTAATATGATTCACCTTCTTTTAGCTGTTTAATGTTTTTTTTGTCTTGATTATTTTTTTCCATTTGGAAAAGAGCTTTTGAAGGGTTTTCGCCATCTTCTATAATTTTTTGTTTTGTTCTTACAAAAACACCACGTACCGTTGTTAAAGTTTTTAGCTCTCTTTCCAATATATTAATTTTTCCAAGGTCACGGTTTGCTTTTCCCTTTTCAGTTTCTATTTGTTTTTCGATAAGTAACTTTTTTTTTTTATTTTCTTTATTTTTGAGTGTTGATAGTTTTATTGCAGTATTTTTAATTTCGCTCTTAACTATTTCCCACCATTGATTGGTATTTTCATAGCTTTGTTTTTTGTTTCTTAGTTTTTCGAAAGATTCTTTAAGGTCTACTTTAAAGGTATTATCATGGAGTAATTCTGTATTCAGGTGCCAATACCCTGGGCCCCGTTTGTTTTTATGTTCAAGGGGATAAATGCAGAGGTAGGGCTTGTGATCACTAAAATTTGTATTGAGTATTTTACAGAAAGATGTTGTGTGCTCATTGGTTGTGGCATATATGCGATCAATTCTACTTTTGTAGGATCTGTCTGCCTTTACAAAAGTGAATTCAAAAGCTAGTGGATTTTCCTTACGGAAAGTATCATGCAAATTTTGTTTTTCAATGAAATTTCTTAAATTTTGACTTCCAAGGATATTGTTTTTGTTTAAAGCGTCTCCTCCCTCTCTATCAATGACAGGGTTTTCGACCATATTAAAGTCTCCTGCTAAAAAAGTGAGGTCAGATTTTTTCGAGTGTTTACTTAGTTGACCAAAAAAATTTTCTTTTTCTTGGGGTATGTTTGGTCCGTATATGTTTATGACTCTTATGGTCAGTTTCTGAATTTCAAAAGTCGCTGCAATTATTCTTCCATTTTGATCGCTCGTAATTTCTTTGAAAGATGTTTTTTGTTTTGTTAAAAAGGCAACACCGGCATGATTATTTGTTCCGTTGTGCCAGATCGACGAGCCATTAGTTTTGTTTGCCCACTCATTTGACCATAGCTCGGATTTTTCGTTTGTGCAGTGTGTCTCTTGGAGACAGAAGAGATCACAGTTTTGAGATTCTAGAAATCTCATTATATTGTGCCTTTTGGCATTAATGTTTAGACCGTTGACATTATATGTTAAAATTTTAACAGCCATTTTTATTCTTTTTATTACTTTTTTTTTTTTTTTTTTCATATTTTTATTTGGTTTTTTATTTTATATTTTTATTGTTTTTTTTTTTTTTTTTTTTATTTTGTATTTTTATTTGGTTTTTTTTTTTTTTTATTTTATATTTTTATTTGGTTTTTATTTTATATTTTTATTGGTCTATTTGTTTTGTATTTTTATTTAGTTTTGATATGTATTTATAATTTATTAAACTATTGGGGTCTCTTCTATACGGAATCGTCTCTATGTTAGTTCTTTTAGGGTTTTGATCTTTAGGTTTTTCTTCCGAGGGTTTTCTTTTTTTATTTTTATCTTTTACTTCCGTAAAACCATCACCCTCAGGATCATCTTCCATTTCACTACTGCTATCTTTGTTCTCTTCTACTAGTTTTGTAGAGCTTGTTTCTTTTGGTTTTACCTTGTTTTGTTCTGTTCGTGGTTTTATAGGTATTTTGGTTTTCCTCACAGTTGTTTTTTCATTATTAATTTTATTCTGGGGTTTTATTTGGGATTCTTGTTGTTCTACTTTTTCATTAGTTGTAATTGTTTCTTCCTTAGAGGATTTTGAAGAGATTGTTTCTGATGGAATATTGTTATTTTCTTGTGTTTTTTTTGTATCTGGTTGTCCTGTGTAGATAGCTCTTACATGACAGCCCCTTAGTTTTACAAATCTCGGTATATCTTTATGTAGCTTTTCCATAACAGCCATTAAGGTCCCGGAAAAGTATTGGGTACCTTTAGTTGGTGTTGCTTTCATGATCGGGTATGTTTTTAAATGTTTCCCGTACCCTAGCTCTTCAAGGTCTTTACCTATTTGAGCTAGTTTAGCGGCTATTGGTAGTCCTATGATTGACACGTAAACACGTGTACTAGGTTCACGTTTTGGTGTTGAATGAACAAAACGCTGATGAAACCCATTAATAGTAAGGCCTCTTTCTAAAAGTTTGTTTTTAGCTTTATCGCTCTTCATTACAACTTCTAGGAGCTGTCCCTTTTTGATTAATTGTGCTCCATCAAGTTCTTCATCGAGATTCTCTTCCTCGAGGGCACATAGTACATCGTGAAGAGATATGTTTGTTGAAAGCTTAGAAATTAAGGTATTATCAAGCTTAAAAAAGTCATTAACTTTTTCGTTTTCATTTGAAGACGCAGCTTGAGCATAACTCATTGCTTGCGTAGTTGGGTTATTTTTTTCCTTATTACCCAGGCATAAGTCCTGAGGTAAGTTATCAATTGTATTTTCCATATCATAAACAAGATTATCTGCTTCGGTATTAGTCATACTAGAAAGTTCAGACATTTTTACTTTATAGATATTAAAACACACGCTTGATCACTCAGTACGCACTAACACTCTGTACGCCCCTCACACCTTCTATAAGACTCTCAATACTCACTATACCCTCAATAATCACAATTCACTCTATAAAGGTCGCTAGCTCGTCAAAATGCTAATAAATCAAAAGAGTACCCCTCTTGATCTTAGCCATTAGGCCGAGAAGCAATAACTGACCACTGCAGACATAGTCGGACAGACGCCGTCTTCAACAATGCACTTGTGGTTTGCATTAGTACGTCAAATCATTTTTGTCGTCGTCATCATCAGCAGCATCATCATCAGCAGCAGCTGAGACCATCGGCGATGTTAGACACTCTAAATGTCAAAAAATTTCAATTATTTTCATTCTGGGCCGCGCTCAGCAGTAGTGCAAAGCCGAGGCAACCCGTGGTCAGGGCAAGGTAAACCTATGATCCCATGACCTAATGCCAAAAATCAGATTAATATATGAGCCGGACTGTGCCGGCGTACCAGATATTAAACTGATAAGAACAGATACTACACTTGATCTTAGCCATTAGGCCGAGAAGCGATAACTGACCACTGCAGACATAGTCGGACAGACGCCGTCTTCAACAATGCACTTGTGGTTTGCATTAGTACGTCAAATCATTTTTGTCGTCGTCATCATCAGCAGCATCATCATCAGCAGCAGCTGAGACCATCGGCGATGTTAGACACTCTAAATGTCAAAAAATTTCAATTATTTTCATTCTGGGCCGCGCTCAGCAGTAGTGCAAAGCCGAGGCAACCCGTGGTCAGGGCAAGGTAAACCTATGATCCCATGACCTAATGCCAAAAATCAGATTAATATATGAGCCGGACTGTGCCGGCGTACCAGATATTAAACTGATAAGAACAGATACTACACTTGATCTTAGCCATTAGGCCGAGAAGCGATAACTGACCACTGCAGACATAGTCGGACAGACGCCGTCTTCAACAATGCACTTGTGGTTTGCATTAGTACGTCAAATCATTTTTGTCGTCGTCATCATCAGCAGCATCATCATCAGCAGCAGCTGAGACCATCGGCGATGTTAGACACTCTAAATGTCAAAAAATTTCAATTATTTTCATTCTGGGCCGCGCTCAGCAGTAGTGCAAAGCCGAGGCAACCCGTGGTCAGGGCAAGGTAAACCTATGATCCCATGACCTAATGCCAAAAATCAGATTAATATATGAGCCGGACTGTGCCGGCGTACCAGATATTAAACTGATAAGAACAGATACTACACTTGATCTTAGCCATTAGGCCGAGAAGCGATAACTGACCACTGCAGACATAGTCGGACAGACGCCGTCTTCAACAATGCACTTGTGGTTTGCATTAGTACGTCAAATCATTTTTGTCGTCGTCATCATCAGCAGCATCATCATCAGCAGCAGCTGAGACCATCGGCGATGTTAGACACTCTAAATGTCAAAAAATTTCAATTATTTTCATTCTGGGCCGCGCTCAGCAGTAGTGCAAAGCCGAGGCAACCCGTGGTCAGGGCAAGGTAAACCTATGATCCCATGACCTAATGCCAAAAATCAGATTAATATATGAGCCGGACTGTGCCGGCGTACCAGATATTAAACTGATAAGAACAGATACTTTTTTTTTTTTTTTTTTTTTTTTTTTTTTTTTTTTTTTCCATCAACTAGAGTCTCCTGATGCTGATGCCAGGCTTACACAGGGCCCCAGAAGAAGGGTTTGTTTATGTTTTCTCAAGAAGCCTAAGCTCCTTGTTTTGCCCATTTAAGGGTTTTGATTAAAGCTATCTAGCCGAAACTAGTAAGCATTATTTTAAAGAAGTGTTTAAAGTTATTTATTCCGTTTTTAGCATAATTTTGTAATTTTTATTTGATTTTAATAATTTTTATATTTTTTTTTTGAAATTTTTTAGTTTTATATTTTTGTTTTATTTTATTAATTTTAGGTTTATTTTATAGGTCTAAAATGGCCTAATACCATTCGTCTCGGTTATTTGTGATGTTTTTCTGCTTTTCATCTCTTTTTTGATTAGCCTCTTTGATTGCTCTTTGCCTTGCAAGTTTTTCTTCCTCATTTGCTTTTTGTCTTGCTTTTTTTTCTGCTTCATAAGCTTGCCGTCTTTCAATTTTATCTTTTTCGTATTCGGCTCTCCGATACCGAACGTATATTTTTAATTCCTCTTCGGTGCAATTATTTTTATTGAAACCGTAAAATAGGTTTTGATTGTAATTAAATATTTCGCCGGAAGTCATATTTTGAAATTCGATTGGGAGTTTAACTTCAGAAACATCAATTACTTTTCGTTCATGTTCTGAGCTTGTGATAGGTTTGTTTTGAACGCTACAGTTTTTTATCATTTGTTCATTCTCAATTACTTTAGCTGGTTTATTTAAAATTTGTTCCATTTCCACTTTATTGTTAGTTTTAAGTGAGGGGATTTCAGAGTTGTTTGTTATATTTGTTATAATTGGCGTTAGTTTTAATTTTTTGCTACTTGTTGGTGGAAAATCTTCTTCTATTTCATCTAGACTGTCTTCTTTTCTAAAACCGTCTTTCTCACTCTCTTTTCCAATTTCATTACTTTCATCTATATTCTTTACTCTACTGACAATCTCATCATCATTGCCTTCACTTTCTATATCATCGTTTTCTTCGTTTTCTTTTGGTTTACTTTTGTCACTTAAACTCTTATCGCTATATTCGTCACTGCTACTTTCATCATATTTCTCTTCGCTTTCTCCAGCCTCCTTATCCTTAACCTTAGCTTCACTTCTACTATCTTCTCTAAAATCTTCAAAATTTTTATTTTTTTCGTTTACTTTATCCTCGATTTCCATTGTAAGTTCATCGTTCGTATGATCTTGGATTAGTTCTGATGTTACTTTTAAGGCTGGAATACTAGGTGTTTGGACTTTATTATTAAGGCTAATATTGGTAATATTATTGCCAACTAATGGAAAAACCAAAGTTGCATCACTAGTTGGATCGCTGGTACAGTTAATAACTTTATCCTGATTTGTTTTACTTTCTTTCTTTTGGTTTCCATCATCTTTCTGTCCGGTGTAAATAGCCCTAACTTCATAGCCTTTAAGGTTAATGAATCTAGGGATTGGTTTAGTTAGGTTGTCCATTACTACAACTATTATGCCCGAGTAAAAGAGCGTTTTGTTTTTCGGTGTTCGTTTTAGCATGGGTTTAGTCCTTATATGTTTTCCGTACCCTAGTTCTTCCAAAACCTTACCGGCCGGAAAGCCACACTTCTCTATTGGCAGTCCAAGAATGGATATCATTACCCTTTTACTAATGTTTCTACTAGGGGTTGATTGGTAAAATTGGTGTAATTCACCATTTATATTAATTCCTTTATCAAGAATTGTGTGCTTGACTTTGTCATTTGTCATTACAAGTTCAATAAAAGAACCGTTACGAATTTGTTGAAAACCGTAAAGATATTTATCGTACCCGGCATCTTCAATAGCTGATAAGATCTCTCTATCGCTAAGTTTCGTAGTTACTTTACTTAAAAGCGTATTTTTAAGCAAACTATACTCATCTGTGGTATTATTAGTTGCTGTAGTATGTGTATCGATTTTACTTGCAACTTGAGCATAAGTTTTAGATACGGCTGTACCAGCCGCGTTTGTAGTATCTATTTCCATGGTTGTATTTGGATCTACTCGTAGCATGGTGAATAGTACTAACAGTATAATAAACTCTCAGTCACTCTAGAGGCCAGTAGACCCCTAAAAGAGGTCTAACCAACCTCTTTATACTCACAATCACTCTATTTGCACACTGAGATCTACGATCTCTATAACCTCTCAGACACTCAATATTCACTAAAAGCCAGTAGACTTTTATAACACTCAAACTTGCAACCCGTGGAAGGGGCAAGGTAAAACTCACAAAACTCTCAGAAAGCCAGTAGACTTTCTTTTATACTAGTTAGGATCTCTAGCTCGTCCAAATGGACTAAAATCAAGAACAGATACTACACTTGATCTTAGCCATTAGGCCGAGAAGCGATAACTGACCACTGCAGACATAGTCGGACAGACGCCGTCTTCAACAATGCACTTGTGGTTTGCATTAGTACGTCAAATCATTTTTGTCGTCGTCATCATCAGCAGCATCATCATCAGCAGCAGCTGAGACCATCGGCGATGTTAGACACTCTAAATGTCAAAAAATTTCAATTATTTTCATTCTGGGCCGCGCTCAGCAGTAGTGCAAAGCCGAGGCAACCCGTGGTCAGGGCAAGGTAAACCTATGATCCCATGACCTAATGCCAAAAATCAGATTAATATATGAGCCGGACTGTGCCGGCGTACCAGATATTAAACTGATAAGAACAGATACTTTTTTTTTTTTTTTTTTTTTTTTTTTTTTTGCCAACCAACTAGGGACACCTGCTGCTGAAACCAGACTTACACAGGGTCTTACTAGAAGGCCGGTGTTATTAAGGAGCCGAAACTCCGTATTTTAGCCCATTTAAGGGTTTATAGTATGGCCCATTTAAGGGTTTAGTTGTCACTCAGCCGAAACTGAGCAGCGCCCACTTAAGGGTTTATCTCCATTTAACGTCCGGAGTGGACGGATCGCTTTGAAGTTTCCGGACGTAGAAGGAGACACTGAAAAAGCGACTACGCCAAGAACCTCTATCGACTGTCACGGCTTTAATCTTGTGCTGTTTCTGCTTTCTAACAACACCGTAACCAATTGTCAAATGGTCCGGAGCCGAAATAAGAACAGATACTACACTTGATCTTAGCCATTAGGCCGAGAAGCGATAACTGACCACTGCAGACATAGTCGGACAGACGCCGTCTTCAACAATGCACTTGTGGTTTGCATTAGTACGTCAAATCATTTTTGTCGTCGTCATCATCAGCAGCATCATCATCAGCAGCAGCTGAGACCATCGGCGATGTTAGACACTCTAAATGTCAAAAAATTTCAATTATTTTCATTCTGGGCCGCGCTCAGCAGTAGTGCAAAGCCGAGGCAACCCGTGGTCAGGGCAAGGTAAACCTATGATCCCATGACCTAATGCCAAAAATCAGATTAATATATGAGCCGGACTGTGCCGGCGTACCAGATATTAAACTGATAAGAACAGATACTTTTTTTTTTTTTTTTTTTTTTTTTACCAGCCAACTAGGGACACCTGCTGCTGAAACCAGACTTACACAGGGTCTTACTAGAAGGCCGGTGTTATTAGGGAGCCGAAACTCCGCATTTTGGCCCACTTAAGGGTTTTTAGTATGGCCCATTTAAGGGTTTAGTTGCCACTCAGCCGAAACTGAGCAGCGCCCACTTAAGGGTTTATCTCCATTTAACGTCCGGAGTGGACGGATCGCTCTGAAATTTCCGGACGTAGAAGGAGACACTGAAAAAGCGACTACGCCAAGAATCTCTATCGACTATCACGGTTTCGATCTTGTGCTGTTTCTGTTTTCTAACAACACCGTAACCAATTGAGAGATGGTTCGGAGCCGAAATAAGAACAGATACTACACTTGATCTTAGCCATTAGGCCGAGAAGCGATAACTGACCACTGCAGACATAGTCGGACAGACGCCGTCTTCAACAATGCACTTGTGGTTTGCATTAGTACGTCAAATCATTTTTGTCGTCGTCATCATCAGCAGCATCATCATCAGCAGCAGCTGAGACCATCGGCGATGTTAGACACTCTAAATGTCAAAAAATTTCAATTATTTTCATTCTGGGCCGCGCTCAGCAGTAGTGCAAAGCCGAGGCAACCCGTGGTCAGGGCAAGGTAAACCTATGATCCCATGACCTAATGCCAAAAATCAGATTAATATATGAGCCGGACTGTGCCGGCGTACCAGATATTAAACTGATAAGAACAGATACTTTTTTTTTTTTTTTTTTTTTTTTTTTTTTTTTTTTTTTTTTTTTTTTTTCAGATTATATACATATATTTCTTTATAAAGTAATTACAACAAAGGACTAATTACAAATATAAGGGAAAAATTTTTTACAATAGTTTGTCTTTTAAATATTCTTTTGTTTTATTTATTTGTTTATTTGTTTCCCATATTTATTTTACTTATTCAGCTGTTGTGGTTGATTTTAAAATGAAAAAACGAAGAAAACGAAAGTTACGAAAAAAAATTCGAAATGAAACCACAACAGGTTTTCCGTTATTACAAAACAAGTTAATAAATCAAAAAAGTTCCAAGTTTAAAATATATATGTCTGGCTATTACCCCAGGCGGTTATAAAATATACACACATCCATCATTGCCACCGGGCTTTGCAGGACATGTTCGTTTATTGTTTTTCCGTTATGTTTAAATAATATTGTGCTGGCCATTAAGCCTCGCATTTAAAAAATATAGGCATGTCCGTCACACCCACAGGGGCTGCTGGGGACATGCTTTTCCTCAAATAAAATAAATAAAATTTCTCCTAAAGATATGGTTGAATAACTCTAATCTATAGTAGGAAACAAATGTTTCCATTATTGTTTTCACTAATTGCCTTGTTAATTGAAAATATTTCGTGGAACTTTTCCACATTGTTTTCTCTTAAGTATTTATTATAATTAACTTTCCAAATAGTTTTAATTTCTCTTTTTATTACCTCTACAATTCTTGCGGAGGGTATTATTTTGTTTTCTTTAACTTTCATGTTTCTTGCCCACCATAACCTTGATGTTATTACGTGAGCAAGAGTTGTTGCTATTTTTGCGGTGTAGTCTTTGTTTGACATTTGATCTATGTTTGTCTGAAAGACTGCCCGAACAATGTTAAAGTTTTGTTGCGGAATTAGTTTTTGATAAATGTTTTTAAAAGCCTTCCACACCGATCTAGCTTTCTTGCAGTGGATAAATGGGTGAAGTGTGTTTTCAGTTGCTCCGCATGTTTTACAATTTGAATTCCCGCGCCCTCTGTTTTTTCTCCAACTCTGCATTTTTTCAAGAGTTGGGAGTGAGTTTGTAAGTACTCTCCAGAGGGTGTTTTTGTTGGGGCCGCTGGCATAGGATACAAAACTTCTTTCCCATATTTTTTTCCATGGAAGAGATTTTTGTAGTCTTGTATCCCATGTTGTTTGAATTTTCAACAAGTTTGGGTTTTCGTTGGCTCTAACTAGGTGTCCTCGTATGTTTTTAACGCTTTTTGTTTTTATTTTAAAGATTTTCTCATTTGTCTTAATAGCTTCAATGACATCTTTGTAATAAAATGGTATTTCGCCTATTGATTTTGGAAAGTTGTTTCTCGTGAGAAACAACCATTGCGGACAATTTATTCGCGCGTGTTTTGCAAGATGGTGCGCCAAATAATAATTTTGAATAAAACAAGACTCGTGTGAGTTTTCTTGTTCTTTTATATTGAAAATGTGTTTTGTTCGGAGGGCTAAGCATTGGTTTTTCGTGTCAAGAATGCCTAGTCCTCCGTTATTAACTGGTAAGTTTAAGATGTCGTTTTTGATGGGTTGCGCATATTCACTTTGCCAAAGGTACGCGGATATTTCTTTTTTAATTTTTTTCAAGGTGTTATCGTTAGTTGGAAAAACGTTAGCCACGAACCATACCTTAGAGAGTGCCAGAGTGTTCACAAAAACACCCTTGCATTTCAAAGATATGTTTCGGTATCGAAAACTTTTAATTTTTTTCTTGAAGCTCTCAACGGCTTTCTGCCAATTTACGCTAGCGGTAAAAGCTAAGTCAGTGTGAAAGGTTATCCCCAAGATTTTAATTCCTGAGGCGTTGCACCAGTTTATGTTAAAAGAATTTTGCTTTAACACTCTGGCCATGTTCTCATAATGAATGTGGTTGAACCCACCCAACGCCAGACCTTTGGTTTTGTTTTTATTAATATTTGATCCCGAGGCTTCCTCGAAGTCATCTAGCGTTTTGAAAACGCATTCGATGGACTTCGGGTTCCTCAGAAATATGGTGGTGTCATCAGCATATTGCATGACTTTTAGTTTATTTTTTGTTCCTGGTAAAGGAATGCCGTCTACATCAGGGTTGTTTCTGACGTCTAGTGCTAGCGATTCCACTGCCAGGCAGTATAGCATAAGGGAGATGGGGTCGCCTTGGCGAACGCCACTTTTTATACTGAAGGGCTTACCCATGTGCCCGTTGTTTATAATAATAGATTTAGAGTTTTTCATGGTTTGCATAATACCAGTTATAAAATTTTTGCCTAGGTTAAATTTTTCAAGGGTTTTATAAATAAAATTTCTATCTATTTTATCGAATGCTTTTTCCTGGTCGATTGTAATCAATACACATTCGATGTTTTTTTCATTAGTGTATTGTATCAAATCTCTGACCAGAAAAATATTCGAGTATATATTTCTTCCCGGTACCGAGCAAGTTTGCGACGGTCCGAGGATTTTATCTAGTACCTTTGACAATCTCAAGGCGAGGGCTTTAGTAATTATTTTGTAGTCCGCGCACAGCAGGGATATTGGACGCCAGTTTTGCAACGCTGTCAGGTCCCCCTCCTTGGGAAGGAGACTGATGAGCGCCGTTCTTTGCGACCATGACAGCTCTTTATTTACGTCAAAGACATTAGTGTTCATAAGATCGGTAAGTTCTTTTCCGTAAATATCCCAGCATTCTTGATAGAATTCTGCCGGGAGGCCGTCTATCCCTGGTGTTTTGCCTTTGCTTAGTGACATTGCGGCATTATAAAGCTCCTCGCTGCTGAAAGGGATGTTTAAAAACGCATTTTGTTCATCCGTGAGGGATGTTTTAATGTTTGCTAAAAATTTGTTTTGTTTTTCTTTGTTTAGAGTTTTTGCTTTGTACAAGTTTTTGTAGTATTTTCTAATTGTTTTTAATATTTTGACGGTGTCCGTGTGAAGGGTGTCACCGTCTTTTATTTCGTTAATAATTTTTTTCTTTTGGTTGTTTTTTTCCATTTGGAAAAGAGCCTTGGAAGGTTTCTCGCCCTCCTCTGCGAGGGTTTGTTTCGTTCTCACGAACACGCCCCCATCACAACGGAGTTCTTGAAGCTCTGATTTTAGGTCTTCAAGTTTTCCCAAGTCTCTCTCCTGTTTTTGATTTTCCTCGTCTATTTTTTGTTGTAAATTTATTTGTTTTAGTTTTAATTGTTGCTTTTTTGTTTTTGACGCCTCTATAGCAATCGACTTTATGCGGGATTTTGTAATATCCCACCATTGATTGCTATTAGAGTAATTAAGTTTGTTTGTTTTTTCTCTCTCAAAGTCGTTTTTAAGTTTTTCTTTGAAAATGCGGTCGCCTAAAAGGCTAATATTTAAATGCCAATAACCCGGGCCTCTCTCTTTTGTTTTCTCAAGTTTAAGAGTGCAGCCGAAGGCTTTATGGTCACTTATTTTGTTTTCTATTATTGCGCATTCACTATCTTTTGAGATTGTCAAAGGTACATAAATTCTGTCTATTCTACTTTTGAAACTGTTATCTGGTTTTTCATATGTAAATTCAGTTTTATTTGGGTTTTTATATCTATAAATATCAACCAACTCGAACTTTTGGCAAAAAAAATTCAAGTTGGCTTTACCTAAAGTATTATTTTTATTATGAAGATCCCCCCCTTCCCTGTCTAACTGAGGGTATTCAACCATATTAAAATCTCCCGTTAGGATCATATATTCTGATCCGCGCGCATATTTTCTTATTTGTTTATAAAAAGTTTCTTTTTGTTGTGGATCATTTGGTCCATATATATTAATTATTCTTAGATTAAAACTTTTAAAAGTAAATGAAGCTGCAAGAATTCTCCCACAGTCATCTTGAGTGACTTCTTTAAAAATAGTTTGTTCTTTCGTTAAAATGGAAACTCCACGCTCTCTATGGTTTCCATTATTCCATAGGGAGCTACCGTCGGTTTGATGTTTCCATTCATTTTTCCAGTTGTAATTATTTGCTTCGGTACTATGCGTTTCTTGTAAGCATATCACGTCATAGTCCGAGTATTTTAGAAATTGAAATATTTTTTTTCTTTTGGTCTCAGTTTGGAGACCATTCACATTTAAGGTGAGAATTCTTACATCCATTTTTAATGAGTAATTAGAATTAAAATTAGTTTGTTTGAAAATGCGCGTAATTGTTTCAATATATAAAGTTAAAAAATTATATAAACAAAATAAAAGGTATTTTACCGTTATTTTGTAGATCTTTTGATGTTCTTGCTTATACTGTTGGTTCGATCGGTTTTTCTCTTCTTTTTTTTAACTTTGGAATCGGAGGTTGGCTGATCATCTTCGATTGGGGAATCGTTATTTTCTTCTTCGTCGGTATCGCTCTTCATTTCGTTGTCGTCTCGCTTTTCGTTGGTCTGATGTTCTGTTGTGGTAGTGATGGCTTGGGTTATAACATCTTCAATTTGGTTAGTAGATTCATCTGTTGTATTCGTTTTTGGTTGTTTTGGGTTGTTTGTTTCGGATTCATGGTTTGATTCATTTTGACATTGGATGGGTAGAGAATGTGTAGTATGAGAGGTGTTTTCAGTTTCGGATGTTGTTGGTGGTATTTGCGGATTATCATCTGGTGTGGGCTTTGCGGTTTTTTCACTAGGAGTTTCGACAGATCTAGGTTGTACATTTGATGGTGGTTGTTGGCCATTGTGTTTGGTTCTGATATCATATCCCATAGCATTCAGGCTGACTGGCATTGGACCAGGCATGTTGTCCATAACCGCCACGAGGATACCGGTATAGTATTCTGTTCCGCTGATAGGCGTTTTCCTCATGACAGGTTTTGTGTAAACATGCCTGCCAAAGCCCATCTGTTCAAAAATAGTTCCGACCTGTAGGTTTTTATGCTCTATAGGGAGACCAAAAACAGAGACGTGAGTAACATCGCTCGGTTGTCTATCAGGATTAGATTGTTGAAAGACGTGATGAATTCCGCTCACATTGAGTCCCCTCTCTAACAAGAAGTTCTTCGCTGGATCGGACTTCATCACAATCTCCAAAAGGGTATTATTACGGATTAATTGGGCTCCTTCTAAATCACGTCCTAAGTTTACGGCCTCTAGTGCACTAATTACTTGATCAATATCAACTCGTTTACGTAGTCTCGATATTAAAGTTTTCGGTAGGTTTTTCTTATATACTCGTTGGGTTGTCACGTTTGCGTATGATTTTTTCAAAATTTTTGGCAGGGCTTCCGCGTCCTTTGTTTCTTGGGTCTTCTTCAGGTCCGTCTCGGCATCGGATTCGTCATCAGTGCTGTATGGAGATAATGTTGAAATGATCGAATTTCCATTTCCACTTGCGGCACATTGCATTATATCAACGAGATTTACGGCGGTCTCTTTGATGTTTGAGATCATATCGTAAAATCCAGTAAATACACCAAAACTCCTAAATAATCACTAAATAAAATACTTTATCACTTTTTAAATCGCTGTCTCGGCTTAAAATCAAGAACAGATACTACACTTGATCTTAGCCATTAGGCCGAGAAGCGATAACTGACCACTGCAGACATAGTCGGACAGACGCCGTCTTCAACAATGCACTTGTGGTTTGCATTAGTACGTCAAATCATTTTTGTCGTCGTCATCATCAGCAGCATCATCATCAGCAGCAGCTGAGACCATCGGCGATGTTAGACACTCTAAATGTCAAAAAATTTCAATTATTTTCATTCTGGGCCGCGCTCAGCAGTAGTGCAAAGCCGAGGCAACCCGTGGTCAGGGCAAGGTAAACCTATGATCCCATGACCTAATGCCAAAAATCAGATTAATATATGAGCCGGACTGTGCCGGCGTACCAGATATTAAACTGATAAGAACAGATACTACACTTGATCTTAGCCATTAGGCCGAGAAGCGATAACTGACCACTGCAGACATAGTCGGACAGACGCCGTCTTCAACAATGCACTTGTGGTTTGCATTAGTACGTCAAATCATTTTTGTCGTCGTCATCATCAGCAGCATCATCATCAGCAGCAGCTGAGACCATCGGCGATGTTAGACACTCTAAATGTCAAAAAATTTCAATTATTTTCATTCTGGGCCGCGCTCAGCAGTAGTGCAAAGCCGAGGCAACCCGTGGTCAGGGCAAGGTAAACCTATGATCCCATGACCTAATGCCAAAAATCAGATTAATATATGAGCCGGACTGTGCCGGCGTACCAGATATTAAACTGATAAGAACAGATACTTTTTTTTTTTTTTTTTTTTTTTATTTTTTTTTTTTTTTTTTTTACCAGCCAACTAGGGACACCTGCTGCTGAAACCAGACTTACACAGGGTCTTACTAGAAGGCCGGTGTTATTAGGGAGCCGAAACTCCGCATTTTGGCCCACTTAAGGGTTTTTAGTATGGCCCATTTAAGGGTTTAGTTGCCACTCAGCCGAAACTGAGCAGCGCCCACTTAAGGGTTTATCTCCATTTAACGTCCGGAGTGGACGGATCGCTTTGAAATTTCCGGACGTTGAAGGAGACACTGAAAAAGCGACAACGCCAAGAACCTCTATCGACTGTCACGGTTTCGATCTGGTGATGTTTCTGTTTTCTAACAGCACCGTAACCAATTGAGAGATGGTCCGGAGCCGAAATAAGAACAGATACTACACTTGATCTTAGCCATTAGGCCGAGAAGCGATAACTGACCACTGCAGACATAGTCGGACAGACGCCGTCTTCAACAATGCACTTGTGGTTTGCATTAGTACGTCAAATCATTTTTGTCGTCGTCATCATCAGCAGCATCATCATCAGCAGCAGCTGAGACCATCGGCGATGTTAGACACTCTAAATGTCAAAAAATTTCAATTATTTTCATTCTGGGCCGCGCTCAGCAGTAGTGCAAAGCCGAGGCAACCCGTGGTCAGGGCAAGGTAAACCTATGATCCCATGACCTAATGCCAAAAATCAGATTAATATATGAGCCGGACTGTGCCGGCGTACCAGATATTAAACTGATAAGAACAGATACTTTTTTTTTTTTTTTTTTTTTTTTTTTTTTTTTTTTTTTTTTTTTTTTAAACTTTTTTTAGTATTTTAAAGAAATGGTATTTTCTTAGAAGGAGAATTCAAGACTTTCTGCATTGTTTTTACTTATTGCATTGTTTAATGAAAAGATGGAGTGATATTTGTCTAGATTTTGTGTTTTTTTATACATGTTGTATTGTATATTCCAAATATATTTTATTTCTTTTTTAACATTTTCAATTACTTTTTTTGTTGAGACTTCTTCATTTTCTTTTAGCCGTTTATTCCTAGCCCTCCAAAGTTCTGTTGTAATTATATTGGTAAGGGTAGTTACAAGTTTTGCTTTTTCATCTTTTTTTTTGTGATCTTTTATGTTAATTGAAAAGATAGCGTGAATTATATTGAAGTTTAAATTAGGAATGATTTTTTCGAATGTTAATTTAAAAGCATTCCATACTGGTCTTGCTTTTTTACAGAAGACAAAAGGGTGCAGAGTTGTTTCCGTAAATCTGCATGATTTGCATATAGCGTTTCCCTTTCCTCGATACTTTCTCCATTTTTGTAGTTTCTCAGATGTTGGGAGACTGTCATGAAGCAGTCTCCATACCGTGTTTTGACTTGGGCCTTGTGCATACGAATGAAAGCACCTCATCCATATCTTGTCCCAAGGAAGGCTTTTTTGGAACATTTTTTCCCACATCAGTTGTATTTTTAATGTGTTTTGACTAGAGTCTTTTTTGGAGAGATGGTAGTATATATTTTTTGCGGTCTTTTGTTTTAAAGCGCATAACTCCTCGTTTTCTCTAAGTATTTTAATAATATCCTGAAAATAAAAAGGAGGGGGATTTAAGGTTTTAGGAAAGTTGTTTTTATTTAAAAACTTCCATTGCTCATACTTCTGATGTGCTTGTCGATTTAGATGTGAAGCAAGGAAGTATCTCTGTAATAGAAGTGACTCATGTGGTTTTTCGATTTCTTTTATGTTAAAAAGGTGTTTCAAACGTAATGCTAGACCTTGTTTTATTGGGTCTAGAATTCCAAGACCGCCTTTATCGATCGGCAGGTTGAGTATTTCCCTCTTAATGGGCTCTGCATATTCACTTTGCCACAGGTACTTCGAAATTTCTTTTTTTATTTTTTTTTCTATTATACAATTTATTGGAAATATGTTTGCGAGGAACCATACTTTAGATAGGGCAAGAGTATTTAGAAACATTCCCTTACACTTTATCGATACATTTCTGTATTTAAAGAAATGGAACCTCTCTTTTAGCTTTGTTATACATTTGTTCCAGTTTGTCAATGCGGTAAATGAAAGATCAGTAAAGAAAGTTACTCCTAAAATTTTTAATCCACTTATATTGGACCATATAATTTGATTTTCATTGTTGTTTTCATAGTTAAGGTAGTTGTAGCCACCCAAAGCCATAGCCTTGGTTTTATCTTTATTGATGTTTGATCCGGTAGCATATTTAAATTTGTCTAAAATATTGAAAAGCTCAGTTAAAGACGACAGGCTCTTAATAAAAATGGTTGTGTCGTCTGCGTATTGCATTACCTTTAAAGGGGTGTTGGATCCTGGTAATGCAAAACCTTCTATTTTTTTGTTGTTCTTGATTTCAAGAGCTAAAGTTTCGACAGCCACGCAGTACAGCATCAAAGAAATGGGATCTCCCTGTCGCACTCCTCTTTGTACTTCAAAAGGTTCACCTAAATAACCGTTGTTAAGAATCATTGATTGGTTGTTTGTCAATAAGGTCTTAATGGCTTGAATAAAATTGTTGCCAAGATTAAATTTTTCAAGCGTTTTAACGAGGAATTTTCTGTCTAATTTATCGAAGGCTTTCTCCTGATCTATGGACACTATAAAACCTTCCAAACCCTTAAAGTTTGTATATTCTATAATGTCCCTAGTCAAGAAAATATTTGAGAAGATGTTTCTATCTGGAACCGAGCACGTTTGCGATGGTTCCAGGATTTTATTTAGTACTTTAGACAATCTGATTGCTAGAGCCTTTGTAATGATCTTGTAATCCGCACAAAGGAGTGAAATCGGTCTCCAATTTTTGATTAGAGTTAAATCTCCATCCTTTGGAATAAGACTTATAATTGCAGTTCTTTGTGACCATGTCATCTCTCCGTTTTCATGAAAAAGGTTTTTATTAACGACATCAGTAAAGGTTTTTCCATATATGTGCCAAAGTTTTTGAAAAAATTCGACTGGTATTCCATCGATACCAGGTGTTTTGCCACTCTTTAAGGTATTTGCTGCATTTAACAGTTCTTCACTTGTAAAGGGGCTATTTAGGCAATATATATCATCGTTTTCAAGTGAGGTTTTAATATTATTTAGAAAAGGTGTTTGTAGGTGTTCGCTTGTTTGTTCTTTTTTATATAAGTCTTTGTAAAAATTTCTGATTGCTTTATGTATATTTAGTGTGTCGGTATACAAGACATCGTTTTCTTTTATTTCTGCTATAGTTTTCTTTTTCTTATTAGTTTTTTCTAGCTGAAATAGAAACTTTGAAGGAGTTTCTCCTTTCTCGATAATGGTTTGTCTTGTTCTAACAAAGACGCCATTGTCTATATTTAAAATCTTTATATTTTTCTTTATATTTTTTATCTTTTCCAAATCTGGATTTGGTTTTAAACTTTCTCTAGTGAGTTCTTCTAGCATAGAATTGGTCATACAGGCTTTTTCCTTTTTAATTTCTTTTGATCTTCTTATTGCGATTTCTTTTATTTGCACTTTTACTAAATCCCACCATTGATTACAGTCTGGAAACTCTTTGAGTTTCTCATTGTTTTCTTTAAAGTTACTCTCTAGAAGTTCAGTGAATTTAAAGTCTTCTAGTAAACTAGTGTTTAGGTGCCAGTAGCCTAGACCTCGTTTGTGATGCATTTTTTTAAAACAAAAGTTTCCTATAACAGCTCGGTGATCACTTAACATTGTATCGGCTATCTTACAATTGTATTCTATTGTTGATTGAATTTGTGTGTAAATTCTATCAATTCTGCTTCTATACAATTTATCTGATTTTTCAAAAGTAAACCCAGATAAGAACAGATACTACACTTGATCTTAGCCATTAGGCCGAGAAGCGATAACTGACCACTGCAGACATAGTCGGACAGACGCCGTCTTCAACAATGCACTTGTGGTTTGCATTAGTACGTCAAATCATTTTTGTCGTCGTCATCATCAGCAGCATCATCATCAGCAGCAGCTGAGACCATCGGCGATGTTAGACACTCTAAATGTCAAAAAATTTCAATTATTTTCATTCTGGGCCGCGCTCAGCAGTAGTGCAAAGCCGAGGCAACCCGTGGTCAGGGCAAGGTAAACCTATGATCCCGTGACCTAATGCCAAAAATCAGATTAATATATGAGCCGGACTGTGCCGGCGTACCAGATATTAAACTGATAAGAACAGATACTACACTTGATCTTAGCCATTAGGCCGAGAAGCGATAACTGACCACTGCAGACATAGTCGGACAGACGCCGTCTTCAACAATGCACTTGTGGTTTGCATTAGTACGTCAAATCATTTTTGTCGTCGTCATCATCAGCAGCATCATCATCAGCAGCAGCTGAGACCATCGGCGATGTTAGACACTCTAAATGTCAAAAAATTTCAATTATTTTCATTCTGGGCCGCGCTCAGCAGTAGTGCAAAGCCGAGGCAACCCGTGGTCAGGGCAAGGTAAACCTATGATCCCATGACCTAATGCCAAAAATCAGATTAATATATGAGCCGGACTGTGCCGGCGTACCAGATATTAAACTGATAAGAACAGATACTTTTTTTTTTTTTTTTTTTTTTTTTTTTTTTATATTATATTATTTTTTATTTAGTTTTTATTTGGATTTTAAAACAGTTATAAATTTTTAGTTTTGTTTTACGGTATTTATAAATTTTTGTAGGTTTTATATTTTTTTTATTTTTTTTGGTTATTTTGATAAACTCAGAAGAGTTTTAAATTGCGCTTGTCGCTTTAGTTTTTGTTTTTTTTTGTTTTATATAATTGTTTTTTTAAAAAGCGTTCCACTTGCTTTGTTTCATGATCCTTATGAAATTGTTCATGTTCCTTTCTACGTTGCTCCCATTCTGCTTTTTTACAAGCTATATATCTTCTTTCTTCTTTGTTGCTTGTTGTTCCCCTTTTAAAATCTTTAAATTCTTTCATATTATATGAATACATCTCTCCCGAATCCATCTTTTCAAATGTGAGTGGTGTAAGTTGTCCTTTACTTTTTTGTATATTTTCAAGCTTTTGATAGCTTTTTTGGGCCATTTCGTACTGGATCCATTCATATTTTTTAAAAGCTTTAAATTTTTTAAGTTCCTCATCACTACAATTTAAACGATCGAAATTTTTAAATAATTTCCAATTATAATCTACTTTTTCTAAATGGAACATATCAATATATTCCTCAGGTACTTCAACGTCGTCTTCTTCACTAATTTCTTCATCATTATCATCACTATCGTCGTTACTATCTCCACTATTATTGTCATCTTCACTATTATTGTCATTACTATCTTTATTGATATTGTCATCCAAAACATCTTTATTACTATCGTTTCCCTTACTTCCGTCTACACCATTATCGCTATTGTTAGTATTACTATCTTCTTCTTCACTATTAGTTGTTATTTCTCTTTCATTTACAATTAATATTTCTTGACTTGTTTTTGGTCGAGGTTTGGTAGTTATATCGACTGTTTGATTTTCTACTTCCTCGACATGTTTGTTTAACTCTGGTTCTCCACAGTTTTCCTGTGATGTTATAATACCGTTAAGACTTTGTATTTCTTTAATTGAATGGCCTACTTCTTTTTCACTTATTGTTTCGTTGGCGTTCTCGTTACCCATTTTCTGACTTGTTATATTTTGTTTTTGTGGGCGGCCAACATCTTTTTGGCCGTTGTAGATGGCCCTAACTTCATATCCGTTGAGGTTGATAAATCTAGGGATTTGTTTTTCCAAGTTGTCCATGATCGCAACTATGATACCGGAGTAATAAAGCGTTTTGTTTTTTGGTGTTCTTTTGAATATAGGTTTTGTTCTAATATGCTTTCCGTACCCTAGCTCCTCTAAATATTTTCCTACCGGAAAGTTGCTTTTTTCTATTGGTAGCCCAAGAATGGAGATCGTTACTTTTTTGCTAAAATTTCTACTTGGTGTTGATTGGTAAAATTGGTGAGTTACACCGTTGATGTTAAGTCCTTTTTCAAGTATTGAATATTTGGCTTTGTCATTTTTCATGACAATCTCAATGATTGAACCGTTACGAATTTGTTGGAAGCCGTATAAGTGTTTATCGTATCCGGCTTCTTCGATGGCTGATAAGATCTCGTTATCGTTAAATTTGCCATTTACTTTACATAGAATGGTATTCTTAAGAGCACTGAACTCATTTGTATTAAGGTTATTTGTTGCAGCTTGTGCATATGTTTTACTTGTAGCATGTACGTAGCTACTGGTATTGGCTGCACCAGCCATAGTGTCAGTATCTATTCCCATGGATGTTTTTGGTTTATTTAGTAGCATGGTAAATAGTACTAAGCGTATATTATATACTCGCAGACACTCAGAGGCCAGTAGACCTCAAATAGAGGTCTAACCAACCTCTTAAAACTCACAGTCACTCTAATAATCTCACTAAGGTTTACAACCTTTATAGCCTCTCGGTCACTCAATACTCACTAAAAGCCAGTAGACTTTTTTAATATGAACGCTCACCTTAGCAACCCGTGGAAGGGGCAAGGTATCTCTTATACAAACACTCTCAAGGCCAGTAGACCTTGTATATACACTTTAGGACCACTAGCTCGTCCAAATGAACTAAAATCAAGAACAGATACTACACTTGATCTTAGCCATTAGGCCGAGAAGCGATCACTGACCACTGCAGACATAGTCGGACAGACGCCGTCTTCAACAATGCACTTGTGGTTTGCATTAGTACGTCAAATCATTTTTGTCGTCGTCATCATCAGCAGCATCATCATCAGCAGCAGCTGAGACCATCGGCGATGTTAGACACTCTAAATGTCAAAAAATTTCAATTATTTTCATTCTGGGCCGCGCTCAGCAGTAGTGCAAAGCCGAGGCAACCCGTGGTCAGGGCAAGGTAAACCTATGATCCCATGACCTAATGCCAAAAATCAGATTAATATATGAGCCGGACTGTGCCGGCGTACCAGATATTAAACTGATAAGAACAGATACTTTTTTTTTTTTTTTTTTTTTTTTTTTTTTTTTTTTTTTTTTTTTTTTTTTTTTTGTTTTGTTAATTTTATTTATTATATGTTTCATAAGATAAGAACAGATACTTTTTTTTTTTTTTTTTTATTTTTTTTTTTTAAATTTTTATTTTGTTTTAATAATTTTATCTTTTTGTTTGGTTTTGTTAATTGAAAATTTTATTAATGTTAATAGATTTATAGATTTTTAAGATTTTTATTGTTGTTGTATAAGTTTGATATAGTTTTAAAGTAATTTTAAATAATGGTCGATATTAGTTTTATAATTGTGGTGATAATTTTCGTTTTTTTGTTATTTGATATCTTTGCTTTTTAAGGTTACGTTGTTCCTTTTTTGTTTCATGGTCTAGAATAAACTGAGAGTGTTCCTTTCCACGTTGTTTCCATTCGGATATTTTTAAAACGTAATATATTGTTTTTTCGGATATATCCGCAGTTTTCATGTCAAAGTTTTTCAATTCTCTCATATTGAATCCATACATTTCCCCTGAGTCCATTTCTTCGTATTTATCTGGTAGTAATCTACCAACTTGTTTTTCCCATATGTCTAGTTTATCATAAACCTTAACTCTTGCTATTTCAAATTGTTGCCATTCTAGTTTTTTATACTTTTTGAATTTATTTAGTTCTTCTTTAGTGCAATTAAGCCTATCGAAGTTTTTAAATTGTTTCCAGTTATATTCAATTTTTTCAATATGTGACATTTTTAAGAAATCTTCAGCGATCTCTACATCATCTAGACTATCTTCTTTACTAAAAACATTTTCCTCAATTTCCTTTTCAATTTCGTTACTCTTATCTATTTTCCTTACATTACTGATCACCTCATCATCATCGCCTTTATTTTCTTCATCGTCTTTATCATTTAGTTTATTTTCGTCACTTTTACTCTCATCGCCCTCATCCTCATCGTTATTTTCTTCGTAGTTATCTTCGCCTTCTCCCTCTTCTATACCTCTAATAACAACCTCACTCGTACTCCCTTTACTGTAATCTTCGTTGTTATCATTATTTTCGTTTTCTTTTGCTTTGAAGTCGTTTGTATGTTCATCTTTCGTTGAAAGTTGGATTATTTTTGATGTTTCTTCTAAGGACTCATCTAAGGTTAAATCATTATGTGTTTGTGCTTTATTGTTAGCTTTAGTAATTTTTGTTGTTGCATTATTTTGGGCTTTAGAACCTATGTCTTCTTGTCCGGTATAAATCGCTCTCACATCATATCCTTTTAGGTTAATAAGTCTAGGAACAGGTTTTACTAATCCTTCCATAGTAGTTACTATAATCCCTGAGTAGTATAGTGTTTTCTTCTTAGGTGTTTCTTTAAAAATAGGTCTAGTCGTTAGATGTTTCCCGTATCCTAGCTCCTCTAGTATTTTTCCGGCCGGGAAACTACTTTTTTCAATTGGCAAACCTAGTATAGAGATAGTAACTCGTTTACTAATGTTTCTACTTGGAGTGGAGTTATAGAAACGTTGCCTTACACCGTTGATTATTAAACCTTTGTCAAGAAGCGTTTCCATGGCTTCTTTGGACTTCATGACAACTTCAATAATAGTGCCATATCGGATTTGTTGAAATCCGTATAAGTATTTGTCATATCCAGCATCTTCAATTGCTGATAGAATTTCAAAGTCACTATATTTAGTGGATGGTTTGCATAAGATAGTATTTTTTAGTGAAGTATATTCATTTATTGGGTTTTTAATGTTAACATCATGTGTATAGATTTTACTAACAGCATGTGCATAGCTTTTATTAGGCGCTTTAATAGCGGTTGTTTTAGTATCTATTTCCATAGTTTAGTTGGTTTTATAGTAAAGTGTTATAATACTTAACGTATATAATAAACTCTCTATACATGCGGTCACTCTGAGGCCAGTAGACCTCTAAAAGAGGTCTAACCAACCTCTTTATACTCACAATCACTCTTGATTAACACACTGAGGTCTACGACCTCTATAGCCTCTCAGTCACTCGTACACACTAAAAGCCAGTAGACTTTTACACTCTCTCCTTGACAACCCGTGGACGGGGCAAGGTAAGCTTACAGAATCTCTCAGAAGGCCAGTAGACCTTCTTTTATACACGTTAGGATCTCTAGCTCGTCCAAATGGACTAAAATCAAGAACAGATACTACACTTGATCTTAGCCATTAGGCCGAGAAGCGATAACTGACCACTGCAGACATAGTCGGACAGACGCCGTCTTCAACAATGCACTTGTGGTTTGCATTAGTACGTCAAATCATTTTTGTCGTCGTCATCATCAGCAGCATCATCATCAGCAGCAGCTGAGACCATCGGCGATGTTAGACACTCTAAATGTCAAAAAATTTCAATTATTTTCATTCTGGGCCGCGCTCAGCAGTAGTGCAAAGCCGAGGCAACCCGTGGTCAGGGCAAGGTAAACCTATGATCCCATGACCTAATGCCAAAAATCAGATTAATATATGAGCCGGACTGTGCCGGCGTACCAGATATTAAACTGATAAGAACAGATACTTTTTTTTTTTTTTTTTTTTTTTTTTTTTTTTACCAGCCAACTAGGGACACCTGCTGCTGAAACCAGACTTACACAGGGTCTTACTAGAAGGCCGGTGTTATTAAGGAGCCGAAACTCCATATTATGGCCCATTTAAGGCTTTATAGTATGGCCCATTTAAGGGTTTAGTTGCCACTCAGCCGAAACTGAGCAGCGCCCACTTAAGGGTTTATCTCCATTTAACGTCCGGAGTGGACGGATCGCTTTGAAATTTCCGGACGTTGAAGGAGACACTGAAAAAGCGACAACGCCAAGAACCTCTATCGACTGTCACGGTTTCGATCTTGTGCTGTTTCTGTTTTCTAACAACACCGTAACCAATTGAGAGATGGTCCGGAGCCGAAATAAGAACAGATACTACACTTGATCTTAGCCATTAGGCCGAGAAGCGATAACTGACCACTGCAGACATAGTCGGACAGACGCCGTCTTCAACAATGCACTTGTGGTTTGCATTAGTACGTCAAATCATTTTTGTCGTCGTCATCATCAGCAGCATCATCATCAGCAGCAGCTGAGACCATCGGCGATGTTAGACACTCTAAATGTCAAAAAATTTCAATTATTTTCATTCTGGGCCGCGCTCAGCAGTAGTGCAAAGCCGAGGCAACCCGTGGTCAGGGCAAGGTAAACCTATGATCCCATGACCTAATGCCAAAAATCAGATTAATATATGAGCCGGACTGTGCCGGCGTACCAGATATTAAACTGATAAGAACAGATACTTTTTTTTTTTTTTTTTTTTCCCATCAACTAGAGTAGCCTGAAGCTGATGCCAGGCTTACACAGGGCCCCAGAAGAAGGGTTTGTTTATGTTTTTTCAAGAAGCCTAAGCTCCTTGTTTTGCTTATTTAAGGGTTTTGATTATAGCTGTCTAGCCGAAACTAGTAAGCTTTATTTTAAAGAAGTTTTTAAAGTTATTTATTCTGTTTTTAGCATAATTTTATAATTTTTATTTGATTTTAATAAGTTTTATAATTTTTTTGATATTTTTTAGTTTTATATTTTTGTTTTATTTTATTAATTTGAGGTTTATTTTATAGGTCAAAAATGGTCTAATACCATTCGTTTCGGTTATTTCTGATGTTTTTCTGCTTTTCTTCTCTTTTTCGATGAGCCTCATCGATTACTTTTTGCCTTGCAAGTTTTTCTTCCTCCTGTGCTTTTTCATAAGCTTGCCGTCTTTCAATTCTTCCTTTTTCGTATTCGGCTCTCCGATACCGAACGTATATTTTTAATTCCTCTTCGGTGCAATTATTTTTATTGAAGCCGTCAAATAGGTTTTGATTGTAACACCATATTTCGTTTGAAGTCATATTTTCAAATTCGATTGGGAGTTTAACTCCAGAAACATCAATTACTTTTCGTTCACGTTCTGATGTTGTGATAGGTTTGTTTTCTACGCTACAGTTTTGTGTCATTTGTTCATTTTGTGTTACTTCAGCTGGTTTATTTATTATTTGCTTCGTTTCCACTTTATTGTTAGTTTCTGATGAGGGGATTTCAGAGTTGCTTGTTATATTTGTTATAATTGGCGTTAGTTTTAGTTTTTTGCTACTTGTTGGTGGAAAATCTTCCTCTAATTCATCTAGACTGTCTTTTTTTCTAAAAACGTCTTTCTCACTCTCTTTTTCAGTTTCATTACTTTTATCTATATTCTTTACTATACTGACAACGTCAACGTCTTCACTTTCTATATCATCGTTTTCTTCGTTTTCTTTTGGTTTACTTTCGTCACTTGTACTTTCATCGCTATATACCTCACTGCTACTTTCATCATAATTCTCTTCGCTTTCTTCAGCCTCCTTATGCTCAACCTTAGCTTCACTCCTACTATCTTTACTGAAATCTTCAATATTTTTATTTTTTTCGTTTTCTTTATCCTCGATTTCCATTATAAGTTCATCGTTCGTATGATCTTGGATTAGTTCTGATGTTACTTCTAAAGCTGGAATACTAGGTGTTTGGACTTTATTATTAAGGCTAATATTGGTATTATTATTGCCAACTAATGGTAAAACCAAAGTTGCATCACTAGTTGGATCGCTAGTACAGTTAATAACTTTATCTTGATTTGTTTTACTTTCTTTCTTTTGGTTTCCATCATCTTTCTGTCCGGTGTAGATAGCCCTAACTTCATAGCCTTTAAGGTTAATAAATCTAGGGATTGGTTTAGTTAGGTTGTCCATTACTACAACTATTATGCCCGAGTAAAAGAGCGTTTTGTTTTTCGGTGTTCGTTTTAGCATAGGTTTAGTCCTAATATGTTTGCCGTACCCTAGTTCCTCCAAGACCTTACCGGCAGGAAAGTTACACTTCTCTATTGGCAGTCCTAGGATGGATATCGTTACCCTTTTGCTAATGTTTCTACTAGGGGTTGATTGGTAAAATTGGTGTAATTCACCATTTATATTAATTCCTTTGTCAAGGATTGTGTGCTTGACTTTGTCATTTGTCATAACAAGTTCAATAAAAGAGCCGTTACGAATTTGTTGAAAACCATAAAGATATTTATCGTACCCAGCATCTTCAATAGCTGATAAGATCTCTATATCGCTAAGTTTCGTAGTTACTTTACTTAAAAGCGTATTTTTAAGCAAACTATACTCGTCTGTGGTATTATTAGTTGTTGCAGTATGTGTGTCGATTTTACTTGCAACTTGTGCATAGGTTTTAGCTACGGCTGTACCAGCCGCGTTTGTAGTATCTATTTCCATGGTTGTATTAGGATCTACTCGTAGCATGGTGAATAGTACTACTAGTATAATAAAACTCTCAGTCACTCTAGAGGCCAGTAGACCCCTAAAAGAGGTCTAACCAACCTCTTTATACTCACAATCACTCTATTAGCACACTGAGATCTACGATCTCTATAACCTCTCAGTCACTCAATATTCACTAAAAGCCAGTAGACTTTTATAACACTCAACCTTGCAACCCGTGGAAGAAGCAAGGTAAAACTCACAAAACTCACAGAAGGCCAGTAGACCTTCTTTTATACTAGTTAGGATCTCTAGCTCGTCCAAATGGACTAAAATCAAGAACAGATACTACACTTGATCTTAGCCATTAGGCCGAGAAGCGATAACTGACCACTGCAGACATAGTCGGACAGACGCCGTCTTCAACAATGCACTTGTGGTTTGCATTAGTACGTCAAATCATTTTTGTCGTCGTCATCATCAGCAGCATCATCATCAGCAGCAGCTGAGACCATCGGCGATGTTAGACACTCTAAATGTCAAAAAATTTTAATTATTTTCATTCTGGGCCGCGCTCAGCAGTAGTGCAAAGCCGAGGCAACCCGTGGTCAGGGCAAGGTAAACCTATGATCCCATGACCTAATGCCAAAAATCAGATTAATATATGAGCCGGACTGTGCCGGCGTACCAGATATTAAACTGATAAGAACAGATACTACACTTGATCTTAGCCATTAGGCCGAGAAGCGATAACTGATCACTGCAGACATAGTCGGACAGACGCCGTCTTCAACAATGCACTTGTGGTTTGCATTAGTACGTCAAATCATTTTTGTCGTCGTCATCATCAGCAGCATCATCATCAGCAGCAGCTGAGACCATCGGCGATGTTAGACACTCTAAATGTCAAAAAATTTCAATTATTTTCATTCTGGGCCGCGCTCAGCAGTAGTGCAAAGCCGAGGCAACCCGTGGTCAGGGCAAGGTAAACCTATGATCCCATGACCTAATGCCAAAAATCAGATTAATATATGAGCCGGACTGTGCCGGCGTACCAGATATTAAACTGATAAGAACAGATACTTTTTTTTTTTTTTTTTTTTTTTTTTTTTTTTTTTTTTTTTTTTAAATTTTTTATTTTGTTTTGTTGATTTTATATTTTTGTTTAATTTTAATTTTTAATAGTTTGTAGAAGTTTTTATATCTAATAACAAGATCAGATAATAGTTTTTTTATGTTTAAATTATTTCTGTTGGACAATTATTTATCTTTGTTAGTTTTGCATAACTTTTAAGTTTTTGGATGTTGATTGTTATTTGGTTTTCTTTTTAGATACGTTTGTCTCTTAGCAATACGTTCGTCTTGCTTTCTTTCATGTTCACGGTCAAGTACAGCATATTCCCTTCTTCGTTGATCCCACTCAAATTTTCTGCATGCGGTGTATCTGATTTTTTCTTCATAGTAAGCAGTATCTTTATTGTAGTTTTTAAATAATCTTGTGTTATAGGCATACATTTCTCCTGAATCCATTCCCTTAAAATCGAGTGTATATATGGACCTCAATGCTTGCCTTTCAATTTTGTGGTATTTATTTTTCTCTGATTCATATTGGTCCCACTCGAGTTTTTTAAAAGCTTTAAATTTATTTAATTCATCTTTACTGCAGTTAAGCCTATCAAAGGTTTTAAAGAGTTTCCAATTATAGTCAACTTTTTCTATGTGGGTTAGTTGGTAGAATTCTTCTGGTATATTTACTGTATTATTCATGTCATTTTCTGCAAAACCATTTTTTTTAACTTCGTTAGCCGTATTTTCACTATAAATTACGTCATCCTCATTTTTGTTATAGGTGTTTTTATCGGTTTTATCAGGCTCATTTTTATTGCCGTCGTTTTCCTTTTCGATTTCTTCAAATTCATTCTCTTCGCTTTTACTTTCGTCACTCTCGTTTTCGTCGCTATCGTATTCTTCACTGTTAGTTTCGTCATAACCTTCTTCACATTCACTCTCTTCAACTTCATCATCTTCAGTTCCACTTACATTATTCTCAGCTTCACTTCCACAATCTTTATTATTTTCTTCTTTATCTTCTTTTCTGTTTTCTTCGACTTCATTTATATTGTCTTTATGAACATCTTTAGTATTTTCTTGGTCTAGTTTTAATCCTGTTATTGTAGTTGGTTTTGTTAGTTGAATATTTTCATTCGGTTCTTTTTCCTTTGTGTGTTCTTCATTCGTATTACCCTGATATAAAGATGTTGTTACTTCTAATGTAATATCTGAGGGTAGGACCTTAGTTGTGTTATCTGTTTCATTGCTTTCTATCTCTTTGCTTGTTGTATCTTTTTGGGTTCGGGTTCCAGTGTCTTCTTGTCCTGTGTAAATTGCTCTAACGTCGTACCCCTTTAAGTTAATTTTTCTGGGGATTGGTTTAACTAAGTTTTCCATAGTTGCAACTATAATACCTGAATAGTAAAGCGTCTTTTTTTTTGGTGTTTTTTTAAAAATGGGTCTAGTTGTTACATGTTTGCCATACCCTAATTCCTCTAATATTTTCCCAGCAGGGAAATTACTTTTTTCTATCGGTAAACCAAGAATCGATATGTTGATTCTTTTACTGATATTTCTGCTTGGTGTTGAGTTGTAAAAGTAGTGTCTTGCACCGTTTATAACTAATCCTTTATCTAGAAGCGCTTGTTTGGCTTCATTAGAGTTCATTACAATTTCAATTGTAGATCCATTACGGATTTGTTGGAAACCATATAAATATTTATCAAAGTTTGCATTTTCTATAGCTGATAATATTTCATAATCACTATATTTAGTATTAAGTTTGCACAATATAGTATTTTTAAGGGTGCTGTATTCATTTATTGTACTTAGATTTGCTGCATTTTGCGTAGAGATTTTGCTTGCAGCTTGTGCATAAGTTTTACAATGGGCAATAACAGCCGTTGTTTTAGTATCTATTTCCATAAATGGTTTAGGGTGAATTCTAAGTATGGGTATAGTACAAAAACGCCTATAATAAAACACTCCTTCGCTCTAAACGAACACTCAGTCACTCTGAGGCCAGTAGACCTCTAATAGAGGTCTAACCAACCTCTTTATACACGCAGTCACTCTAAATAAAACACACTGAGGTCTACGACCTCTATAACCTCTCAGTCACTCTATACGCACAAAAGCCAGTAGACTTTTTAGTATCACTCTTTTGCAACCCGTGGACGGGGCAAGGTAAGATCACATAAACTCCTAGAAAGCCAGTAGACTTTCTTTTATAAGCGTTTAGGATCACTAGCTCGTCCAAATGAACTAAAATCAAGAACAGATACTACACTTGATCTTAGCCATTAGGCCGAGAAGCGATAACTGACCACTGCAGACATAGTCGGACAGACGCCGTCTTCAACAATGCACTTGTGGTTTGCATTAGTACGTCAAATCATTTTTGTCGTCGTCATCATCAGCAGCATCATCATCAGCAGCAGCTGAGACCATCGGCGATGTTAGACACTCTAAATGTCAAAAAATTTCAATTATTTTCATTCTGGGCCGCGCTCAGCAGTAGTGCAAAGCCGAGGCAACCCGTGGTCAGGGCAAGGTAAACCTATGATCCCATGACCTAATGCCAAAAATCAGATTAATATATGAGCCGGACTGTGCCGGCGTACCAGATATTAAACTGATAAGAACAGATACTTTTTTTTTTTTTTTTTTTTTTTTAAAGTTTTTATTTTGTTTTATTAATTTTATGTTTTTGTTTAATTTTAATTTTTTATAGTTTGAAGAAGTTTTTATATCATAATAAGATCAGGTAATAAATTTTTTTTGTTTAAATTATTTCTGTTGGACAATTAATTATCTTTGTTAGTTTTGCATAGCTTTTAAGTTTTTGGATGTTGATAGTTATTTAGTTTTCTTTTTAGATAAGTTTGTTTCTTAGCAATACGTTCGTCTTGCTTTCTTTCATGTTCACGATCAAGTACAGCATATTCCCTTCTTCGTTGATCCCACTCAAATTTTTTGCATGCGGTGTATCTGATTTTTTCTTCATAGTAAGCAGTAGCTTTATTGTAGTTTTTAAATATTCTTGTATTATAGGCATACATTTCTCCTGAATCCATTCCCTTAAAATCGAGTGTATACATGGCCCTTAATGCTTGCTTTTCAATTTTGTGGTATTTGTTTTTCTCTGATTCATATTGGTCCCACTCGAGTTTTTTAAAAGCTTTAAATTTATTTAATTCATCTTTACTGCAGTTAAGCCTATCAAAGGTTTTAAAGAGTTTCCAGTTATAGTCAACCTTTTCTATGTGGGTTAGTTGGTAGAATTCTTCTGGTATATTTACTGTATTATTCATGTCATTTTCTGCAAAACCATTTTTTTTAACTTCGTTGTCCGTATTTTCACTATAAATTACGTCGTCCTCATTTTTGTTATAGGTGTTTTTATCGGTTTTATCAGGCTCATTTTTATTGCCGTCGTTTTCCTTTTCGCTTTCTTCAAATTCATTCTCTTCGCTTTTACTTTCGTCACTCTCGTTTTCGTCGCTATCGTATTCTTCACTGTTAGTTTCGTCATAACCTTCTTCACATTCACCCTCTTCATCTTCATCATCTTCAGTTCCACTTACATCATTCTCAGCTTCACTTCCACAATCTTTATTATTTTCTTCATTATCTTCTTTTCTGTTTTCTTCGACTTCATTTATATTATCTTTAAGAACATCTTTAGTATTTTCTTGGTCTAGTTTTAATCCTGTTATTGTAGTTGGTTTTGTTAGTTGAATATTTTCATTCAGTTCTTTTCCCTTTGAGTGTTCTTCATTCGTATTACCCTGATATAAAGATGTTGTTACTTCTAATGTAATATCTGAGGGTAGGACCTTAGATGTGTTATCTATTTCATTGCTTTCTATCGCTTTGCTTGTTGTATCTTTTTGGGTTCGGGCTCCAGTGTCTTCTTGTCCTGTGTAAATTGCTCTAACATCGTACCCCTTTAAGTTAATTTTTCTGGGGACTGGTCTAACTAAGTTTTCCATAGTTGCAACTATAATACCTGAATAGTATAGCGTCTTTTTTTTTGGTGTTTTTTTAAAAATGGGTCTAGTTGTTACATGTTTTCCATACCCTAATTCTTCTAATATTTTCCAGCAGGGAAATTACTTTTTTCTATCGGTAAACCAAGAATCGATATGTTGATTCTTTTACTGATCTTTCTGTTTGGTGTTGAGTTGTAAAAGTAGTGTCTTGCACCGTTTATAACTAATCCTTTATCTAGAAGCGCTTGTTTGGCTTCATTAGAGTTCATTACAATTTCAATTGTAGATCCATTACGGATTTGTTGGAAACCATATAAATATTTATCAAAGTTTGCATTTTCTATAGCTGATAATATTTCATAATCACTATATTTAGTATTAAGTTTGCACAATATAGTATTTTTAAGGGTGCTGTATTCATTTATTGTACTTAGATTTGCTGCATTTTGCGTAGAGATTTTGCTTGCAGCTTGTGCATAAGTTTTACAATGGGCAATAATAGCCGTTGTTTTAGTATCTATTTCCATAAATGGTTTAGGGTGTATTCTAAGTATGGGTATAGTACAAAAACGCCTATAATAAAACACTCCTTCGCTCTAAACAAACACTTAGTCACTCTGAGGCCAGTAGACCTCTAATAGAGGTCTAACCAACCTCTTTATACACGCAGTCACTCTAAATAAAACACACTGAGGTCTACGACCTCTATAACCTCTCAGTCACTCTATACGCACAAAAGCCAGTAGACTTTTTAGTAACACTCTTTTGCAACCCGTGGACGGGGCAAGGTAAGATCACACAAACTCCCAGAAAGCCAGTAGACTTTCTTTTATAAGCGTTTAGGACCACTAGCTCGTCCAAATGAACTAAAATCAAGAACAGATACTACACTTGATCTTAGCCATTAGGCCGAGAAGCGATAACTGACCACTGCAGACATAGTCGGACAGACGCCGTCTTCAACAATGCACTTGTGGTTTGCATTAGTACGTCAAATCATTTTTGTCGTCGTCATCATCAGCAGCATCATCATCAGCAGCAGCTGAGACCATCGGCGATGTTAGACACTCTAAATGTCAAAAAATTTCAATTATTTTCATTCTGGGCCGCGCTCAGCAGTAGTGCAAAGCCGAGGCAACCCGTGGTCAGGGCAAGGTAAACCTATGATCCCATGACCTAATGCCAAAAATCAGATTAATATATGAGCCGGACTGTGCCGGCGTACCAGATATTAAACTGATAAGAACAGATACTTTTTTTTTTTTTTTTTTTTTTTTTTTTTTTTTTTTTTTTTTTTTAAATTTTTTATTTTGTTTTGTTAATTTTATATTTTTGTTTAATTTTAGTTTTTTATAGATTGTAGAAGTTTTTATATCTAATAATAAGATCAGATAATAGTTTTTTTTTGTTTAATAAGAGAAGAACAGAAGTTTTTATTTCTAATAACAAGATCAGATAATAGTTTTTTTATGTTTCAATTATTTCTGTTGGACAATTATTTATCTTTGTTAGTTTTGCATAACTTTTAAGTTTTTGGATGTTGATTGTTATTTGGTTTTCTTTTTAGATACGTTTGTCTCTTAGCAATACGTTCGTCTTGCTTTCTTTCATGTTCACGGTCAAGTACAGCATATTCCCTTCTTCGTTGATCCCACTCAAATTTTCTGCATGCGGTGTATCTGATTTTTTCTTCATAGTAAGCAGTATCTTTATTGTAGTTTTTAAATAATCTTGTGTTATAGGAATACATTTCTCCTGAATCCATTCCCTTAAAATCGAGTGTATATATGGATCTCAATGCTTGCTTTTCAATTTTGTGGTATTTATTTTTCTCTGATTCATATTGGTCCCACTCGAGTTTTTTAAAAGCTTTAAATTTATTTAATTCATCTTTACTGCAGTTAAGCCTATCAAAGTTTTTAAAGAGTTTCCAATTATAGTCAACTTTTTCTATGTGGGTTAGATGGTAGAATTCTTCTGGTATATTTACTGTATTATTCATGTCATTTTCTGCAAAACCATTTTTTTTAACTTCGTTAGCCGTATTTTCACTATAAATTACGTCATTCTCATTTTTGTTATAGGTGTTTTTATCGGTTTTATCAGGCTCATTTTTATTGCCGTCGTTTTCCTTTTCGATTTCTTCAAATTCATTCTCTTCGCTTTTACTTTCGTCACTCTCGTTTTCGTCGCTATCGTATTCTTCACTGTTAGTTTCGTCATAACCTTCTTCACATTCACTCTCTTCAACTTCATCATCTTCAGTTCCACTTACATTATTCTCAGCTTCACTTCCACAAACTTTATTATTTTCTTCTTTATCTTCTTTTCTGTTTTCTTCGACTTCATTTATATTATCTTTATGAACATCTTTAGTATTTTCTTGGTCTAGTTTTAATCCTGTTATTGTAGTTGGTTTTGTTAGTTGAATATTTTCATTCGGTTCTTTTTCCTTTGTGTGTTCTTCATTCGTATTACCCTGATATAAAGATGTTGTTACTTCTAATGTAATATCTGAGGGTAGGACCTTAGTTGTGTTATCTATTTCATTGCTTTCTATCTCTTTGCTTGTTGTATCTTTTTGGGTTCGGGTTCCAGTGTCTTCTTGTCCTGTGTAAATTGCTCTAACGTCGTACCCCTTTAAGTTAATTTTTCTGGGGATTGGTTTAACTAAGTTTTCCATAGTTGCAACTATAATACCTGAATAGTAAAGCGTCTTTTTTTTTGGTGTTTTTTTAAAAATGGGTCTAGTTGTTACATGTTTGCCATACCCTAATTCCTCTAATATTTTCCCAGCAGGGAAATTACTTTTTTCTATCGGTAAACCAAGAATCGATATGTTGATTCTTTTACTGATATTTCTGCTTGGTGTTGAGTTGTAAAAGTAGTGTCTTGCACCGTTTATAACTAGTCCTTTATCTAGAAGCGCTTGTTTGGCTTCATTAGAGTTCATTACAATTTCAATTGTAGATCCATTACGGATTTGTTGGAAACCATATAAATATTTATCAAAGTTTGCATTTTCTATAGCTGATAATATTTCATAATCACTATATTTAGTATTAAGTTTGCACAATATAGTATTTTTAAGGGTGCTGTATTCATTTATTGTACTTAGATTTGCTGCATTTTGCGTAGAGATTTTGCTTGCAGCTTGTACATAAGTTTTACAATGGGCAATAACAGCCGTTGTTTTAGTATCTATTTCCATAAATGGTTTAGGGTGAATTCTAAGTATGGGTATAGTACAAAAACGCCTATAATAAAACACTCCTTCGCTCTAAACGAACACTCAGTCACTCTGAGGCCAGTAGACCTCTAATAGAGGTCTAACCAACCTCTTTATACACGCAGTCACTCTAAATAAAACACACTGAGGTCTACGACCTCTATAACCTCTCAGTCACTCTATACGCACAAAAGCCAGTAGACTTTTTAGTATCACTCTTTTGCAACCCGTGGACGGGGCAAGGTAAGATCACATAAACTCCTAGAAAGCCAGTAGACTTTCTTTTATAAGCGTTTAGGATCACTAGCTCGTCCAAATGAACTAAAATCAAGAACAGATACTACACTTGATCTTAGCCATTAGGCCGAGAAGCGATAACTGACCACTGCAGACATAGTCGGACAGACGCCGTCTTCAACAATGCACTTGTGGTTTGCATTAGTACGTCAAATCATTTTTGTCGTCGTCATCATCAGCAGCATCATCATCAGCAGCAGCTGAGACCATCGGCGATGTTAGACACTCTAAATGTCAAAAAATTTCAATTATTTTCATTCTGGGCCGCGCTCAGCAGTAGTGCAAAGCCGAGGCAACCCGTGGTCAGGGCAAGGTAAACCTATGATCCCATGACCTAATGCCAAAAATCAGATTAATATATGAGCCGGACTGTGCCGGCGTACCAGATATTAAACTGATAAGAACAGATACTTTTTTTTTTTTTTTTTTTTTTTTTTTTTTTAAATTTAATTATAGCTATCTAGCCGAAACTAGTAGGCATTATTTTAAAGAATTTTTTTTAGAGTTATTTATTATTGTTTTTAGCATAATTTTATAATTTTTCTTTGATTTTAATAAGTTTTATATTTTTTTGGATATTTTTTAGTTTAATTTTTTTGTTTTATTTTATAAATTTTAGGTTTATTTTATAGGTCGAAAATAATCTAATACCATTCGTCTCGGTTATTTGTTATGTTTTTCGACCTTTCATTTTTATTTGGTCTCTCCTCTTCAATTGCTTTTTGCCTTTCAAGTTTTTCATATGCTTTTCGTCTTGCTTTTTTTTCTTCTTTATAACCTGGCCGTTTTTCAATTTTTTCTTTCTCGTATTCGGCTCTCCGATACCGAACGTATATTTTTAATTCCTCTTCGGTGCAATTATTTTTATCAAAACCGCAAAATAGGTTTCGATTGTAACACCATATATCGCTGGCAGTCATATTTTCAAATTCGATTGGGAGTTTAACTCCAGAAACATCAATTACTTTTCGTTCATGTTCTGATCTTGTGATAGGTTTGTTTTCTACGCTACAGTTTTGTGTTATTTGTTCATTTTGTATTACATTAGCTAGTTTATTTATTATTTGCTCCGTTTCCACTTTATTATTAGTTTCTGGTGAGGGGATTTCAAAACTGTTTGTTATATTTGTTATATTTGGCGTTAGTTTTAATTTTTTGCAACTTGTTGGTGGAAAGTCTTCTTCTATTTTATTTAGATTGTCTTCTTTTCTAGAAACGTCTTTTTTACTCTCTTTTTCAATTCCATTACTCTCATCTATATTCTTCACTATACTGACAATCTCATCATCATCGCCTTCACTTTCTATATCATCGTTTTCTTCGTCACTTGTACTCTCATCGCTGTATTCCTCACTGCTACTTTCATCATAACTCTCTTCGCTTTCTCCATCCTCCTTATCCTTAACCCTAGCTTCACTCCTACTATCTTTACTTAAATCTTCAATATTTTTATTTTTTTTGTTTTCTTTATCCTCAATTTCCATTGTAAGTTCATCGTTCGTATGATCTTTGATTAGTTCTGATGTTACTTTTAAGGATGAAGTACTTGGTATTTGGACTTTATTATTAAGACTAATATTGTTAAAAATATTGTCAACTACTGGTAAAACCAATGTTGCATCACTAGTTGGATCGCTCGTACAGTTACTAACTTTATCCTGATTTGTTTTACTTTCTTTCTTTTGGTTTCCATCATCTTTCTGTCCGGTGTAAATAGCCCTAACTTCATAGCCTTTAAGGTTTATGAATCTAGGGATTGGTTTAATTAAGTTTTCCATAACTACAACTAATATGCCAGAGTAAAAGAGCGTTTTGTTTTTCGGTGTTCGTTTTAGCATGGGTTTAGTCCTAATATGTTTGCCGTACCCTAGTTCCTCCAAAACCTTACCGGCAGGAAAATTACACTTCTCTATTGGCAGTCCAAGGATGGATATCGTTATCCTTTTACTAATGTTTCTACTAGGGGTTGATTGGTAAAATTGGTGTAATTCACCATTTATATTAATTCCTTTATCAAGGATTGTGTGTTTGACTTTGTCATTTGTCATAACAAGTTCAATAAAAGATCCGTTACGAATTTGTTGAAAACCGTAAAGATATTTATCGTACCCAGCATCTTCAATAGCTGATAAGATCTCTATATCGCTAAGTTTCGTAGTTACTTTACTTAAAAGCGTATTTTTAAGCAAACTATACTCGTCTGTGGTATTATTAGTTGTTGCAGTATGTGTAACGAGTTTACTTGCAACTTGTGCATAAGTTTTAATTTCGGCTGTACCAGCCGTGTTTGTAGTATCTATTTCCATGGTTGTATTAGGATCTACTCGTAGCATGGTGAATAGTACTACTAGTATAATAAAACTCTCAGTCACTCTAGAGGCCAGTAGACCCCTAAAAGAGGTCTAACCAACCTCTTTATACACACAATCACTCTATTAGCACACTGAGATCTACGATCTCTATAACCTCTCAGTCACTCAATATTCACTAAAAGCCAGTAGACTTTTATAACACTCAACCTTGCGACCCGTGGAAGGGGCAAGGTAAAACTCACAAAACTCTCAGAAGGCCAGTAGACCTTCTTTTATACTAGTTAGGATCTCTAGCTCGCCCAAATGGACTAAAATCAAGAACAGATACTACACTTGATCTTAGCCATTAGGCCGAGAAGCGATAACTGACCACTGCAGACATAGTCGGACAGACGCCGTCTTCAACAATGCACTTGTGGTTTGCATTAGTACGTCAAATCATTTTTGTCGTCGTCATCATCAGCAGCATCATCATCAGCAGCAGCTGAGACCATCGGCGATGTTAGACACTCTAAATGTCAAAAAATTTCAATTATTTTCATTCTGGGCCGCGCTCAGCAGTAGTGCAAAGCCGAGGCAACCCGTGGTCAGGGCAAGGTAAACCTATGATCCCATGACCTAATGCCAAAAATCAGATTAATATATGAGCCGGACTGTGCCGGCGTACCAGATATTAAACTGATAAGAACAGATACTACACTTGATCTTAGCCATTAGGCCGAGAAGCGATAACTGACCACTGCAGACATAGTCGGACAGACGCCGTCTTCAACAATGCACTTGTGGTTTGCATTAGTACGTCAAATCATTTTTGTCGTCGTCATCATCAGCAGCATCATCATCAGCAGCAGCTGAGACCATCGGCGATGTTAGACACTCTAAATGTCAAAAAATTTCAATTATTTTCATTCTGGGCCGCGCTCAGCAGTAGTGCAAAGCCGAGGCAACCCGTGGTCAGGGCAAGGTAAACCTATGATCCCATGACCTAATGCCAAAAATCAGATTAATATATGAGCCGGACTGTGCCGGCGTACCAGATATTAAACTGATAAGAACAGATACTTTTTTTTTTTTTTTTTTTTTTTTTTTTTTTTTTTTTTTTTAACCTTTTTAGGGGTTATTAATTTTATATTTTTTATTTGTTTTATTAATATTTTAAAGCAATTGTTTTTAGTTATTTTGTAAGTGTTAAAATCTGCTGATATAGTTATTTTACTTTTTTTGTATTATAATTTTTAAAGTTTTTATTTTGATTTTAGTTGGTTTTATATTTTTAATTTGTATTTTTATAGTTTTATATTTTTATTTTGTTTTTATTTTCATTTGATTATATATTTTTATTAGTTTTTATTTTTTGTTTATTCGTTAAACCTTTGCCTTTTTTGTTTTTTCATTTGGTTTAATTTGAACTTTTGCTTTCTTTCTTCTTGTTTTAATTCATGATCTTCAACAAAGAGATCAAATTCTTTTTTCCGTTGGTCCCATTCTGCTTTTTTATGAGCTGCATACTTTTTTGATTCTTCAAATGAACATTCATCACTGTCATGGTTTTTGAATTCTTTTTTATTATAGGAGTACATTTCTCCTGAATCCATATTTTTAAAACTAGATGGCGTTAATATGCCTTGTTTTTTTTGTTCGTTTTCAAGTGCTCTGTAGTTCCTGCGTTCTGATTCAAATTGGTCCCATTCTACTTTTTTATAGATCTTCAGTTTTTGTAGTTCTTCTTCAGTGCAGTTGTATCTGTCAAAATTTTTGAATAATTTCCAATTATGTTCTACCATTTCTAAATGGTTTAAACATTCGAGCTCGTCAGGTATATTTATTTCCCCGTCCTCCAATTCTTCTGTTGTTATATCTTCTTTGTTACTACATTCATTTGTGTTATCGTTGTTACGTTCAGTATTACAAGGTGTTAATTCATTTAAGCTCGCAACCTTTTCTGGTTCTGTTGTAACTATAGTTGGACTAGATACATCCTCATTACTTAATGGTAAGGTAGCTTCTTCTTTCTCTTCTCCAGAGCTGTTTTCTTTTTCTGAAGATAATGTCTCTTCTGTTTCAGGTATCACTATTTTTGGTGTTTCATTTTTGTTTTTATTATTTTCTGGTAGCTCTTGTCCCGTATAGACAATTCTAAGATTGTACCCCTTTAATCTTAGGTTCCTTGGTATAGGTTTTAATAGGTTGTCAATAATGACAACTAGTATTCCCGAGAAGTACGGTGTTTTATTCTTCGGTGTTTTTTTGAACACTGGTCTTGTGTGGATATGCTTACCATATCCTAACTCTTCCAGTGCTACTCCTACTGGAAACCCCTTTTTTTCTAACGGTAATCCAATAACGGATACTGCAATTCTTTTACTAATATTTCTAGTAGGAGTTGAATTGTGAAAATTGTGTATTACACCTTTAACACAAAGACCTTTTTCTTGGAGCGATGACTTTGCTTTGTCGGTTTTCATGACCAGCTCAATCATCGTACCGTTACGAATAATCTGGAAAGCTTCCAGCTCTTTGTCTAACCCAGCATCTTCAATTGCCGTTAAGACATCGAGTTCAGTAATGTTTTGAGTTATATTACTCAAAAGAGTCCTACTTAGAATGCTGTACCTAATAGGTTGTTTCTTATTTGTTGCCGATACAGCTTGACAATAGCTTTTCTTGATGGCAGTAGGGCCTATGTTGTCAGTATCTATTTCTATTAAACTAGAATTCATATTGGTAATACACTACGTGTATTATATACCCTTAATACTTTCGGTCTCTTAATAAACTCTTAAGATACACCCGACCTTCTACAAGCTAAAGTTGCCGTACCGGCAACCCGTTGTAGGGGTAGGGTAAACCCTTCAAATATTTAGGAGGCACGTAGGCCTCACCAAAAGTAATCTCTAACTCGATTATACACCTAATGGACTAAAATCAAGAACAGATACTACACTTGATCTTAGCCATTAGGCCGAGAAGCGATAACTGACCACTGCAGACATAGTCGGACAGACGCCGTCTTCAACAATGCACTTGTGGTTTGCATTAGTACGTCAAATCATTTTTGTCGTCGTCATCATCAGCAGCATCATCATCAGCAGCAGCTGAGACCATCGGCGATGTTAGACACTCTAAATGTCAAAAAATTTCAATTATTTTCATTCTGGGCCGCGCTCAGCAGTAGTGCAAAGCCGAGGCAACCCGTGGTCAGGGCAAGGTAAACCTATGATCCCATGACCTAATGCCAAAAATCAGATTAATATATGAGCCGGACTGTGCCGGCGTACCAGATATTAAACTGATAAGAACAGATACTTTTTTTTTTTTTTTTTTTTTTTTTTTTTTTTTTTTTTTTTTTTTTTTAAAATTTTTATTTTGTTTTATTAATTTTATGTTTTTGTTTAATTTTAATTTTTTATAGTTTGAAGAAGTTTTTATATCATAATAAGATCAGGTAATAAATTTTTTTTGTTTAAATTATTTCTGTTGGACAATTAATTATCTTTGTTAGTTTTGCATAGCTTTTAAGTTTTTGGATGTTGATAGTTATTTAGTTTTCTTTTTAGATAAGTTTGTTTCTTAGCAATACGTTCGTCTTGCTTTCTTTCATGTTCACGATCAAGTACAGCATATTCCCTTCTTCGTTGATCCCACTCAAATTTTTTGCATGCGGTGTATCTGATTTTTTCTTCATAGTAAGCAGTAGCTTTATTGTAGTTTTTAAATATTCTTGTATTATAGGCATACATTTCTCCTGAATCCATTCCCTTAAAATCGAGTGTATACATGGCCCTTAATGCTTGCTTTTCAATTTTGTGGTATTTGTTTTTCTCTGATTCATATTGGTCCCACTCGAGTTTTTTAAAAGCTTTAAATTTATTTAATTCATCTTTACTGCAGTTAAGCCTATCAAAGGTTTTAAAGAGTTTCCAGTTATAGTCAACCTTTTCTATGTGGGTTAGTTGGTAGAATTCTTCTGGTATATTTACTGTATTATTCATGTCATTTTCTGCAAAACCATTTTTTTTAACTTCGTTGTCCGTATTTTCACTATAAATTACGTCGTCCTCATTTTTGTTATAGGTGTTTTTATCGGTTTTATCAGGCTCATTTTTATTGCCGTCGTTTTCCTTTTCGCTTTCTTCAAATTCATTCTCTTCGCTTTTACTTTCGTCACTCTCGTTTTCGTCGCTATCGTATTCTTCACTGTTAGTTTCGTCATAACCTTCTTCACATTCACCCTCTTCATCTTCATCATCTTCAGTTCCACTTACATCATTCTCAGCTTCACTTCCACAATCTTTATTATTTTCTTCATTATCTTCTTTTCTGTTTTCTTCGACTTCATTTATATTATCTTTAAGAACATCTTTAGTATTTTCTTGGTCTAGTTTTAATCCTGTTATTGTAGTTGGTTTTGTTAGTTGAATATTTTCATTCAGTTCTTTTCCCTTTGAGTGTTCTTCATTCGTATTACCCTGATATAAAGATGTTGTTACTTCTAATGTAATATCTGAGGGTAGGACCTTAGATGTGTTATCTATTTCATTGCTTTCTATCGCTTTGCTTGTTGTATCTTTTTGGGTTCGGGCTCCAGTGTCTTCTTGTCCTGTGTAAATTGCTCTAACATCGTACCCCTTTAAGTTAATTTTTCTGGGGACTGGTCTAACTAAGTTTTCCATAGTTGCAACTATAATACCTGAATAGTATAGCGTCTTTTTTTTTGGTGTTTTTTTAAAAATGGGTCTAGTTGTTACATGTTTTCCATACCCTAATTCTTCTAATATTTTCCCAGCAGGGAAATTACTTTTTTCTATCGGTAAACCAAGAATCGATATGTTGATTCTTTTACTGATCTTTCTGTTTGGTGTTGAGTTGTAAAAGTAGTGTCTTGCACCGTTTATAACTAATCCTTTATCTAGAAGCGCTTGTTTGGCTTCATTAGAAATCATTACAATTTCAATTGTAGATCCATTACGGATTTGTTGGAAACCATATAAATATTTATCAAAGTTTGCATTTTCTATAGCTGATAATATTTCATAATCACTATATTTAGTATTAAGTTTGCACAATATAGTATTTTTAAGGGTGCTGTATTCATTTATTGTACTTAGATTTGCTGCATTTTGCGTAGAGATTTTGCTTGCAGCTTGTGCATAAGTTTTACAATGGGCAATAATAGCCGTTGTTTTAGTATCTATTTCCATAAATGGTTTAGGGTGTATTCTAAGTATGGGTATAGTACAAAAACGCCTATAATAAAACACTCCTTCGCTCTAAACAAACACTTAGTCACTCTGAGGCCAGTAGACCTCTAATAGAGGTCTAACCAACCTCTTTATACACGCAGTCACTCTAAATAAAACACACTGAGGTCTACGACCTCTATAACCTCTCAGTCACTCTATACGCACAAAAGCCAGTAGACTTTTTAGTAACACTCTTTTGCAACCCGTGGACGGGGCAAGGTAAGATCACACAAACTCCCAGAAAGCCAGTAGACTTTCTTTTATAAGCGTTTAGGACCACTAGCTCGTCCAAATGAACTAAAATCAAGAACAGATACTACACTTGATCTTAGCCATTAGGCCGAGAAGCGATAACTGACCACTGCAGACATAGTCGGACAGACGCCGTCTTCAACAATGCACTTGTGGTTTGCATTAGTACGTCAAATCATTTTTGTCGTCGTCATCATCAGCAGCATCATCATCAGCAGCAGCTGAGACCATCGGCGATGTTAGACACTCTAAATGTCAAAAAATTTCAATTATTTTCATTCTGGGCCGCGCTCAGCAGTAGTGCAAAGCCGAGGCAACCCGTGGTCAAGGCAAGGTAAACCTATGATCCCATGACCTAATGCCAAAAATCAGATTAATATATGAGCCGGACTGTGCCGGCGTACCAGATATTAAACTGATAAGAACAGATACTACACTTGATCTTAGCCATTAGGCCGAGAAGCGATAACTGACCACTGCAGACATAGTCGGACAGACGCCGTCTTCAACAATGCACTTGTGGTTTGCATTAGTACGTCAAATCATTTTTGTCGTCGTCATCATCAGCAGCATCATCATCAGCAGCAGCTGAGACCATCGGCGATGTTAGACACTCTAAATGTCAAAAAATTTCAATTATTTTCATTCTGGGCCGCGCTCAGCAGTAGTGCAAAGCCGAGGCAACCCGTGGTCAGGGCAAGGTAAACCTATGATCCCATGACCTAATGCCAAAAATCAGATTAATATATGAGCCGGACTGTGCCGGCGTACCAGATATTAAACTGATAAGAACAGATACTTTTTTTTTTTTTTTTTTTTTTTTTTTTTTTTTTACCAGCCAACTAGGGACACCTGCTGCTGAAACCAGACTTACACAGGGTCTTACTAGAAGGCCGGTGTTATTAGGGAGCCGAAACTCCGCATTTTGGCCCACTTAAGGGTTTTTAGTATGGCCCATTTAAGGGTTTAGTTGCCACTCAGCCGAAACTGAGCAGCGCCCACTTAAGGGTTTATCTCCATTTAACGTCCGGAGTGGACGGATCGCTTTGAAATTTCCGGACGTTGAAGGAGACACTGAAAAAGCGACAACGCCAAGAACCTCTATCGACTGTCACGGTTTCGATCTTGTGCTGTTTCTGTTTTCTTACAACACCGTAACCAATTGAGAGATGGTCCGGAGCCGAAATAAGAACAGATACTACACTTGATCTTAGCCATTAGGCCGAGAAGCGATAACTGACCACTGCAGACATAGTCGGACAGACGCCGTCTTCAACAATGCACTTGTGGTTTGCATTAGTACGTCAAATCATTTTTGTCGTCGTCATCATCAGCAGCATCATCATCAGCAGCAGCTGAGACCATCGGCGATGTTAGACACTCTAAATGTCAAAAAATTTCAATTATTTTCATTCTGGGCCGCGCTCAGCAGTAGTGCAAAGCCGAGGCAACCCGTGGTCAGGGCAAGGTAAACCTATGATCCCATGACCTAATGCCAAAAATCAGATTAATATATGAGCCGGACTGTGCCGGCGTACCAGATATTAAACTGATAAGAACAGATACTTTTTTTTTTTTTTTTCTTTACAATTTATTTCTTGCAAAAAGTATTTACAAAAAAACCGTTAAAATTACAAAGAAATAATGTTTATAAAACAATAAATCGTGAAACTATATATGACCAAAGTCATTTACAAAAAATTACCAGAAATTGATATAAAACACAAAAATTTCTTTGAAAATTCATATAAATTGTTAAGAATATATGAAATGTCAAGTCAAATAACTCAAAACTTTCATGTTTTGTTTTTTTTGCGGTTTTACTAAAACGAAAAACGAAAAAAAGAAAACGAAAACGAAAACGAAAAACTCGAAATTTCAAACCGCAAAATAAAATTAAGTTAATATAAACTAAGTTTATATTTTATACTACAAAATCTATGTTAATTAAAACAAAATATTTACAAAAAAACACATGGTATATAAAAAACCATTTCAGCTGCTTTCAAAAAAAAATTTTTATAAAATAAAACACAGTCGTGTTTATAATAAATTTGGCTGGCCATTAAGCCGGGCATTTATAATAAAAACGCATGACCGTCGCACCACAAGGTTACTGGGGTCATGCTTTTTCGTAACTCTAAGGTTTATAATAAATATTGCTGGCCATTAAGCCTCGCATTTATAAAAAATAAGCATGTCCGTCACACCCACCAGGGTTGCTGGGGACAGGCCTTTCCGTATATATTTATTAGAAAAACAAACAAAGAAAAAGGTTGCTTTAATATGGTTGTTGTTGCTAGATAGTAAACACCAGTTCTTTCTCGTGTTTTTTAGAAATGGCATCATTTATGGAAAATAAAGCATGAAATTTTTCAACGTTGTTTTCACGTTTGTATTTTTCATACTTTATTTTCCATATATACTTAATTTCTTTTATAATATTTTTTGTTATTTTAGAGGGAGAGAGAATTTTATTTTCCATTACTCTCATATTTCTAGCGCGCCACATTTCACTAGTTATTATATTTGTTAGTGTGGTAACTAATATCGCTTTTGGATCTAATTTTGGCAGATTTTCTATATTTATATAAAAAATTACATGTATAGTATTAAAGTTTGTTTCAGGGAGAATCTTCCTATATACAAAACTCAAACTGTTCCAAATTGCACGCGCTACCTTGCAATATATGAAAGGATGCAGCGTGTTTTCGTTTTGGTTGCAAGCGAGGCAATTTGTGTTGCCTCGCCCGCGGTTCTTTATCCATAATTTACATTTTTCACGAGTGGGTAGAATGTTTTGTAGGATTTTCCAGTTTGTGTTTTGAGAAGGTCCTTGGGCATAAGATCGAAAGCTACGCCACCAAATCTTATCCCAAGGCATTTTTGTGTGAAAAGTGTTTTCCCAAAGTATTTGGGTTTTAGTAAGGTTTACATAATCTTGTTGATCACCTAACAATAAATAAATTTTTTTAGTTGTTAAAGTTTTTTCTTTGAAAAGGTTTTGTTTTGTTTTTAAAAGGTCTACCACATCAGAGTAAAAAAAGGGGAGTTCTTTTAAAGATTTTGGAAAGTTTATTTCAGTTAAAAAATTCCACTGGGAATAACCTTTTTTTGCATATTTGCTTAACGAATATGCAAGTAAATATCTTTTTAAATAAAAACTTTCATGGCAATTAGGATCATGTCGGAAGAGCATCAAGTGCTTTAGTCTTAAGGAAATACATTGTCTCAAGACATCAAGAATTCCTAATCCCCCTTTATCAACTTTTAAATTTAGTATATTTCTTTTAATTGGTTCAGCAAAGCTACTTTGCCAGAGATAAACTGAAATTTCTTTTTTGATCTTTTTTTCATGCAATTTATTTATGGGGAAGATGTTTGCAACAAACCAGACTTTTGACAGAGCTAGCGTGTTTACAAACATCCCCCTACATTTTAATGACACATTTCTATATTTAAAATTTTTCAAAATTTTAGAAAATTTTTCAACAGCTTTATCATAATTGATATCAGCTGTCATTTGTAAATTTGTAAAAAAGGTTATTCCTAGTACTTTTAAACCGTCTTGGTTTGACCATTTTACATTTATATTTCCAAATTGTAGATGACTTTGGGAGTTCTGAAGACCCCCTAATGCAAGCGCTTTTGTTTTTGTCATATTTATGTTTGATCCTGTCGCTTTTTCAAATGCAATTAAAACAGATAAAATTTCATCTACGCATTGCGGATGTTTGCAAACTAGTGTGGTGTCATCTGCAAATTGTAATATTTTTAGGGGGGTTGTGCCGGGAAGTTGGATCCCTTCGATTCTTTGACTGTGTTTAAATTCAAGGGCAAGGGTTTCAACTGCCACACAGTAAAGCATCAAAGAGATCGGGTCTCCCTGTCGAACTCCTCTTTTTATTTGAATGGGTTTGCTCAGATACCCGTTGTTGGTTATAATTGATTGGGTATTTTTTAAAGTTTGTTTTATGGCGTTAATAAACTTATTTCCAAGATTAAATTTTTCTAAAACTTTTATTAGGAAGTTTCGATCCATCTTATCGAAAGCTTTTTCCTGGTCCAAAGACATCAAAAAAGCACCGATTTTTTTTTCGTTGGTGTAGTGTATGAGGTCTCGGACCAGGAACAAGTTCGAAAAGATGTTTCTTCCGGGTACTGAGCAAGTTTGGGAGGGTTCAAGGATTTTTTCGAGAACCTTGGCCATTCTCAAAGCTAGCGCCTTTGTGACAATCTTGTAGTCAGCACACAGCAATGAGATTGGCCTCCAGTTCTGCAGCAGCGACAAGTCTCCATCTTTCGGTAGGAGACTAATCACTGCTGTTCTCTGGGTCCACGGGATTTGATTTTCAATGTTTTCAAAAAAGTTTTCATTTGCTAATCGGGTAAACTCCTCCCCGTAAATACCCCATGTGCTCTGCCAGAATTCGACGGGAATACCGTCGATTCCGGGAGATTTATTTTTTTCAAGGGAAAGGGCGGCTTGATAGAGTTCATTTACAGTAAAATTTTCATTAAGAAAAGTATTTTCATCGTCTTTCAGAATATTTTGAATTTTATCAATGAATCGGTTTTGCAAATTTTCATCAACTTTTTCTTTATTATAGAGTTTCTCATAAAATTTTCTCAAAACTTTTTGAATACTGTCTGTATCAGTAACAGTTTTGTTTTCATAGGATATCGTTTTAATAGTTTTTTTGTTTTGGTTGTGTTTTTCCAAAAGAAACAAGGATCTGGAGGGTATTTCTCCCTCTTCAATTATTACTTGTTTCGTTCGGATAAACACACCATTTTTGTTATTTAATTCAGATAATTCTTTTTTGATTCGTTTAATTTTTACATCATCAATATCACTTTTAGAATTTTCTGTATTTAAAACTTTCTCTAAAAAAATAATTTTTTCTCTTTTTTCTTTTCTAATTTCGCATCCTCTTTGTTCTGCTATAACTCTAACCATAGACTTGGTATATTCCCAAGCTTGATTAGAGTTTTCAAAAAAGTTTTGTTTTTGATTAAATTCAAATTCGCATTTTAGCATTTCTAAAAATTTTTTATCATTAATCAAAGATGAGTTGAAGTGCCAATATCCCGGCCCCCGCGGATTCTCCTCTTCAAAGAGGATTTCGCAGGAAACCGAGCTATGGTCACTCCAACACACCTTTTTGTATTCGCAAGTTGGATTTAAATTAGACAAATTATTTGAAACATATATCCTGTCGATTCTACTTTTATAATTTTGATGTTCGAATGAAAATACTTTTTTTTTAGGGTTTTGTTTCCGAAAAATATCAGTCAACTGATATTTTTCGGTAAACAATTTTAAATTTTTCCTTCCTATAATATTATTAGGATTAAAAAGGTCCCCACCATCTCTATCGAGAAAGGGGTCCTCAACCATATTAAAGTCTCCTTGTAATATATAATAATCGCACAAAAGCGCATGTTTATTTAAAGATTTAAAAAACTTTTCTTTTTCTTGCGGATCATTTGGTCCGTATACATTTATTATTCGAAAAGTTTTTTTATTCAAAATTATACTGGCAGCAAGAATTCTACCTTTGTTATCGTTTGTAACTTTAGAAAAGATAATTTCTTTTTTGCCTAAAATGGCTACTCCTTTTTCTCTATTATTGCAATTATTCCATAGCGAATGGCCTTTTGATTTATTTAACCATTCGTTTGCCCATTTTCTTTGCGTAGATTTGCAACAATGGGTTTCTTGTAGGAAAATTAAATCAAAGTTTAAAAAATACGTCATTAGAGAGTGTCTTTTTTTGTCGTCATTAAAACCATTAACATTTAAAGATAAAATTTTTACTGCCATTTTCTGAGAAAACTTTTATTTAAAAAAAGGGAGTTTAAAAGTTAACATAATAAAAAATCTCAATTTTTCAAAAGGAAACATTGGAAGTTTTCTCAGAATAAAAATGCGCGGTTCAATAAATCAAAACAAGTCGTATATATAAAAATAAATAAAAAAATAAATAATATTCTTACATTTCCATCGATATCGAGATCTTCAATTCATCGCAATGCTTTTTATATTGTTTATTTAAAATATTGATTAAAAAAGTTTTATCGGCTGAACCGTTTCGTATCCAGTGAGATTTAATTAAACGTCTGGTGTTTGGGTCTTGCTCGGTTAGTTCTTCAATGTTTGTGTCGTTGAGCGGACCAAATCGAAGAGCCATTATTTGGCCAAGCAATCGTCCTCTGTCATCAACTGATAGACTTTTCGATATGGTAGACTTTGAGTTTTTCAAATTCTTCACTAAATTCTTCAAAAGTTTCGGAGTCGAATCGACTTTTTTCTTTTTATCAATTACTACAGTAACGGAAGATTCTTTCGGTATAGAAATTTTCCTTTTTGGTGTTTTAAAATCAGTGGTATCCACTTCACTAACTGTTGTAGTTTCTTCATTTGTGACAAAGACATTATTGTCGTGTTTTTGTTGAGATACATCTTCTCCGGTAGGGAAAAACCCTATTGTTCCGGGGAGGACTGGGGTGTTGAGGGAGGGGGTAAGAACATCACAAATAATTGGTGATGCAGTTTCTATACCCCTCACTGTGGAAGAAGCCACAAACTCAGCATCATTCCCCAAATCCTCCGGATCATTCTCAACATACTTACCCGCTTCTTCGGGAATATTGAGTTCTTCACTCGGTACAGCATTGCTATTAGGTTGCGTAATAACAGCTTGGAGATCGCTTGGTTCGTTTCCGTTAAAGTCTGCTGTTTCCTCTGATGTGGTATACATTGTTCGGACAAGATGACCTTTGATGTGCAACGATTCAGGAATCGGTTTGTATAGCTCGTCCATTATTGCAACAAGTATTCCAGAAAAATAAGGTGTTCTGTTTTTAGGTGTATATCTGAAAACTGGTTTCGTACGATATGCTTTGCCATACCCCAATGTTTCGAGAGTATGTGCGACTGATATACTTCTAGCTTCCAACGGAAGTCCAAAAACTGAAACGTGGATCCTTTTTACAAACGTGCGGTCATTGGTTGACGGAAAAAATCGATGGTGTAAGTTTCGAATATTGATGCCGGTTTCTATTAGTTTCATTTTCGCTTCGATGGTTTTTAACGTTATTTCAATTGTAGAGTTGCGATTTATGAGTTGAAAACCGTCAATGTCTTTATCAAGGTTCGCGTCTTCAAAAGCCATCAAGATTTCATTAGTAGTAAAACGACCTTGAGTTCGGCATAAAAGGGTTCGATTGAGTGCTGGCTTTTCCCCGTGTCTGCTTCGTGCAGCGGTAGCGTAGGTCTTTTTTGGTGTGTCCACAACGGTCAATGGAACTTCGGAAGTCGTCTTTCGGTGAACGCGTTCTGCAACGGTCGGGTTGCTCACAACGGCTTTTGATGAAAGTTCCGTAACGGTCGGGACGGCAATGTTCGGCATAGCCTTTTTTCGGCGATCCACAACGGTCGGGGCGTTTTCACGGCTTCGTTGCGTAAAAATTCTTTCGACGACTCTCGACGGTCCGGAAACTCGATAGGTCGATATCGCAAACGCTTTCACCATCATCGGAGCTATACGGATGAACGTAGTGTGAAGTCGATTCTTGTGAAGTAGTTCGTAATCGAGCAATCTCCATCTTTTCGCACGTGACTTGTGCAGACTTTGCAATCCGAGCTTCCTCTTCCTCTGGATCTGTTGAAAGGGCAACGACTTGATCGGCCATGGCAGTCTAAAATAAAAACTGAGAAAAAACCTATAAAATAGCTTTTAAACCAGTTAAAAACCAGTGTCCCGGCTAAAGACTAAGACACTTGATCTTAGCCATTAGGCCGAGAAGCGATAACTGACCACTGCAGACATAGTCGGACAGACGCCGTCTTCAACAATGCACTTGTGGTTTGCATTAGTACGTCAAATCATATTTGTCGTCGTCATCATCAGCAGCATCATCATCAGCAGCAGCTGAGACCATCGGCGATGTTAGACACTCTAAATGTCAAAAAATTTCAATTATTTTCATTCTGGGCCGCGCTCAGCAGTAGTGCAAAGCCGAGGCAACCCGTGGTCAGGGCAAGGTAAACCTATGATCCCATGACCTAATGCCAAAAATCAGATTAATATATGAGCCGGACTGTGCCGGCGTACCAGATATTAAACTGATAAGAACAGATACTTTTTTTTTTTTTTTTTTTTTTTTAACCTTTTTAGGGGTTATTAATTTTATATTTTTTATTTGTTTTATTAATATTTTAAAGCAATTGTTTTTAGTTATTTTGTAAGTGTTAAAATCTGCTGATATAGTTATTTTACTTTTTTTGTATTATAATTTTTAAAGTTTTTATTTTGATTTTAGTTGGTTTTATATTTTTAATTTGTATTTTTATAGTTTTATATTTTTATTTTGTTTTATTTTCATTTGATTATATATTTTTATTAGTTTTTATTTTTTGTTTATTCGTTAAACCTTTGCCTTTTTTGTTTTTTCATTTGGTTTAATTTGAACTTTTGCTTTCTTTCTTCTTGTTTTAATTCATGATCTTCAACAAAAAGATCAAATTCTTTTTTCCGTTGGTCCCATTCTGCTTTTTTATGAGCTGCATACTTTTTTGATTCTTCAAATGAACATTCATCACTGTCATGGTTTTTGAATTCTTTTTTATTATAGGAGTACATTTCTCCTGAATCCATATTTTTAAAACTAGATGGCGTTAATATGCCTTGTTTTTTTTGTTCGTTTTCAAGTGCTCTGTAGTTCCTGCGTTCTGATTCAAACTGGTCCCATTCTACTTTTTTATAGATCTTTAGTTTTTCTAGTTCTTCTTCAGTACAGTTATATCTGTCAAAATTTTTAAATATTTTCCAGTTTTGTTCTACCATTTCTAAATGGTTCAAACATTCGAGTTCGTCAGGTATATTTATTTCCCCGTCTTCCAATTCTTCTGTTGTTTTATCTTTGTTACTACATGCAGTTGTATTATCGTTGTTACATTGAGTATTATAAGGTGCTAATTCATTTAAGTTCGCAACCTTTTCTGGTTCTGTTGTAACTATAGTTGGAATAGATACATCCTCATTACTTAATGGTACGTTAGCTTCTTCTTTCTCTTCTCCAGAGCTGTTTTCTTTTTCTGACGATAATGTCTCTTCTGTTTCAGGTATTACTCTTTTTGGTGTTTCATTTTTGTTTTTATTATTTTCTGGTTGCTCTTGTCCCGTATAGACAATTCTAAGATTGTACCCTTTTAATCTTAGGTTCCTTGGTATAGGTTTTAATAGGTTGTCAATTATGACAACTAGTATTCCCGAGAAGTACGGTGTTTTATTCTTCGGTGTTTTTTTGAACACTGGTCTTGTGTGAATATGTTTGCCATATCCTAACTCTTCCAGCGCTACTCCCACTGGAAATCCCTTTTTTTCTAGCGGTAATCCAATAACGGATACTGCAATTCTTCTACTAATATTTCTAGTAGGAGTTGAATTGTAAAAATTGTGTATTACACCTTTAACACAAAGACCATTTTCTTGGAGCGATGACTTTGCTTTGTCGGTTTTCATGATCAGCTCAATCATCGTACCGTTACGAATAATCTGGAAAGCTTCCAGCTCTTTGTCTAACCCAGCATCTTCAATTGCCGTTAAGACATCGAGTTCAGTAATGTTTTGAGTTATATTACTCAAAAGAGTCCTACTTAGAATGCTGTACCTAATAGGTTGTTTCTTATTTGTTGCCGATACAGCTTGACAATAGCTTTTCTTGATGGCAGTAATGCCTATGTTGTCAGTATCTATTTCTATTAAACTAGAATTCATATTGGATATACACTACGTGTATTATATACCCTTAATACTTTCGGTCTCTTAATAAACTCTTAAGATACACCCGACCTTCTACAAGCTAAAGTTGCCGTACCGGCAACCCGTTGTAGGGGTAGGGTAAACCCTTCGAATATTTAGGAGGCACGTAGGCCTCACCAAAAGTAACCTCTAACTCGATTGTACACCTAATGGACTAAAATCAAAAACAGATACTACACTTGATCTTAGCCATTAGGCCGAGAAGCGATAACTGACCACTGCAGACATAGTCGGACAGACGCCGTCTTCAACAATGCACTTGTGGTTTGCATTAGTACGTCAAATCATTTTTGTCGTCGTCATCATCAGCAGCATCATCATCAGCAGCAGCTGAGACCATCGGCGATGTTAGACACTCTAAATGTCAAAAAATTTCAATTATTTTCATTCTGGGCCGCGCTCAGCAGTAGTGCAAAGCCGAGGCAACCCGTGGTCAGGGCAAGGTAAACCTATGATCCCATGACCTAATGCCAAAAATCAGAATAATATATGAGCCGGACTGTGCCGGCGTACCAGATATTAAACTGATAAGAACAGATACTACACTTGATCTTAGCCATTAGGCCGAGAAGCGATAACTGACCACTGCAGACATAGTCGGACAGACGCCGTCTTCAACAATGCACTTGTGGTTTGCATTAGTACGTCAAATCATTTTTGTCGTCGTCATCATCAGCAGCATCATCATCAGCAGCAGCTGAGACCATCGGCGATGTTAGACACTCTAAATGTCAAAAAATTTCAATTATTTTCATTCTGGGCCGCGCTCAGCAGTAGTGCAAAGCCGAGGCAACCCGTGGTCAGGGAAAGGTAAACCTATGATCCCATGACCTAATGCCAAAAATCAGATTAATATATGAGCCGGACTGTGCCGGCGTACCAGATATTAAACTGATAAGAACAGATACTTTTTTTTTTTTTTTTTTTTTTTTTTTTTTTTTTATATAAATTTTTATTTTGTTTTGTTAATTTTTTTTATTATATGTTTTATTTATTTAAAATTTTATTACTGTTATTAGATTTTTGAGTTTTTATGTTTTTTAAGTTGTTGTATAAGTTTGCTGTGTTTTTAAGTAATTAATATTAATAGTTGATAATTGTTTTATAATTGTGGTGTTAATTTTCGTTTTTTTGTTGATTGAAATAATTGCTTTTTTAGGTTACGTTGTTCCTGTTTTATTTCATGGTCTAGAATAAACTGAGAGTGTTCCTTTCCACGTTGTTTCCATTCGGATATTTTTAAAACTTGATATTTTCTTTTTTCGGATATATCCGCAGTTTTCATGTCAAAGTTTTTCAATTCTCTCATATTGAAACCATACATTTCCCCTGAGTCCATTTGTTCGTAATTATCTGGTAGTAATCTACCAACTTGTTTTTCCCATATGTCTAGTTTATCATAAACTTTAACTCTTGCTATTTCAAATTGTTGCCATTCCAGTTTTTTATACTTTTTGAATTTATTTAGTTCTTCTTTAGTGCAATGAAGCCTATCGAAGTTTTTAAATTGTTTCCAGTTATATTCAATTTTTCCAATATGTGACATTTTTAAGAAATCTTCAGCGATCTCTACATCATCTAGACTATCTTCTTTACTAAAAACATTTTCCTCAATTTCCTTTTCAATTTCGTTACTCTTATCTATTTTCCTTACATTACTGATCATCTCATCATCATCGCCTTTTTTTTCTTCATCATCTTTATCATTTAGTTTATTTTCGTCACTTTTACTCTCATCGCCCTCAACCTCATCGTTACTTTTATCGCCTTTTCCCTCTTCTATACCTCCAATAACAATCTCACTCGTACTCCCTTTACTATAATCTTCGCTGTCAGCATAATTTTCGTTTTCTTTTGCTTTGAAGTCCTTTGTATGTTCATCTTTCGTTGAACATTGGATTATTTCTGATGTTTCTTCTAAGGACTCATCTAAGGTTAAATCATTATGTGTTTGTGCTTTATTGTTAGCTTTAGTAATTTTTTTGTTACATTATTTTGGGCTTTAGAACCTATGTCTTCTTGTCCGGTATAAATCGCTCTAACATCATATCCTTTTAGGTTAATTAGTCTAGGAACAGGTTTTACTAATCCTTCCATAGTAGTTACTATAATCCCTGAGTAGTATGGTGTTTTCTTTTTAGGTGTTTCTTTAAAAATAGGTCTAGTCGTTAGATGTTTCCCGTATCCTAGCTCCTCTAGTATTTTTCCGGCCGGGAAACTACTTTTTTCAATTGGCAAACCTAGTATAGAGATAGTGACTCGTTTACTAATGTTTCTACTTGGAGTGGAGTTATAGAAGCGTTGCCTTATACCGTTGATTATTAAACCTTTGTCAAGAAGCGTTTCCTTGGCTTCTTTGGACTTCATGACAACTTCAATAATAGTGCCATTTCGGATTTGTTGAAATCCGTATAAGTATTTGTCATATCCAGCATCTTCAATTGCTGATAGAATTTCAAAGTCACTATATTTAGTGGATGGTTTGCATAAGATGGTATTTTTTAGTGAAGTATATTCATTTATTGGGTTTTTAATGTTATCATCATGTGTATAGATTTTACTAACAGCATGTGCATAGCTTTTATTAGGCGCTTTAATAGCGGTTGTTTCAGTATCTATTTCCATAGTTTAGTTTGTTTTATAGTAAAGTGTTATAATACTGAACGTATATAATAAACTCTCTATACATGCGGTCACTCTGAGGCCAGTAGACCTCTAAAAGAGGTCTAACCAACCTCTTTATACTCACAATCACTCTTATTTAACACACTGAGGTCTACGACCTCTATAGCCTCTCAGTCACTCGTACACACTAAAAGCCTGTAGACTTTTACACTCTCTCCTTGACAACCCGTGGACGGGGCAAGGTAAGCTCACAGAATCTCTCAGAAGGCCAGTAGACCTTCTTTTATTTACGTTAGGATCTCTAGCTCGTCCAAATGGACTAAAATCAAGAACAGATACTACACTTGATCTTAGCCATTAGGCCGAGAAGCGATAACTGACCACTGCAGACATAGTCGGACAGACGCCGTCTTCAACAATGCACTTGTGGTTTGCATTAGTACGTCAAATCATTTTTGTCGTCGTCATCATCAGCAGCATCATCATCAGCAGCAGCTGAGACCATCGGCGATGTTAGACACTCTAAATGTCAAAAAATTTCAATTATTTTCATTCTGGGCCGCGCTCAGCAGTAGTGCAAAGCCGAGGCAACCCGTGGTCAGGGCAAGGTAAACCTATGATCCCATGACCTAATGCCAAAAATCAGATTAATATATGAGCCGGACTGTGCCGGCGTACCAGATATTAAACTGATAAGAACAGATACTTTTTTTTTTTTTTTTTTTTTTCCCATCAACTAGAGTAGCCTGAAGCTGATGCCAGGCTTACACAGGGCCCCAGAAGAAGGGTTTGTTTATGTTTTTTCAAGAAGCCTAAGCTCCTTGTTTTGCTTATTTAAGGGTTTTGATTATAGCTGTCTAGCCGAAACTAGTAAGCTTTATTTTAAAGAAGTTTTTAAAGTTATTTATTCTGTTTTTAGCATAATTTTATAATTTTTATTTGATTTTAATAAGTTTTATAATTTTTTTGATATTTTTTAGTTTTATATTTTTGTTTTATTTTATTAATTTGAGGTTTATTTTATAGGTCAAAAATGGTCTAATACCATTCGTTTCGGTTATTTCTGATGTTTTTCTGCTTTTCTTCTCTTTTTCGATGAGCCTCATCGATTACTTTTTGCCTTGCAAGTTTTTCTTCCTCCTGTGCTTTTTCATAAGCTTGCCGTCTTTCAATTCTTCCTTTTTCGTATTCGGCTCTCCGATACCGAACGTATATTTTTAATTCCTCTTCGGTGCAATTATTTTTATTGAAGCCGTCAAATAGGTTTTGATTGTAACACCATATTTCGTTTGAAGTCATATTTTCAAATTCGATTGGGAGTTTAACTCCAGAAACATCAATTACTTTTCGTTCACGTTCTGATGTTGTGATAGGTTTGTTTTCTACGCTACAGTTTTGTGTCATTTGTTCATTTTGTGTTACTTCAGCTGGTTTATTTATTATTTGCTTCGTTTCCACTTTATTGTTAGTTTCTGATGAGGGGATTTCAGAGTTGCTTGTTATATTTGTTATAATTGGCGTTAGTTTTAGTTTTTTGCTACTTGTTGGTGGAAAATCTTCCTCTAATTCATCTAGACTGTCTTTTTTTCTAAAAACGTCTTTCTCACTCTCTTTTTCAGTTTCATTACTTTTATCTATATTCTTTACTATACTGACAACGTCAACGTCTTCACTTTCTATATCATCGTTTTCTTCGTTTTCTTTTGGTTTACTTTCGTCACTTGTACTTTCATCGCTATATACCTCACTGCTACTTTCATCATAATTCTCTTCGCTTTCTTCAGCCTCCTTATGCTCAACCTTAGCTTCACTCCTACTATCTTTACTGAAATCTTCAATATTTTTATTTTTTTCGTTTTCTTTATCCTCGATTTCCATTATAAGTTCATCGTTCGTATGATCTTGGATTAGTTCTGATGTTACTTCTAAAGCTGGAATACTAGGTGTTTGGACTTTATTATTAAGGCTAATATTGGTATTATTATTGCCAACTAATGGTAAAACCAAAGTTGCATCACTAGTTGGATCGCTAGTACAGTTAATAACTTTATCTTGATTTGTTTTACTTTCTTTCTTTTGGTTTCCATCATCTTTCTGTCCGGTGTAGATAGCCCTAACTTCATAGCCTTTAAGGTTAATAAATCTAGGGATTGGTTTAGTTAGGTTGTCCATTACTACAACTATTATGCCCGAGTAAAAGAGCGTTTTGTTTTTCGGTGTTCGTTTTAGCATAGGTTTAGTCCTAATATGTTTGCCGTACCCTAGTTCCTCCAAGACCTTACCGGCAGGAAAGTTACACTTCTCTATTGGCAGTCCTAGGATGGATATCGTTACCCTTTTGCTAATGTTTCTACTAGGGGTTGATTGGTAAAATTGGTGTAATTCACCATTTATATTAATTCCTTTGTCAAGGATTGTGTGCTTGACTTTGTCATTTGTCATAACAAGTTCAATAAAAGAGCCGTTACGAATTTGTTGAAAACCATAAAGATATTTATCGTACCCAGCATCTTCAATAGCTGATAAGATCTCTATATCGCTAAGTTTCGTAGTTACTTTACTTAAAAGCGTATTTTTAAGCAAACTATACTCGTCTGTGGTATTATTAGTTGTTGCAGTATGTGTGTCGACTTTACTTGCAACTTGTGCATAGGTTTTAGCTACGGCTGTACCAGCCGCGTTTGTAGTATCTATTTCCATGGTTGTATTAGGATCTACTCGTAGCATGGTGAATAGTACTACTAGTATAATAAAACTCTCAGTCACTCTAGAGGCCAGTAGACCCCTAAAAGAGGTCTAACCAACCTCTTTATACTCACAATCACTCTATTAGCACACTGAGATCTACGATCTCTATAACCTCTCAGTCACTCAATATTCACTAAAAGCCAGTAGACTTTTATAACACTCAACCTTGCAACCCGTGGAAGAAGCAAGGTAAAACTCACAAAACTCACAGAAGGCCAGTAGACCTTCTTTTATACTAGTTAGGATCTCTAGCTCGTCCAAATGGACTAAAATCAAGAACAGATACTACACTTGATCTTAGCCATTAGGCCGAGAAGCGATAACTGACCACTGCAGACATAGTCGGACAGACGCCGTCTTCAACAATGCACTTGTGGTTTGCATTAGTACGTCAAATCATTTTTGTCGTCGTCATCATCAGCAGCATCATCATCAGCAGCAGCTGAGACCATCGGCGATGTTAGACACTCTAAATGTCAAAAAATTTTAATTATTTTCATTCTGGGCCGCGCTCAGCAGTAGTGCAAAGCCGAGGCAACCCGTGGTCAGGGCAAGGTAAACCTATGATCCCATGACCTAATGCCAAAAATCAGATTAATATATGAGCCGGACTGTGCCGGCGTACCAGATATTAAACTGATAAGAACAGATACTACACTTGATCTTAGCCATTAGGCCGAGAAGCGATAACTGATCACTGCAGACATAGTCGGACAGACGCCGTCTTCAACAATGCACTTGTGGTTTGCATTAGTACGTCAAATCATTTTTGTCGTCGTCATCATCAGCAGCATCATCATCAGCAGCAGCTGAGACCATCGGCGATGTTAGACACTCTAAATGTCAAAAAATTTCAATTATTTTCATTCTGGGCCGCGCTCAGCAGTAGTGCAAAGCCGAGGCAACCCGTGGTCAGGGCAAGGTAAACCTATGATCCCATGACCTAATGCCAAAAATCAGATTAATATATGAGCCGGACTGTGCCGGCGTACCAGATATTAAACTGATAAGAACAGATACTTTTTTTTTTTTTTTTTTTTTTTTTTTTTTTTTTTTTTTTTTTACCAGCCAACTAGGGACACCTGCTGCTGAAACCAGACTTACACAGGGTCTTACTAGAAGGCCGGTGTTATTAGGGAGCCGAAACTCCGCATTTTGGCCCACTTAAGGGTTTTTAGTATGGCCCATTTAAGGGTTTAGTTGCCACTCAGCCGAAACTGAGCAGCGCCCACTTAAGGGTTTATCTCCATTTAACGTCCGGAGTGGACGGATCGCTTTGAAATTTCCGGACGTTGAAGGAGACACTGAAAAAGCGACAACGCCAAGAACCTCTATCGACTGTCACGGTTCTGATCTAGTGATGTTTCTGTTTTCTAACAACACCGTAACCAATTGAGAAATGGTCCGGAGCCGAAATAAGAACAGATACTACACTTGATCTTAGCCATTAGGCCGAGAAGCGATAACTGACCACTGCAGACATAGTCGGACAGACGCCGTCTTCAACAATGCACTTGTGGTTTGCATTAGTACGTCAAATCATTTTTGTCGTCGTCATCATCAGCAGCATCATCATCAGCAGCAGCTGAGACCATCGGCGATGTTAGACACTCTAAATGTCAAAAAATTTCAATTATTTTCATTCTGGGCCGCGCTCAGCAGTAGTGCAAAGCCGAGGCAACCCGTGGTCAGGGCAAGGTAAACCTATGATCCCATGACCTAATGCCAAAAATCAGATTAATATATGAGCCGGACTGTGCCGGCGTACCAGATATTAAACTGATAAGAACAGATACTTTTTTTTTTTTTTTTTTTTTTTTTTTTTTTTTTTTTCTTTTCCTCTCTAGTCTAGTCCAGGGCCCTAGACTGCGAGTAGATTTTTATATGTTTGTTTTTGTTTTTGTGTTTTATATTTTTGTTTGTTTTGTGTTTTTATAAGTATATTGTAGCTTGTTAAGCGACTCCTGGATGTAGCCTAGCAACCTCAATAACCTTAGTTTTTATATATTTTAAGTTTTTTATATTTTTTTTTTATTAGTACCTAAACTAATTGTACTTGTTTTTGATAAGAATAGTTACTGTTTTTTTATATATTTTTTTGTTTTATATTGTAAATTGTAGATGTCGAACGGTGTTTTCACATACTGCATTGTTTATAGAGAAGTTATAGTGAAATCGTTCGATATTGTTATTTCTTTCATATTTATTGTATTGGATTCGCCATATAAATTTTACTTCCTTTTTAATTCTTTCTATAACTTTAGCACACGATACCTCTTGATTTTCTTTTAGTCTGATGTTTCTCGCCCTCCAAAGTTCCGTTACTATTATGTCAGTTAAGGTTGATACAAGTTTTGAGGCATTATTATTTTTATGGAAGTCTTTAGTGTTTATTGAAAAAATAGTCTGTATTATATTAAACGGTATTTTTGGTAAGAGTTTTTCAAATACAGGTTTAAACGCTTTCCACACTGGCCCTGCCATTTTACAGAAAACAAAGGGATGTAAGGTTGTTTCTGTAAGTGTGCACGACTTACACAATGCGTTACCTCTTCCTCTGTTTCTCCTCCATTTTTGTATTTTCACAGATGTTGGAAGACTATTATGTAGTAGTCTCCATACTGTGTTTTGATTTGGTCCTTGGGCGTAAGACCTAAATCTTTTAAGCCATATCTTTTCCCAAGGAATTTTATTTTGAAAGTCTTTTTCCCACATTAATTGTATTTTTGTTATGCTTTGGTTTGGACTTTTTTCTGATAGGAGGAGGTAAATTTTTTTTGTAGTTTTATGTTTTAAAGCGAATATTTCATCATTAGTTTTAATGATTTTAATTATATCTTGGAAATAGAAAGGTGGAGAGTGTAAAGTTTTAGGATAGTTGTTTTTAGTTAGAAAGTTCCATTGATTGTATTTATATTTAGCTTGTTGTATCAAGTGATTAGCAAGGAAGTATTTTTGAAGCAAAAGAGATTCATGAGGTTTTTCATGATCTCTTATGTTTATTAGGTGTTTTAGACGAAGAGCTAAACCTTGTTTAATTGGGTCAAGGATTCCCAATCCACCTTTATCTACTGGTAGGTTAAGGATGTCCCTTTTCAAAGGCTCAGCATAGTCACTCTGCCAAAGGTACTTAGATATCTCTTTTTTAATGGTTTTTTCTATTATTTTGTTTATGGGGAAAATGTTAGCTAAAAACCATACTTTAGATAGAGCCAGAGTGTTTAGGAAGATTCCTTTGCATCTGAGTGACACGTTCCTATATTTAAAAAATTGGAACCTTGCTTTTAATTTTGCAATACATTTATTCCAGTTAAATAGAGCAGTGTGTGCTAGATCAGTAAAAAAGGTTATACCTAAGATTTTTAAACCACTTCTGTTAGACCAGATAATATTATTGCTAGGAGTATTGTTATGGTTTTTGTGGCAAAAGCTACCTAGGGCCATTGCTTTAGTTTTGGCTTTGTTTATATTAGACCCTGTTGCTAGTTCAAAATTACTAAGAACATTAAAGAGTTCTGGTATGCATGCTATATCTTGTAAGAAGATAGTTGTGTCATCTGCGTACTGCATTACTTTTAAAGGAATGTTTGTTCCTGGTAATGCAATACCTTTTATGTTTTCATTATTTTTAATTTGAAGAGCCAATGTTTCAACTGCAATGCAGTATAGCATCAAGGAGATTGGATCTCCTTGTCTTACGCCTCTAGCAACATTGAAAGGTTCGCCTAGGTATCCATTGTTTAGGATTATAGATTGGTTATTTTTCATTATATTTTTAATAGCTTGGATAAAGTTTTGGCCAAGTTTAAATTTTTCCAAGGTTTTAAAGAGAAAGTCCCGATCCAATTTATCAAAGGCTTTCTCCTGATCTATTGATATTATGAAGCCCTCCAAACCTTTAAGGTTAGTGTATTCTATAATTTCCCTAGTCAGGAATAGATTCGAGAAAATGTTTCTATTTGGCACAGAGCATGTTTGCGAGGGTTCTATGATTTTGTGCAATACCTTAGATAGGCTGATTGCAAGTGCTTTTGTGGTAATTTTATAATCTGCACAGAGGAGTGAAATCGGTCTCCAGTTCCTCAAGAGGGTTAGTTCTCCGTCTTTAGGGAGAAGAGTTATGATTGCTGTTCTTTGAGACCACGTCATTTCTCCGTTAGGGTGAAAGATGTTTTGATTTGCCATGTCTGTAAAAGAATCTCCATAGATATGCCAACAGTTTAGAAAGAATTCGGCTGGCAATCCGTCTATTCCAGGTGACTTCCCCTTATTCATAGTTTTTGCTGCATTCAGCAGTTCATCACTCGTAAAGAGATTGTTAAGTATGTTTTTATCATCATTTTCAAGTGTGTTTTGGATATTGTTGAGAAAGATTGTTTGTAGGTTTTGATCTGTATTTTCGTTCTGATATAAGTCCTTATAAAATTCTCTTATTGATATTTGTATATTAGCAAGATCGGTATGTGTGTGAACCCCGTCATTTATTTCCGTTATAGTTTTCTTCTTTCTAAAAGTTTTTTCAAGTTGAAAAAGAGTTTTCGAAGGAACTTCCCCATCTTCAACAATTGTTTGTTTTGTTCTTACGAAAACACCTCTATCAACGCTTAGACTCTTTATTTTATTTTTAATGTTTTTAATTTTTTCTAAGCTAGGGTTAGATTTTAGCCATTCAGTTGTCAGCTGTTTTTTCAGATTATCTATTTTATTTAATTTTTCATTTTTTATTTCACAAGACCTTCTAATAGCAATTTCTTTTATTTGCGCTTTTAGCAAATCCCACCATTGGTTAAAGTTCAGGTATTTGCTAATATTAGTTTTCATTTCTTTTAAGTTAGTTTCAAGCTTTTCTGTAAATTTTTTATCCTCAAGTAGGTTGGTGTTCAGGTGCCAGTATCCTGGACCTCGGGTGTGTTGTAGGTTTTTTATATAGAGCTCACCCATTACAGCCTTATGATCACTTAATTTTGTGTTGATAATCTTACATTTGTATTTAGTTTCTGTATGTAATTGTGTATATATTCTATCAATTCTGCTTCTGTACGATTTATCAGCTTTTTCAAATGTGAATTCCACTTCGAAGGGATGTTTTTTCCTATATAAATCGTACAGAGCATATTTTTCACAAAATGATTTTAGATTTATTTTTCCCAGTGAGTTGTTTTTGTTGAAGAGATCACCCCCATCTCTATCGTTTTCTGGGTTTTCAACCATATTGAAATCACCTAAGAGCATCAGCAGATCACAATTTTCTGTATATCTGTCTATGGTGGAAAAAAAAGTTTCTTTTTTTTGCGGGTCATTAGGGCCATAAATATTAATTATCCTAACAATTAGGTTTTCATAATCAATATTTGTAGCTAATATTCTACCACTTTTGTCTAGTAGAACATCTCTGAAGATCGTTTCTCTTTTAGTTAGAATGCTAACTCCACATTTACGAGACGTGTTATAGTTCCAGAGCGATGATCCTCCAGTTGCTCTTAACCATTCTGTTTTCCATAGGTTTTCTTTTTCTCTGCTACAATGGGTTTCCTGTAAACATATAATATCACACTTTTCTACCTTTAGATAATTAAAGATGTTGTTTCTTTTGACATCGTCATTTAAGCCGTTGACGTTCAGCGTTAGGATTTTCAGAGCCATCTTCAAAATGCTAAATTTGTTACTAATTTTTTATTTTTATTTGGTTTTTAGAGTTTTATATTTTTATTTAGTTTTTTAGTTTTTTATTTTTATTTGGTTTTTTATTTTATATTTTTATTTGGTTTTTAATATTTTTATATATATTTTTTAAGTTTAGGTTATTATGATTTTTTTAGTGTCTTGTCCCTGAGGATCAAGATTTCTTTGTGGTCGTTTATGTTCTTGGGAGTTTATTAATGCTTTTTTTTTGGGTTGTTTAACTTTAGATTTATTTTCTTTTATACCAGAGTCTGTTGCTTTTCCGGCATTTTCATTTAGTTCTTGACTTTTATTTGAAGTGCTTTCTACCTCATTTGTCTTAGTTTCATTTAATTTAGTAATTTTATGTTCATCAGATTTATTTTGATTGAGGGAAATCTCAATGTTCTTTTGAGTTGTTAAAGCTATATTAGGAGTTGAGAGTTCCTTTGTGCCTTCTTTTAAAATTGTTGTTTCAGAATTTTGAGCTGAATCAACTGAGTCTTTGATACTGCCATCATTATTGTTTTTTGTTTCAGTATGACTTTCTAAGGGAGTTTGTATTGCTTTTGTGTTATCTTTTGATTGAGTTGTAAATTTTTGAGATTCAGTTTCCGGTTGACCAGTATAGATAGCTCTGACATTGAAACCTCTTAACTTAATAAATCTGGGAATGGGTTTGCTAATATTTTCCATTACGGCTAATAGGGTGCCCGTATAGTACAAGGTTCCCTTTTTAGGCGTTGTTTTCATATGGGGATGTGTTATTAAGTGTTTGCCGTACCCCATATCTTCTAAATCTTTACCAATTTGAAAATTTTTGGCTTCAAGAGGAAGACCTATAATTGACACTGTAACACGGGTACTGGGCTCCCGACTTTGTGTTGAGTAATTAAAACGGTGGTGGAAACCGTTGATTGTGAGACCTTCCTCTAACAATTTATTTTTAGCTGTTGTCGTTTTCATCACTATTTCTAAGATAGTTCCGTTCTTAATTATTTGAATTCCCTCTAAGTCATTGTCCATGTTTTTCTCTTCAATTGTACATAAAACATCGTATAAGGCTATCCTTGTAGAAAGTTTGCAAACAAGGGTGTTTTTAAGATATAAACGGTTATTATTAGTATTTGAATTTGAAATGGTAGCTTGAGCATAGCTCTTAGTTAAATTATTAGTTTCATCAATTATATGAGTAGAGGCAGTTGAATGACTTTCAACATCATCGTATATATCAGATTCACTTAGGATCTTAAGCATTTTAAATTGGCTTTTAAAGGCCAAAAAGATCTATATAATTAGTTATAATACTCTTTTTATTTATTTTTTAAACGCACGATATCACTCAATACGCCCCTCACACCCTCTAAATAACCCTCAATACGCCCACTACACTCAATACACAAAATTCACTCTATAAGAACGCTAGCTCGAAAATAATGCTAATAAATCTAAAGGGTACCCCTCTTGATCTTAGCCATTAGGCCGAGAAGCGATAAGAACAGATACTACACTTGATCTTAGCCATTAGGCCGAGAAGCGATAACTGACCACTGCAGACATAGTCGGACAGACGCCGTCTTCAACAATGTACTTGTGGTTTGCATTAGTACGTCAAATCATTTTTGTCGTCGTCATCATCAGCAGCATCATCATCAGCAGCAGCTGAGACCATCGGCGATGTTAGACACTCTAAATGTCAAAAAATTTCAATTATTTTCATTCTGGGCCGCGCTCAGCAGTAGTGCAAAGCCGAGGCAACCCGTGGTCAGGCAAGGTAAACCTATGATCCCATGACCTAATGCCAAAAATCAGATTAATATATGAGCCGGACTGTGCCGGCGTACCAGATATTAAACTGATAAGAACAGAACCTTTTTTTTTTTTTTTTTTTTTTTTTTTTTTTTTTTTTTAATTTTTTTTTTATTAGGATAAAAGCAAATACTTTTATTTTAATTATTATTTTTTTTAATACTATTTAGGATCATAAAAGGTAAATATTAAGTCATGTATATTGTTTTTGCATATCGCATCGTACATAGAAAAGTGAGAGTGAAAATTTTCTAGGGTGTTTTCTCTAATAGCTTTTTGGTATTTCGCATTCCATATGTATCTTATTTCTCGTTTAATTGATTCTACTATTTTATTTGATTTTATTTCTTTGTTTTCTTTAATTTTGGCATTCCTTGCTCGCCATATTTCACTTAGTGTTATATGTGTGATGGTTGTTATTGTTTTGGTTCTTTTGTCTGAGCTTGGGAGTTGATCAATGTTTACCATAAAAATTGTTTGAATAGTATTAAAAGGTTTTTGGAGTTGAAATTTATCGTAAATGGGTTTCATTTGTTTCCAAACAGATCTGGCCCTCTTACAGAATATAAAGGGATGTAGCGTGGTTTCTGGTTGGTTGCACGTTTTACATAGTGCATTTCCTCGACCACGGTTCTTTCTCCATTTCATTACTTTTTCTAGGGTTGGGAGACTGTTATGCATTAACCTCCACCAAGTGTTCATGCTTGGTCCCTGTGCATAGGAGTTAAAACTCCTTTCCCATATTTTATTCCACATCAGTGATTTTTGGAATATTGATTCCCAAAAAGTTTGTATTTTTATTTTACTTTTGTTGTATTCAAATTTTGAAAGTATATTATATATATTTTTTGAGTTTTTCATTTTTACTGAAAAGATCTCTCTATTTTTTTTTATTATGTTTATAACATCTTGATAATAAAAGGGTGGAGTGTTAAGAGTTTTTGGAAAGTTATTTAGGGTTAGGAACTTCCATTGTTGGAATGATTCATTTGCTACCTTTAGGAGCGACGTGGCTAGGAAGTATTTTTGGAAGTATAAGGAGTCGTGTGGTTTTTCATTTTCTTTTATTTGCAGCATTTGTTTTATTCTTAGAGATCTACTCTGCATTATGGGGTCTAGGATACCCAAACCGCCTTGTTTTGTTGGCAAAACTAGAATCTCCCGTTTTAATGGTTCGGCATATTCACTCTGCCATAGGTATTTAGATATTTCTTTCATGATCTTTTTTTTTGTAATTTCAGATATAGGAAATATGTTTGCTACAAACCATGTTTTTGATAGGGCCAGGGTGTTTACAAATATCGCCTTACATCTTAGAGAGACGTTTCTATATTTAAAGGTTTTGGTTTTCTTTGTAAAATTTTTTATTGCATTCTCCCAGTTTATATTTGATGTAAATGCAAGATCAGTGTGGAAAAGAAAGCCTAGGATTTTTATTCCGCTAAAGTTTGTCCAGTTGATGTTATAGTTTATTTGGTTTAGGTCTTTGGCCGTATTTTCATATTCGATGTAATTAAAACCTCCTAGTGCGAGTGCCTTTGTTTTTAGCCTATTGATGTTTGATCCGGAGGCCATTTCGAATTGATTAAGGACTTTAAACACTTCTGGCAGAGATATCGGATTTTGTATGAAGATTGTTGTATCATCTGCATATTGCATAAGTTTGAGCGTGGTCTTCTTTTCAGGGATTGGAATTCCATCTATTTTTGTGTTTTTTTGTATTGCTAGACCGAGGGTTTCGACCAGGATGCAGTATAGCATCAAGGATATTGGGTCCCCCTGTCTAACACCTCTACTGACTTGAAACGGTTTGCTCATGAATCCATTGTTAATAATTATGGATTGGTTTTGTTTAAATGTCTGATTAATGGCATTAACGAAATTTCTCCCAAGGTTAAATTTCATCATTATTTTGAGGAGAAAGTTCCTGTCTACTTTATCAAAGGCTTTTTCCTGGTCGATGGTCAGGAGAAAGCTCTTAAGGTTTTTCTCGTTTGTGTAATGTATTAAATCTCTGATAAGTTGTATGTTTGAAAAAATGTTTCTTCCCGGGACTGTGCAAGTTTGTGGTGTTCCCAGGATAATGTTCAGGACATTTGCTAAACGTAGTGATAGAGCTTTTGTTATTATTTTATAATCTACACAGAGTAGAGAGATTGGTCTCCAGTTTTTTAGCTCTGATAAGTCTCCTTCTTTTGGGAGGAGGCTTATCAGTGCTGTTCGCTGTGACCAACTTAAGGCGTTTTTGTTTTCAAAAATACTCATATTGGCGAGGGATGTAAATTCCTCCCCATATATGTCCCAGCATTCATGGTATAGCTCAGCTGGTATACCATCTATTCCTGGGGTTTTCCCTTTTTTTAGTGTATTTGCAGCCTGGAAGAGTTCAACACTTGTGAACTTTTGGTTGAGAGTGATGTTTTGCTCATCAGTTAGTTTGTTGGTTATGTTATTTAAAAAGGTTTTTTGCGTCTCAAAGCAAAGGTTAGATTCGTTGTATAGCTCTTTGTAATAGGATCTGATTGTATTTAGGATGTTGATTGGGTCGGTATGTAGGATTTCTCCTTCTTTTATTTCCTTAATCGTTTTTTTCCTTTGATTATTTTTTTCAATCGCAAAGAGTGTTTTTGAAGGTTTTTCCCCATCTTCAACTAACATCTGCTTAGTTCGTATGAAAACACCTTCAGTGTTTGTTAGTTTTTTTATTTCATTTTCAAGGTGTTTTAAGTATTCCAAGTTTTTAGAGTTATTTATATTTTCGTATTCGATTTCTTTTTGTAGGTTTTGTATTTTTTTTTTTTTTTCTTGATTTTTTTGTGTTGAAAGTTTTATGGCTGTGTTTTTAATACTGCATTTGACAATGTCCCACCATTGATTTAGGTTCTCAAATTCACTTTTATTTTTCACGTGTTTAGTGAAATCTTCTTTTAGTTTTTGTTTAAAGTTTTTATCTTTTAGAAGATTAGTATTGAGATGCCAGTACCCTGGTCCTCTTTTATTTATATTTTCGATTTTGTACTTACATTCAAAAATTCTATGGTCGCTGAGTTTTGGGTCTAGCATTTTAGACTTCAAAAGTAGTTCATTGTTTTTTGAGACATAGATTCTGTCTATTCTGCTTCTATATGTTTTGTCACTTTTCTCAAAAGTATAGGCTTTAGTTAGAGGGTTAATTGCACGAAATACGTCTTGTAATTCGTATTTGTCTGTGAATTTTTTTAAATTGGTTTTCCCTAAGGTGTTATTCCTATTATAAACGTCTCCCCCTTCTCGGTCTAAGACTGGATTCTCAACCATGTTGAAATCTCCAGATAGGAAAAGTATATCTGATTGGTAAATATGTTTTCCTAGTTGTCCGAAGAAGTTTTCTTTTTGCTGTGGGTCGTTTGGTCCATATACGTTTATTGTTCTTATAATTTTATTTTTGAAGGTAATGTTTGCAGCGATAACTCTGCCATAATTGTCAGTGGAGACATTTTGAAATTTGGTTTCTATTTTTGTTAGAATTGCTACTCCACGTTGCCTTGCTTCCCCATTGTTCCAGAGTGCTGAGCCTCCTGTTTTTAGATGCCATTCTTTTGTCCATTTTTCAGTTTTTTCATTAACACAATGTGTCTCTTGAATACAGAAGATGTCGCAGTCCATATTTTTAAAGGTATTCATTATATTATGTCTCTTTCTGTCATCGTTAAGACCATTCACGTTAAAGGTAAGTATCGTTACAGCCATTTTTATTTATTTATTTTATTTTATATTTTTATTTTGTTTTTTGTTTTATATTTTTATTTGGTTTTTTTTTGTTTTATATTTTTGTTTGGTTTTTTTGTTTTATATTTTTATCTATTTTTTGTGCTACTTTATATTTTATTTCGTTACTGGGATCTCGTTTATACGGTTTCGGCTCCAAGTTGGTTCTTTTAGAGACTTGATTTTTTGGTTTTTCGTCATAGGGTTTTCTTTTTTTATTTTTATCTTTTACTTCCGTAAAACCGTCATGCACCGAACCGTCCTCTATATCACTACAATCACTTTGATTCTTTTCTTTTGTTTCTTTTGCTGGATTTATTTCATTTTGTTTTATTTTGTTTTGTTCTGTTGGTTTTGAAGGTATTTCGTTTACTCTCAAATGTAATGGTTCTTTAATAATGTTGGGTGTTGTTCCAGATTCTTGCCTTTCTAAATTTTCTTTGGTTGTATTTGATTCTTCATAGTGAGGTTTTGAAGAACTTGTTTCTGTTGGAATTGTAATATTTTCCGGTGTTTTCTCTTCGACTGGTTGTCCTGTATAAATAGCTCTTACATTATAGCCCCTTAATTTGGTAAACCTAGGTATATCTTTATACAGTTTTTCCATCACAGCCATTAAAGTACCTGAAAAATACTGTGTTCCTTTGGTGGGTGTTTTTTTCATTATTGGGTATGTTTTTAAATGTTTTCCATACCCTGCTTCTTCAAGGTCTTTACCAATTTGAGCCAGTTTAGCAGCTATTGGAAGACCTAATATTGAAACGTACACACGTGTACTCGGTTCTCGCTTTGGTGTTGAATTAAAGAATCGGTGGTGAAAACCATTAATGGTAAGACCTCTTTCAAGAAGTCTGTTTCTTGCTTTGTCTGTTTTCATTACTATTTCTAGTAGTTCTCCCTTTCTTAAAAGTTGCGCTCCTTCAAGCTCATTGTCTAGGTTCTCTTCTTCAAGAGAACATAGGACATCATGAAGAGATATTTTTGTTGAAAGCTTACATAACAAAGTATGGTCAAGTTTAAAATAATCTTGTCTTGTCGCATTTTCATTTGATGACGCAGCTTGAGCATAACTTTTCGCTTGCGTTTTTATTTTATTAATTTCCTCATTAATAGGACCTAGATCCACTGGAAAATCATCATGTTGACATTCCAATTCAGAAATATCAATATCTGCCATGGGAATGTTTATCTAAAAAGGTAATTACCTTAAATATATAAGCCTTATGCTCACTAGTCTCTTAATACACACTAATCCACTCAATACGCCCCTCACACCCTCTATATAACCCTCAATACACCCTAATTTCTCAATACTCACAAATCACTCTATTAGGTCGCTGGCTCGTCAAAATACTAATAAATCACAAGGTTACACCATGAGATCTTAGCCATTAGGCCGAGAAGCGATAACTGACCACTGCAGACATAGTCGGACAGACGCCGTCTTCAACAATGTACTTGTGGTTTGCATTAGTACGTCAAATCATTTTTGTCGTCGTCATCATCAGCAGCATCATCATCAGCAGCAGCTGAGACCATCGGCGATGTTAGACACTCTAAATGTCAAAAAATTTCAATTATTTTCATTCTGGGCCGCGCTCAGCAGTAGTGCAAAGCCGAGGCAACCCGTGGTCAGGGCAAGGTAAACCTATGATCCCATGACCTAATGCCAAAAATCAGATTAATATATGAGCCGGACTGTGCCGGCGTACCAGATATTAAACTGATAAGAACAGATACTTTTTTTTTTTTTTTTTTTTTTTTTTTTTTTTTTTTTCCATCAACTAGAGTTACCTGAAGCTGATGCCAGGCTTACACAGGGCCCCAGAAGAAGGGTTTGTTTATGTTTTTTCAAGAAGCCTAAGCTCCTCGTTTTGCCCATTTAAGGGTTTTAATTATAGCTATCTAGCCGAAACTAGTGAGCATTATTTTAAAGAATTGTTTAAAGTTATTTATTCTGTTTTTAGCATAATTTTATAATTTTTTTTTGATTTTAATAATTTTTATATTTTTTTGGATATTTTTTAGTTTTATATTTTTAATTTATTTTATTAATTTTAGGTTTATTTTATAGGTCGAAAATGGTCTAATACCATTCGTCTCGGTTATTTGTGATTTTTTTCTGCTTTTCATCTCTTTTTTGATTAGCCTCTTCGATTGCTTTTTGCCTTGCAAGTTTTTCTTCCTCATATGCTTTTCGTCTTGCTATTTTTTCTTCTTCATAACCTTGCCGTCTTTCAAATTTTTCTTTTTCGTATTCGGCTCTCCGATACCGAACGTATATTTTTAATTCCTCTTCGGTGCAATTATTTTTATTGAAACCGTGAAATAGGTTTTGATTGTAATACCATATTTCGTTGGAAGTCATATTTCCAAATTCGATTGGGAGTTTAACTCCAGAAACATCAATTTCTTTTCGTTCATGTTCTGATCTTGTGATAGGTTTGTTTTCTACGCTACAGTTTTGTTTCATTTGTTCAATTTGTATTACTTTAGCTGGTTTATTTAAAATTTGCTTCATTTCCACTTTATTGTTAGTTTCTGGTGAGGGGATTTCAAAATTGTTTGTTATATTTGTTATAATTGGCGTTAGTTTTAATTTTTTGCTACTTGTTGGTGGAAAATCTTCTTCTATTTCATCTGGACTGTCTTCTTTTCTAAAACCGTCTTTCTCACTCTCTTTTTCAATTTCATTACTTTTATCTATATTCTTTACTATACTGACAACGTCATCGCCTTTACTTTCTATATCATCGTTTTCTTCGTTTTCTTTTGGTTTACTTTTGTCACTTGTACTTTCATCGCTATATTCCTCACTGCTACTTTCATCATAATTCTCTTCGCTTTCTCCAGCCTCCTTATCCTTAACCTTAGCTTCGCTCCTACTATCTTTGCTAAATTCTTCAATATTTTCATTTATTTTACTTTCTTTATTCTCAATTTCCATTGTAAGGTCATCGTTCGTATGATCTTGGATTAGTTTTGATGTTATTTCTAAGGCTGAATTACTTGGTGTTTGGACTTTATTGTTAAGACTAATGTTGTTAAAGTTATTGCTAGCTAGTGGTAAAACCAAAGTTGCATCACTAGTTGTTTCGCTATTACAGTTACTATTTTTTTCCTGATTTGTTTTATTTTCTTTCTTTTGGTTTCCATTATCTTTCTGTCCGGTGTAGATAGCCCTTACTTCATAGCCTCTAAGGTTTATGAATCTAGGGATTGGTTTAGTTAGGTTGTCCATTACGACAACAATTATGCCCGAGTAGAAGAGCGTTTTGTTTTTCGGTGTTCGTTTTAGCATGGGTTTAGTCCTTATATGTTTTCCGTACCCTAGTTCCTCCAAAACTTTACCGGCAGGAAAGCCGCACTTTTCTATTGGCAGTCCAAGAATGGATATCGTTACCCTTTTACTAATGTTTCTACTAGGGGTTGATTGGTAAAATTGGTGTAATTCACCATTTATATTAATTCCTTTATCAAGGATTGTGTGCTTGACTTTGTCATTTGTCATAACAAGTTCAATAAAAGAGCCGTTACGAATTTGTTGAAAACCGTAAAGATATTTATCGTACCCAGCATCTTCAATAGCTGATAAGATCTCTATATCGCTAAGTTTCGTAGCTACTTTACTTAAAAGCGTATTTTTAAGCAAACTATACTCGTCTGTGGTATTACTAGTTGTTGCAATATGTGTAACGAGTTTACTTGCAACTTGTGCATAAGTTTTAATTTCGGCTGTACCAGCCGTGTTTGTAGTATCTATTTCCATGGTTGTATTAGGATCTACTCGTAGCATGGTGAATAGTACTACTAGTATAATAATAACTCTCAGTCACTCTAGAGGCCAGTAGACCCCTAAAAGAGGTCTAACCAACCTCTTTAAACTCACAATCACTCTATTAGCACACTGAGATCTACGATCTCTTTAACCTCTCAGTCACTCAATATTCACTAAAAGCCAGTAGACTTTTTTTAACACTCAACCTTGCAACCCGTGGAAGGAGCAAGGTAAAACTCACAAAATTCTCAGAAGGCCAGTAGACCTTCTTTTATACTAGTTAGGATCTCTAGCTCGTCCAAATGGACTAAAATCAAGAACAGATACTACACTTGATCTTAGCCATTAGGCCGAGAAGCGATAACTGACCACTGCAGACATAGTCGGACAGACGCCGTCTTCAACAATGTACTTGTGGTTTGCATTAGTACGTCAAATCATTTTTGTCGTCGTCATCATCAGCAGCATCATCATCAGCAGCAGCTGAGACCATCGGCGATGTTAGACACTCTAAATGTCAAAAAATTTCAATTATTTTCATTCTGGGCCGCGCTCAGCAGTAGTGCAAAGCCGAGGCAACCCGTGGTCAGGGCAAGGTAAACCTATGATCCCATGACCTAATGCCAAAAATCAGATTAATATATGAGCCGGACTGTGCCGGCGTACCAGATATTAAACTGATAAGAACAGATACTTTTTTTTTTTTTTTTTTTTTTTTTTTAACCTTTTTAGGGGTTATTAATTTTATATTTTTTATTTGTTTTATTAATATTTTAAAGCAATTGTTTTTAGTTATTTTGTAAGTGTTAAAATCTGCTGATATAGTTATTTTACTTTTTTTGTATTATAATTTTTAAAGTTTTTATTTTGACTTTAGTTGGTTTTATATTTTTAATTTGTATTTTTATAGTTTTATATTTTTATTTTGTTTTATTTTCATTTGATTATATATTTTTAAGAACAGATACTACACTTGATCTTAGCCATTAGGCCGAGAAGCGATAACTGACCACTGCAGACATAGTCGGACAGACGCCGTCTTCAACAATGTACTTGTGGTTTGCATTAGTACGTCAAATCATTTTTGTCGTCGTCATCATCAGCAGCATCATCATCAGCAGCAGCTGAGACCATCGGCGATGTTAGACACTCTAAATGTCAAAAAATTTCAATTATTTTCATTCTGGGCCGCGCTCAGCAGTAGTGCAAAGCCGAGGCAACCCGTGGTCAGGGCAAGGTAAACCTTTGATCCCATGACCTAATGCCAAAAATCAGATTAATATATGAGCCGGACTGTGCCGGCGTACCAGATATTAAACTGATAAGAACAGATACAGGTTTGTTTATGTTTTTTCAAGAAGCCTAAGCTCCTTGTTTTGCCCATTTAAGGGTTTTAATTATAGCTATCTAGCCGAAACTAGTAAGCGTTATTTTAAAGAATTGTTTAAAGTTATTTATTCTGTTTTTAGCATAATTTTATAATTTTTATTTGATTTTAATAAATTTTATATTTTTTTTGGATATTTTTTAGTTTTATATTTTTGTTTTATTTTAATTATTTTAGGTTTATTTTATTGGTCGAAAAGAGTCTAATACCATTCGTCCCGGTTATTTGTAATGTTTTTCGGCCTTTCATTTTTATTTGGTCTAGCCCCTTCTATTGCTTTTTGCCTTGCAAGTTTTTCTTCCTCATATGCTTTTCGTCTTGCTCTTTTTTCTTCTTCATAACCTTGCCGTCTTTCAATTTTTTCTTTTTCGAATTCGGCTCTCCGATACCGAACGTATATTTTTAAGTCCTCTTCGGAGCAATTATTTTTATTAAAACCGTAAAATAGGTTTAGATTGTAATTGTGTATTTCGGTGGAAGTCATATTTTCAAATTCGATTGGGAGTTTAACTCCAGAAACATCAATTTCTTTTCGTTCATGTTCTGATCTTGTGATAGGTTTGTTTTCTACGCTACAGTTTTGTGTCATTTGTTCATTTTGTATTACTTCAGCTGGTTTATTTATTACTTGCTCCATTTCCACTTTATTGTTAGTTTCTGGTGAGGGGATTTCAAAACTGTTTGTTATATTTGTTATAATTGGCGTTAGTTTTAATTTTTTGCTACTTGTTGGTGGAAAATCTTCTTCTATTTCATCTAGACTGTCTTCTTTTCTAAACACGTCTTTTTCACTCTCTTTTTTAATTTCATTACTATCATCTATATTCTTTACTATACTGACAATCTTATCATCATCGTCTTTATTTTCTATATCATCGTCTTCTTCGTTTTCTTTTGGTTTACTTTCGTCACTTGTACTCTCATCGCTATATTCCTCACTGCTACTTTCATCATAATTCTCTTCGCTTTCTCCAGCCTCCTTATCCTCAACCTTAGCTTCACTCCTACTATCTTTACTTAAATCTTCATTATTTTTATTTTTTTTGTTTTCTTTATCCTCAATTTCCATTGTAAGTTCATCGTTCGTATGATCTTGGATTAGTTCTGATGTTACTTCTAAGGATGAAATACTTGGTGTTTGGACTTTATTATTAAGACTAATATTGTTATAATTATTGTCAACTAATGGTAAAACCAAAGTTGCATCACTAGTTGGATCGCTTGTACAGTTACTAACTTTATCCTGATTTGTTTTACTTTCTTTCTTTTGGTTTCCATCATCTTTCTGTCCGGTGTAAATAGCCCTAACTTCATAGCCTTTAAGGTTTATGAATCTAGGGATTGGTTTAATTAAGTTGTCCATTACTACAACTAATATGCCAGAGTAGAAGAGCGTTTTGTTTTTCGGTGTTCGTTTTAGCATGGGTTTAGTCCTAATATGTTTGCCGTACCCTAGTTCCTCCAAAACCTTACCGGCAGGAAAATTACACTTCTCTATTGGCAGTCCAAGAATGGATATCGTTACCCTTTTACTAATGTTTCTACTAGGGGTTGATTGGTAAAATTGGTGTAATTCACCATTTATATTAATTCCTTTATCGAGGATTGTGTGCTTGACTTTGTCATTTGTCATAACAAGTTCAATAAAAGAGCCGTTACGAATTTGTTGAAAACCGTAAAGATATTTATCGTACCCAGCATCTTCAATAGCTAATAAGATATCTCTATCGCTAAGTTTCGTAGTTACTTTACTTAAAAGCGTATTTTTAAGCAAACTATACTCGTCTGCGGTATTATTATTTGTTGCAGTATGTGTATCGATTTTACTTGCAACTTGTGCATAAGTTTTAACTACGGCTGTACCAGCCGCGTTTGTAGTATCTATTTCCATGGTTGTATTAGGATCTACTCGTAGCATGGTGAATAGTACTACTAGTAAAAACTCTCAGTCACTCTAGAGGCCAGTAGACCCCTAAAAGAGGTCTAACCAACCTCTTTATACTCACAATCACTCTATTAGCACACTGAGATCTACGATCTCAATAACCTCTCAGTCACTCAATATTCACTAAAAGCCAGTAGACTTTTATAACACTCAACCTTGCAACCCGTGGAAGGGGCAAGGTAAAACTCACAAAACTCTCAGAAGGCCAGTAGACCTTCTTTTATACTAGTTAGGATCTCTAGCTCGCCCAAATGGACTAAAATCAAGAACAGATACTTTTTTTTTTTTTTTTTTTTTTTTTTTTTTTTTTTTTTTTTTTTTTTTTTTTTAAAGTTATTTATTATTGTTTTTAGCATAATTTTATAATTTTTCTTTGATTTTAATAAGTTTTATATTTTTTTGGATATTTTTTAGTTTAATTTTTTTGTTTTATTTTATAAATTTTAGGTTTATTTTATAGGTCGAAAATAGTCTAATACCATTCGTCTCGGTTATTTGTTATGTTTTTCGACCTTTCATTTTTATTTGGTCTCTCCTCTTCAATTGCTTTTTGCCTTTCAAGTTTTTCATATGCTTTTCGTCTTGCTTTTTTTTCTTCTTTATAACCTGGCCGTTTTTCAATTTTTTCTTTCTCGTATTCGGCTCTCCGATACCGAACGTATATTTTTAATTCCTCTTCGGTGCAATTATTTTTATCAAAACCGCAAAATAGGTTTCGATTGTAACACCATATATCGCTGGCAGTCATATTTTCAAATTCGATTGGGAGTTTAACTCCAGAAACATCAATTACTTTTCGTTCATGTTCTGATCTTGTGATAGGTTTGTTTTCTACGCTACAGTTTTGTGTTATTTGTTCATTTTGTATTACATTAGCTAGTTTATTTATTATTTGCTCCGTTTCCACTTTATTATTAGTTTCTGATGAGGGGATTTCAAAACTGTTTGTTATATTTGTTATATTTGGCGTTAGTTTTAATTTTTTGCTACTTGTTGGTGGAAAGTCTTCTTCTATTTTATTTAGACTGTCTTCTTTTCTAGAAACGTCTTTTTTACTCTCTTTTTCAATTCCATTACTCTCATCTATATTCTTCACTATACTGACAATCTCATCATCATCGCCTTCACTTTCTATATCATCGTTTTCTTCGTCACTTGTACTCTCATCGCTGTATTCCTCACTGCTACTTTCATCATAACTCTCTTCGCTTTCTCCATCCTCCTTATCCTTAACCCTAGCTTCACTCCTACTATCTTTACTTAAATCTTCAATATTTTTATTTTTTTTGTTTTCTTTATCCTCAATTTCCATTGTAAGTTCATCGTTCGTATGATCTTTGATTAGTTCTGATGTTACTTTTAAGGATGAAGTACTTGGTATTTGGACTTTATTATTAAGACTAATATTGTTAAAATTATTGTCAACTACTGGTAAAACCAATGTTGCATCACTAGTTGGATTGCTCGTACAGTTACTAACTTTATCCTGATTTGTTTTACTTTCTTTCTTTTGGTTTCCATCATCTTTCTGTCCGGTGTAAATAGCCCTAACTTCATAGCCTTTAAGGTTTATAAATCTAGGGATTGGTTTAATTAAGTTTTCCATTACTACAACTAATATGCCAGAGTAAAAGAGCGTTTTGTTTTTCGGTGTTCGTTTTAGCATGGGTTTAGTCCTAATATGTTTGCCGTACCCTAGTTCCTCCAAAACCTTACCGGCAGGAAAATTACACTTCTCTATTGGCAGTCCAAGGATGGATATCGTTATCCTTTTACTAATGTTTCTACTAGGGGTTGATTGGTAAAATTGGTGTAATTCACCATTTATATTAATTCCTTTATCAAGGATTGTGTGTTTGACTTTGTCATTTGTCATAACAAGTTCAATAAAAGATCCGTTACGAATTTGTTGAAAACCGTAAAGATATTTATCGTACCCAGCATCTTCAATAGCTGATAAGATCTCTATATCGCTAAGTTTCGTAGTTACTTTACTTAAAAGCGTATTTTTAAGCAAACTATACTCGTCTGTGGTATTATTAGTTGTTGCAGTATGTGTAACGAGTTTACTTGCAACTTGTGCATAAGTTTTAATTTCGGCTGTACCAGCCGTGTTTGTAGTATCTATTTCCATGGTTGTATTAGGATCTACTCGTAGCATGGTGAATAGTACTACTAGTATAATAAAACTCTTAGTCACTCTAGAGGCCAGTAGACCCCTAAAAGAGGTCTAACCAACCTCTTTATACACACAATCACTCTATTAGCACACTGAGATCTACGATCTCTATAACCTCTCAGTCACTCAATATTCACTAAAAGCCAGTAGACTTTTATAACACTCAACCTTGCGACCCGTGGAAGGGGCAAGGTAAAACTCACAAAACTCTCAGAAGGCCAGTAGACCTTCTTTTATACTAGTTAGGATCTCTAGCTCGCCCAAATGGACTAAAATCAAGAACAGATACTACACTTGATCTTAGCCATTAGGCCGAGAAGCGATAACTGACCACTGCAGACATAGTCGGACAGACGCCGTCTTCAACAATGTACTTGTGGTTTGCATTAGTACGTCAAATCATTTTTGTCGTCGTCATCATCAGCAGCATCATCATCAGCAGCAGCTGAGACCATCGGCGATGTTAGACACTCTAAATGTCAAAAAATTTCAATTATTTTCATTCTGGGCCGCGCTCAGCAGTAGTGCAAAGCCGAGGCAACCCGTGGTCAGGGCAAGGTAAACCTATGATCCCATGACCTAATGCCAAAAATCAGATTAATATATGAGCCGGACTGTGCCGGCGTACCAGATATTAAACTGATAAGAACAGATACTTTTTTTTTTTTTTTTTTTTTTTTTTTTTTTTTTTTTTTTTTTTTTTTTTTTTTTTTTTTTTTTTTTTTTTACCAGCCAACTAGGGACACCTGCTGCTGAAACCAGACTTACACAGGGTCTTACTAGAAGGCCGGTGTTATTAGGGAGCCGAAACTCCGCATTTTGGCCCACTTAAGGGTTTTTAGTATGGCCCATTTAAGGGTTTAGTTGCCACTCAGCCGAAACTGAGCAGCGCCCACTTAAGGGTTTATCTCCATTTAACGTCCGGAGTGGACGGATCGCTTTGAAATTTCCGGACATTGAAGGAGACACTGAAAAAGCGACAACGCCAAGAACCTCTATCGACTGTCACGGTTTCGATCTGGTGATGTTTCTGTTTTCTAACAACACCGTAACCAATTGAGAGATGGTCCGGAGCCGAAATAAGAACAGATACTACACTTGATCTTAGCCATTAGGCCGAGAAGCGATAACTGACCACTGCAGACATAGTCGGACAGACGCCGTCTTCAACAATGCACTTGTGGTTTGCATTAGTACGTCAAATCATTTTTGTCGTCGTCATCATCAGCAGCATCATCATCAGCAGCAGCTGAGACCATCGGCGATGTTAGACACTCTAAATGTCAAAAAATTTCAATTATTTTCATTCTGGGCCGCGCTCAGCAGTAGTGCAAAGCCGAGGCAACCCGTGGTCAGGGCAAGGTAAACCTATGATCCCATGACCTAATGCCAAAAATCAGATTAATATATGAGCCGGACTGTGCCGGCGTACCAGATATTAAACTGATAAGAACAGATACAGGTTTGTTTATGTTTTTTCAAGAAGCCTAAGCTCCTTGTTTTGCCCATTTAAGGGTTTTAATTATAGCTATCTAGCCGAAACTAGTAAGCGTTATTTTAAAGAATTGTTTAAAGTTATTTATTCTGTTTTTAGCATAATTTTATAATTTTTATTTGATTTTAATAAATTTTATATTTTTTTTGGATATTTTTTAGTTTTATATTTTTGTTTTATTTTAATTATTTTAGGTTTATTTTATTGGTCGAAAAGAGTCTAATACCATTCGTCCCGGTTATTTGTAATGTTTTTCGGCCTTTCATTTTTATTTGGTCTAGCCCCTTCTATTGCTTTTTGCCTTGCAAGTTTTTCTTCCTCATATGCTTTTCGTCTTGCTCTTTTTTCTTCTTCATAACCTTGCCGTCTTTCAATTTTTTCTTTTTCGAATTCGGCTCTCCGATACCGAACGTATATTTTTAAGTCCTCTTCGGAGCAATTATTTTTATTAAAACCGTAAAATAGGTTTAGATTGTAATTGTGTATTTCGGTGGAAGTCATATTTTCAAATTCGATTGGGAGTTTAACTCCAGAAACATCAATTTCTTTTCGTTCATGTTCTGATCTTGTGATAGGTTTGTTTTCTACGCTACAGTTTTGTGTCATTTGTTCATTTTGTATTACTTCAGCTGGTTTATTTATTACTTGCTCCATTTCCACTTTATTGTTAGTTTCTGGTGAGGGGATTTCAAAACTGTTTGTTATATTTGTTATAATTGGCGTTAGTTTTAATTTTTTGCTACTTGTTGGTGGAAAATCTTCTTCTATTTCATCTAGACTGTCTTCTTTTCTAAACACGTCTTTTTCACTCTCTTTTTTAATTTCATTACTATCATCTATATTCTTTACTATACTGACAATCTTATCATCATCGTCTTTATTTTCTATATCATCGTCTTCTTCGTTTTCTTTTGGTTTACTTTCGTCACTTGTACTCTCATCGCTATATTCCTCACTGCTACTTTCATCATAATTCTCTTCGCTTTCTCCAGCCTCCTTATCCTCAACCTTAGCTTCACTCCTACTATCTTTACTTAAATCTTCATTATTTTTATTTTTTTTGTTTTCTTTATCCTCAATTTCCATTGTAAGTTCATCGTTCGTATGATCTTGGATTAGTTCTGATGTTACTTCTAAGGATGAAATACTTGGTGTTTGGACTTTATTATTAAGACTAATATTGTTATAATTATTGTCAACTAATGGTAAAACCAAAGTTGCATCACTAGTTGGATCGCTTGTACAGTTACTAACTTTATCCTGATTTGTTTTACTTTCTTTCTTTTGGTTTCCATCATCTTTCTGTCCGGTGTAAATAGCCCTAACTTCATAGCCTTTAAGGTTTATGAATCTAGGGATTGGTTTAATTAAGTTGTCCATTACTACAACTAATATGCCAGAGTAGAAGAGCGTTTTGTTTTTCGGTGTTCGTTTTAGCATGGGTTTAGTCCTAATATGTTTGCCGTACCCTAGTTCCTCCAAAACCTTACCGGCAGGAAAATTACACTTCTCTATTGGCAGTCCAAGAATGGATATCGTTACCCTTTTACTAATGTTTCTACTAGGGGTTGATTGGTAAAATTGGTGTAATTCACCATTTATATTAATTCCTTTATCGAGGATTGTGTGCTTGACTTTGTCATTTGTCATAACAAGTTCAATAAAAGAGCCGTTACGAATTTGTTGAAAACCGTAAAGATATTTATCGTACCCAGCATCTTCAATAGCTAATAAGATATCTCTATCGCTAAGTTTCGTAGTTACTTTACTTAAAAGCGTATTTTTAAGCAAACTATACTCGTCTGCGGTATTATTAGTTGTTGCAGTATGTGTATCGATTTTACTTGCAACTTGTGCATAAGTTTTAACTACGGCTGTACCAGCCGCGTTTGTAGTATCTATTTCCATGGTTGTATTAGGATCTACTCGTAGCATGGTGAATAGTACTACTAGTAAAAACTCTCAGTCACTCTAGAGGCCAGTAGACCCCTAAAAGAGGTCTAACCAACCTCTTTATACTCACAATCACTCTATTAGCACACTGAGATCTACGATCTCAATAACCTCTCAGTCACTCAATATTCACTAAAAGCCAGTAGACTTTTATAACACTCAACCTTGCAACCCGTGGAAGGGGCAAGGTAAAACTCACAAAACTCTCAGAAGGCCAGTAGACCTTCTTTTATACTAGTTAGGATCTCTAGCTCGCCCAAATGGACTAAAATCAAGAACAGATACTTTTTTTTTTTTTTTTTTTTTTTTTTTTTTTTTTTTTTCAAGATATATACATATATTTCGTTATAAAGTAATTACATCACGGGACTATTTACAAAGAGGGGGGAAATTGTATTTAAAATAGTATGTATTTCAGACTTTTTTTGTTTCTGTTATTTTGTTTTTGTTATTTATATTTATTTAACTTAATCAGCTGTTGTGGTTGTATATAAAACGAAAAACGAAAACGAAAAAACGAAAAAGTTTGAAATGAACCACAACAGGTTTTCCGTATATAGAAAATAGTTATAAAATAAAACATAAAGTTTCCAAGTTTAAAATATATATGTCTGGCTATTACCCCAGACGGTTATAATCAATACACACATCCATCATTGCCACCGGGCTTTGCAGGACATGTTCGTTTTTTATATTTTCGTAATGTTTAAAAAATATAGTGCTGGCCATTAAGCCTCGCATTTAAAAAATAAAAGCCTGCCCGTCGCACCCACAGGGGCTGCTGGGGGCATGCGTTTCGTGAATAATATAAATAACATAATCTCAAAGTCATGGCTGAAGACCCCATTCTATAACAGGAAATTTAAGTTGCCGTTAGAGTTTTCACTAATGGCACTGTTAATTGAAAATATTTCGTGGAATTTTTCCACATTGTTTTGTCTCAAAAATTTGTTATAATTTATTTGCCATATTTTTCTAATTTCTTTTTTAATTACCTCAACAATTCTTGCAGAGGGTATGGTTTTGTTTTCTTTAACTTTCATATTTCTAGCCCACCATAACTTTGAAGTTATTACGTGAGTTAGGGTAGTAATTATTTTAGCAGTGTAGTCCTTTCTAGACAAATGGTCCATATTTGTCAGAAATACCGCACGGACCAAATTAAAGTTTTGCTCTGTTAGAAGCTTTTCGTATGTGTTTTTGAAAGCCTTCCACACCGATCTGGCTTTCTTGCAATTGATGAAGGGGTGTAACGTGTTTTCCACTGCATCGCAGGTTTTGCAATTAGCGTTTCCCCGTCCTCTGTTCTTCCTCCAACTCTGAATTTTTTCGAGTGTTGGAAGCGAATTTGTCAAAATTCTCCAGAGGACGTTTTTGCTGGGTCCGCTGGCATAGGAGTTAAAACTTCTCTCCCATATTTTTTTCCACACAAGAGATTTTTGAAGTTTTGCATCCCATGCCATTTGTAGTTTTAGGATGTTTGAGTTTTCGTCAAACTTGTTGACGAGCCTATATATATTTTTAGAGTTTTTGGATTTTAATTCAAAAATTTTATCATTACTTTTAATGGTCTCAACAACATCTTTGTAATAAAAAGGAATATCATTAATTGCTTTTGGAAAGTTGTTTCTCGTAAGAAACAACCATTGTGGGTGTTTTGTCCTTGCCCTTTTAGTTAGATGGTGGGCTAGATAGTAGTTTTGGATAAAGCAAGACTCGTGAGAGTTTTCTTGTTCCTTTATCAAAAACATGTGTTTGGTTCTGAGGGCTAAGCATTGCTTTTTGGTGTCAAGAATGCCTAGTCCTCCTTTTTCAACGGGTAGGTTTAGGATGTCATATTTCAAGGGTTGCGCGTAGTCGCTTTGCCAAAGGTATGCGGATATTTCTTTTTTTATCTGTTTTGTGGTTATTTCGTTGATTGGGAAACTGTTAGCCACGAACCATACCTTTGAGAGTGCAAGCGTGTTTACAAATACACCTTTGCATCTCAAAGATATGTTTCGGTATTTAAAATTTTGAACTTTTTTCCTAAAGCTTTCAACGGCTTTCTTCCAATTTACGCTAGCGGTGTAAGCAAGGTCGGTGTGGAAGGTTATGCCTAGAATTTTGATGCCTGTAGCGTTGCACCAGTTAATGTTAAAACATTTTTGTTTCAACAATCTGGCTGTGTTTTCGTAGTGGATGTAATTGAAACCACCCAACGCCAGGCCTTTAGTTTTATTTTTGTTTATGTTTGATCCTGAGGCTTCTTCGAAGTTGTCCAGCGTTTCGAAAACGCTTTCGATCGACTTCGGGTTCCTCAGGAACATCGTGGTGTCATCCGCATATTGCGAGACTTTCAGTTTGTTTTTTGTTCCTGGAAGAGGAATGCCGTCCACATCAGGATTATTCCTGATGTCGAGGGCCAGCGACTCCACCGCCAGGCAGTAAAGCATGAGGGATATCGGGTCTCCCTGACGAACCCCTCTGCTTATACTGAACGGTTTGCTCATGTAGCCGTTATTTAAAATGATTGATTGCGTGTTTTTCATTGTTTGTTCTATGGCGGTAATAAATTTTTCGCCTAAGTTAAATTTTTTTAGTGTTTTGACCAGGAAATTCCTGTCAATTTTATCGAAGGCTTTTTCCTGGTCAATTGTCATCAGTACACTATCGATATTTTTCTCGTTAGTGTATTGTATTAGGTCTCTAACCAGACAGATGTTCGAGAATATATTTCGTCCCGGTACCGAGCACGTTTGCGAAGGACCGAGGATAGAGTTGAGTACCTTTGATAGCCTCAAGGCGAGGGCTTTTGTGGCTATTTTATAGTCCGCGCACAGCAAGGATATCGGTCGCCAGTTCTCCAGCGCCGTTAAGTCCCCGTCCTTAGGGAGGAGACTTATAAGCGCCGTCCTCTGGGTCCATGACAGCTCGTTGTTCACTTCGAAGACACTAGCGTTCATAAGAACGGTAAGTTCTTCGCCGTAAATATCCCAGCATTCTTGATAGAATTCTGCGGGGAGGCCGTCTATCCCTGGTGTTTTGCCTTTGTTTAAAGACATGGCTGCGTTTAAAAGCTCCTCACTGCTAAATGGGATGTTTAGAAACGCATTTTGATCATCAGAAAGTGATTTAGTAATGTTTTTTAAAAATTGGTTTTGCTTTTCTAAATTTAGGTGTTTTTTTTTTGTACAAATTTTTGTAATATTTTCTAATTGTTTCAATTATTTTGGTAGTGTCCGTTTGGATGACGTTGCCGTCTTTAATTTGGTTTATGACTTTTTTCTTTTGGTTATTTTTTTCCATTTGAAAGAGAACTTTAGAGGGTTTTTCGCCTTCCTCTGCTAGGGTTTGTTTCGTTCGTACAAAGACGCCCCCATCGCAGAGGAGTTCTTGAAGTTCTAACCTTAGGTCTTCAAGTTTTGCCAAGTCTTTTCCTGGCTTTTGGTTTTCAATTTCAATTTGTTCTCGAATATTTTTTTGTTTTAATTTTAGTTCACGCTTTTTTTTTTTGGAAGTTTCCATAGCAATCAATTTTATGCGGGTTTTTGTAATATCCCACCATTGATTGCTGTTGGTATAACTATTTTTTTTGTTTTTTTGTTTTTCAAAATCGCTTTTTAATTTCGCTTTAAAAGCCTGGTCGCTTAGTAGAGTAGCATTGAGGTGCCAGTAGCCCGGGCCTCTCTCACTCTTGTTATCGAGTTTTAGAGTACAGCCAAACGCTCTGTGATCACTCAGTTTGCTCTCTATTATTGCGCATTCACAGTTCTTTGAGACCATTAAAGGAACATATACTCTATCAATTCTACTTTTGAAACTTTTGTCTGGTTTTTCATAGGTAAAGTCAACTTTGTATGGGTTACTCCTGCGAAATACATCAACCAAAGTAAACTTTTCGCAAAAGCATCCCAAGTTGGCTTTACCTAGACTATTATTTTTATTAAAAAGATCTCCTCCTTCCCTGTCTAGTTGGGGATTTTCAACCATGTTAAAATCACCCGCGAGGATCAAATAATCCGATCCTCGCGCATGCTTCTTAATCTGTTTAAAAAAATTTTCCTTATGTTGCGGATCATTTGGTCCGTATATATTGATTATTCTTATTATTGAATTTTTAAAATTAAAATTGGCAGCAAGAATTCTCCCACTGTCGTCTTGTGTAATTTCATTAAATATTTGTTCACTTTTGGTTAGAATGGCAACACCCCGCTCTTTTTGGTTTCCGTTATTCCAAATAGAGCTACCATTTGTTTGATGTTTCCATTCTATATTCCATTTGTTATTGCTTTCTTCCGTACTATGCGTTTCTTGTAAACATATCACGTCATAGTCCGAATTTTTTAGGAATCGAAAAATTTTGTTGCGTTTGGTCTCAGTTTGGAGCCCATTTACGTTCAGCGTTAGAATTCTTACTTCCATTTTTTAAAAGAGAAAGAAAAAGTTTTTTTTTTTTGAATTCTATTTAAAAAGGAGAATCTTATTGAGAATTAAGATTTAAAAACTTAGGTTTAGTTTCAATAAACAAAAGCCGTAAACATAAATAATAATAAGTAACAATTCTCACCGCCATCCGTGTCGTTCTTTTTTCTTTTTATTTTTCGTTTTCCGTTTTGCTCCTGTTCCTACTTTTGCCTCGAGTTGGTTTTTTCTCTTTCGGTTTGTTTCTTGTTCTGAGCCGCCATCGTCGCGAATATTATCTTCTTCGATCGAATCGTCTTCTTCATTTGATGCATCGTCGTTCATGCATTGGTCATTAAGGTTTTGATGCTCACAATCGGTTTTTAAGTCTTCGGTGGACGCATTTTCGGATGGTGGATTTGGTGGGTCAGGGAAGATCGAAAGGGTTGCTATTGGTTGGGTGGTTATTGGTATTTCCGACATTGCTGTTGGTGTTTCAGATGTTGATGGTGTTGTTTCAACGATGATTTCGGCAGGTTTTTGGATTGTTGCTTCGGTTGGTTGGTTGGTTGTGTTCGAGGTGGTGGTTGTTGTAGATTGACCAGACTGGTTGTTGTGTTTGATTTTTACGTTATATCCATCGAGGGTCAGTTGAAATGGCATAGGCCTTGGCATGTCTTCCATCACCGCCACGAGGATACCCGAGTAGTAGACTATTCCACTCATAGGGGTTTTCCTCATGACAGGCTTTGTATACACATGCCTGCCGTAGCCCATTTCTTCAAACATTTTCCCGACGACTAAGTTTTTATCCTCAATCGGGAGGCCAAACACAGAAACGTGGATTCTATTGCTTGGCGCTCTGTCGGGGTTAGATTTATGGAATATGTGTTGTTGACGGTTAATAACAAGGCCCCGCTCCATTAAGAGGTTCCTTGTTTTCTCCGTCTTCATCACAATTTCCAACATAGTGTTATTGCGAATTAATTGCAAACCTTCTAAGTCATGCGCCAATCCTTCCTTCTCAAGCGCCATAAGGATGTCATTTACTGTGGCTTTACTTTGAAGTCGACATAGAAGGGTTTTAGGTAATAATTTCTTTCCGCTTCTTCTTTCATTTGAATTTGTTTCGCTGTTTTCGAGTTTGGTTTTAATAGCGTTAGCGTAACTTTTAGTTGAAGTAGCTCCGCTAGGTCCGGTAGATGTTAAATTTTTGGGCAGGGCTTCCGCCTGCCTTGTTTTCGGTTGGTGCTCTCCGTCCGAGTCGCTAATATCATCGTCCGACGAGCTGTATGCGATGTTGACGTTGTTGAGTACAATTTCGCCATTCTTCACTTTTTCCATTTTATCGAGGAGTTCTTTCGCAGTGTCTTCGGTACACGCAGCCATGACGTATTACCACTACATTAAACTCCTTTTCAAAAGAAAACAATATTACACCAAAAAACAAAAATCCACTTTTAAAATCGCTGTCTCGGCCAAAATCAAGAACAGATACTACACTTGATCTTAGCCATTAGGCCGAGAAGCGATAACTGACCACTGCAGACATAGTCGGACAGACGCCGTCTTCAACAATGCACTTGTGGTTTGCATTAGTACGTCAAATCATTTTTGTCGTCGTCATCATCAGCAGCATCATCATCAGCAGCAGCTGAGACCATCGGCGATGTTAGACACTCTAAATGTCAAAAAATTTCAATTATTTTCATTCTGGGCCGCGCTCAGCAGTAGTGCAAAGCCGAGGCAACCCGTGGTCAGGGCAAGGTAAACCTATGATCCCATGACCTAATGCCAAAAATCAGATTAATATATGAGCCGGACTGTGCCGGCGTACCAGATATTAAACTGATAAGAACAGATACTACACTTGATCTTAGCCATTAGGCCGAGAAGCGATAACTGACCACTGCAGACATAGTCGGACAGACGCCGTCTTCAACAATGCACTTGTGGTTTGCATTAGTACGTCAAATCATTTTTGTCGTCGTCATCATCAGCAGCATCATCATCAGCAGCAGCTGAGACCATCGGCGATGTTAGACACTCTAAATGTCAAAAAATTTCAATTATTTTCATTCTGGGCCGCGCTCAGCAGTAGTGCAAAGCCGAGGCAACCCGTGGTCAGGGCAAGGTAAACCTATGATCCCATGACCTAATGCCAAAAATCAGATTAATATATGAGCCGGACTGTGCCGGCGTACCAGATATTAAACTGATAAGAACAGATACTACACTTGATCTTAGCCATTAGGCCGAGAAGCGATAACTGACCACTGCAGACATAGTCGGACAGACGCCGTCTTCAACAATGCACTTGTGGTTTGCATTAGTACGTCAAATCATTTTTGTCGTCGTCATCATCAGCAGCATCATCATCAGCAGCAGCTGAGACCATCGGCGATGTTAGACACTCTAAATGTCAAAAAATTTCAATTATTTTCATTCTGGGCCGCGCTCAGCAGTAGTGCAAAGCCGAGGCAACCCGTGGTCAGGGCAAGGTAAACCTATGATCCCATGACCTAATGCCAAAAATCAGATTAATATATGAGCCGGACTGTGCCGGCGTACCAGATATTAAACTGATAAGAACAGATACTTTTTTTTTTTTTTTTTTTTTTTTTTTTTTTTTTTTTACCAGCCAACTAGGGACACCTGCTGCTGAAACCAGACTTACACAGGGTCTTACTAGAAGGCCGGTGTTATTAGGGAGCCGAAACTCCGCATTTTGGCCCACTTAAGGGTTTTTAGTATGGCCCATTTAAGGGTTAAGTTGCCACTCAGCCGAAACTGAGCAGCGCCCACTTAAGGGTTTATCTCCATTTAACGTCCGGAGTGGACGGATCGCTTTGAAATTTCCGGACGTTGAAGGAGACACTGAAAAAGCGACAACGCCAAGAACCTCTATCGACTGTCACGGTTTCGATCTGGTGATGTTTCTGTTTTCTAACAACACCGTAACCAATTGAGAAATGGTCCGGAGCCGAAATAAGAACAGATACTACACTTGATCTTAGCCATTAGGCCGAGAAGCGATAACTGACCACTGCAGACATAGTCGGACAGACGCCGTCTTCAACAATGCACTTGTGGTTTGCATTAGTACGTCAAATCATTTTTGTCGTCGTCATCATCAGCAGCATCATCATCAGCAGCAGCTGAGACCATCGGCGATGTTAGACACTCTAAATGTCAAAAAATTTCAATTATTTTCATTCTGGGCCGCGCTCAGCAGTAGTGCAAAGCCGAGGCAACCCGTGGTCAGGGCAAGGTAAACCTATGATCCCATGACCTAATGCCAAAAATCAGATTAATATATGAGCCGGACTGTGCCGGCGTACCAGATATTAAACTGATAAGAACAGATACTTTTTTTTTTTTTTTTTTTTTTTTTTTTTTTTTTAAGTTTTTATTTTGTTTTATTAATTTTATGTTTTTGTTTAATTTTAATTTTTTATAGTTTGAAGAAGTTTTTATATCATAATAAGATCAGGTAATAAATTTTTTTTGTTTAAATTATTTCTGTTGGACAATTAATTATCTTTGTTAGTTTTGCATAGCTTTTAAGTTTTTGGATGTTGATAGTTATTTAGTTTTCTTTTTAGATAAGTTTGTTTCTTAGCAATACGTTCGTCTTGCTTTCTTTCATGTTCACGATCAAGTACAGCATATTCCCTTCTTCGTTGATCCCACTCAAATTTTTTGCATGCGGTGTATCTGATTTTTTCTTCATAGTAAGCAGTAGCTTTATTGTAGTTTTTAAATATTCTTGTATTATAGGCATACATTTCTCCTGAATCCATTCCCTTAAAATCGAGTGTATACATGGCCCTTAATGCTTGCTTTTCAATTTTGTGGTATTTGTTTTTCTCTGATTCATATTGGTCCCACTCGAGTTTTTTAAAAGCTTTAAATTTATTTAATTCATCTTTACTGCAGTTAAGCCTATCAAAGGTTTTAAAGAGTTTCCAGTTATAGTCAACCTTTTCTATGTGGGTTAGTTGGTAGAATTCTTCTGGTATATTTACTGTATTATTCATGTCATTTTCTGCAAAACCATTTTTTTTAACTTCGTTGTCCGTATTTTCACTATAAATTACGTCGTCCTCATTTTTGTTATAGGTGTTTTTATCGGTTTTATCAGGCTCATTTTTATTGCCGTCGTTTTCCTTTTCGCTTTCTTCAAATTCATTCTCTTCGCTTTTACTTTCGTCACTCTCGTTTTCGTCGCTATCGTATTCTTCACTGTTAGTTTCGTCATAACCTTCTTCACATTCACCCTCTTCATCTTCATCATCTTCAGTTCCACTTACATCATTCTCAGCTTCACTTCCACAATCTTTATTATTTTCTTCATTATCTTCTTTTCTGTTTTCTTCGACTTCATTTATATTATCTTTAAGAACATCTTTAGTATTTTCTTGGTCTAGTTTTAATCCTGTTATTGTAGTTGGTTTTGTTAGTTGAATATTTTCATTCAGTTCTTTTCCCTTTGAGTGTTCTTCATTCGTATTACCCTGATATAAAGATGTTGTTACTTCTAATGTAATATCTGAGGGTAGGACCTTAGATGTGTTATCTATTTCATTGCTTTCTATCGCTTTGCTTGTTGTATCTTTTTGGGTTCGGGCTCCAGTGTCTTCTTGTCCTGTGTAAATTGCTCTAACATCGTACCCCTTTAAGTTAATTTTTCTGGGGACTGGTCTAACTAAGTTTTCCATAGTTGCAACTATAATACCTGAATAGTATAGCGTCTTTTTTTTTGGTGTTTTTTTAAAAATGGGTCTAGTTGTTACATGTTTTCCATACCCTAATTCTTCTAATATTTTCCCAGCAGGGAAATTACTTTTTTCTATCGGTAAACCAAGAATCGATATGTTGATTCTTTTACTGATCTTTCTGTTTGGTGTTGAGTTGTAAAAGTAGTGTCTTGCACCGTTTATAACTAATCCTTTATCTAGAAGCGCTTGTTTGGCTTCATTAGAGTTCATTACAATTTCAATTGTAGATCCATTACGGATTTGTTGGAAACCATATAAATATTTATCAAAGTTTGCATTTTCTATAGCTGATAATATTTCATAATCACTATATTTAGTATTAAGTTTGCACAATATAGTATTTTTAAGGGTGCTGTATTCATTTATTGTACTTAGATTTGCTGCATTTTGCGTAGAGATTTTGCTTGCAGCTTGTGCATAAGTTTTACAATGGGCAATAATAGCCGTTGTTTTAGTATCTATTTCCATAAATGGTTTAGGGTGTATTCTAAGTATGGGTATAGTACAAAAACGCCTATAATAAAACACTCCTTCGCTCTAAACAAACACTTAGTCACTCTGAGGCCAGTAGACCTCTAATAGAGGTCTAACCAACCTCTTTATACACGCAGTCACTCTAAATAAAACACACTGAGGTCTACGACCTCTATAACCTCTCAGTCACTCTATACGCACAAAAGCCAGTAGACTTTTTAGTAACACTCTTTTGCAACCCGTAGACGGGGCAAGGTAAGATCACACGAACTCCCAGAAAGCCAGTAGACTTTCTTTTATAAGCGTTTAGGACCACTAGCTCGTCCAAATGAACTAAAATCAAGAACAGATACTACACTTGATCTTAGCCATTAGGCCGAGAAGCGATAACTGACCACTGCAGACATAGTCGGACAGACGCCGTCTTCAACAATGCACTTGTGGTTTGCATTAGTACGTCAAATCATTTTTGTCGTCGTCATCATCAGCAGCATCATCATCAGCAGCAGCTGAGACCATCGGCGATGTTAGACACTCTAAATGTCAAAAAATTTCAATTATTTTCATTCTGGGCCGCGCTCAGCAGTAGTGCAAAGCCGAGGCAACCCGTGGTCAGGGCAAGGTAAACCTATGATCCCATGACCTAATGCCAAAAATCAGATTAATATATGAGCCGGACTGTGCCGGCGTACCAGATATTAAACTGATAAGAACAGATTTTTTTTTTTTTTTTTTTTTTTTTTTATATAAAATATATTTCAAATTAACAATTATTTACAAATTTTATAAAGTTTACATTATGTCAGATACAGAAAGTTAAAGTTTTACAATATATAAGTTTCATATATAAAGTTTATATAAATTTACAATAGAGATGGTTTACAACTGTTTTTATATATGTACATCCTTTTTTTTTTTTTTTTTTTTTTTTTTTTTTTTTTTTTTTTTTTTTGTGTTTTTCGATTTTATATTTTTTTTTTTGTTTTTCGATTTTATATTATATTGTGCAGAGAGAAATCGGAAGATTTGAGAAAGTTAAAGATGGAGATGTTTTAAAAAGAATACATGAAATTTTTATATAAGGAATGAAATTATTATAATATAACAGCAAAAATTACAAGACTTTAACACAAACATTACATAACGTACGCTACAGAAAAACATTTAAAAAGAGAGACTTTAACTCATTAAATAAAGGCTGGCAGTGATTTTTTAATCATAAATAATAATATTTTGTTGTAAAAATAATATTTCGCAGAGAAAGTGGAAAACGTCACTAAACACATAGTACTTTTACTGAGCTAGCGTGTCAGTTTAGCTCATATGTTTAGTTTCAGTCTTCCGTTCTCTACTTGGCATATTATATTTTTAACACAAAAAAGTTGACAGAAAATGTCCGTAGTATTTCTACGGACATGATAACTATATTTTAAAGTAATGATATTCCTGATTTTCCTGATAATTATCCTGATCACTGCCATTGGGTCAATTTTCATGTTACTAAACATGTGGTGACATCTGCTGTTCCATATCTCACTCATGATGGTTTGGGTGAGTGTCAACAGCAGTTGCGAGGTAGGGTTTTTTTCCGATAAATTCGCGGTTCCGATAGAGAAAATCGAATTTATCGGCGAAAAGCCCTTTTGGGACGTCAAGGAGTTATATACATGTTTAAAATATTCCCAAATTTCAACAGAGGGAGGACAGTAGGCAAAGATGTGAAGATTGTCCTCAATTTTACCACAAGTTTTACATTTGTTGTTTTGGACTATCTGTTGCCTTGTGCTTTTGGCTAGCAAGGCCGCAGAAGGTAGACTGTTGTGCAAAAATCGAAAGAGGATGTTTTGAGTCGGTCCGCATGCGTGGGAGGTGAAGTTCTTTTTCCAAATTTGGGTCCACGGCATTGTTGTTTTTGTTGAACCGTTCCAGAAAAGTTCTGCTGGTACGACTGTCTTTTTGTTTTTTGCCACTTCTAAGTAAAAATTTTTTGTTGATTTTAGGGGGATGTTAAAAAGGGACCCGTTTTGGCTTAATATTTCAATAGTTGTTTTGTAGTACTGAGACATTTTGTTGTCCCAGTGTTTTGGAAAATTGTTCTGTTTTAAAAAATTCCAGCATGGGTTTTGGTTTGTAAATTTAATAAGTGAACTTGCTAACCAGTACTTTGAAAAGTAGTAATTATCGTGGGTGTTCTCCTCTCCGCATTCTTTCAGTTGAAAGAGTGTTTTGAGGCGGAGCGCAAGGCTTTGCTCCTTCGGTGATAGAATTCCGAGACCCCCGCTTTTGACGGGTAAGAAAAGCGTCTCTCTTTTGACCGGATTGAAATTGGTCTTTTGCCACAGATTTTCGAAAATGGCGCTGTGCAAACGTTTTATTACCCATTCGGGAACGGGCAACACGTTTGCCAGAAACCACACTTTTGACAATGCTAACGTATTTATCAACATAGTCTTTCCCCTAAGTGACAAAGTACGTAGTCCCAGAAACTTGAGTTTTTTCTCTATTTTGGTTAGAGTTACTAGCCAGTTGAAATTGGTAGTATTACTCAGCCTGGTGTAAAACGTAACACCTAGAATTTTGAAACCGGTGTTATTAGTCCACTCTATGCTATCCAATTCCGGGTACTTTTTGGGATCAAAGCCCCCAAGAGCAAGACCCTTGGTTTTTGAGGCATTGATCACTGAACCACTTGCTTTTTCAAAGAGTTTTACTGCTTCAAAAAAAAAAAGATAAGAACAGATACTACACTTGATCTTAGCCATTAGGCCGAGAAGCGATAACTGACCACTGCAGACATAGTCGGACAGACGCCGTCTTCAACAATGTACTTGTGGTTTGCATTAGTACGTCAAATCATTTTTGTCGTCGTCATCATCAGCAGCATCATCATCAGCAGCAGCTGAGACCATCGGCGATGTTAGACACTCTAAATGTCAAAAAATTTCAATTATTTTCATTCTGGGCCGCGCTCAGCAGTAGTGCAAAGCCGAGGCAACCCGTGGTCAGGGCAAGGTAAACCTATGATCCCATGACCTAATGCCAAAAATCAGATTAATATATGAGCCGGACTGTGCCGGCGTACCAGATATTAAACTGATAAGAACAGATACTTTTTTTTTTTTTTTTTTTTTTTTTTTTTTTATATAAATTTTTATTTTGTTTTGTTAATTTTTTTTATTATATGTTTTATTTATTTAAAATTTTATTACTGTTATTAGATTTTTGAGTTTTTATGTTTTTTTAGTTGTTGTATAAGTTTGCTGTGTTTTTAAGTAATTAATATCAATAGTTGATAATTGTTTTATAATTGTGGTGTTAATTTTCGTTTTTTTGTTGATTGAAATAATTGCTTTTTTAGGTTACGTTGTTCCTGTTTTATTTCATGGTCTAGAATAAACTGAGAGTGTTCCTTTCCACGTTGTTTCCATTCGGATATTTTTAAAACTTGATATTTTCTTTTTTCGGATATATCCGCAGTTTTCATGTCAAAGTTTTTCAATTCTCTCATATTGAAACCATACATTTCCCCTGAGTCCATTTGTTCGTAATTATCTGGTAGTAATCTACCAACTTGTTTTTCCCATATGTCTAGTTTATCATAAACTTTAACTCTTGCTATTTCAAATTGTTGCCATTCCAGTTTTTTATACTTTTTGAATTTATTTAGTTCTTCTTTAGTGCAATGAAGCCTATCGAAGTTTTTAAATTGTTTCCAGTTATATTCAATTTTTCCAATATGTGACATTTTTAAGAAATCTTCAGCGATCTCTACATCATCTAGACTATCTTCTTTACTAAAAACATTTTCCTCAATTTCCTTTTCAATTTCGTTACTCTTATCTATTTTCCTTACATTACTGATCATCTCATCATCATCGCCTTTTTTTTCTTCATCATCTTTATCATTTAGTTTATTTTCGTCACTTTTACTCTCATCGCCCTCAACCTCATCGTTACTTTTATCGCCTTTTCCCTCTTCTATACCTCCAATAACAATCTCACTCGTACTCCCTTTACTATCATCTTCGCTGTCAGCATAATTTTCGTTTTCTTTTGCTTTGAAGTCCTTTGTATGTTCATCTTTCGTTGAACATTGGATTATTTCTGATGTTTCTTCTAAGGACTCATCTAAGGTTAAATCATTATGTGTTTGTGCTTTATTGTTAGCTTTAGTAATTTTTTTTGTTACATTATTTTGGGCTTTAGAACCTATGTCTTCTTGTCCGGTATAAATCGCTCTAACATCATATCCTTTTAGGTTAATTAGTCTAGGAACAGGTTTTACTAATCCTTCCATAGTAGTTACTATAATCCCTGAGTAGTATAGTGTTTTCTTTTTAGGTGTTTCTTTAAAAATAGGTCTAGTCGTTAGATGTTTCCCGTATCCTAGCTCCTCTAGTATTTTTCCGGCCGGGAAACTACTTTTTTCAATTGGCAAACCTAGTATAGAGATAGTGACTCGTTTACTAATGTTTCTACTTGGAGTGGAGTTATAGAAGCGATGCCTTATACCGTTGATTATTAAACCTTTGTCAAGAAGCGTTTCCTTGGCTTCTTTGGACTTCATGACAACTTCAATAATAGTGCCATTTCGGATTTGTTGAAATCCGTATAAGTATTTGTCATATCCAGCATCTTCAATTGCTGATAGAATTTCAAAGTCACTATATTTAGTGGATGGTTTGCATAAGATGGTATTTTTTAGTGAAGTATATTCATTTATTGGGTTTTTAATGTTATCATCATGTGTATAGATTTTACTAACAGCATGTGCATAGCTTTTATTAGGCGCTTTAATAGCGGTTGTTTCAGTATCTATTTCCATAGTTTAGTTTGTTTTATAGTAAAGTGTTATAATACTGAACGTATATAATAAACTCTCTATACATGCGGTCACTCTGAGGCCAGTAGACCTCTAAAAGAGGTCTAACCAACCTCTTTATACTCACAATCACTCTTATTTATCACACTGAGGTCTACGACCTCTATAGCCTCTCAGTCACTCGTACACACTAAAAGCCTGTAGACTTTTACACTCTCTCCTTGACAACCCGTGGACGGGGCAAGGTAAGCTCACAGAATCTCTCAGAAGGCCAGTAGACCTTCTTTTATTTACGTTAGGATCTCTAGCTCGTCCAAATGGACTAAAATCAAGAACAGACACTACACTTGATCTTAGCCATTAGGCCGAGAAGCGATAACTGACCACTGCAGACATAGTCGGACAGACGCCGTCTTCAACAATGCACTTGTGGTTTGCATTAGTACGTCAAATCATTTTTGTCGTCGTCATCATCAGCAGCATCATCATCAGCAGCAGCTGAGACCATCGGCGATGTTAGACACTCTAAATGTCAAAAAATTTCAATTATTTTCATTCTGGGCCGCGCTCAGCAGTAGTGCAAAGCCGAGGCAACCCGTGGTCAGGGCAAGGTAAACCTATGATCCCATGACCTAATGCCAAAAATCAGATTAATATATGAGCCGGACTGTGCCGGCGTACCAGATATTAAACTGATAAGAACAGATACTTTTTTTTTTTTTTTTTTTTTTTTTAACCTTTTTAGGGGTTATTAATTTTATATTTTTTATTTGTTTTATTAATATTTTAAAGCAATTGTTTTTAGTTATTTTGTAAGTGTTAAAATCTGCTGATATAGTTATTTTACTTTTTTTGTATTATAATTTTTAAAGTTTTTATTTTGATTTTAGTTGGTTTTATATTTTTAATTTGTATTTTTATAGTTTTATATTTTTATTTTGTTTTATTTTCATTTGATTATATATTTTTATTAGTTTTTATTTTTTGTTTATTCGTTAAACCTTTGCCTTTTTTGTTTTTTCATTTGGTTTAATTTGAACTTTTGCTTTCTTTCTTCTTGTTTTAATTCATGATCTTCAACAAAAAGATCAAATTCTTTTTTCCGTTGGTCCCATTCTGCTTTTTTATGAGCTGCATACTTTTTTGATTCTTCAAATGAACATTCATCACTGTCATGGTTTTTGAATTCTTTTTTATTATAGGAGTACATTTCTCCTGAATCCATATTTTTAAAACTAGATGGCGTTAATATGCCTTGTTTTTTTTGTTCGTTTTCAAGTGCTCTGTAGTTCCTGCGTTCTGATTCAAACTGGTCCCATTCTACTTTTTTATAGATCTTTAGTTTTTCTAGTTCTTCTTCAGTACAGTTATATCTGTCAAAATTTTTAAATATTTTCCAGTTTTGTTCTACCATTTCTAAATGGTTCAAACATTCGAGTTCGTCAGGTATATTTATTTCCCCGTCTTCCAATTCTTCTGTTGTTTCATCTTTGTTACTACATGCAGTTGTATTATCGTTGTTACATTGAGTATTATAAGGTGCTAATTCATTTAAGTTCGCAACCTTTTCTGGTTCTGTTGTAACTATAGTTGGAATAGATACATCCTCATTACTTAATGGTACGTTAGCTTCTTCTTTCTCTTCTCCAGAGCTGTTTTCTTTTTCTGACGATAATGTCTCTTCTGTTTCAGGTATTACTCTTTTTGGTGTTTCATTTTTGTTTTTATTATTTTCTGGTTGCTCTTGTCCCGTATAGACAATTCTAAGATTGTACCCTTTTAATCTTAGGTTCCTTGGTATAGGTTTTAATAGGTTGTCAATTATGACAACTAGTATTCCCGAGAAGTACGGTGTTTTATTCTTCGGTGTTTTTTTGAACACTGGTCTTGTGTGAATATGTTTGCCATATCCTAACTCTTCCAGCGCTACTCCCACTGGAAATCCCTTTTTTTCTAGCGGTAATCCAATAACGGATACTGCAATTCTTCTACTAATATTTCTAGTAGGAGTTGAATTGTAAAAATTGTGTATTACACCTTTAACACAAAGACCATTTTCTTGGAGCGATGACTTTGCTTTGTCGGTTTTCATGATCAGCTCAATCATCGTACCGTTACGAATAATCTGGAAAGCTTCCAGCTCTTTGTCTAACCCAGCATCTTCAATTGCCGTTAAGACATCGAGTTCAGTAATGTTTTGAGTTATATTACTCAAAAGAGTCCTACTTAGAATGCTGTACCTAATAGGTTGTTTCTTATTTGTAGCCGATACAGCTTGACAATAGCTTTTCTTGATGGCAGTAATGCCTATGTTGTCAGTATCTATTTCTATTAAACTAGAATTCATATTGGATATACACTACGTGTATTATATACCCTTAATACTTTCGGTCTCTTAATAAACTCTTAAGATACACCCGACCTTCTACAAGCTAAAGTTGCCGTACCGGCAACCCGTTGTAGGGGTAGGGTAAACCCTTCGAATATTTAGGAGGCACGTAGGCCTCACCAAAAGTAATCTCTAACTCGATTGTACACCTAATGGACTAAAATCAAAAACAGATACTACACTTGATCTTAGCCATTAGGCCGAGAAGCGATAACTGACAAGACAAGAAGCGATAACTGATAAGAACAGATACTTTTTTTTTTTTTTTTTTTTTTTTTTTTTTTTTTTATATTTTTAGGGGTTAATAATTTTATATTTTTCATATGTTTTATTTATATTTTATTATCTTTTGGATGTTACATTAGCTGAACACATTTATTTCTTCTAGATAGTAAAAAGCAGCGATTCATTGTCTATTGTGCTTATCGCCTCATTTATGCAAAATGTGTTGTAAAACAAGTTGATTTGTTTTTTTTTAACGTATTTGCTGTGTTTGATTTTCCATATGTACTTAATTTCGTTTTTTATTTTTTCTATTATTTTTATAGATGTTGTATGTTTTTTTTCTTTTACTTTTTTGTTTCTTGCTCTCCAGAGCTCTGTTGTAATTATGTTTGTTATTGTTGTTACAATTTTTGCTAGTAAGTTATTTTTTGGTAGATTTTCTGTGTTTATTAGGAATACTGCATGAATTGTGTTAAACTTTTGTTTTGGGATTAATTTTTCGTATATACTTTTAAATGCTAACCACACACTTCTTGCAACCTTACATGAAATGAAGGGATGCAATGTGTCTTCATTTTTACCGCAGCTTTTACAGGTTGTATTTCCTCGACCTCGATTTTTTTTCCATTTTTTTATTTTTTCAAAAGTTGGTAATGAGTCAGTTAGAATTCTCCAGAGTGTGTTTTTGCATGGACCTTGTGCATATGAATTAAAGTTTTGTTGCCATATTTTTTTCCAAGGTAGATTTCTTTGGAGTTTTATTTCCCAGCTTGTTTGTGTTTTTTTAATGCTTGGGTTTTTTTCTGCTTTCAGCAAGTAGGTATATAGGTTTTTGGACGTTTTTTTGTTTATTTTAAATATTTCGTTTGATAATTTAAGGGTGTCTATAATATCTTTGTAATAAAAGGGTGGGTCTTGTAGTGATTTTGGAAAGTTGTTTTCTGTTAGGAACAGCCATTGGGGATAATAAAGTTTGGCGTATTTAGTAAAAGAGTATGCTAGGAAATAGTTTTGTAAGTAGTAGAGTTCGTGAGGATTTTGCCATTCTTGCAAGTTTAGAGCGTGCTTCATTCTTAAAGCTAGACATTGTTTTTCTGTGTCTAGAATTCCCAGTCCTCCCTTATCCGTTGGTAGATTAAGAATGTCTCTTTTAATAGGTTCGGCGTGTTCACTCTGCCAAATATAGGTTGATATTGTTTTTTTTATTTGTTTTAAAATAAGTATATTTGTCGGAAACACGTTTGCAACGAACCAAATTTTTGACAGTGCTAGCGTGTTTAAAAAGATTGCTTTGCATCTGAGAGATACATTGCGGTATTTAAAGGTTTGTGCTCTTTTTTGAAAGTTGTCAAAAGCCATGTTCCAATTTATGTTGGCAGTGTATGCAAGATCGTTATGGAAGTGTATTCCTAAAATTTTAATACCACATAGGTTTGACCAATGGATATTAAAATTGGTTTGTTTTAGAGCTGTATTTGTTTTTTCATATTCTAAGTAATTGAAGCCTCCAAGTGCCAGTGCTTTGGTTTTAGTTTTATTGATATTGGATCCAGAAGCTTCTTGGAATTGATCTAGTGTTTTGAAAGCTTCAATTACTGATTTTGAGCTCCTAAGGAACATTGTGGTATCATCAGCATACTGCATTACTTTCAGGTTTATTTTAGTGCCAGGCAGTGGAATTCCATCTATTTTTTGATTGTTTCTTATTTGTATTGCTAAAGGTTCTACAGCCATGCAATACAGCATTAGGGATATTGGATCACCTTGCCTGACACCTTTGTTGATTGGGAATGGTTTACTCATAAAGCCGTTGTTATATATTAATGATTGGTTGTTTTTTAGCGTTTGTTTTATAGCATTTGTGAATTTCTCTCCTAAGTTATACTTTTCTAAGACCTGCATAAGAAAGTTTCTATCAATTTTATCAAACGCTTTTTCTTGATCTATTGTTAGAATAAAGCTTTTGATATTTTTATCGTTGGTATATTGAATAAGGTCTCTGATCAGAAATATGTTAGAGAATATATTTCGGCCAGGAATAGAGCATGTTTGTGAAGTACCAAGGATAGTGTTCAGAACTTTTGATAGTCTTATAGCTAAGGCTTTGGTTATAATTTTGTAGTCACTACATAACAGAGATATTGGACGCCAGTTCTTTAGGTCGGATAGATCACCTCCTTTTGGTAGGAGACATATTAGAGCTGACCTTTGTGACCAGGAAAGCCCATCACTTGTTTCAAAGATATTTTTATTTGCAAGTTGAGTGAATTCTTCACCATATATGTCCCAGCACTCTTGGTATAGCTCTATAGGAAGTCCATCTATTCCGGGTGTTTTCCCTTTTTTTAGTGATAATGCTGCATTTAGGAGTTCTTCATTGCTAAATTTGATGTTTAAGAAAGCATTTTGTTTTTCAGTTAAGGGGTTATTTATGCATGACAAGATAAGAACAGATTTTTTTTTATAATTTTTAAAGTTTTTTATTGATTTTAGTTGGTTTTATATTTTTTATTTATATTTTTAGTTTTTTATTTTTGTTTTGTTTTATTTATATTTGAATATATATATTTTTATTACTTTTTATGTTTTTGTTTATTCGTTAAACCTTTGTCTTTTTTGTTTTTTCAGTTGGTTTAATTTGAACTTTTGCCTTCTTTCCTCTTGTTTTACTTCATGATCTTCAACAAAAAGATCAAATTCTTTTTTCCGTTGGTCCCATTCTGCTTTTTTATGAGCTACATACTTTTTCTTTTCTTCGAATGAACATTCATCATCGTCAAGGTTTTTGAATTCTTTTTTATTATAGGAGTACATTTCTCCTGAATCCATGTTTTTAAAACAAGATGGCGTTATATTGCCTGTTTTTTTTTCTTCATTTTTAAGTGCTCTGTAGTTGCTGCGTTCTGATTCAAATTGGTCCCATTCTACTTTTTTATAGATCTTCAGTTTTTGTAGTTCTTCTGCAGTGCAGTTATATCTGTCAAAATTTTTAAACATTTGCCAATTATGTTCTACCATTCCTAAATGGTGTAAACATTGTAGTTCGTCAGGTATATTTATTTCCCCGTCTTCCAAATCTTCTGTTGTTATATCTTCTTTGTTACTACATGTATTTGTATTTTCGTTGTTACGTTCAGTATTACATGGTGTTAATTCATTTAAAAACGCAACCTTTTCTGGTTCTGTTGTAATTATAGTTTGGATAGATACATCCTCATTACTTAATGGTACGTTAGCCTCATCTTTCTTTTCGCCAGAGCTGTTTTCTTTTTCTGAAGATAATGTCTCTTCTGTTTCAGGTATTACTGTTTTTGGTGTTTCATTTTTGTTTTTATTATTTTCTGGTAGCTCTTGTCCCGTATAGACAATTCTAAGATTGTACCCCTTTAATCTTAGATTCCTAGGTATAGGTTTTAATAGGTTGTCAATAATGACAACTAGTATTCCCGAGAAGTACGGTGTTTTATTCTTCGGTGTTTTTTTGAACACTGGTCTTGTGTGAATATGCTTACCATATCCTAACTCTTCCAGTGCTACTCCTACTGGAAACCCCTTTTTTTCTAACGGTAATCCAATAACGGATACTGCAATTCTTCTACTAATATTTCTAGTAGGAGTTGAATTGTGAAAATTGAGTATTACTCCTTTAACACAAAGACCTTTTTCTTGGAGCGATGACTTTGCTTTGTCGGTTTTCATGACCAGCTCAATCATCGTACCGTTCCGAATTATCTGGAAAGCTTCTAACTCTTTGTCTAACCCAGCATCTTCAATTGCCAGTAAGACATCGAGCTCATTAACGTTTTGAGTTATATTACTCAAAAGAGTCCTACTTAGAATGCCGTACCTAAAAGGTTTATTCTTAATTGTTGCCGATACAGCTTGACAATAGCTTTTCTTGATGGCAGTAATGCCTATGTTATCAGTATCAGTTTCTATTAAACTAGAGTTCATATTAGTAATACACTACGTGTATTATATACCCTTAATACTTTCGGTCTCTCAATAAACTCTCAAAATACACCCGCCCTTCTACAAGCTAAAGTTGCCTTACAGGCAACCCGTTGTAGGGGTAGGGTAATCCCTCAGAAGACTATAGGAGGCACGTAGGCCTCACCAAAAGTAATCTCTAACTCGATTATACACCTAATGACTAAGAATCAAGAACAGATACTACACTTGATCTTAGCCATTAGGCCGAGAAGCGATAACTGACCACTGCAGACATAGTCGGACAGACGCCGTCTTCAACAATGTACTTGTGGTTTGCATTAGTACGTCAAATCATTTTTGTCGTCGTCATCATCAGCAGCATCATCATCAGCAGCAGCTGAGACCATCGGCGATGTTAGACACTCTAAATGTCAAAAAATTTCAATTATTTTCATTCTGGGCCGCGCTCAGCAGTAGTGCAAAGCCGAGGCAACCCGTGGTCAGGGCAAGGTAAACCTATGATCCCATGACCTAATGCCAAAAATCAGATTAATATATGAGCCGGACTGTGCCGGCGTACCAGATATTAAACTGATAAGAACAGATACTTTTTTTTTTTTTTTTTTTTTTTTTTTTTTTTTTTTTCTCTATTTTAAAGAAATGGTATATTCTTAGAAGGAGAATTCAAGACTTTCTGCATTGTTTTTACTTATTGCATTGTTTAATGAAAAGATGGAATGATATTTGTCTAGATTTTGTGTTTTTTTATACATGTTGTACTGTATATTCCAAATATATTTTATTTCTTTTTTAACATTTTCAATTACTTTTTTTATTGAGACTTCTTCATTTTCCTTTAGTCGTTTATTCCTAGCCCTCCAAAGTTCTGTTGTAATTATATTGGTAAGGGTAGTTACAAGTTTTGCTTTTTCATCTTTTTTTTTGTGATCTTTTATGTTTATTGAAAAGATAGCGTGAATTATATTGAAATTTAAATTAGGTATGATTTTTTCGTATGTTGGTTTAAAAGCATTCCATACTGGTCTTGCTTTTTTACAGAAGACAAAAGGGTGCAGAGTTGTTTCCGTAAATCTGCATGATTTGCATATAGCGTTTCCCTTTCCTCGATTCTTCCTCCATTTTTGTAGTTTCTCAGATGTTGGGAGGCTATCATGAAGCAGTCTCCACACCGTGTTTTGACTTGGGCCTTGTGCATACGAATGAAAGCACCTCATCCATATCTTGTCCCAAGGAAGGCTTTTTTGGAACATATTTTCCCACATCAGTTGTATTTTTAATGTGTTTTGACTAGAGTCTTTTTTGGAGAGATGGTAGTATATAGTTTTTGCGGTCTTTTGTTTTAATGCGCATAACTCCTCGTTTTCTCTTAGTATTTTAATAATATCCTGAAAATAAAAAGGAGGGGGATTTAAGGTTTTAGGAAAGTTGTTCCTATTTAAAAACTTCCATTGCTCATGCTTCTGATGTGCTTGTCGATTTAGGTGTGAAGCAAGGAAGTATCTCTGTAATAGAAGTGACTCGTGTGGTTTATCGATATCTTTTATATTAAAAAGGTGTTTTAAACGTAATGCTAAACCTTGTTTTATTGGGTCTAGAATTCCAAGACCGCCTTTATCGATCGGCAGGTTGAGTATTTCCCTCTTAATGGGCTCTGCATAATCACTTTGCCACAGGTACTTCGAAATTTCTTTTTTAATTTTTTTTTCTATTATACAATTTATTGGAAATATGTTTGCGAGGAACCATACTTTAGATAAGGCAAGAGTATTTAGAAACATTCCCTTACACTTTATCGATACATTTCTGTATTTAAAGAAATGGAACCTCTCTTTTAGCTTTGCTATACATTTGTTCCAGTTTGTCGATGCGGTAAATGAAAGATCAGTAAAGAAAGTTACTCCTAAAATCTTTAATCCACTTATATTGGACCATATAATTTGATTTTCATTGTTGTTTTCATAGTTAAGGTAGTTGTAGCCACCCAAAGCCATAGCCTTGGTTTTATCTTTATTGATGTTTGATCCGGTAGCATATTTAAATTTGTCTAAAATATTGAAAAGCTCAGTTAAAGACGACAGGCTCTTAATAAAAATGGTTGTGTCGTCTGCGTATTGCATTACCTTTAAAGGGGTGTTGGATCCTGGTAATGCAAAACCTTCTATTTTTTTGTTGTTCTTGATTTCAAGAGCTAAAGTTTCGACAGCCACGCAGTACAGCATCAAAGAGATGGGATCTCCCTGTCGCACTCCTCTTTGTACTTCAAAAGGTTCACCTAAATAACCGTTGTTAAGAATCATTGATTGGTTGTTTGTCAATAAGGTCTTAATGGCTTGAATAAAATTGTTGCCAAGATTATATTTTTCAAGCGTTTTAACGAGGAATTTTCTGTCTAATTTATCGAAGGCTTTCTCCTGATCTATGGACACTATAAAACCTTCCAAACTCTTAAAGTTTGTATATTCTATAATGTCCCTAGTCAGAAAAATATTTGAGAAGATATTTCTATCTGGAACCGAGCACGTTTGCGATGGTTCCAGGATTTTATTTAGTACTTTAGACAATCTGATTGCTAGAGCCTTTGTAATGATCTTGTAATCCGCACAAAGAAGTGAAATTGGTCTCCAATTTTTGATTAGAGTTAAATCTCCATCCTTTGGAATAAGACTTATAATTGCAGTTCTTTGTGACCATGTCATCTCTCCGTTTTCATGAAAAAGGTTTTTATTAACGACATCAGTAAAGGTTTTTCCATATATGTGCCAAAGTTTTTGAAAAAATTCGACTGGTATTCCATCAATACCAGGTGTTTTGCCACTCTTTAAGGTATTTGCTGCATTTAACAGTTCATCACTTGTAAAGGGGCTATTTAGACAATATATATCATCGTTTTCAAGTGAGGTTTTAATATTATTTAGAAAAGGTCTTTGTAGGTGTTCGCTTGTTTGTTCTTTTTTGTATAAGTCTTTGTAAAAATTTCTTATTGCTTTATGTATATTTAGTGTGTCGGTATACAAGACATCGTTTTCTTTTATTTCTGCTATAGTTTTCTTTTTCTTATTAGTTTTTTCTAGCTGAAATAGAAACTTTGAAGGAGTTTCTCCTTTCTCGATAATGGTTTGTCTTGTCCTAACAAAGACGCCATTGTCTATATTTAAAATCTTTATATTTTTCTTTATATTTTTTATCTTTTCTAAATCTGGATTTGGTTTTAAACTTTCTCTAGTGAGTTCTTCTAGCATAGAATTGGTCATACAGGCTTTTTCCTTTTTAATTTCTTTTGACCTTCTTATTGCGATTTCTTTTATTTGGACTTTTACTAAATCCCACCATTGATTACAGTCTGGAAGCTCTTTGAGTTTCTCATTGTTTTCTTTAAAGGTACTCTCTAGAAGTTCAGTGAATTTAAAATCTTCTAGTAAACTAGTGTTTAGGTGCCAGTAGCCTGGACCTCGTTTGTGATGCATTTTTTTAAAACAAAAGTTACCTATAACAGCTCGGTGATCACTTAACATTGTATCGGCTATCTTACATTTGTATTCTATTGTTGATTGAATTTGTGTGTATATTCTATCAATTCTGCTTCTATACAATTTATCTGATTTTTCAAAAGTAAACCCATATTCGAAAGGTTTAACCTTCTTATACAGGTCACATAGATCGTATTTATCACAGAATGATTGTAGATTCACTTTTCCTAAAGTATTGTTTCTGTTAAAAAGATCACCCCCATCTCTATCGATAATCGGATTTTCTACCATATTAAAATCTCCTAACAGTATTAAAAGATCACAGGTTTTAGTATGTTTATCTAAAGATGCAAAAAAGTACTCTTTTCTCTGAGGGTCGTTTGGACCGTAAACATTAATTAATCTGATAGTTAGGTTTTTGTAAAGAATATTAGTAGCTATAACTCTTCCGTCTTTATCGAAAGTTACATCGTTAAAAGGTGTTTCTGTTTTTGTAAGGATACTAACTCCGCATTCTCTAGATGTTTTGCAATTCCAAATTGATGATCCTCCAGTTAACTTTTTCCATTCAGTTTGCCATAGCTGTTCTTTTTCTTTACTACAGTGAGTTTCTTGTAAGCAGATAAAGTCATATTGATTTAGTTTAAGATATTTCAGAATGTTATATCTTTTAACATCATCATTTAACCCATTTACATTTAATGTTACTATGTTTAGCGCCATTTTTAAGAACCAGATTTAAGATTTATACCTGACTTAGAAATTTTGAATTTAATTTTAATTTTCTATTTATTTATTAACATATTTTTTTTTTTTTTTTTTTTTTTTTTTTTTTTTTTTTTAATTTAATTTTGTATTTTTATTTATTTTTGAAAGTTTTATATTTTTATTTGATTTTTTAACTTTTATTTCTTTTTGTTGTTATTTTGATACATGATTTTTTTCTTTTCACTAAATTTAAAAGAATTTAGTGCCTCATTATTCGGACGTTTAGGTTCTAATGTTTTAGATTTCTCAATGTTGTTTTTTCTTTTTTTATTTTTTTCATTGGAATCAATCCATGTATTCTTGTCATCACCCTGAGACATAATTTCATTTTTAGGTTGACTACCTTTTTCATGAGAAAGGCGATCAATGTTATTTGAATTTGGGTGTTCGATCACAGAATTAATAATGTCTTTTTCTGATGTTTGTGTTTCTGTGATCGTTTCAGTTTCTTTTAGGTTAAAAGTTTCAAAAGGAGGTATAGTGTTGACAGGGGTTATGTCAGCATCTGTTATATCCTTTTCAGGGTTTTCATTTAAAATTTGGCTATTTAAGCTTTCATGATTTACATTATTAGAATCACCGTTTTCGGCGTCTAAATTTTTTGTATGTGAGATGTTTATTTTATCAGGAGTAAATCCCTCTTGCCCAGTATGAAGTGTTTTAACTTTATATCCTTTTATTGTAATGCGACTAGGGATTGGTTTAGGCATGTTTTCTAAAACAACTAAAAGGACCCCGGTGTAGTATTCAATACCGTTCTTTGGTGTTTTTTTTATTTGAGGTCTAGTTGAAAGATGTTTCCCATATCCGAGTTCCTCTAAAGCTTTTCCTACACCAATATGTTGACACTCGAGAGGAAGTCCATAAATTGAAACTGTGGTTTTATTACTCGGTGTCCTATTTGGTTTTGAGTTATAAAAGCGATGATGAAGACCTTTAATATTTAGTCCCTTTTCAAGAAGGGTATTTTTTGAATCTTCGTTTTTCATTACGACCTCTACATAGGTTCCCGTTTTTATTATTTGTATTCCTGAAAGATGTCTATCCAGATTGGCATCTTCAAGAGCTGCAATAATATCATTTACATCAGTTGGAAGCTGTAATTTACTTAAGATTGTATTTTTTAAAATTTTTAATTCTGCTTGGTAATTTCCTGTAGCTACTTGAGCATAGCTCTTAACTACAGGTAATTTATCTTGACGGATTTCCGCAAGTGTATTGTCAATGTGGTTCTCCATAAGGAAATACTTTTCACGGTCAGTAGACCTTAATAGATAAAGTTTAGGCCAGTAGACCTTTTAAAGATTAAAAGAACAACCCGTGGTAAGGGCTAGGTAAAATATGCTATATAAGAATAAAACTATACTAGTCTGTACTAAGGCACTGATATACACGTAGGTATATAGTTTAAAATAACCGCTGTCTCAGGTTAAAACCATACGATCTTAGCCATTAGGCCGAGAAGCGATAACTGACCACTGCAGACATAGTCGGACAGACGCCGTTTTCAACAATGCACTTGTGGTTTGCATTAGTACGTCAAATCATTTTTGTCGTCGTCATCATCAGCAGCATCATCATCAGCAGCAGCTGAGACCATCGGCGATGTTAGACACTCTAAATGTCAAAAAATTTCAATTATTTTCATTCTGGGCCGCGCTCAGCAGTAGTGCAAAGCCGAGGCAACCCGTGGTCAGGGCAAGGTAAACCTATGATCCCATGACCTAATGCCAAAAATCAGATTAATATATGAGCCGGACTGTGCCGGCGTACCAGATATTAAACTGATAAGAACAGATACTTTTTTTTTTCTTTACAATTTATTTCTTGCAAAAAGTATTTACAAAAAAACCGTTAAATTTACAAAGAAATAATGTTTATAAAACAATAAATCGTGAAACTATATATGACCAAAGTCATTTACAAAAAAATTACCAGAAATTGATATAAAACACAAAAATTTCTTTAAAAATTCATATAAATTGTTAAGAATATATGAAATGTCAAGTCAAATAACTCAAAACTTTCATGTTTTGTTTTTTTTGCGGTTTTTACTAAAACGAAAAACGAAAAAAAGAAAACGAAAACGAAAACGAAAAACTCGAAATTTCAAACTGCAAAATAAAATTAAGTTAATATAAACTAAGTTTATATTTTATACTACAAAATCTATGTTAATTAAAACAAAATATTTACAAAAAAACACATGGTATATAAAAAACTATTTCAGCTGCTTTCAAAAAAAAATTTTTATAAAATAAAACACAGTCGTGTTTATAATAAATTTGGCTGGCCATTAAGCCGGGCATTTATAATAAAAACGCATGACCGTCGCACCACAAGGTTACTGGGGTCATGCTTTTTCGTAACTCTAAGGTTTATAATAAATATTGCTGGCCATTAAGCCTCGCATTTATAAAAAATAAGCATGTCCGTCACACCCGCCAGGGTTGCTGGGGACAGGCCTTTCCGTATATATTTATTAGAAAAACAAACAAAGAAAAAGGTTGCTTTAATATGGTTGTTGTTTCTAGATAGTAAACACTAGTTCTTTCTCGTGTTTCTTAGAAATGGCATCATTTATGGAAAATAAAGCATGAAATTTTTCAACGTTGTTTTCACGTTTGTATTTTTCATACTTTATTTTCCATATATACTTAATTTCTTTTATAATATTTTTTGTTATTTTATAGGGAGAGAGAATTTTATTTTCCATTACTCTCATATTCCTAGCGCGCCACATTTCACTAGTTATTATATTTGTTAGTGTGGTAACTAATATTGCTTTTGGATCTAATTTTGGCAGATTTTCTATATTTATATAAAAAATTACATGTATAGTATTAAAGTTTGTTTCAGGGAGAATCTTCCTATATACAAAACTCAAACTGTTCCAAATTGCACGCGCTACCTTGCAATATATGAAAGGATGCAGCGTGTTTTCGTTTTGGTTGCAAGCGAGGCAATTTGTAGTGCCTCGCCCGCGGTTCTTTATCCATAATTTACATTTTTCACGAGTGGGTAGAATGTTTTGTAGGATTTTCCAGTTTGTGTTTTGAGAAGGTCCTTGGGCATAAGATCGAAAGCTACGCCACCAAATCTTATCCCAAGGCATTTTTGTGTGAAAAGTGTTTTCCCAAAATATTTGGGTTTTAGTAAGGTTTACATAATCTTGTTGATCACCTAATAATAAATAAATTTTTTTAGTTGTTAAAGTTTTTTCTTTGAAAAGGTTTTGTTTTGTTTTTAAAAGGTCTACCACATCAGAGTAAAAAAAGGGGAGTTCTTTTAAAGATTTTGGAAAGTTTATTTCAGTTAAAAAATTCCACTGGGGATAACCTTTTTTTGCATATTTGCTTAACGAATATGCAAGTAAATATCTTTTTAAATAAAAACTTTCATGGCAATTAGAATCATGTCGGAAGAGCATCAAATGCTTTAGTCTTAAGGAAATACATTGCCTCAAGACATCAAGAATTCCTAATCCTCCTTTATCAACTTTTAAATTTAGTATATTTCTTTTAATTGGTTCAGCAAAATTACTTTGCCAGAGATAAACTGAAATTTCTTTTTTGATCTTTTTTTCATGCAATTTATTTATGGGGAAGATGTTTGCAACAAACCAGACCTTTGACAGAGCTAGCGTGTTTACAAACATCCCCCTACATTTTAATGAGACATTTCTATATTTAAAATTTTTCAAAATTTTAGAAAATTTTTCAACAGCTTTATCATAATTGATATCAGCTGTCATTTGTAAATTTGTAAAAAAGGTTATTCCGAGTACTTTTAAACCGTCTTGGTTTGACCATTTTACGTTTATATTTCCAAATTGTAGATGACTTTGGGAGTTCTGAAGACCTCCCAATGCAAGCGCTTTTGTTTTTGTCATATTTATGTTTGAACCTGTCGCTTTTTCAAATGCAATTAAAACAGATAAAATTTCATCTACGCATTGCGGATGTTTGCAAACTAGTGTGGTGTCATCTGCAAATTGTAATATTTTTAGGGGGGTTGTGCCGGGAAGTTGGATCCCTTCGATTCTTTGACTGTGTTTAAAGTCAAGGGCAAGCGTTTCAACTGCCACACAGTAAAGCATCAAAGAGATCGGGTCTCCCTGTCGAACTCCTCTTTTTATTTGAATGGGTTTGCTCAGATACCCGTTGTTGGTTATAATTGATTGGGTATTTTTTAAAGTTTGTTTTATGGCGTTAATAAACTTATTTCCAAGATTAAATTTTTCTAAAACTTTTATTAGGAAGTTTCGATCCATCTTATCGAAAGCTTTTTCCTGGTCCAAAGACATCAAGAAAGCGCTGATTTTTTTTTCGTTGGTGTAGTGTATGAGGTCTCGGACCAGGAACAAGTTCGAAAAGATGTTTCTTCCGGGTACTGAGCAAGTTTGGGAGGGTTCAAGGATTTTTTCGAGAACCTTGGCCATTCTCAAAGCCAGCGCCTTTGTGACAATCTTGTAGTCAGCGCACAGCAATGAGATTGGCCTCCAGTTCTGCAGCAGCGACAAGTCTCCATCCTTCGGTAGGAGACTAATCACTGCTGTTCTCTGGGTCCACGGGATTTGGTTTGCAATGTTTTCAAAAAAGTTTTCATTTGCTAATCGGGTAAACTCCTCCCCATAAATACCCCATGTACTCTGCCAGAATTCGACGGGAATACCGTCGATTCCGGGAGATTTATTTTTTTCAAGGGAAAGGGCGGCTTGATAGAGTTCATTTACAGTAAAATTTTCATTAAGAAAAGTATTTTCATCATCTTTCAGAATATTTTGAATTTTATCAATGAATCGGTTTTGCAAATTTTCATCAAGTTTTTCTTTATTATAGAGTTTCTCATAAAATTTTCTCAAAACTTTTTGAATGCTGTCTGTATCAGTAACAGTTTTGTTTTCATAGGATATCGTTTTAATAGTTTTTTTGCTTTGGTTGTGTTTTTCCAAAAGAAACAAGGATCTGGAGGGTATTTCTCCCTCTTCAATTATTTCTTGTTTCGTTCGGATAAACACACCATTTTTGTTATTTAATTCAGATAATTCTTTTTTAATTCGTTTAATTTTTACATCATCAATATCACTTTTAGAATTTTCTGTATTTAAAACTTTCTCTAAAAAAATAATTTTTTCTCTTTTTTCTTTTCTAATTTCGCATCCTCTTTGTTCAGCTATAACTCTAACCATAGACTTGGTATATTCCCAAGCTTGATTAGAGTTTTCAAAAAAGTTTTGTTTTTGATTAAATTCAAATTCGCATTTTAGCATTTCTAAAAATTTTTTATCATTAATCAAAGATGTGTTCAAATGCCAATATCCCGGTCCCCGTGGATTCTCCCTCTCAAGAGGGATTTCACAGGAAACCGAGCTATGGTCAGTAAAACCCACCTTTTTGTATTCGCATATAGGTTTTAAATTAAACAATTCATTAGAAATGTAAATTCTATCAATTCTACTTTTATACTTTTGGTGTTCGTATGAAAATACTTTTTTGGTTGGATGTTGTTTCCGAAAAATATCAGTTAGCTGATATTTTTCAGTAAACAGCCTTAGATTTTTCCTACCTATAGTATTATTTGGATTTAAACGGTCCCCACCTTCTCTGTCGAGAAAGGGGTCCTCAACCATATTAAAGTCTCCTAAACATATATAATTATCACATAAAAGCGCATGCTTATTTAAAGATTTAAAAAATTCTTCTTTCTCTTGCGGATCATTATGTCCGTAGATATTAATTATTCTAAAAACTTTATTTCCTATTTTTACATTAGCAGCAAGAATTCTACCGTTTTTATCGTTTGTAATTTCTGAAAATATAAACTGTTTTTTGCTTAAAATCGCTACACCTTTCTCTTTACTATTTTTGTTGTTCCATAAAGAATGGCCGTTGGCTTTTTTGAGCCATTCTTTTTCCCATGTCTGTTGTGAAGAATTACAGCAATGGGTTTCTTGTAGACAAATAATATCAAAATTTAAAAAATAATTCATCAAAAAGTTTCTTTTTTTTTGGTTGTTGAAACCGTTTACGTTTAACGATAAAATTTTTGCTGCCATTTCTGAGAAAACCATAAAAAATTATGTTTTAGTACTAAAAATTCGTAAAATAAAAAAACAACAAATTTATGAAAAGATTTAATGGGTTTCCTCAGAAAGCGCATTTGCAACAATCAAAATTTTAAGAAATATACTGTTAAAAAATATATATATATATAAAAAATTAAGACGAAATTTATTCTCTTACGTTTTCCGTTGGCAGCGGCAGCTGGAATTCGTTGCAATATTTAAGGTATTGATTGTTCAAAATGTTAATTAGGTAACTAGGATTTGCTTTACTGTTTCTTGCCCAGTTGTCATTAATATATCTCCGTAATCTCGGATCGGTTTCTTTGTTTTCGAATTCGTTGTTTTTATCAGGAGGTCCAAATCGTAGAGCAAACAGTTGACCGAGCATTCGTCCACGATCTTGGGGGAGAAGTACTTTTGCGATATTTGATGTGTTGTTGGTTAAATTTTTTTCTAAGTTGCGATGTAGTTTTGGGTAGGTATTGGTTTTCTTCTTTTTGTCGGTAACTATTATTGAAACTGTTTCTTTAGGTAGAGAGATTTTCCGCTTGATGTTTTTGGTTTCAGCGTCAGAGTCGTGAGGTATGGTGCGAACATCGGCCATTATGTCATCAACCACAATTAACGGATGAGTTTCAGCTTGATCACTTCCGGTAGGGGAAACCCCTATTATTCCGGGGAGGGCCGAGGTATCGAGGGACGGGGGTGTCCCCGCATCAACATCAGCTGATGCGGATTCATGCCCCGTCACTGTGGAAGAAGCCACAATCTCGATATCATTCCTCAGTTCCTCCGGATCGCCAGTCAAAACCGAAACTGCTTCTTCAGGTCGGTTGACTTCCTCATTTATCACACTTTCGGTAACGTTATTGTGTTCAGATTTTCTTCTTTCGTTTTCAACAGAAGATTGTTGCAATTCTACAGAGGATTCTGTAAAAACGTTTGTGTTGTCGGCTGTCTCCCAAGAGTGCATGATTCGTACTCGGTGACCTTTGATAACGAGTTTCTCTGGAATCGGACTCTGGAGGTCGTCTAGAACAGCAACCAGCACTCCTGAGTAGTACGGAATTCCTTTAGGAGAGAGTTTCATGATGGGTTTGGAGCTGACATTTTTACCATAACCCAAGGTTTCTAAAGATTTTCCAACTGCAAGATCTCGTGCTTCTAGAGGTAATCCAAACACAGATACGTGTGTCCGTCGGCTAAAAGAGCGGTTGCTTGTTGACGGAGAAAAACGGTGATGATAATTATTTATGTTAAGGCCATTTTCTATAAGTCGAAATCTCGCACGTTCGGTTTTCATTACGATTTCAGCGACAGATCCTCGATGAATGAGTTGGAGACCTTCAAGCTCATTTATTAGGTTAGACTCTTCGAGAGCTGACAAAATATCATCAGTTGTAGGTTGCCCTTGAAGTTTGGATAATAGGGTTCTTGGTAGCGAAGGTTTGGCGTCTTCTCTTGGTCGACGGGCTGCATTAGCGTAGGTTCTGTTAGTGGTTTGCGTTTTCGAGCGTTCCACGACAGTCGGGTTGTTCTTCACGGCTTTCGATAAGTTTGAAGGACGTTCCACAACGGTCGGGACGGCATGTTTTCGTAGATGCGATTTTCGGCAATCCACAACGGTCCGGAAGTTCGAGTTCGGATAGTCAGGATCACTAAGATCGCCATCTTCGTCGGAGCTAAACGATTGAACGTACTTCTCGACAGATTCTTGTGTAGACGAGCGATTTCGCGCAGCTTCCATCTTCAAGTGCGTAATCGTTGCTGAATTCGAAATCGTAATCGTATCTTCAACGGATGCCACTGATTCGATAGCGAAACCATCAGCCATAGCACTCTAAAAATATAAAACTGAGAAAAAACCTTCAAAAAGCTTATAAAGCAGTTTAAAACCACTGTCTCGGCTTATAACTAAGATACTTGATCTTAGCCATTAGGCCGAGAAGCGATAACTGACCACTGCAGACATAGTCGGACAGACGCCGTCTTCAACAATGTACTTGTGGTTTGCATTAGTACGTCAAATCATTTTTGTCGTCGTCATCATCAGCAGCATCATCATCAGCAGCAGCTGAGACCATCGGCGATGTTAGACACTCTAAATGTCAAAAAATTTCAATTATTTTCATTCTGGGCCGCGCTCAGCAGTAGTGCAAAGCCGAGGCAACCCGTGGTCAGGGCAAGGTAAACCTATGATCCCATGACCTAATGCCAAAAATCAGATTAATATATGAGCCGGACTGTGCCGGCGTACCAGATATTAAACTGATAAGAACAGATACTTTTTTTTTTTTTTTTTTTTTTTTTTTTTTTTTTTTTTTTTTTATATTTTTAGGGGTTAATAATTTTATATTTTTCATATGTTTTATTTATATTTTATTATCTTTTGGATGTTACATTAGCTGAACACATTTATTTCTTCTAGATAGTAAAAAGCAGCGATTCATTGTCTATTGTGCTTATCGCCTCATTTATGCAAAATGTGTCGTAAAACAAGTTGATTTGTTTTTTTTTAACGTATTTGCTGTGTTTGATTTTCCATATGTACTTAATTTCGTTTTTTATTTTTTCTATTATTTTTATAGATGTTGTATGTTTTTTTTCTTTTACTTTTTTGTTTCTTGCTCTCCAGAGCTCTGTTGTAATTATGTTTGTTATTGTTGTTACAATTTTTGCTAGTAAGTTATTTTTTGGTAGATTTTCTGTGTTTATTAGGAATACTGCATGAATTGTGTTAAACTTTTGTTTTGGGATTAATTTTTCGTATATACTTTTAAATGCTAACCACACACTTCTTGCAACCTTACATGAAATGAAGGGATGCAATGTGTCTTCATTTTTACCGCAGCTTTTACAGGTTGTATTTCCTCGACCTCGATTTTTTTTCCATTTTTTTATTTTTTCAAAAGTTGGTAATGAGTCAGTTAGAATTCTCCAGAGTGTGTTTTTGCATGGACCTTGTGCATATGAATTAAAGTTTTGTTGCCATATTTTTTTCCAAGGTAGATTTCTTTGGAGTTTTATTTCCCAGCTTGTTTGTGTTTTTTTAATGCTTGGGTTTTTTTCTGCTTTCAGCAAGTAGGTATATAGGTTTTTGGACGTTTTTTTGTTTATTTTAAATATTTCGTTTGATAATTTAAGGGTGTCTATAATATCTTTGTAATAAAAGGGTGGGTCTTGTAGTGATTTTGGAAAGTTGTTTTCTGTTAGGAACAGCCATTGGGGATAATAAAGTTTGGCGTATTTAGTAAAAGAGTATGCTAGGAAATAGTTTTGTAAGTAGTAGAGTTCGTGAGGATTTTGCCATTCTTGCAAGTTTAGAGCGTGCTTCATTCTTAAAGCTAGACATTGTTTTTCTGTGTCTAGAATTCCCAGTCCTCCCTTATCCGTTGGTAGATTAAGAATGTCTCTTTTAATAGGTTCGGCGTGTTCACTCTGCCAAATATAGGTTGATATTGTTTTTTTTATTTGTTTTAAAATAAGTATATTTGTCGGAAACACGTTTGCAACGAACCAAATTTTTGACAGTGCTAGCGTGTTTAAAAAGATTGCTTTGCATCTGAGAGATACATTGCGGTATTTAAAGGTTTGTGCTCTTTTTTGAAAGTTGTCAAAAGCCATGTTCCAATTTATGTTGGCAGTGTATGCAAGATCGTTATGGAAGTGTATTCCTAAAATTTTAATACCACATAGGTTTGACCAATGGATATTAAAATTGGTTTGTTTTAGAGCTGTATTTGTTTTTTCATATTCTAAGTAATTGAAGCCTCCAAGTGCCAGTGCTTTGGTTTTAGTTTTATTGATATTGGATCCAGAAGCTTCTTGGAATTGATCTAGTGTTTTGAAAGCTTCAATTACTGATTTTGAGCTCCTAAGGAACATTGTGGTATCATCAGCATACTGCATTACTTTCAGGTTTATTTTAGTGCCAGGCAGTGGAATTCCATCTATTTTTTGATTGTTTCTTATTTGTATTGCTAAAGGTTCTACAGCCATGCAATACAGCATTAGGGATATTGGATCACCTTGCCTGACACCTTTGTTGATTGGGAATGGTTTACTCATAAAGCCGTTGTTATATATTAATGATTGGTTGTTTTTTAGCGTTTGTTTTATAGCATTTGTGAATTTCTCTCCTAAGTTATACTTTTCTAAGACCTGCATAAGAAAGTTTCTATCAATTTTATCAAACGCTTTTTCTTGATCTATTGTTAGAATAAAGCTTTTGATATTTTTATCGTTGGTATATTGAATAAGGTCTCTGATCAGAAATATGTTAGAGAATATATTTCGGCCAGGAATAGAGCATGTTTGTGAAGTACCAAGGATAGTGTTCAGAACTTTTGATAGTCTTATAGCTAAGGCTTTGGTTATAATTTTGTAGTCACTACATAACAGAGATATTGGACGCCAGTTCTTTAGGTCGGATAGATCACCTCCTTTTGGTAGGAGACATATTAGAGCTGACCTTTGTGACCAGGAAAGCCCATCACTTGTTTCAAAGATATTTTTATTTGCAAGTTGAGTGAATTCTTCACCATATATGTCCCAGCACTCTTGGTATAGCTCTATAGGAAGTCCATCTATTCCGGGTGTTTTCCCTTTTTTTAGTGATAATGCTGCATTTAGGAGTTCTTCATTGCTAAATTTGATGTTTAAGAAAGCATTTTGTTTTTCAGTTAAGGGGTTATTTATGCATGACAAGAAGGATTTTTGTTTTTCTTTGCAGAGGTCTTGTTTTTTATATAGTGTTTTATAAAATTTTCTTGTTATTTTAAGAATATTTTTAGTATCAGTGAAAAGCTGTTCATTATCTTTGATTTCCGTAATTGTTTTTTTTGTTTGGTTGTTTTTTTCCAAGTGGAAGAGAAATTTAGAAGGTTTTTCATCATCTTCGATAATTGTTTGTTTTGTTCTTATAAATATTCCATAAGTAGAAGAGATCTCCTTTAGTTCTGTTTTAAAATGTTTTATTTTTTCTTTATTTGGGTTTAAATTTTGCTTTTCAGATTCTATTTTTCTTTCGAGATAAAGTTTTTTTTGAAGTTTTTCTTTTTGTTTTATGGAGGAAATGTCAATTGCTGCGGATTTAATATGATATTTAACTATGTCCCACCATTGGTTATTGTTTTCATATAGACCTTTTTCTTTTTTTATTTTTTCAAAATCATTTTTAAGATACTCCTTAAATTGTATATCAGCAAGGAGATTTGTGTTTAGATGCCAGTATCCTGGACCTCTTTCATTATGCGTTTCCGTAAAATATTGGCATAGCAATGCTCGATGGTCACTTAGTTTCGGGTCTATAAGTTTGATTTTTATTTGGGCTTTTTTGTTAAATGAACTGTAAATTCGATCAATTCGACTCCTATAGGATTTATCTTTCTTTTCAAAAGTGTAGTCTTTTTTAGTAGGATTTGTCTTTCGAAAAAGATCTTTTATGTTGTGGTTCTCAGTAAAATTGTTTAAATTAAACTTTCCCAAGGTATTGTTTTTATTTAGCTGGTCCCCTCCATCTCTATCAAGGATTGGGTTTTCGACCATGTTAAAATCTCCAACAAGAAAAAGTAGATTAGAGTTTTTAACATGTTTATTTAATGATCCGAAGAAAAATTCTTTTTCCTGAGGGTCGTTAGGGCCATAAATATTTATTATCCTTATATACATTTTTTTGAGTCTAATATTTGCTGCTAAGATCCTTCCATTTTGGTCTAGGGATACTTCACTAAAAAGGTTTTTATATTTGCTAAGTATTGCTACTCCGCGTTCTCTTGCGTTGCCGTTGTTCCATATTGCATTACCACCACTTTTGTCTTTCCATTCTTTTGTCCAAAGGTTTTGTTTTTCTATCGTACAGTGTGTTTCTTGCATACATATTATGTCACAGTCTACATGTAAAAAGAAATTCATAACGCTGTGTCTTTTACAATCATTATTCAAACCGTTTACATTGAAAGTAATAATTTTGATCGCCATGATTAAAACGCATAATTACTTATTTTTATTATTATTATTTATTTGTTTGTTTGTTTTTTTGTTTTTTTTTTTGTTTTTGAGATTTTTTATTTTTATTGGTTTTTAAATTTTTTTATTTTTATTTGGTTTTATTTTTATATATTTTTGACTTATCTAGACCTCGCGGGTCGTATTTGGAAAGATCCCCTCATTGATAATGCGAGGCATATCGTTGTTTGCTTTTTTGTATTCTTGTATATGTATATTTTTTTCATCTTTTTTTCTTTTATTGTTTTTTACAAGTGTATATGGATCTTCCATTGCATCATTTGTTTGGTCCTCTTCATTACTTTTGTTTGCTTTTGATTGGTCTATTGTTTTATTTGGAGCATTTTCACTATTTTTATTTGGATTTACATTAATATTTTGGGAATGGATGTCCTTTTCAATTTTCTTGCTTTTGTAGGAGGCCTCTTTCGTAGATTCTCTAAGAGTGTTCTCTACAGGTATGATTATGGGAGACAACGGAGTTAAATTTTCGATATTGTTTAGTTTTGTTTCTACAATACTATCTTGTTTTTTTTCGGGTATAGTATTAGTGTTTGGTTTTGAGTTGTTTTCTTGACCAGTATAAATAGCCCTCACCCTATGCCCTTGAATGCGAATGTTTCTTGGTATAGGTTTAACGAGGCAGTCAAGAACGACAATAAGTGTTCCTGTAAAATACTTTGTTCTCTTTGTTGGGGTCGTTTTAATTAGTGGTCTTGTGTAAACATGTTTTCCATAGCCCAAATCTTCAAGATCTTTTCCAACTTGGGTGTTTTCATATTCAAGAGGTAAACCTATAAGTGAAACTGTTACACTATGACTTATTTCTCTGTTTGGGGATGATTTGAAAAAAACATGGTGTATATTATTTATACTTAGTCCTTTTTCTAAAATTGTGTTTTTTGTTTTGTTTGATTTAAAGGTTAATTCAAGTATTGTATTTTCTTTAATCAACTGGGCTCCAGCTATTCCTTCGTCTAGGTTATCTCTCTCTAATGCAATTAGAATATCATTAATAGGGGTAATGGTGGCTAATTTACATAGCAGTGTATTGTTAAGTTGTTTTAGCTTTGGTTGTGAGGTATTGTGGTCTTTTTTTGTCATTTGAGCATATGTTGCTTTTGGGACAACAGGCTGTTCGTCATCACAACTATTTTGACACACCCCTTGTTGTTCTGCGGTCATGTCATGATCAAAAAACTCAAGATTTTGGTCTTCCAATTCTTGAAATTGCATGGCAGAACGATTAAATTTTTAGGCCGTGGATAGTGCACGGAAATTAATTTAATAACTATACTAGTCTATACTAAAACGTCAGTAGACCTAAATTAAGTAAAATACACGTAGGTATTTTTTATATTTGAAAGCTGTCTCACTCTAAAACCGGTACCCGATCTTAGCCATTAGGCCGAGAAGCGATAACTGACCACTGCAGACATAGTCGGACAGACGCCGTCTTCAACAATGCACTTGTGGTTTGCATTAGTACGTCAAATCATTTTTGTCGTCGTCATCATCAGCAGCATCATCATCAGCAGCAGCTGAGACCATCGGCGATGTTAGACACTCTAAATGTCAAAAAATTTCAATTATTTTCATTCTGGGCCGCGCTCAGCAGTAGTGCAAAGCCGAGGCAACCCGTGGTCAGGGCAAGGTAAACCTATGATCCCATGACCTAATGCCAAAAATCAGATTAATATATGAGCCGGACTGTGCCGGCGTACCAGATATTAAACTGATAAGAACAGATACTACACTTGATCTTAGCCATTAGGCCGAGAAGCGATAACTGACCACTGCAGACATAGTCGGACAGACGCCGTCTTCAACAATGCACTTGTGGTTTGCATTAGTACGTCAAATCATTTTTGTCGTCGTCATCATCAGCAGCATCATCATCAGCAGCAGCTGAGACCATCGGCGATGTTAGACACTCTAAATGTCAAAAAATTTCAATTATTTTCATTCTGGGCCGCGCTCAGCAGTAGTGCAAAGCCGAGGCAACCCGTGGTCAGGGCAAGGTAAACCTATGATCCCATGACCTAATGCCAAAAATCAGATTAATATATGAGCCGGACTGTGCCGGCGTACCAGATATTAAACTGATAAGAACAGATACTTTTTTTTTTTTTTTTTTTTTTTTTTTTTTTTTTTTTCTCTATTTTAAAGAAATGGTATATTCTTAGAAGGAGAATTCAAGACTTTCTGCATTGTTTTTACTTATTGCATTGTTTAATGAAAAGATGGAATGATATTTGTCTAGATTTTGTGTTTTTTTATACATGTTGTACTGTATATTCCAAATATATTTTATTTCTTTTTTAACATTTTCAATTACTTTTTTTATTGAGACTTCTTCATTTTCCTTTAGTCGTTTATTCCTAGCCCTCCAAAGTTCTGTTGTAATTATATTGGTAAGGGTAGTTACAAGTTTTGCTTTTTCATCTTTTTTTTTGTGATCTTTTATGTTTATTGAAAAGATAGCGTGAATTATATTGAAATTTAAATTAGGTATGATTTTTTCGTATGTTGGTTTAAAAGCATTCCATACTGGTCTTGCTTTTTTACAGAAGACAAAAGGGTGCAGAGTTGTTTCCGTAAATCTGCATGATTTGCATATAGCGTTTCCCTTTCCTCGATTCTTCCTCCATTTTTGTAGTTTCTCAGATGTTGGGAGGCTATCATGAAGCAGTCTCCACACCGTGTTTTGACTTGGGCCTTGTGCATACGAATGAAAGCACCTCATCCATATCTTGTCCCAAGGAAGGCTTTTTTGGAACATATTTTCCCACATCAGTTGTATTTTTAATGTGTTTTGACTAGAGTCTTTTTTGGAGAGATGGTAGTATATAGTTTTTGCGGTCTTTTGTTTTAATGCGCATAACTCCTCGTTTTCTCTTAGTATTTTAATAATATCCTGAAAATAAAAAGGAGGGGGATTTAAGGTTTTAGGAAAGTTGTTCCTATTTAAAAACTTCCATTGCTCATGCTTCTGATGTGCTTGTCGATTTAGGTGTGAAGCAAGGAAGTATCTCTGTAATAGAAGTGACTCGTGTGGTTTATCGATATCTTTTATATTAAAAAGGTGTTTTAAACGTAATGCTAAACCTTGTTTTATTGGGTCTAGAATTCCAAGACCGCCTTTATCGATCGGCAGGTTGAGTATTTCCCTCTTAATGGGCTCTGCATAATCACTTTGCCACAGGTACTTCGAAATTTCTTTTTTAATTTTTTTTTCTATTATACAATTTATTGGAAATATGTTTGCGAGGAACCATACTTTAGATAAGGCAAGAGTATTTAGAAACATTCCCTTACACTTTATCGATACATTTCTGTATTTAAAGAAATGGAACCTCTCTTTTAGCTTTGCTATACATTTGTTCCAGTTTGTCGATGCGGTAAATGAAAGATCAGTAAAGAAAGTTACTCCTAAAATCTTTAATCCACTTATATTGGACCATATAATTTGATTTTCATTGTTGTTTTCATAGTTAAGGTAGTTGTAGCCACCCAAAGCCATAGCCTTGGTTTTATCTTTATTGATGTTTGATCCGGTAGCATATTTAAATTTGTCTAAAATATTGAAAAGCTCAGTTAAAGACGACAGGCTCTTAATAAAAATGGTTGTGTCGTCTGCGTATTGCATTACCTTTAAAGGGGTGTTGGATCCTGGTAATGCAAAACCTTCTATTTTTTTGTTGTTCTTGATTTCAAGAGCTAAAGTTTCGACAGCCACGCAGTACAGCATCAAAGAGATGGGATCTCCCTGTCGCACTCCTCTTTGTACTTCAAAAGGTTCACCTAAATAACCGTTGTTAAGAATCATTGATTGGTTGTTTGTCAATAAGGTCTTAATGGCTTGAATAAAATTGTTGCCAAGATTATATTTTTCAAGCGTTTTAACGAGGAATTTTCTGTCTAATTTATCGAAGGCTTTCTCCTGATCTATGGACACTATAAAACCTTCCAAACTCTTAAAGTTTGTATATTCTATAATGTCCCTAGTCAGAAAAATATTTGAGAAGATATTTCTATCTGGAACCGAGCACGTTTGCGATGGTTCCAGGATTTTATTTAGTACTTTAGACAATCTGATTGCTAGAGCCTTTGTAATGATCTTGTAATCCGCACAAAGAAGTGAAATTGGTCTCCAATTTTTGATTAGAGTTAAATCTCCATCCTTTGGAATAAGACTTATAATTGCAGTTCTTTGTGACCATGTCATCTCTCCGTTTTCATGAAAAAGGTTTTTATTAACGACATCAGTAAAGGTTTTTCCATATATGTGCCAAAGTTTTTGAAAAAATTCGACTGGTATTCCATCAATACCAGGTGTTTTGCCACTCTTTAAGGTATTTGCTGCATTTAACAGTTCATCACTTGTAAAGGGGCTATTTAGACAATATATATCATCGTTTTCAAGTGAGGTTTTAATATTATTTAGAAAAGGTCTTTGTAGGTGTTCGCTTGTTTGTTCTTTTTTGTATAAGTCTTTGTAAAAATTTCTTATTGCTTTATGTATATTTAGTGTGTCGGTATACAAGACATCGTTTTCTTTTATTTCTGCTATAGTTTTCTTTTTCTTATTAGTTTTTTCTAGCTGAAATAGAAACTTTGAAGGAGTTTCTCCTTTCTCGATAATGGTTTGTCTTGTCCTAACAAAGACGCCATTGTCTATATTTAAAATCTTTATATTTTTCTTTATATTTTTTATCTTTTCTAAATCTGGATTTGGTTTTAAACTTTCTCTAGTGAGTTCTTCTAGCATAGAATTGGTCATACAGGCTTTTTCCTTTTTAATTTCTTTTGACCTTCTTATTGCGATTTCTTTTATTTGGACTTTTACTAAATCCCACCATTGATTACAGTCTGGAAGCTCTTTGAGTTTCTCATTGTTTTCTTTAAAGGTACTCTCTAGAAGTTCAGTGAATTTAAAATCTTCTAGTAAACTAGTGTTTAGGTGCCAGTAGCCTGGACCTCGTTTGTGATGCATTTTTTTAAAACAAAAGTTACCTATAACAGCTCGGTGATCACTTAACATTGTATCGGCTATCTTACATTTGTATTCTATTGTTGATTGAATTTGTGTGTATATTCTATCAATTCTGCTTCTATACAATTTATCTGATTTTTCAAAAGTAAACCCATATTCGAAAGGTTTAACCTTCTTATACAGGTCACATAGATCGTATTTATCACAGAATGATTGTAGATTCACTTTTCCTAAAGTATTGTTTCTGTTAAAAAGATCACCCCCATCTCTATCGATAATCGGATTTTCTACCATATTAAAATCTCCTAACAGTATTAAAAGATCACAGGTTTTAGTATGTTTATCTAAAGATGCAAAAAAGTACTCTTTTCTCTGAGGGTCGTTTGGACCGTAAACATTAATTAATCTGATAGTTAGGTTTTTGTAAAGAATATTAGTAGCTATAACTCTTCCGTCTTTATCGAAAGTTACATCGTTAAAAGGTGTTTCTGTTTTTGTAAGGATACTAACTCCGCATTCTCTAGATGTTTTGCAATTCCAAATTGATGATCATCCAGTTAACTTTTTCCATTCAGTTTGCCATAGCTGTTCTTTTTCTTTACTACAGTGAGTTTCTTGTAAGCAGATAAAGTCATATTGATTTAGTTTAAGATATTTCAGAATGTTATATCTTTTAACATCATCATTTAACCCATTTACATTTAATGTTACTATGTTTAGCGCCATTTTTAAGAACCAGATTTAAGATTTATACCTGACTTAGAAATTTTGAATTTAATTTTAATTTTCTATTTATTTATTAACATATTTTTTTTTTTTTTTTTTTTTTTTTTTTTTTTTTTTTTTTTTTTTTTTTTTAATTTAATTTTGTATTTTTATTTATTTTTGAAAGTTTTATATTTTTATTTGATTTTTTAACTTTTATTTCTTTTTGTTGTTATTTTGATACATGATTTTTTTCTTTTCACTAAATTTAAAAGAATTTAGTGCTAAATTTAAAAGAATTTAGTGCTAAATTTAAAAGAATTTAGTGCTAAATTTAAAAGAATTTAGTGCTAAATTTAAAAGAATTTAGTGCAGATATTAAACTGATAAGAACAGATACTTTTTTTTTTTTTTTTTTTTTTTTTTTTTTTTAATATTATAATTTTTAAAGTTTTTTATTGCTTTTAGTTGGTTTTATATTTTTTATTTATGTTTTTAGTTTTTTATTTTTGTTTTGTTTTATTTATATTTGAATATATATATTTTTATTACTTTTAATGTTTTTGTTTATTCGTTAAACCTTTGTCTTTTTTGTTTTTTCAGTTGGTTTAATTTGAACTTTTGCCTTCTTTCCTCTTGTTTTACTTCATGATCTTCAACAAAAAGATCAAATTCTTTTTTCCGTTGGTCCCATTCTGCTTTTTTATGAGCTACATACTTTTTCTTTTCTTCGAATGAACATTCATCATCGTCAAGGTTTTTGAATTCTTTTTTATTATAGGAGTACATTTCTCCTGAATCCATGTTTTTAAAACAAGATGGCGTTATATTGCCTGTTTTTTTTTCTTCATTTTTAAGTGCTCTGTAGTTGCTGCGTTCTGATTCAAATTGGTCCCATTCTACTTTTTTATAGATCTTCAGATTTTGTAGTTCTTCTGCAGTGCAGTTATATCTGTCAAAATTTTTAAACATTTGCCAATTATGTTCTACCATTCCTAAATGGTGTAAACATTGTAGTTCGTCAGGTATATTTATTTCCCCGTCTTCCAAATCTTCTGTTGTTATATCTTCTTTGTTACTACATGTATTTATATTTTCGTTGTTACGTTCAGTATTACAAGGTGTTAATTCATTTAAGCTCGCAACCTTTTCTGGTTCTGTTGTAACTATAGTTGGAATAGATACATCCTTATTACTTAATGGTAAGGTAGCTTCTTCTTTCTCTTCTCCAGAGCTGTTTTCTTTTTCTGAAGATAATGTCTCTTCTGTTTCAGGTATCACTATTTTTGGTGTTTCATTTTTGTTTTTATTATTTTCTGGTAGCTCTTGTCCCGTATAGACAATTCTAAGATTGTACCCCTTTAATCTTAGGTTCCTTGGTATAGGTTTTAATAGGTTGTCAATAATGACAACTAGTATTCCCGAGAAGTACGGTGTTTTATTCTTCGGTGTTTTTTTGAACACTGGTCTTGTGTGGATATGCTTACCATATCCTAATTCTTCCAGTGCTACTCCTACTGGAAACCCTTTTTTTTCTAACGGTAATCCAATCACGGATACTGCAATTCTTTTACTAATATTTCTAGTAGGAGTTGAATTGTGAAAATTGTGTATTACACCTTTAACACAAAGACCTTTTTCTTGGAGCGATGACTTTGCTTTGTCGGTTTTCATGACCAGCTCAATCATCGTACCGTTCCGAATAATCTGGAAAGCTTCTAGCTCTTTGTCTAACCCAGCATCTTCAATTGCCGATAAGACATCGAGCTCATTAATGTTTTGAGTTATATTACTCAAAAGAGTCCTACTTAGAATGCTGTATCTAAAAGGTTGTTTTTTAGTTGTTGCCGATACAGCTTGACAATAGCTTTTCTTGATGGCAGTAGTGCCTATATTGTCAGTATCAGTTTCTAATAAACTAGAATTCATATTAATAATACACTACGTGTATTATATACCCTTAATACTTTCGGTCTCTCAATAAACTCTCAAAATACACCCGCCCTTCTACAAGCTAAAGTTGCCTTACAGGCAACCCGTTGTAGAGGTAGGGTAATCCCTCAGAAGACTATAGGAGGCACGTAGGCCTCACCAAAAGTAATCTCTAACTCGATTATACACCTAATGACTAAGAATCAAGAACAGATACTACACTTGATCTTAGCCATTAGGCCGAGAAGCGATATGTCAAAAAATTTCTAAGCTAAATGTCAAAAAATTTCAATTATTTTCATTCTGGGCCGCGCTCAGCAGTAGTGCAAAGCCGAGGCAACCCGTGGTCAGGGCAAGGTAAACCTATGATCCCATGACCTAATGCCAAAAATCAGATTAATATATGAGCCGGACTGTGCCGGCGTACCAGATATTAAACTGATAAGAACAGATACTTTTTTTTTTTTTTTTTTTTTTTGCCAACCAACTAGGGACACCTGCTGCTGAAACCAGACTTACACAGGGTCTTACTAGAAGGCCGGTGTTATTAAGGAGCCGAAACTCCATATTATGGCCCATTTAAGGGTTTATTGTATGGCCCATTTAAGGGTTTAGTTGCCACTCAGCCGAAACTGAGCAGCGCCCACTTAAGGGTTTATCTCCATTTAACGTCCGGAGTGGACGGATCGCTTTGAAATTTCCGGACGTTGAAGGAGACACTGAAAAAGCGACAACGCCAAGAACCTCTATCGACTGTCACGGTTTCGATCTTGTGCTGTTTCTGTTTTCTAACAACACCGTAACCAATTGAGAGATGGTCCGGAGCCGAAATAAGAACAGATACTACACTTGATCTTAGCCATTAGGCCGAGAAGCGATAACTGACCACTGCAGACATAGTCGGACAGACGCCGTCTTCAACAATGCACTTGTGGTTTGCATTAGTACGTCAAATCATTTTTGTCGTCGTCATCATCAGCAGCATCATCATCAGCAGCAGCTGAGACCATCGGCGATGTTAGACACTCTAAATGTCAAAAAGTTTCAATTATTTTCATTCTGGGCCGCGCTCAGCAGTAGTGCAAAGCCGAGGCAACCCGTGGTCAGGGCAAGGTAAACCTATGATCCCATGACCTAATGCCAAAAATCAGATTAATATATGAGCCGGACTGTGCCGGCGTACCAGATATTAAACTGATAAGAACAGATACTTTTTTTTTTTTTTTTTTTTTTTTTATATTTTTAGGGGTTAATAATTTTATATTTTTCATATGTTTTATTTATATTTTATTATCTTTTGGATGTTACATTAGCTGAACACATTTATTTCTTCTAGATAGTAAAAAGCAGCGATTCATTGTCTATTGTGCTTATCGCCTCATTTATGCAAAATGTGTCGTAAAACAAGTTGATTTGTTTTTTTTTAACGTATTTGCTGTGTTTGATTTTCCATATGTACTTAATTTCGTTTTTTATTTTTTCTATTATTTTTATAGATGTTGTATGTTTTTTTTCTTTTACTTTTTTGTTTCTTGCTCTCCAGAGCTCTGTTGTAATTATGTTTGTTATTGTTGTTACAATTTTTGCTAGTAAGTTATTTTTTGGTAGATTTTCTGTGTTTATTAGGAATACTGCATGAATTGTGTTAAACTTTTGTTTTGGGATTAATTTTTCGTATATACTTTTAAATGCTAACCACACACTTCTTGCAACCTTACATGAAATGAAGGGATGCAATGTGTCTTCATTTTTACCGCAGCTTTTACAGGTTGTATTTCCTCGACCTCGATTTTTTTTCCATTTTTTTATTTTTTCAAAAGTTGGTAATGAGTCAGTTAGAATTCTCCAGAGTGTGTTTTTGCATGGACCTTGTGCATATGAATTAAAGTTTTGTTGCCATATTTTTTTCCAAGGTAGATTTCTTTGGAGTTTTATTTCCCAGCTTGTTTGTGTTTTTTTAATGCTTGGGTTTTTTTCTGCTTTCAGCAAGTAGGTATATAGGTTTTTGGACGTTTTTTTGTTTATTTTAAATATTTCGTTTGATAATTTAAGGGTGTCTATAATATCTTTGTAATAAAAGGGTGGGTCTTGTAGTGATTTTGGAAAGTTGTTTTCTGTTAGGAACAGCCATTGGGGATAATAAAGTTTGGCGTATTTAGTAAAAGAGTATGCTAGGAAATAGTTTTGTAAGTAGTAGAGTTCGTGAGGATTTTGCCATTCTTGCAAGTTTAGAGCGTGCTTCATTCTTAAAGCTAGACATTGTTTTTCTGTGTCTAGAATTCCCAGTCCTCCCTTATCCGTTGGTAGATTAAGAATGTCTCTTTTAATAGGTTCGGCGTGTTCACTCTGCCAAATATAGGTTGATATTGTTTTTTTTATTTGTTTTAAAATAAGTATATTTGTCGGAAACACGTTTGCAACGAACCAAATTTTTGACAGTGCTAGCGTGTTTAAAAAGATTGCTTTGCATCTGAGAGATACATTGCGGTATTTAAAGGTTTGTGCTCTTTTTTGAAAGTTGTCAAAAGCCATGTTCCAATTTATGTTGGCAGTGTATGCAAGATCGTTATGGAAGTGTATTCCTAAAATTTTAATACCACATAGGTTTGACCAATGGATATTAAAATTGGTTTGTTTTAGAGCTGTATTTGTTTTTTCATATTCTAAGTAATTGAAGCCTCCAAGTGCCAGTGCTTTGGTTTTAGTTTTATTGATATTGGATCCAGAAGCTTCTTGGAATTGATCTAGTGTTTTGAAAGCTTCAATTACTGATTTTGAGCTCCTAAGGAACATTGTGGTATCATCAGCATACTGCATTACTTTCAGGTTTATTTTAGTGCCAGGCAGTGGAATTCCATCTATTTTTTGATTGTTTCTTATTTGTATTGCTAAAGGTTCTACAGCCATGCAATACAGCATTAGGGATATTGGATCACCTTGCCTGACACCTTTGTTGATTGGGAATGGTTTACTCATAAAGCCGTTGTTATATATTAATGATTGGTTGTTTTTTAGCGTTTGTTTTATAGCATTTGTGAATTTCTCTCCTAAGTTATACTTTTCTAAGACCTGCATAAGAAAGTTTCTATCAATTTTATCAAACGCTTTTTCTTGATCTATTGTTAGAATAAAGCTTTTGATATTTTTATCGTTGGTATATTGAATAAGGTCTCTGATCAGAAATATGTTAGAGAATATATTTCGGCCAGGAATAGAGCATGTTTGTGAAGTACCAAGGATAGTGTTCAGAACTTTTGATAGTCTTATAGCTAAGGCTTTGGTTATAATTTTGTAGTCACTACATAACAGAGATATTGGACGCCAGTTCTTTAGGTCGGATAGATCACCTCCTTTTGGTAGGAGACATATTAGAGCTGACCTTTGTGACCAGGAAAGCCCATCACTTGTTTCAAAGATATTTTTATTTGCAAGTTGAGTGAATTCTTCACCATATATGTCCCAGCACTCTTGGTATAGCTCTATAGGAAGTCCATCTATTCCGGGTGTTTTCCCTTTTTTTAGTGATAATGCTGCATTTAGGAGTTCTTCATTGCTAAATTTGATGTTTAAGAAAGCATTTTGTTTTTCAGTTAAGGGGTTATTTATGCATGACAAGAAGGATTTTTGTTTTTCTTTGCAGAGGTCTTGTTTTTTATATAGTGTTTTATAAAATTTTCTTGTTATTTTAAGAATATTTTTAGTATCAGTGAAAAGCTGTTCATTATCTTTGATTTCCGTAATTGTTTTTTTTGTTTGGTTGTTTTTTTCCAAGTGGAAGAGAAATTTAGAAGGTTTTTCATCATCTTCGATAATTGTTTGTTTTGTTCTTATAAATATTCCATAAGTAGAAGAGATCTCCTTTAGTTCTGTTTTAAAATGTTTTATTTTTTCTTTATTTGGGTTTAAATTTTGCTTTTCAGATTCTATTTTTCTTTCGAGATAAAGTTTTTTTTGAAGTTTTTCTTTTTGTTTTATGGAGGAAATGTCAATTGCTGCGGATTTAATATGATATTTAACTATGTCCCACCATTGGTTATTGTTTTCATATAGACCTTTTTCTTTTTTTATTTTTTCAAAATCATTTTTAAGATACTCCTTAAATTGTATATCAGCAAGGAGATTTGTGTTTAGATGCCAGTATCCTGGACCTCTTTCATTATGCGTTTCCGTAAAATATTGGCATAGCAATGCTCGATGGTCACTTAGTTTCGGGTCTATAAGTTTGATTTTTATTTGGGCTTTTTTGTTAAATGAACTGTAAATTCGATCAATTCGACTCCTATAGGATTTATCTTTCTTTTCAAAAGTGTAGTCTTTTTTAGTAGGATTTGTCTTTCGAAAAAGATCTTTTATGTTGTGGTTCTCAGTAAAATTGTTTAAATTAAACTTTCCCAAGGTATTGTTTTTATTTAGCTGGTCCCCTCCATCTCTATCAAGGATTGGGTTTTCGACCATGTTAAAATCTCCAACAAGAAAAAGTAGATTAGAGTTTTTAACATGTTTATTTAATGATCCGAAGAAAAATTCTTTTTCCTGAGGGTCGTTAGGGCCATAAATATTTATTATCCTTATATACATTTTTTTGAGTCTAATATTTGCTGCTAAGATCCTTCCATTTTGGTCTAGGGATACTTCACTAAAAAGGTTTTTATATTTGCTAAGTATTGCTACTCCGCGTTCTCTTGCGTTGCCGTTGTTCCATATTGCATTACCACCACTTTTGTCTTTCCATTCTTTTGTCCAAAGGTTTTGTTTTTCTATCGTACAGTGTGTTTCTTGCATACATATTATGTCACAGTCTACATGTAAAAAGAAATTCATAACGCTGTGTCTTTTACAATCATTATTCAAACCGTTTACATTGAAAGTAATAATTTTGATCGCCATGATTAAAACGCATAATTACTTATTTTTATTATTATTATTTATTTGTTTGTTTGTTTTTTTGTTTTTTTTTTTGTTTTTGAGATTTTTTATTTTTATTGGTTTTTAAATTTTTTTATTTTTATTTGGTTTTATTTTTATATATTTTTGACTTATCTAGACCTCGCGGGTCGTATTTGGAAAGATCCCCTCATTGATAATGCGAGGCATATCGTTGTTTGCTTTTTTGTATTCTTGTATATGTATATTTTTTTCATCTTTTTTTCTTTTATTGTTTTTTACAAGTGTATATGGATCTTCCATTGCATCATTTGTTTGGTCCTCTTCATTACTTTTGTTTGCTTTTGATTGGTCTATTGTTTTATTTGGAGCATTTTCACTATTTTTATTTGGATTTACATTAATATTTTGGGAATGGATGTCCTTTTCAATTTTCTTGCTTTTGTAGGAGGCCTCTTTCGTAGATTCTCTAAGAGTGTTCTCTACAGGTATGATTATGGGAGACAACGGAGTTAAATTTTCGATATTGTTTAGTTTTGTTTCTACAATACTATCTTGTTTTTTTTCGGGTATAGTATTAGTGTTTGGTTTTGAGTTGTTTTCTTGACCAGTATAAATAGCCCTCACCCTATGCCCTTGAATGCGAATGTTTCTTGGTATAGGTTTAACGAGGCAGTCAAGAACGACAATAAGTGTTCCTGTAAAATACTTTGTTCTCTTTGTTGGGGTCGTTTTAATTAGTGGTCTTGTGTAAACATGTTTTCCATAGCCCAAATCTTCAAGATCTTTTCCAACTTGGGTGTTTTCATATTCAAGAGGTAAACCTATAAGTGAAACTGTTACACTATGACTTATTTCTCTGTTTGGGGATGATTTGAAAAAAACATGGTGTATATTATTTATACTTAGTCCTTTTTCTAAAATTGTGTTTTTTGTTTTGTTTGATTTAAAGGTTAATTCAAGTATTGTATTTTCTTTAATCAACTGGGCTCCAGCTATTCCTTCGTCTAGGTTATCTCTCTCTAATGCAATTAGAATATCATTAATAGGGGTAATGGTGGCTAATTTACATAGCAGTGTATTGTTAAGTTGTTTTAGCTTTGGTTGTGAGGTATTGTGGTCTTTTTTTGTCATTTGAGCATATGTTGCTTTTGGGACAACAGGCTGTTCGTCATCACAACTATTTTGACACACCCCTTGTTGTTCTGCGGTCATGTCATGATCAAAAAACTCAAGATTTTGGTCTTCCAATTCTTGAAATTGCATGGCAGAACGATTAAATTTTTAGGCCGTGGATAGTGCACGGAAATTAATTTAATAACTATACTAGTCTATACTAAAACGTCAGTAGACCTAAATTAAGTAAAATACACGTAGGTATTTTTTATATTTGAAAGCTGTCTCACTCTAAAACCGGTACCCGATCTTAGCCATTAGGCCGAGAAGCGATAACTGACCACTGCAGACATAGTCGGACAGACGCCGTCTTCAACAATGCACTTGTGGTTTGCATTAGTACGTCAAATCATTTTTGTCGTCGTCATCATCAGCAGCATCATCATCAGCAGCAGCTGAGACCATCGGCGATGTTAGACACTCTAAATGTCAAAAAATTTCAATTATTTTCATTCTGGGCCGCGCTCAGCAGTAGTGCAAAGCCGAGGCAACCCGTGGTCAGGGCAAGGTAAACCTATGATCCCATGACCTAATGCCAAAAATCAGATTAATATATGAGCCGGACTGTGCCGGCGTACCAGATATTAAACTGATAAGAACAGATACTTTTTTTTTTTTTTTTTTTTTTCCATCAACTAGAGTCACCTGAAGCTGATGCCAGGCTTACACAGGGCCCCAGAAGAAGGGTTTGTTTATGTTTTTTCAAGAAGCCTAAGCTCCTTGTTTTGCCCATTTAAGGGTTTTAATTATAGCTATCTAGCCGAAACTAGTAAGCGTTATTTTAAAGAATTGTTTAAAGTTATTTATTCTGTTTTTAGCATAATTTTATAATTTTTATTTGATTTTAATAAATTTTATATTTTTTTTGGATATTTTTTAGTTTTATATTTTTGTTTTATTTTAATTATTTTAGGTTTATTTTATTGGTCGAAAAGAGTCTAATACCATTCGTCCCGGTTATTTGTAATGTTTTTCGGCCTTTCATTTTTATTTGGTCTAGCCCCTTCTATTGCTTTTTGCCTTGCAAGTTTTTCTTCCTCATATGCTTTTCGTCTTGCTCTTTTTTCTTCTTCATAACCTTGCCGTCTTTCAATTTTTTCTTTTTCGAATTCTGCTCTCCGATACCGAACGTATATTTTTAAGTCCTCTTCGGAGCAATTATTTTTATTAAAACCGTAAAATAGGTTTAGATTGTAATTGTGTATTTCGGTGGAAGTCATATTTTCAAATTCGATTGGGAGTTTAACTCCAGAAACATCAATTTCTTTTCGTTCATGTTCTGATCTTGTGATAGGTTTGTTTTCTACGCTACAGTTTTGTGTCATTTGTTCATTTTGTATTACTTCAGCTGGTTTATTTATTACTTGCTCCATTTCCACTTTATTGTTAGTTTCTGGTAAGGGGATTTCAAAACTGTTGGTTATATTTGTTATAATTGGCGTTAGTTTTAATTTTTTGCTACTTGTTGGTGGAAAATCTTCTTCTATTTCATCTAGACTGTCTTCTTTTCTAAACACGTCTTTTTCACTCTCTTTTTTAATTTCATTACTATCATCTATATTCTTTACTATACTGACAATCTTATCATCATCGTCTTTATTTTCTATATCGTCGTCTTCTTCGTTTTCTTTTGGTTTACTTTCGTCTCTTGTACTCTCATCGCTATATTCCTCACTGCTACTTTCATCATAATTCTCTTCGCTTTCTCCAGCCTCCTTATCCTCAACCTTAGCTTCACTCCTACTATCTTTACTTAAATCTTCATTATTTTTATTTTTTTTGTTTTCTTTATCCTCAATTTCCATTGTAAGTTCATCGTTCGTATGATCTTGGATTAGTTCTGATGTTACTTCTAAGGATGAAATACTTGGTGTTTGGACTTTATTATTAAGACTAATATTGTTATAATTATTGTCAACTAATGGTAAAACCAAAGTTGCATCACTAGTTGGATCGCTTGTACAGTTACTAACTTTAACCTGATTTGTTTTACTTTCTTTCTTTTGGTTTCCATCATCTTTCTGTCCGGTGTAAATAGCCCTAACTTCATAGCCTTTAAGGTTTATGAATCTAGGGATTGGTTTAATTAAGTTGTCCATTACTACAACTAATATGCCAGAGTAGAAGAGCGTTTTGTTTTTCGGTGTTCGTTTTAGCATGGGTTTAGTCCTAATATGTTTGCCGTACCCTAGTTCCTCCAAAACCTTACCGGCAGGAAAATTACACTTCTCTATTGGCAGTCCAAGAATGGATATCGTTACCCTTTTACTAATGTTTCTACTAGGGGTTGATTGGTAAAATTGGTGTAATTCACCATTTATATTAATTCCTTTATCGAGGATTGTGTGCTTGACTTTGTCATTTGTCATAACAAGTTCAATAAAAGAGCCGTTACGAATTTGTTGAAAACCGTAAAGATATTTATCGTACCCAGCATCTTCAATAGCTAATAAGATATCTCTATCGTTAAGTTTCGTAGTTACTTTACTTAAAAGCGTATTTTTAAGCAAACTATACTCGTCTGCGGTATTATTAGTTGTTGCAGTATGTGTATCGATTTTACTTGCAACTTGTGCATAAGTTTTAACTACGGCTGTACCAGCCGCGTTTGTAGTATCTATTTCCATGGTTGTATTAGGATCTACTCGTAGCATGGTGAATAGTACTACTAGTATAATAAAAACTCTCAGTCACTCTAGAGGCCAGTAGACCCCTAAAAGAGGTCTAACCAACCTCTTTATACTCACAATCACTCTATTAGCACACTGAGATCTACGATCTCAATAACCTCTCAGTCACTCAATATTCACTAAAAGCCAGTAGACTTTTATAACACTCAACCTTGCAACCCGTGGAAGGGGCAAGGTAAAACTCACAAAACTCTCAGAAGGTCTGTAGACCTTCTTTTATACTAGTTAGGATCTCTAGCTCGCCCAAATGGACTAAAATCAAGAACAGATACTACACTTGATCTTAGCCATTAGGCCGAGAAGCGATAACTGACCACTGCAGACATAGTCGGACAGACGCCGTCTTCAACAATGTACTTGTGGTTTGCATTAGTACGTCAAATCATTTTTGTCATCGTCATCATCAGCAGCATCATCATCAGCAGCAGCTGAGACCATCGGCGATGTTAGACACTCTAAATGTCAAAAAATTTCAATTATTTTCATTCTGGGCCGCGCTCAGCAGTAGTGCAAAGCCGAGGCAACCCGTGGTCAGGGCAAGGTAAACCTATGATCCCATGACCTAATGCCAAAAATCAGATTAATATATGAGCCGGACTGTGCCGGCGTACCAGATATTAAACTGTTAAGAACAGATACTTTTTTTTTTTTTTTTTTTTTTTTTTTTTTTTTTTTTTTTTTAAGATATATACATATATTTCGTTATAAAGTAATTACAACACGGGACTATTTACAAAGAGGGGGGAAATTGTATTTAAAATAGTATGTATTTCAGACTTTTTTTGTTTCTGTTATTTTGTTTTTGTTATTTATATTTATTTAACTTAATCAGCTGTTGTGGTTGTATATAAAACGAAAAACGAAAACGAAAAAACGAAAAAGTTTGAAATGAACCACAACAGGTTTTCCGTATATAGAAAATAGTTATAAAATAAAACATAAAGTTTCCAAGTTTAAAATATATATGTCTGGCTATTACCCCAGACGGTTATAATCAATACACACATCCATCATTGCCACCGGGCTTTGCAGGACATGTTCGTTTTTTATATTTTCGTAATGTTTAAAAAATATAGTGCTGGCCATTAAGCCTCGCATTTAAAAAATAAAAGCCTGCCCGTCGCACCCACAGGGGCTGCTGGGGGCATGCGTTTCGTGAATAATATAAATAACATAATCTCAAAGTCATGGCTGAAGACCCCATTCTATAACAGGAAATTTAAGTTGCCGTTAGAGTTTTCACTAATGGCACTGTTAATTGAAAATATTTCGTGGAATTTTTCCACATTGTTTTGTCTCAAAAATTTGTTATAATTTATTTGCCATATTTTTCTAATTTCTTTTTTAATTACCTCAACAATTCTTGCAGAGGGTATGGTTTTGTTTTCTTTAACTTTCATATTTCTAGCCCACCATAACTTTGAAGTTATTACGTGAGTTAGGGTAGTAATTATTTTAGCAGTGTAGTCCTTTCTAGACAAATGGTCTATATTTGTCAGAAATACCGCACGGACCAAATTAAAGTTTTGCTCTGTTAGAAGCTTTTCGTATGTGTTTTTGAAAGCCTTCCACACCGATCTGGCTTTCTTGCAATTGATGAAGGGGTGTAACGTGTTTTCCACTGCATCGCAGGTTTTGCAATTAGCGTTTCCCCGTCCTCTGTTCTTCCTCCAACTCTGAATTTTTTCGAGTGTTGGAAGCGAATTTGTCAAAATTCTCCAGAGGACGTTTTTGCTGGGTCCGCTGGCATAGGAGTTAAAACTTCTCTCCCATATTTTTTTCCACACAAGAGATTTTTGAAGCTTTGCATCCCATGCCATTTGTAGTTTTAGGATGTTTGAGTTTTCGTCAAACTTGTTGACGAGCGTATATATATTTTTAGAGTTTTTGGATTTTAATTCAAAAATTTTATCATTACTTTTAATGGTCTCAACAACATCTTTGTAATAAAAAGGAATATCATTAATTGCTTTTGGAAAGTTGTTTCTCGTAAGAAACAACCATTGTGGGTGTTTTGTCCTTGCCCTTTTAGTTAGATGGTGGGCTAGATAGTAGTTTTGGATAAAGCAAGACTCGTGAGAGTTTTCTTGTTCCTTTATCAAAAACATGTGTTTGGTTCTGAGGGCTAAGCATTGCTTTTTGGTGTCAAGAATGCCTAGTCCTCCTTTTTCAACGGGTAGGTTTAGGATGTCATATTTCAAGGGTTGCGCGTAGTCGCTTTGCCAAAGGTATGCGGATATTTCTTTTTTTATCTGTTTTGTGGTTATTTCGTTGATTGGGAAACTGTTAGCCACGAACCATACCTTTGAGAGTGCAAGCGTGTTTACAAATACACCTTTGCATCTCAAAGATATGTTTCGGTATTTAAAATTTTGAACTTTTTTCCTAAAGCTTTCAACGGCTTTCTTCCAATTTACGCTAGCGGTGTAAGCAAGGTCGGTGTGGAAGGTTATGCCTAGAATTTTGATGCCTGTAGCGTTGCACCAGTTAATGTTAAAACATTTTTGTTTCAACAATCTGGCTGTGTTTTCGTAGTGGATGTAATTGAAACCACCCAACGCCAGGCCTTTAGTTTTATTTTTGTTTATGTTTGATCCTGAGGCTTCTTCGAAGTTGTCCAGCGTTTCGAAAACGCTTTCGATCGACTTCGGGTTCCTCAGGAACATCGTGGTGTCATCCGCATATTGCGAGACTTTCAGTTTGTTTTTTGTTCCTGGAAGAGGAATGCCGTCCACATCAGGATTATTCCTGATGTCGAGGGCCAGCGACTCCACCGCCAGGCAGTAAAGCATGAGGGATATCGGGTCTCCCTGACGAACCCCTCTGCTTATACTGAACGGTTTGCTCATGTAGCCGTTATTTAAAATGATTGATTGCGTGTTTTTCATTGTTTGTTCTATGGCGGTAATAAATTTTTCGCCTAAGTTAAATTTTTTTAGTGTTTTGACCAGGAAATTCCTGTCAATTTTATCGAAGGCTTTTTCCTGGTCAATTGTCATCAGTACACTATCGATATTTTTCTCGTTAGTGTATTGTATTAGGTCTCTAACCAGACAGATGTTCGAGAATATATTTCGTCCCGGTACCGAGCACGTTTGCGAAGGACCGAGGATAGAGTTGAGTACCTTTGATAGCCTCAAGGCGAGGGCTTTTGTGGCTATTTTATAGTCCGCGCACAGCAAGGATATCGGTCGCCAGTTCTCCAGCGCCGTTAAGTCCCCGTCCTTAGGGAGGAGACTTATAAGCGCCGTCCTCTGGGTCCATGACAGCTCGTTGTTCACTTCGAAGACACTAGCGTTCATAAGAACGGTAAGTTCTTCGCCGTAAATATCCCAGCATTCTTGATAGAATTCTGCGGGGAGGCCGTCTATCCCTGGTGTTTTGCCTTTGTTTAAAGACATGGCTGCGTTTAAAAGCTCCTCACTGCTAAATGGGATGTTTAGAAACGCATTTTGATCATCAGAAAGTGATTTAGTAATGTTTTTTAAAAATTGGTTTTGCTTTTCTAAATTTAGGTGTTTTTTTTTTGTACAAATTTTTGTAATATTTTCTAATTGTTTCAATTATTTTGGTAGTGTCCGTTTGGATGACGTTGCCGTCTTTAATTTGGTTTATGACTTTTTTCTTTTGGTTATTTTTTTCCATTTGAAAGAGAACTTTAGAGGGTTTTTCGCCTTCCTCTGCTAGGGTTTGTTTCGTTCGTACAAAGACGCCCCCATCGCAGAGGAGTTCTTGAAGTTCTAACCTTAGGTCTTCAAGTTTTGCCAAGTCTTTTCCTGGCTTTTGGTTTTCAATTTCAATTTGTTCTCGAATATTTTTTTGTTTTAATTTTAGTTCACGCTTTTTTTTTTTGGAAGTTTCCATAGCAATCAATTTTATGCGGGTTTTTGTAATATCCCACCATTGATTGCTGTTGGTATAACTATTTTTTTTGTTTTTTTGTTTTTCAAAATCGCTTTTTAATTTCGCTTTAAAAGCCTGGTCGCTTAGTAGAGTAGCATTGAGGTGCCAGTAGCCCGGGCCTCTCTCACTCTTGTTATCGAGTTTTAGAGTACAGCCAAACGCTCTGTGATCACTCAGTTTGCTCTCTATTATTGCGCATTCACAGTTCTTTGAGACCATTAAAGGAACATATACTCTATCAATTCTACTTTTGAAACTTTTGTCTGGTTTTTCATAGGTAAAGTCAACTTTGTATGGGTTACTCCTGCGAAATACATCAACCAAAGTAAACTTTTCGCAAAAGCATCCCAAGTTGGCTTTACCTAGACTATTATTTTTATTAAAAAGATCTCCTCCTTCCCTGTCTAGTTGGGGATTTTCAACCATGTTAAAATCACCCGCGAGGATCAAATAATCCGATCCTCGCGCATGCTTCTTAATCTGTTTAAAAAAATTTTCCTTATGTTGCGGATCATTTGGTCCGTATATATTGATTATTCTTATTATTGAATTTTTAAAATTAAAATTGGCAGCAAGAATTCTCCCACTGTCGTCTTGTGTAATTTCATTAAATATTTGTTCACTTTTGGTTAGAATGGCAACACCCCGCTCTTTTTGGTTTCCGTTATTCCAAATAGAGCTACCATTTGTTTGATGTTTCCATTCTATATTCCATTTGTTATTGCTTTCTTCCGTACTATGCGTTTCTTGTAAACATATCACGTCATAGTCCGAATTTTTTAGGAATCGAAAAATTTTGTTGCGTTTGGTCTCAGTTTGGAGCCCATTTACGTTCAGCGTTAGAATTCTTACTTCCATTTTTTAAAAGAGAAAGAAAAAAAATTTTTTTTTGAATTCTATTTAAAAAGGAGAATCTTATTGAGAATTAAGATTTAAAAACTTAGGTTTAGTTTTAATAAACAAAAGCCGTAAACATAAATAATAATAAGTAACAATTCTCACCGCCATCCGTGTCGTTCTTTTTTCTTTTTATTTTTCGTTTTCCGTTTTGCTCCTGTTCCTACTTTTGCCTCGAGTTGGTTTTTTCTCTTTCGGTTTGTTTCTTGTCCTGAGCCGCCATCGTCGCAAATATTATCTTCTTCGATAGAATCGTCTTCTTCATTTGATGCATCGTCGTTCATGCATTGGTCATTAAGGTTTTGATGCTCACAATCGGTTTTTAAGTCTTCGGTGGACGCATTTTCGGATGGTGGATTTGGTGGGTCAGGGAAGATCGAAAGGGTTGCTATTGGTTGGGTGGTTATTGGTATTTCCGACATTGCTGTTGGTGTTTCAGATGTTGATGGTGTTGTTTCAACGATGATTTCGGCAGGTTTTTGGATTGTTGCTTCGGTTGGTTGGTTGGTTGTGTTCGAGGTGGTGGTTGTTGTAGATTGACCAGACTGGTTGTTGTGTTTGATTTTTACGTTATATCCATCGAGGGACAGTTGAGTTGGCATAGGCCTTGGCATGTCTTCCATCACCGCCACGAGGATACCCGAGTAGTAGATTATTCCACTCATAGGGGTTTTCCTCATGACAGGCTTTGTATACACATGCCTGCCGTAGCCCATTTCTTCAAACATTTTCCCGACGACTAAGTTTTTATCCTCAATCGGGAGGCCAAACACAGAAACGTGGATTCTATTGCTTGGCGCTCTGTCGGGGTTAGATTTATGGAATATGTGTTGTTGACGGTTAATAACAAGGCCCCGCTCCATTAAGAGGTTCCTTGTTTTCTCCGTCTTCATCACAATTTCCAACATAGTGTTATTGCGAATTAATTGCAAACCTTCTAAGTCATGCGCCAATCCTTCCTTCTCAAGCGCCATAAGGATGTCGTTTACTGTGGCTTTACTTTGAAGTCGACATAGAAGGGTTTTAGGTAATAATTTCTTTCCGCTTCTTCTTTCATTTGCATTTGTTTCACTGTTTTCGAGTTTGGTTTTAATAGCGTTAGCGTAACTTTTAGTTGAAGTAGCTCCGCTAGGTCCGGTAGATGTTAAATTTTTGGGCAGGGCTTCCGCCTGCCTTGTTTTCGGTTGGTGCTCTCCGTCCGAATCGCTAATATCATCGTCCGACAAGCTGTATGCGATGTTGACGTTGTTGAGTACGATTTCGCCATTCTTCACTTTTTCCATTTTATCGAGGAGTGCTTTCGCAGTGACTTCGGTACACGCAGCCATGACGTATTACCACTACATTAAACTCCTTTTCAAAAGAAAACAAAATTACACCAAAAAACAAAAATCCACTTTTAAAATCGCTGTCTCGGCCAAAATCAAGAACAGATACTACACTTGATCTTAGCCATTAGGCCGAGAAGCGATAACTGACCACTGCAGACATAGTCGGACAGACGCCGTCTTCAACAATGTACTTGTGGTTTGCATTAGTACGTCAAATCATTTTTGTCGTCGTCATCATCAGCAGCATCATCATCAGCAGCAGCTGAGACCATCGGCGATGTTAGACACTCTAAATGTCAAAAAATTTCAATTATTTTCATTCTGGGCCGCGCTCAGCAGTAGTGCAAAGCCGAGGCAACCCGTGGTCAGGGCAAGGTAAACCTATGATCCCATGACCTAATGCCAAAAATCAGATTAATATATGAGCCGGACTGTGCCGGCGTACCAGATATTAAACTGATAAGAACAGATACTTTTTTTTTTTTTTTTTTTTTTTTTTTTTTTTTTTTATTTATTTATTTATTTTTTTTTTAAATGGTGAAAGTTAATTTGTTTGTTGTGTTATCACAAATAGCATTGTTAATTGAGAATATCTCGTGGAAAGTGTTAATGTCTGTTTTTCTAAGGTATTTTTCATATTGGATTGTCCATATATATTTTATTTCTTTTTTAATGTTTGCTATAATATTTGTTGTTGTTATGTTAGTGTTTTCCTTAACAAGCATGTTTCTTGCTTTCCACAATTCTGATGTAATGATGTGTGTTAGGGTTGTTATAATTAAGGCTATGTTGCTTTTTGGATTTTTATCTTTTGTATTAATATGGAAGAGAGTGTGGACAGCATTAAATTTCTTTGATGGGTCTAGTTTCCCATATACGTTTTTATATTTTTTCCATATTGTTCTTGCTTTGGGACAAGCTATAAATGTATGGAGTGTGGTTTCTTTTTGGTTGCAGGTTTTGCATTTATCGTTTCCTCCTCCTCGGTTTTTGCGCCATTTTTTTTGTTTTTCTAGTGTTGGCAGGCTGTGTGTGTGTATTCTCCATAATGTGTTTTTACTTGGTCCCTGAGCGTATGATTTGAAGTTTTTTTCCCATATTTTTTTCCAAGGCATTTGTATTTGTAACTGGTCTTCCCATTTTTTTTCAATAGTTTTTATTGCTTCAGATTCTTTATTATTTAATAGGTGTGTATATAGATTTTTAGTCTTTTTAGGATTGACATGAAATATTGAATTAGTGGATTTAAGGCTTTCGACAACATCCTTATAGTAGAAAGGAATGCTGTTAAGAGACTTAGGAAATTGATTTTTTGTTAGAAATTTCCATTGGGGATGCGTTGTGTTAGCAAATCTTGTTAGATTGTGTGCTAAAAAGTATTTTTGTAGGAAATAAAATGGATGTGGATTTTTAGTTTCCTGCAGAGTGAAGAGATGTTTTAGTCTTAAAGAGAGGCATTGTTTTTGAACGTCTAGAATACCTAGACCACCTTTGTCGACCGATAACGTGAGGATGTCTCTTTTAACGGGCTCAGCATGGTCGCTTTGCCATAGGTATTTAGATGTCTCTTTTTTAATTTTTTTTGCTATTATTTCGTTGATTGGAAATACATTCGCAACAAACCACACTTTTGAGAGTGCAAGCGTATTTAAGAGTATAGCCTTGCACCTTAGTGACACATTTCGGTATTTAAAGTTTTTAGTTTTTTTAGTGAATTTCTCGAGTGAGTTTGACCAGTTTAAGGTTGCAGTATATGCCAGGTCCGTATGGAAGTGCGTTCCTAGGATTTTAATTCCATTTATGTTGGTCCATTGAATATTGAAGTTCTTTTGGTTTAGTAGTTTTGTTGATTTCTCGTATTCTATATAATTAAAGCCCCCAAGGGCCAAGGCTTTTGTCTTAGCTTTATTAATGTTGGACCCTGTGGCTTCTTCAAATTTTTGCAGTATTACGAAAACTCTGTTTATGGAATTAGCATCTCTCAGGAAGAAGGTGGTGTCGTCTGCGTATTGTGTAATTTTAAGTTGAGCTATCGAACCAGGCAAAGGGAACCCATTAATTTTTCGGTTTTTATTTATTTTTAGTGATAGGGACTCAATCGCTATGCAGTAAAGCATTAAGGCTATTGGATCGCCTTGTCTCACTCCTCTTTTTATTTTGAAAGGTTTACCAATGTAGCCGTTAATGAGAATCATGGATTTGGCATGTTCCATAGTACGTTTTATGGCGTTGATAAACTGTTTTCCTAGGTTGAACTTTTCCATAGTTGCATAAAGAAAGTCACGGTCTATTTTATCAAAGGCTTTTTCTTGATCAATGGTTAAGATTAGGCCTTTGATGCTTTTTTCGTTCGAATACTGTATAAGATCTCTAACTAAAAAGAGGTTGTGAAAGATGTTCCTGCCAGGAACTGAGCAAGTTTGGCTTGTACTTAGTATTAGGTTTATTACACGGGACAATCTCAAGGCAAGTGCCTTAGTTATTATTTTGTAGTCCGCACACAGGAGGGATATTGGCCGCCAGTTTTTGAGCTCAGATGTATCTCCTTCCTTAGGGAGAAGACACACAAGAGCCATCTTCTGCGACCAAGAGAAATCTCCTCCTGTGGCGAATACATTATCATTTGCAAGTGCTGTAAATTCATCTCCATAAATTTCCCAACATTCCTGGTAGAGTTCTACCGGAAGACCATCTATTCCAGGGGTCTTACCTTTACTTAGTGAAATCGCAGCTAGAAAAAGTTCTTCACTTGTGAATTTTGTGTTTAGGGTTAAGTTTTGTTCCTCAGTTAAAGATGAGTTAATGTTGTTTAGAAATTTGTTTTGTTTTCTCCTATCTAACATTTTCGGTTTATATAGGTTTTTATAGTATTCTCGTACTATTCTGAGTATATTTACCGTGTCGTAGTAATATGATTCACCTTCTTTTAGCTGTTTAATGTTTTTTTTGTCTTGATTATTTTTTTCCATTTGGAAAAGAGCTTTTGAAGGGTTTTCGCCATCTTCTATAATTTTTTGTTTTGTTCTTACAAAAACACCACGTACTGTTGTTAAAGTTTTTAGCTCTCTTTCCAATATATTAATTTTTCCAAGGTCACGGTTTGCTTTTCCCTTTTCAGTTTCTATTTGTTTTTCGATAAGTAACTTTTTTTTTTTATTTTCTTTATTTTTGAGTGTTGATAGTTTTATTGCAGTATTTTTAATTTCGCTCTTAACTATTTCCCACCATTGATTGGTATTTTCATAGCTTTGTTTTTTGTTTCTTAGTTTTTCGAAAGATTCTTTAAGGTCTACTTTAAAGGTATTATCATGGAGTAATTCTGTATTCAGGTGCCAATACCCTGGGCCCCGTTTGTTTTTATGTTCAAGGGGATAAATGCAGAGGTAGGGCTTGTGATCACTAAAATTTGTATTGAGTATTTTACAGAAAGATGTTGTGTGCTCATTGGTTGTGGCATATATGCGATCAATTCTACTTTTGTAGGATCTGTCTGCCTTTACAAAAGTGAATTCAAAAGCTAGTGGATTTTCCTTACGGAAAGTATCATGCAAATTTTGTTTTTCAATGAAATTTCTTAAATTTTGACTTCCAAGGATATTGTTTTTGTTTAAAGCGTCTCCTCCCTCTCTATCAATGACAGGGTTTTCGACCATATTAAAGTCTCCTGCTAAAAAAGTAAGGTCAGATTTTTTCGAGTGTTTACTTAGTTGACCAAAAAAATTTTCTTTTTCTTGGGGTATGTTTGGTCCGTATATGTTTATGACTCTTATGGTCAGTTTCTGAATTTCAAAAGTCGCTGCAATTATTCTTCCATTTTGATCGCTCGTAATTTCTTTGAAAGATGTTTTTTGTTTTGTTAAAAAGGCAACACCGGCATGATTATTTGTTCCGTTGTGCCAGATCGACGAGCCATTAGTTTTGTTTGCCCACTCATTTGACCATAGCTCGGATTTTTCGTTTGTGCAGTGTGTCTCTTGGAGACAGAAGAGATCACAGTTTTGAGATTCTAGAAATCTCATTATATTGTGCCTTTTGGCATTAATGTTTAGACCGTTGACATTATATGTTAAAATTTTAACAGCCATTTTTATTCTTTTTATTACTTTTTTTTTTTTTTTTTTTCATATTTTTATTTGGTTTTTTATTTTATATTTTTATTGTTTTTTTTTTTTTTTTTTTATTTTGTATTTTTATTTGGTTTTTTTTTTTTTTTATTTTATATTTTTATTTGGTTTTTATTTTATATTTTTATTGGTCTATTTGTTTTGTATTTTTATTTAGTTTTGATATGTATTTATAATTTATTAAACTATTGGGGTCTCTTCTATACGGAATCGTCTCTATGTTAGTTCTTTTAGGGTTTTGATCTTTAGGTTTTTCTTCCGAGGGTTTTCTTTTTTTATTTTTATCTTTTACTTCCGTAAAACCATCACCCTCAGGATCATCTTCCATTTCACTACTGCTATCTTTGTTCTCTTCTACTAGTTTTGTAGAGCTTGTTTCTTTTGGTTTTACCTTGTTTTGTTCTGTTCGTGGTTTTATAGGTATTTTGGTTTTCCTCACAGTTGTTTTTTCATTATTAATTTTATTCTGGGGTTTTATTTGGGATTCTTGTTGTTCTACTTTTTCATTAGTTGTAATTGTTTCTTCCTTAGAGGATTTTGAAGAGATTGTTTCTGATGGAATATTGTTATTTTCTTGTGTTTTTTTTGTATCTGGTTGTCCTGTGTAGATAGCTCTTACATGACAGCCCCTTAGTTTTACAAATCTCGGTATATCTTTATGTAGCTTTTCCATAACAGCCATTAAGGTCCCGGAAAAGTATTGGGTACCTTTAGTTGGTGTTGCTTTCATGATCGGGTATGTTTTTAAATGTTTCCCGTACCCTAGCTCTTCAAGGTCTTTACCTATTTGAGCTAGTTTAGCGGCTATTGGTAGTCCTATGATTGACACGTAAACACGTGTACTAGGTTCACGTTTTGGTGTTGAATGAACAAAACGCTGATGAAACCCATTAATAGTAAGGCCTCTTTCTAAAAGTTTGTTTTTAGCTTTATCGCTCTTCATTACAACTTCTAGGAGCTGTCCCTTTTTGATTAATTGTGCTCCATCAAGTTCTTCATCGAGATTCTCTTCCTCGAGGGCACATAGTACATCGTGAAGAGATATGTTTGTTGAAAGCTTAGAAATTAAGGTATTATCAAGCTTAAAAAAGTCATTAACTTTTTCGTTTTCATTTGAAGACGCAGCTTGAGCATAACTCATTGCTTGCGTAGTTGGGTTATTTTTTTCCTTATTACCCAGGCATAAGTCCTGAGGTAAGTTATCAATTGTATTTTCCATATCATAAACAAGATTATCTGCTTCGGTATTAGTCATACTAGAAAGTTCAGACATTTTTACTTTATAGATATTAAAACACACGCTTGATCACTCAGTACGCACTAACACTCTGTACGCCCCTCACACCTTCTATAAGACTCTCAATACTCACTATACCCTCAATAATCACAATTCACTCTATAAAGGTCGCTAGCTCGTCAAAATGCTAATAAATCAAAAGAGTACCCCTCTTGATCTTAGCCATTAGGCCGAGAAGCGATAAGAACAGATACTTTTTTTTTTTTTTTTTTTTTTTTTTTTTTTTAAATTATAATTTTTAAAGTTTTTTATTGATTTTGGTCGGTTTTATATTTTTTATTTATAATTTTAGTTTTTTATTTTTATTTTGTTTTATTTATATTTGATTATATATTTTTATGAGTTTTTATGTTTTTGTTTCTTCGTTAAACCTTTTTCTTTTTTGTTTTTTCATTTGGTTTAACTTGAATTTTTGCTTTCTTTCCTCTTGTTTTACTTCGTGAATCTTAACAAAAAGATCAAATTCTTTTTTCCGTTGGTCCCATTCTGCTTTTTTATAAGCTACATACTTTTTTGTTTCTTCAGATGAACATTCCTCACTGTCATGGTTTTTAAATTCTTTTTTATTATAGGCGTATATTTCTCCTGAATCCATATTTTCAAAAAAAAAAGGCGTTATTTTGCCTGTTTTTTTTTGGTCGTTTTCAAGTGCTCTGTAGTTTCTGCGTTCTGATTCAAATTGGTCCCATTCTACTTTTTTATAGATCTTCAGTTTTTGTAGTTCTTCTTCAGAGCAGTTGTATCTGTCAAAATTTTTGAATAATTTCCAATTATGTTCTACCATTTCTAAATGGTTTAAACATTCGAGCTCGTCAGGTATATTTATTTCCCCGTCCTCCAATTCTTCTGTTGTTATATCTTCTTTGTTACTACATTCATTTGTGTTATCGTTGTTACGTTCAGTATTACAAGGTGTTAATTCATTTAAGGTCGCAACCTTTTCTGGTTCTGTTGTAACTATAGTTGGAATAGGTACATCCTCATTATTTAATGGTAAGGTAGCTTCTTCTTTCTCTTCTCCAGAGCTGTTTTCTTTTTCTGAAGATAATGTCTCTTCTGTTTCAGGTATCACTATTTTTGGTGTTTCATTTTTGTTTTTATTATTTTCTGGTAGCTCTTGTCCCGTATAGACAATTCTAAGATTGTACCCCTTTAATCTTAGGTTCCTTGGTATAGGTTTTAATAGGTTGTCAATAATGACAACTAGTATTCCCGAGAAGTACGGTGTTTTATTCTTCGGTGTTTTTTTGAACACTGGTCTTGTGTGGATATGCTTACCATATCCTAACTCTTCCAGTGCTACTCCTACTGGAAACCCCTTTTTTTCTAACGGTAATCCAATAACGGATACTGCAATTCTTTTACTAATATTTCTAGTAGGAGTTGAATTGTGAAAATTGTGTATTACACCTTTAACACAAAGACCTTTTTCACACCTTTAACACAAAGAACAGATACTACACTTGATCTTAGCCATTAGGCCGAGAAGCGATAACTGACCACTGCAGACATAGTCGGACAGACGCCGTCTTCAACAATGTACTTGTGGTTTGCATTAGTACGTCAAATCATTTTTGTCGTCGTCATCATCAGCAGCATCATCATCAGCAGCAGCTGAGACCATCGGCGATGTTAGACACTCTAAATGTCAAAAAATTTCAATTATTTTCATTCTGGGCCGCGCTCAGCAGTAGTGCAAAGCCGAGGCAACCCGTGGTCAGGGCAAGGTAAACCTATGATCCCATGACCTAATGCCAAAAATCAGATTAATATATGAGCCGGACTGTGCCGGCGTACCAGATATTAAACTGATAAGAACAGATACTTTTTTTTTTTTTTTTTTTTTTTTTTTTTTTTTTTAACCTTTTTAGGGGTTATTAATTTAATATTTTTTATTTGTTTTATTAATATTTTAAAGCAATTGTTTTTAGTTATTTTGTAAGTGTTAAAATCTGCTGATTTAGTTATTTTACTTTTTTTTGTATTATAATTTTTAAAGTTTTTATTTTGATTTTAGTTGGTTTTATATTTTTAATTTGTATTTTTATAGTTTTATATTTTTATTTTGTTTTATTTTCATTTGATTATATATTTTTATTAGTTTTTATTTTTTGTTTATTCGTTAAACCTTTGCCTTTTTTGTTTTTTCATTTGGTTTAATTTGAACTTTTGCTTTCTTTCTTCTTGTTTTAATTCATGATCTTCAACAAAAAGATCAAATTCTTTTTTCCGTTGGTCCCATTCTGCTTTTTTATGAGCTGCATACTTTTTTGATTCTTCAAATGAACATTCATCACTGTCATGGTTTTTGAATTCTTTTTTATTATAGGAGTACATTTCTCCTGAATCCATATTTTTAAAACTAGATGGCGTTAATATGCCTTGTTTTTTTTGTTCGTTTTCAAGTGCTCTGTAGTTCCTGCGTTCTGATTCAAACTGGTCCCATTCTACTTTTTTATAGATCTTTAGTTTTTCTAGTTCTTCTTCAGTACAGTTATATCTGTCAAAATTTTTAAATATTTTCCAGTTTTGTTCTACCATTTCTAAATGGTTCAAACATTCGAGTTCGTCAGGTATATTTATTTCCCCGTCTTCCAATTCTTCTGTTGTTTCATCTTTGTTACTACATGCAGTTGTATTATCGTTGTTACATTGAGTATTATAAGGTGCTAATTCATTTAAGTTCGCAACCTTTTCTGGTTCTGTTGTAACTATAGTTGGAATAGATACATCCTCATTACTTAATGGTACGTTAGCTTCTTCTTTCTCTTCTCCAGAGCTGTTTTCTTTTTCTGACGATAATGTCTCTTCTGTTTCAGGTATTACTCTTTTTGGTGTTTCGTTTTTGTTTTTATTATTTTCTGGTTGCTCTTGTCCCGTATAGACAATTCTAAGATTGTACCCTTTTAATCTTAGGTTCCTTGGTATAGGTTTTAATAGGTTGTCAATTATGACAACTAGTATTCCCGAGAAGTACGGTGTTTTATTCTTCGGTGTTTTTTTGAACACTGGTCTTGTGTGAATATGTTTGCCATATCCTAACTCTTCCAGCGCTACTCCCACTGGAAATCCCTTTTTTTCTAGCGGTAATCCAATAACGGATACTGCAATTCTTCTACTAATATTTCTAGTAGGAGTTGAATTGTAAAAATTGTGTATTACACCTTTAACACAAAGACCATTTTCTTGGAGCGATGACTTTGCTTTGTCGGTTTTCATGATCAGCTCAATCATCGTACCGTTACGAATAATCTGGAAAGCTTCCAGCTCTTTGTCTAACCCAGCATCTTCAATTGCCGTTAAGACATCGAGTTCAGTAATGTTTTGAGTTATATTACTCAAAAGAGTCCTACTTAGAATGCTGTACCTAATAGGTTGTTTCTTATTTGTTGCCGATACAGCTTGACAATAGCTTTTCTTGATGGCAGTCGGGCCTATGTTGTCAGTATCTATTTCTATTAAACTAGAATTCATATTGGTAATACACTACGTGTATTATATACCCTTAATACTTTCGGTCTCTGTAATAAACTCTTAAGATACACCCGACCTTCTACAAGCTAAAGTTGCCGTACCGGCAACCCGTTGTAGAGGTAGGGTAAACCCTTCAAATATTTAGGAGGCACGTAGGCCTCACCAAAAGTAATCTCTAACTCGATTATACACCTAATGGACTAAAATCAAGAACAGATACTACACTTGATCTTAGCCATTAGGCCGAGAAGCGATAAGAACAGATACTACACTTGATCTTAGCCATTAGGCCGAGAAGCGATAACTGACCACTGCAGACATAGTCGGACAGACGCCGTCTTCAACAATGTACTTGTGGTTTGCATTAGTACGTCAAATCATTTTTGTCGTCGTCATCATCAGCAGCATCATCATCAGCAGCAGCTGACACCATCGGCGATGTTAGACACTCTAAATGTCAAAAAATTTCAATTATTTTCATTCTGGGCCGCGCTCAGCAGTAGTGCAAAGCCGAGGCAACCCGTGGTCAGGGCAAGGTAAACCTATGATCCCATGACCTAATGCCAAAAATCAGATTAATATATGAGCCGGACTGTGCCGGCGTACCAGATATTAAACTGATAAGAACAGATACTTTTTTTTTTTTTTTTTTTTTTTTTTTTTTTTTTTTTTTTTTTTTTTTTCTTTATAAAATTATGAAAATATTCTTTTATATTAAGAGAATAAAACTCTTATTATCCAATTAAGTAGATATATTATGTGCTGCTTAGTTAAAACTAGACAGAGTATATTAAAGATATTCTGTTATATTTTATAATTTTTTGATTTTTTGATTATAGTAAAGGTTTTTTAATTTTTATTTTGTTTTTATCAGATTTTTAAAATTTTTATTTGTTTTTTTATTTAGTTATATACTTTTTATTTATTTTTGTATTATTTGAAATAACTGTTGCAAATGTTTTTTGATTTTTATGTTTTTAGTTTACAGTTGAACTTTTATTTTAAAAAAGATATTTTGATTTTTAGTAAGTGTTTAATACAATATTATCTAAGTTAATATAGATATATTAATACCAATCATTTCGATATTTTGAATCAGATTGATCTTTTTTGTGTTGATTTTGAGGTGGTTCTTTCATTAACCACGTACCAGGAATGTCCCAATCACTGTTTAATGTAACAATCTCTGATCTTTCTTTTGCGTATTGAGCCCGTTTATATCTAATATATAATTTTAATTCACTTTCACGACAATTTTGTTTGTCAAAGTCTTTGAAAAACTCTATGTTGAAATCACTTATTTGTCTGGCACTCATATTTTTGAATTCTTCTGGAAGTTTGACATCGCTCACATCAATTTCTTTTCGTTCAGGGTTCCTAGGCCATTCGTATACTTCTTTTTTTTGTTTAGCTGCTTGTTCTATTTCTTTATGACTGGTATCTGATACAGGAATAGCTTTTTCGGAATTAAGTATATTCGACGTTAATTTTAATGTTTTATTTCTCTTTGGTTTTAGTTCTTTTTCGTTTTCTGGTATTAATTGAGGAAAGTTTGTTAGTTTTTCATCATTTGCTATTGGTTTACGTTTTTTTAGTAATGTCTCATTAATTGAAGTTTTTTTATCAGAATTCGCTTTGTTAATTTCTTTATTATCTTTTACTTCTGGTATTTCATCTAGTGATTTGTTATCACAAACTATTAGTATGTCTTTTTCGACGACAGTATTGTTATCACCTTTAGATATTATTATGTCACTTGGACTTGGTGAATCTGTTAAAATTACAGTACTCTGAGTTAACTCGCATTCTTCGTCTACTTTGCGTTTATTTTGATCGTCATTGCTTTGGGGTACACTTTCTGCATCTACCTGTCCTGAATATATAACTCTCACATTGTATCCCTTAAGCTTCATTAATCTTGGTATTGGTTTTACAAGGTTATCTAAAACAACAATTAATATTCCCGAGTAGTATGGGGTTTTGTTTCTTGGTGTCCTTCTATAAATAGGTTTAGTATAGATATGAGTTCCATATCCTAATTCTTCTAAGGCTATTCCAGCAGGAAAACCTTTCTTTTCAATTGGCAATCCAAGAATAGACATCGTGACACGAGTACTTATATTTCTCGTGGGTGTAGATTGAAAAAATCGGTGTGGTATATTGTTAATAGTTAGTCCCTTGTCAAGGAGTATTTGCTTACTTTTATCGTTTTTCATAACAATTTCAATCAACGTATTGTTTTTAATTATTTGCAGGCCTTCTAAGTCGATATCTAAAAAAGCATCTTCTAACGAAAGTAAAACTTCGATATCAGATACCGGCTTTTCTATTCTACATAAAAGGGTTTTCCGTAATGTACTATATTCACTTGAATAATTCTCTTTAGTATTAGTATATAGATAAGAACAGATACTTTTTTTTTTTTTTTTTTTTTATATAGTTTTTATTTTGTTTTGTTAATTTTATATTTTTGTTTGGTTTTATTCATTAAAGTTTTATTAATGTTAATAGATTTATAAATTTTTAAGATTCTTAAAGTTGTTGTATATGATTGCTGTGTTTTTAAAGTAATTTCTAATTGATATTAGTTTTATAATTGTGGTGTTAATTTTCGTTTTTTTGTTAATTGATATCTTTGCTTTTTAAGGTTACGTTCTTCCTGTTTAATTTCATGGTCTAGAATAAACTGAGAGTGTTCCTTTCCACGTTGTTTCCATTCGGATATTTTTAAAACGTAATATTTTCTTTTTTCGGATATATCCGCAGTTTTCATGTCAAAGTTTTTCAATTCTCTCATATTGAACCCATACATTTCCCCTGAGTCCATTTGTTCGTATTTATCTGGTAGTAATCTACCAACTGCTTTTTCGTATTCATCAAGTTTATCATAAATATTAACTCTTGCTCTTTCAAATTGTTGCCACTCCAGTTTTTTATACTTTTTAAATTTATTTAGTTCTTCTTTAGTGCAATTAAGCCTGTCGAAATTTTTAAAAAGTTTCCAGTTGTAATCAAATTTATCAAGATGTGACATTTTTAAAAATTCTTCATCGATCTTTATATCATCGAGACTATCTTCTTTACTAAAAACATTTTCCTCGTTTTCCTTTTCAATTTCGTTACTCTTATCTATTTTCCTTACATTACTGATCACCTCATCATCATCGCCTTTATTTTCTTCATCATCTTTATTATTTAGTTTATTTTCGTCACTTTTACTCTCATCGCCCTTATCCTCATCGTTACTTTCATCGCCTTTACCCTCTTCTATACCTCCAATAACATTCTCACTCGTACTCCCTTTACTATAATCTTCGCTGTTAGCATAATTTTCGTTTTCTTTTGCTTTGAGGTCCTTTGTATGTTCATCTTTCGTTGAACATTGGATTATTTTTGATGTTTCTTCTAAGGACTCATCTAAGGTTAAATCATTATGTGTTTGTGCTTTATTGTTAGCTTTAGTAATTTTTGTTGTTGCATTATTTTGGGCTTTAGAACCAATGTCTTCTTGTCCGGTATAAATCGCTCTCACATCATATCCTTTTAGGTTAATAAGTCTAGGAACAGGTTTTACTAATCCTTCCATAGTAGTTACTATAATCCCTGAGTAGTATAGTGTTTTCTTCTTAGGTGTTTCTTTAAAAATAGGTCTAGTCGTTAGATGTTTCCCGTATCCTAGCTCCTCTAGTATTTTTCCGGCCGGGAAACTACATTTTTCAATTGGCAAACCTAGTATAGAGATAGTAACTCGTTTACTAATGTTTCTACTTGGAGTGGAGTTATAGAAACGTTGCCTTATACCGTTGATTATTAAACCTTTGTCAAGAAGCGTTTCCTTGGCTTCTTTGGACTTCATGACAACTTCAATAATAGTGCCATTTCGGATTTGTTGAAATCCGTATAAGTATTTGTCATATCCAGCATCTTCAATTGCTGATAGAATTTCAAAGTCACTATATTTAGTGGATGGTTTGCATAAGATGGTATTTTTTAGTGAAGTATATTCATTTATTGGGTTTTTAATGTTAGCATCATGTGTATGGATTTTACTAACAGCATGTGCATAGCTTTTATTAGGCGCTTTAATAGCGGTTGTTTCAGTATCTATTTCCATAGTTTAGTTGGTTTTATAGTAAAATGTTATAATACTGAACGTATATAATAAACTCTCTATACATGCGGTCACTCTGAGGCCAGTAGACCTCTAAAAGAGGTCTAACTAACCTCTTTATACTCACAATCACTCTTATTTAACACACTGAGGTCTACGACCTCTATAGCCTCTCAGTCACTCGTACACACTAAAAGCCAGTAGACTTTTACACACTCTCCTTGACAACCCGTGGACGGGGCAAGGTAAGCTCACAGAATCTCTCAGAAGGCCAGTAGACCTTCTTTTATAAACGTTAGGATCTCTAGCTCGTCCAAATGGACTAAAATCAAGAACAGATACTACACTTGATCTTAGCCATTAGGCCGAGAAGCGATAACTGACCACTGCAGACATAGTCGGACAGACGCCGTCTTCAACAATGTACTTGTGGTTTGCATTAGTACGTCAAATCATTTTTGTCGTCGTCATCATCAGCAGCATCATCATCAGCAGCAGCTGAGACCATCGGCGATGTTAGACACTCTAAATGTCAAAAAATTTCAATTATTTTCATTCTGGGCCGCGCTCAGCAGTAGTGCAAAGCCGAGGCAACCCGTGGTCAGGGCAAGGTAAACCTATGATCCCATGACCTAATGCCAAAAATCAGATTAATATATGAGCCGGACTGTGCCGGCGTACCAGATATTAAACTGATAAGAACAGATACTTTTTTTTTTTTTTTTTTTCTTCTTTTTTTTCTTTTCTCTTTTTTAAAATTTTTTTCTCTTTTTTTTTTTTTTTTTTTTTTTATTTTTATTTAGGTTGTATTTTATAAATTATTTTTCCATTTGTTAATTTAGGTGTTTTGTGATCTATAACGAGTAACGAAAAAGCGAAAAAAGCGAGAATACGAAAGATCACAGAATTTATGTTTTAGGTATTATAAAAGGTCAAGTATTAAGTTATAGTTGTTTTTGATGCTAACAGCGTTGTTTACTGAGAAGATATTATGAAAGTTTTCTAACGAATTTTCTTTGAGGTGCTTTTGGTAATGGATTGACCAAAGGTAGTTTATTTCCTTTTTTATGTTTTTTATGACCTTGTAGGAGGAGATGTTTTTGTTTTCTTTAAGTAGTGTATTTCTTGCTCTCCACAATTCTGATGTTATGATGTTGGTTAAGGTGGTTGTTATTTTGGCAACATTACTGCTTTTTGGGTACTCTCCTATGTTGGTCAGGAATACAGCATGAACGATGTTAAATCGTTTAGGTGATATAAGTTTTTCAAAGTTTTTTTGAAAAGCTTTCCATACACTCCTTGCTTTTCTACAAAATATAAATGGATGTAATGTATTTTCAGGTTGGTTGCACGTTTTGCAGTTAATGTTTCCATTCCCTCTGTTTTTCCGCCACTTTTGTAACTTTTCAAGAGTTGGTAGACTGTCTGTTAGGATTCTCCATTGCGTGTTTTGATGTGGGCCTTGTGCGTATGAGTTGTAGCTCCTTTCCCAGACTTTTTTCCACGGCAAGCACTTCTGCATCTTTACTTCCCACATTCTTTCAATTTTTTTTATGTCGACATTCTCGTCCGCTTTCAATAGTTTAACATAGAGATTTTTAGCTGTTTTTGGTGTTATTTTGAATATATCTAGGTTTAGGTTAAGTTCTTTGATAATATCCGCGTAATAATAGGGTGTGTTATTTAGAGATTTCGGAAATTGGTTTGACATAAGGAATTGCCATTGGGTAAAACTGTCTTTGGCAAATTTTGTCAGAGGATAGGCAAGGTAGTACTTTTGTAGATAGAGTAGGTAGTGAGGATTTTCTTCTTTTCGGATATTGAAAATATGTTTCAGTCGTAGAGCTAAACTTTGTTTTTTCGGATCCATTATTGCTAAACCTCCTAGGTTGACAGGAAGATTGAGAATCTCTCTTTTCAGAGGTTCAGCGTGTTGACTTTGCCATAAATAACGTGATGTTTCTTTTTTGATGATCTTGGATGAGGAATCAGTTATGGGAAAGGTATTGGCAATAAACCAGACTTTTGAAAGGGCAAGTGTTTTCAGAAAAGTTGCTTTGCATTTTAGTGACACGTTCCTGTATTTAAAGTTTTTACATTTTTGGATGAATTTGCTTGTGGCTTCAGACCAGTTTATAGTAGCAGAGTATGCTAGGTCTGTATGAAAGTATGTTCCAAGAATTTTTAGACCTGTTGTATTTGTCCAATTTATGTAGTGGTTTGCTGGATTCAACATTTTTTGTGTTTTCTCGTAGGCTCGGTAGTTGAAACCACCCAAGGCTAATGCTTTAGTTTTTGTTTTATTTATGTTGCTTGCTGACACCTCTTCAAATCTGTGTAATATTTTAAAAATTTCATTAATGGATTCAGTGTTTCTTGCAAACATAATTGTGTCATCAGCATATTGCATTACCTTGAGGTTGTTTTTACTACCGGGCAACGGAATGCCATCTATTTTATTACATTTCCTAATTTCGTTTGCTAGGGGCTCAACTGCAAGGCAATAAAGCATAAGGGAAATAGGGTCACCTTGTCGTACTCCTCTATTTACTTTAAAAGGTGAACTCATTGACCCGTTGTTTAGTATTATTGACTGGTTGTTTTTCAATGTGTTTTTTATGGCATTAACAAAATTTTTTCCAAGATTTAATTTTTTTAAGGTCATGAAGATAAAGTCTCGATCAATTTTATCGAAGGCCTTTTCCTGGTCTATTGTTAAAAGTATTGATTCAAGGCTTTTCTCATTTGTATACTGAATTAGGTCTCGAACCAGAAATATATTCGAAAATATATTTCTTCCAGGGACTGAACAGGTTTGGGATGTTTGAAGGACAATTTTGAGTACTTGTGAGAGTCTTAGTGCAAGTGCTTTGGTGATGATTTTGTAATCAGCACATAATAGAGATATGGGACGCCAGTTTTTCAGGTCTAGAGGGTCTCCATTTTTGGGTAGGAGACTTATCAGTGCTGTTCTTTGAGACCAGCTGAGTTCTCCTTTTTTTTCAAATATATTAAGATTGGCGATTTTGGTAAATTCCTCTCCGTAGATTTCCCAGCACTCTTGGTAGAATTCTGCTGGTAGTCCATCTATGCCTGGGGTTTTTCCTTTGTTTAAACTCTTGACCGCATTATATAGCTCACTGCTTGTAAATTTTGAATTAAGCGTACTGTTCTGCTCAGAATTTAGGGTAACTATGACGTTTTCAAGAAACTTTTGCTGTTTTTCCACGTTAACTTTTGGTTTTTGATATAGTGTTTGGAAGTATTCTCTAATTATTCTTATAATGTTGATTTTATCAGTAAAGACATTTTCACCTTCTTTTAGTTCTTGGATTGTTTTCTTAGCTTGGTTATGTTTCTCCATTTGAAATAGAATTTTGGACGGTTTTTCCCCCTCCTCGATTAAAAGTTGTTTGGTTCTAATGAATACTCCATTGTTAGTGGGTAGCTCTTTAATTTGATTTTTAAGATTTTTAATTTTATCATGATCTTTATTGATTTTTCTTTGTTCTATCTCTATTTGACTTTCCAAGTGTATTTTTTGTTGTTTAATTTGCTTTTGTTTATACTTAGAAAAGTGAATAGCTTTTTCTTTTATTTTATATTTAATAACGTCCCACCATTGGTTGTGGTTCTCATAGTTTTTTGTTTTTTGTTGAATTTTTTCGAAATCTTTTTTTAGTACTTCTTTAAAGTTAGGGTCCTTTAACAGGTTTACATTTAAATGCCAGTATCCGGGACCTCTTTTGGGACTGGTTGTTTTGGGGATTTGGCATAGAAAAGCTTTGTGGTCACTTAAGTTGATGTCAATAAAGTTACACGAGATTTTTAATTTTGGGGTTATTTCTGTGTAAATTCGGTCTATACGGCTCCTATACGAGTTGTCAGCTTTCTCATAACTAAAACTTTGCGTTAGCGGATTAAGGAACCTGTATATGTCTTTTAGGTTGAATTTTTCGGTAAAGTTTCGAAGATTGGTTCTTCCTAAAGTGTTGTTTTTGTTCATTTGGTCGCCTCCGTTTCTATCTAGACATGGATCTTCAACCATGTTGAAATCACCCATCAGAAACATACGATCACAGGTTTTAGCATGTCTATTTAAATGACTATAAAAGAATTCTTTCTCTTGGGGGACATTGGGTCCGTACACATTTATTACCCTCTGTCTTGTGTTATTTAGAACAATTGTGGTAGCAAGTATCCTACCGTAGCTGTCAAAGGTACATTCTCTAAAGTTTGTTTTTGATTTGATGAGAATTGCAACTCCCCTTTCTCTACTCTTGCCGTTGTTCCAGAGCGAGGATCCTCCTGTTTTTTTTTCCCATTCTTTGGCCCATCTAGCTGTTTTTTCATTTATTCCATGTGTTTCTTGAATGCAAAAAACATGACAGTCTAATGTATTAAATAGATTCATTAAATTATGCCTTTTGGCATCTTCGTTAAGGCCATTAACGTTAAGTGTTAAGATTTTAAAAGCCATATTTTATGTTATGCGGACGAAAAAAGAAGTTTTTCTTTTTGTTATTATTATTTTTATTTCATTTTATTTTATATTTTTATTTTTATTTTTTATTATTATTTATTTATTTATTTTTTTTTTTAATTTTTCTTTGTTTTTTATTTTTATTGTGTTTTTAGTTTATATCTTTTTATGAGGTTTAATTGTTAAATTTTGTATTTTTATTGGTATTTTATTTTTAGAATAACCATGATTAAAATAGTTAAGTGATTCTTTGTTAGAACGTTTAGAATCTTCATATTTTGTTTTGTCGATGCTTGTTTTTCTTTTTTTTGTTTTATCATTAAATTCAGTATTCTGGTCCATGTCCTCTTCGTCTGTTTGAATATGAGTTTGTGTGTTTTCCTCCTGATAAGGTTTATTGATTTCTTGTATTGTTTGTGTGTCAGCATCAGCAGCAGCTGAGACCATCGGCGATGTTAGACACTCTAAATGTCAAAAAATTTCAATTATTTTCATTCTGGGCCGCGCTCAGCAGTAGTGCAAAGCCGAGGCAACCCGTGGTCAGGGCAAGGTAAACCTATGATCCCATGACCTAATGCCAAAAATCAGATTAATATATGAGCCGGACTGTGCCGGCGTACCAGATATTAAACTGATAAGAACAGATACTTTTTTTTTTTTTTTTTTTTTTTTTTTAACCTTTTTAGGGGTTATTAATTTTATATTTTTTATTTGTTTTATTAATATTTTAAAGCAATTGTTTTTAGTTATTTTGTAAGTGTTAAAATCTGCTGATATAGTTATTTTACTTTTTTTGTATTATAATTTTTAAAGTTTTTATTTTGATTTTAGTTGGTTTTATATTTTTAATTTGTATTTTTATAGTTTTATATTTTTATTTTGTTTTATTTTCATTTGATTATATATTTTTATTAGTTTTTATTTTTTGTTTATTCGTTAAACCTTTGCCTTTTTTGTTTTTTCATTTGGTTTAATTTGAACTTTTGCTTTCTTTCTTCTTGTTTTAATTCATGATCTTCAACAAAAAGATCAAATTCTTTTTTCCGTTGGTCCCATTCTGCTTTTTTATGAGCTGCATACTTTTTTGATTCTTCAAATGAACATTCATCACTGTCATGGTTTTTGAATTCTTTTTTATTATAGGAGTACATTTCTCCTGAATCCATATTTTTAAAACTAGATGGCGTTAATATGCCTTGTTTTTTTTGTTCGTTTTCAAGTGCTCTGTAGTTCCTGCGTTCTGATTCAAACTGGTCCCATTCTACTTTTTTATAGATCTTTAGTTTTTCTAGTTCTTCTTCAGTACAGTTATATCTGTCAAAATTTTTAAATATTTTCCAGTTTTGTTCTACCATTTCTAAATGGTTCAAACATTCGAGTTCGTCAGGTATATTTATTTCCCCGTCTTCCAATTCTTCTGTTGTTTTATCTTTGTTACTACATGCAGTTGTATTATCGTTGTTACATTGAGTATTATAAGGTGCTAATTCATTTAAGTTCGCAACCTTTTCTGGTTCTGTTGTAACTATAGTTGGAATAGATACATCCTCATTACTTAATGGTACGTTAGCTTCTTCTTTCTCTTCTCCAGAGCTGTTTTCTTTTTCTGACGATAATGTCTCTTCTGTTTCAGGTATTACTCTTTTTGGTGTTTCATTTTTGTTTTTATTATTTTCTGGTTGCTCTTGTCCCGTATAGACAATTCTAAGATTGTACCCTTTTAATCTTAGGTTCCTTGGTATAGGTTTTAATAGGTTGTCAATTATGACAACTAGTATTCCCGAGAAGTACGGTGTTTTATTCTTCGGTGTTTTTTTGAACACTGGTCTTGTGTGAATATGTTTGCCATATCCTAACTCTTCCAGCGCTACTCCCACTGGAAATCCCTTTTTTTCTAGCGGTAATCCAATAACGGATACTGCAATTCTTCTACTAATATTTCTAGTAGGAGTTGAATTGTAAAAATTGTGTATTACACCTTTAACACAAAGACCATTTTCTTGGAGCGATGACTTTGCTTTGTCGGTTTTCATGATCAGCTCAATCATCGTACCGTTACGAATAATCTGGAAAGCTTCCAGCTCTTTGTCTAACCCAGCATCTTCAATTGCCGTTAAGACATCGAGTTCAGTAATGTTTTGAGTTATATTACTCAAAAGAGTCCTACTTAGAATGCTGTACCTAATAGGTTGTTTCTTATTTGTTGCCGATACAGCTTGACAATAGCTTTTCTTGATGGCAGTAATGCCTATGTTGTCAGTATCTATTTCTATTAAACTAGAACTCATATTGGATATACACTACGTGTATTATATACCCTTAATACTTTCGGTCTCTTAATAAACTCTTAAGATACACCCGACCTTCTACAAGCTAAAGTTGCCGTACCGGCAACCCGTTGTAGGGGTAGGGTAAACCCTTCGAATATTTAGGAGGCACGTAGGCCTCACCAAAAGTAATCTCTAACTCGATTGTACACCTAATGGACTAAAATCAAAAACAGATACTACACTTGATCTTAGCCATTAGGCCGAGAAGCGATAACTGACCACTGCAGACATAGTCGGACAGACGCCGTCTTCAACAATGTACTTGTGGTTTGCATTAGTACGTCAAATCATTTTTGTCGTCGTCATCATCAGCAGCATCATCATCAGCAGCAGCTGAGACCATCGGCGATGTTAGACACTCTAAATGTCAAAAAATTTCAATTATTTTCATTCTGGGCCGCGCTCAGCAGTAGTGCAAAGCCGAGGCAACCCGTGGTCAGGGCAAGGTAAACCTATGATCCCATGACCTAATGCCAAAAATCAGATTAATATATGAGCCGGACTGTGCCGGCGTACCAGATATTAAACTGATAAGAACAGATACTACACTTGATCTTAGCCATTAGGCCGAGAAGCGATAACTGACCACTGCAGACATAGTCGGACAGACGCCGTCTTCAACAATGTACTTGTGGTTTGCATTAGTACGTCAAATCATTTTTGTCGTCGTCATCATCAGCAGCATCATCATCAGCAGCAGCTGAGACCATCGGCGATGTTAGACACTCTAAATGTCAAAAAATTTCAATTATTTTCATTCTGGGCCGCGCTCAGCAGTTGTGCAAAGCCGAGGCAACCCGTGGTCAGGCAAGGTAAACCTATGATCCCATGACCTAATGCCAAAAATCAGATTAATATATGAGCCGGACTGTGCCGGCGTACCAGATATTAAACTGATAAGAACAGATACTTTTTTTTTTTTTTTTTTTTTTTTTTTTTTTTTCTTTTTTTTTTTTTTTTTTTTTTTTTATTTATTTATTTTTTTTTTTTAAATGGTAAAAGTTAATTTGTTTGTTGTGTTATCACAAATAGCATTGTTAATTGAGAATATATCGTGGAAAGTGTTAATGTCTGTTTTTCTAAGGTATTTTTCATATTGTATTGTCCATATATATTTTATTTCTCTTTTTATGTTTGCTATAATGTTTGTTGTAGTTATGTTAGTATTTTCCTTAACAAGCATGTTCCTTGCTTTCCACAATTCTGATGTAATGATGTGTGTTAGGGTTGTTATAATTAAGGCTATGTTGCTTTTTGGATTTTTATCTTTTGTATTAATATGAAAAAGAGTGTGGACAGCGTTAAATTTCTTTGATGGGTCTAGTTTCCCATATACGTTTTTATATTTTTTCCATATTGTTCTTGCTTTGGGACAAGCTATAAATGTATGGAGTGTGGTTTCTTTTTGGTTGCAGCTTTTGCATTTATCATTTCCTCGTCCTCGGTTTTTACGCCATTTTTTTTGTTTTTCTAGTGTTGGCAGGCTGTCTGTGTGTATTCTCCATAATGTATTTTTACTTGGTCCCTGAGCGTATGATTTGAAGTTTTTTTCCCATATTTTTTTCCAAGGCATTTGTGTTTGTAACTGGTCTTCCCATTTTTTTTCAATAGTTTTTATTGCTTCAGATTCTTTATTTTTTATTAAGTGTGTATATAGATTTTTAGTCTTTTTAGGATTGACTTGAAATATTGAATTATATATAGATAAGAGCATATAGATAAGAGCATATAGATAAGAACAGATACTTTTTTTTTTTTTTTTTTTTTTTTTTTTTTTTTTTAATTAAATTTTTAAAGTTTTTATTTTGATTTTAGTTGGTTTTATATTTTTAATTTGTATTTTTTTTTCTAGTTTTATATTTTTAATTTGTTTTCTTTATATTTGATTATATATTTTTTTTAGTTTTTATGTTTTTGTTTCTTCGTTAAACCTTTGTCTTTTTTGTTTTTTTATTTGGTTTAATTTGAGCTTTTGCTTTCTTTCCTCTTGTTTAACTTCATGATCTTCAACAAAAAGATCAAATTCTTTTTTTCGTTGGTCCCATTCTGCTTTTTTATGAGCTACATACTTTTTTTTTTCTTCAAATGAACATTCATCGATGTCAAGGTTTTTGAATTCTTTCTTATTATAGGAGTACATTTCTCCTGAATCCATATTTTCAAAAACAAATGGCGTTATTTTGCCTGTTTTTTTTTGTTCGTTTTCAAGTGCTCTGTAGTTTCTGCGTTCTGATTCAAATTGGTCCCATTCTACTTTTTTATAGATCTTCAGTTTTTGTAGTTCTTCTTCAGTGCAGTTGTATCTGTCGAAATTTTTAAATAATTTCCAATTATGTTCTACCATTTCTAAATGGTTTAAACATTCGAGCTCGTCAGGTATATTTATTTCCCCATCCTCTAAATCTTCTGTTGTTACATCTTTTTTGTTACTACATGTAGTTGTATTATCGTTGTTACGTTCAGTATTACAAGGTGTTAATTCATTTAAAATCGCCACCTTTTCTGGTTCTGTTGAAACTATATTTGGAATAGAGACATCCTCATTACTTAATGGTATATTAGCTTCTTCTTTCTCTTCTCCAGAGCTGTTTTCTTTTACCGAAGAAGATGTCACTTCTGTTTCAGGTATTACTATTTTTGATGTTTCACTTTTATTATTTTCTGGTAGCTCTTGTCCCGTATAGACAATTCTAAGGTTGTATCCCTTTATTTTTAGGTTCCTTGGTATAGGTTTTAATAGGTTGTCAATAATGACAACAAGTATTCCCGAGAAGTACGGTGTTTTATTCTTCGGTGTTTTTTTAAAAACTGGTCTTGTGTGAATATGCTTACCATATCCTAACTCTTCCAGTGCTAATCCTACTGGAAACCCCTTTTTTTCTAACGGTAATCCAATAACGGATACAGCAATTCTTCTACTAATATTTCTAGTAGGAGTTGAATTGTGAAAATTGTGTATTACACCTTTAACACAAAGACCTTTTTCCTGGAGTAATGACTTTGCTTTGTCAGTTTTCATGACCAGCTCAATCATCGTTCCGTTCCGAATAATCTGGAAAGCTTCTAGTTCTTTGTCTAACCCAGCATCTTCAATTGCCGATAAGACATCGAGCTCATTAATGTTTTGAGTTAAATTACTCAATAGAGTCCTACTTAGAATGCTGTACCTAAAAGGTTGTTTCTTATTTGTTGCCGATACAGCTTGGCAATAGCTTTTCTTGATGGCAGTATTGCCTATGTTGTCAGTATCAATTTCTAATAAACTAGAGTTCATATTAGTAATACACTACGTGTATTATATACCCTTAATACTTTCGGTCTCTCAATAAACTTTTAAATAACACCCGACCTTCTACAAGCTAAAGTTGCCTTACAGGCAACCCGTTGTAGGGGTAGGGTAAACCCTCAGAAGACTATAGGAGGCACGTAGGCCTCACCAAAAGTAATCTCTAACTCGATTATACACCTAATGACTAAGAATCAAGAACAGATACTACACTTGATCTTAGCCATTAGGCCGAGAAGCGATAACTGACCACTGCAGACATAGTCGGACAGACGCCGTCTTCAACAATGTACTTGTGGTTTGCATTAGTACGTCAAATCATTTTTGTCGTCGTCATCATCAGCAGCATCATCATCAGCAGCAGCTGAGACCATCGGCGATGTTAGACACTCTAAATGTCAAAAAATTTCAATTATTTTCATTCTGGGCCGCGCTCAGCAGTAGTGCAAAGCCGAGGCAACCCGTGGTCAGGGCAAGGTAAACCTATGATCCCATGACCTAATGCCAAAAATCAGATTAATATATGAGCCGGACTGTGCCGGCGTACCAGATATTAAACTGATAAGAACAGATACTTTTTTTTTTTTTTTTTTTTTTTTTTATATAAATTTTTATTTTGTTTTGTTAATTTTTTTTTATTATATGTTTTATTTATTTAAAATTTTATTACTGTTATTAGATTTTTGAGTTTTTATGTTTTTTAAGTTGTTGTATAAGTTTGCTGTGTTTTTAAGTAATTAATATCAATAGTTGATAATTGTTTTATAATTGTGGTGTTAATTTTCGTTTTTTTGTTGATTGAAATAATTGCTTTTTTAGGTTACGTTGTTCCTGTTTTATTTCATGGTCTAGAATAAACTGAGAGTGTTCCTTTCCACGTTGTTTCCATTCGGATATTTTTAAAACTTGATATTTTCTTTTTTCGGATATATCCGCAGTTTTCATGTCAAAGTTTTTCAATTCTCTCATATTGAAACCATACATTTCCCCTGAGTCCATTTGTTCGTAATTATCTGGTAGTAATCTACCAACTTGTTTTTCCCATATGTCTAGTTTATCATAAACTTTAACTCTTGCTATTTCAAATTGTTGCCATTCCAGTTTTTTATACTTTTTGAATTTATTTAGTTCTTCTTTAGTGCAATGAAGCCTATCGAAGTTTTTAAATTGTTTCCAGTTATATTCAATTTTTCCAATATGTGACATTTTTAAGAAATCTTCAGCGATCTCTACATCATCTAGACTATCTTCTTTACTAAAAACATTTTCCTCAATTTCCTTTTCAATTTCGTTACTCTTATCTATTTTCCTTACATTACTGATCATCTCATCATCATCGCCTTTTTTTTCTTCATCATCTTTATCATTTAGTTTATTTTCGTCACTTTTACTCTCATCGCCCTCAACCTCATCGTTACTTTTATCGCCTTTTCCCTCTTCTATACCTCCAATAACAATCTCACTCGTACTCCCTTTACTATAATCTTCGCTGTCAGCATAATTTTCGTTTTCTTTTGCTTTGAAGTCCTTTGTATGTTCATCTTTCGTTGAACATTGGATTATTTCTGATGTTTCTTCTAAGGACTCATCTAAGGTTAAATCATTATGTGTTTGTGCTTTATTGTTAGCTTTAGTAATTTTTTTTGTTACATTATTTTGGGCTTTAGAACCTATGTCTTCTTGTCCGGTATAAATCGCTCTAACATCATATCCTTTTAGGTTAATTAGTCTAGGAACAGGTTTTACTAATCCTTCCATAGTAGTTACTATAATCCCTGAGTAGTATGGTGTTTTCTTTTTAGGTGTTTCTTTAAAAATAGGTCTAGTCGTTAGATGTTTCCCGTATCCTAGCTCCTCTAGTATTTTTCCGGCCGGGAAACTACTTTTTTCAATTGGCAAACCTAGTATAGAGATAGTGACTCGTTTACTAATGTTTCTACTTGGAGTGGAGTTATAGAAGCGTTGCCTTATACCGTTGATTATTAAACCTTTGTCAAGAAGCGTTTCCTTGGCTTCTTTGGACTTCATGACAACTTCAATAATAGTGCCATTTCGGATTTGTTGAAATCCGTATAAGTATTTGTCATATCCAGCATCTTCAATTGCTGATAGAATTTCAAAGTCACTATATTTAGTGGATGGTTTGCATAAGATGGTATTTTTTAGTGAAGTATATTCATTTATTGGGTTTTTAATGTTATCATCATGTGTATAGATTTTACTAACAGCATGTGCATAGCTTTTATTAGGCGCTTTAATAGCGGTTGTTTCAGTATCTATTTCCATAGTTTAGTTTGTTTTATAGTAAAGTGTTATAATACTGAACGTATATAATAAACTCTCTATACATGCGGTCACTCTGAGGCCAGTAGACCTCTAAAAGAGGTCTAACCAACCTCTTTATACTCACAATCACTCTTATTTATCACACTGAGGTCTACGACCTCTATAGCCTCTCAGTCACTCGTACACACTAAAAGCCTGTAGACTTTTACACTCTCTCCTTGACAACCCGTGGACGGGGCAAGGTAAGCTCACAGAATCTCTCAGAAGGCCAGTAGACCTTCTTTTATTTACGTTAGGATCTCTAGCTCGTCCAAATGGACTAAAATCAAGAACAGATACTACACTTGATCTTAGCCATTAGGCTACTAACTACTACTACACTACTAACTACTACTACTACACTTGATCTTAGCCATTAGGCCGAGAAGCGATAACTGACCACTGCAGACATAGTCGGACAGACGCCGTCTTCAACAATGTACTTGTGGTTTGCATTAGTACGTCAAATCATTTTTGTCGTCGTCATCATCAGCAGCATCATCATCAGCAGCAGCTGAGACCATCGGCGATGTTAGACACTCTAAATGTCAAAAAATTTCAATTATTTTCATTCTGGGCCGCGCTCAGCAGTAGTGCAAAGCCGAGGCAACCCGTGGTCAGGCAAGGTAAACCTATGATCCCATGACCTAATGCCAAAAATCAGATTAATATATGAGCCGGACTGTGCCGGCGTACCAGATATTAAACTGATAAGAACAGAACCTTTTTTTTTTTTTTTTTTTTTTTTTTTTTTTTTTTTTTTAATTTTTTTTTTATTAGGATAAAAGCAAATACTTTTATTTTAATTATTATTTTTTTTAATACTATTTAGGATCATAAAAGGTAAATATTAAGTCATGTATATTGTTTTTGCATATCGCATCGTACATAGAAAAGTGAGAGTGAAAATTTTCTAGGGTGTTTTCTCTAATAGCTTTTTGGTATTTCGCATTCCATATGTATCTTATTTCTCGTTTAATTGATTCTACTATTTTATTTGATTTTATTTCTTTGTTTTCTTTAATTTTGGCATTCCTTGCTCGCCATATTTCACTTAGTGTTATATGTGTGATGGTTGTTATTGTTTTGGTTCTTTTGTCTGAGCTTGGGAGTTGATCAATGTTTACCATAAAAATTGTTTGAATAGTATTAAAAGGTTTTTGGAGTTGAAATTTATCGTAAATGGGTTTCATTTGTTTCCAAACAGATCTGGCCCTCTTACAGAATATAAAGGGATGTAGCGTGGTTTCTGGTTGGTTGCACGTTTTACATAGTGCATTTCCTCGACCACGGTTCTTTCTCCATTTCATTACTTTTTCTAGGGTTGGGAGACTGTTATGCATTAACCTCCACCAAGTGTTCATGCTTGGTCCCTGTGCATAGGAGTTAAAACTCCTTTCCCATATTTTATTCCACATCAGTGATTTTTGGAATATTGATTCCCAAAAAGTTTGTATTTTTATTTTACTTTTGTTGTATTCAAATTTTGAAAGTATATTATATATATTTTTTGAGTTTTTCATTTTTACTGAAAAGATCTCTCTATTTTTTTTTATTATGTTTATAACATCTTGATAATAAAAGGGTGGAGTGTTAAGAGTTTTTGGAAAGTTATTTAGGGTTAGGAACTTCCATTGTTGGAATGATTCATTTGCTACCTTTAGGAGCGACGTGGCTAGGAAGTATTTTTGGAAGTATAAGGAGTCGTGTGGTTTTTCATTTTCTTTTATTTGCAGCATTTGTTTTATTCTTAGAGATCTACTCTGCATTATGGGGTCTAGGATACCCAAACCGCCTTGTTTTGTTGGCAAAACTAGAATCTCCCGTTTTAATGGTTCGGCATATTCACTCTGCCATAGGTATTTAGATATTTCTTTCATGATCTTTTTTTTTGTAATTTCAGATATAGGAAATATGTTTGCTACAAACCATGTTTTTGATAGGGCCAGGGTGTTTACAAATATCGCCTTACATCTTAGAGAGACGTTTCTATATTTAAAGGTTTTGGTTTTCTTTGTAAAATTTTTTATTGCATTCTCCCAGTTTATATTTGATGTAAATGCAAGATCAGTGTGGAAAAGAAAGCCTAGGATTTTTATTCCGCTAAAGTTTGTCCAGTTGATGTTATAGTTTATTTGGTTTAGGTCTTTGGCCGTATTTTCATATTCGATGTAATTAAAACCTCCTAGTGCGAGTGCCTTTGTTTTTAGCCTATTGATGTTTGATCCGGAGGCCATTTCGAATTGATTAAGGACTTTAAACACTTCTGGCAGAGATATCGGATTTTGTATGAAGATTGTTGTATCATCTGCATATTGCATAAGTTTGAGCGTGGTCTTCTTTTCAGGGATTGGAATTCCATCTATTTTTGTGTTTTTTTGTATTGCTAGACCGAGGGTTTCGACCAGGATGCAGTATAGCATCAAGGATATTGGGTCCCCCTGTCTAACACCTCTACTGACTTGAAACGGTTTGCTCATGAATCCATTGTTAATAATTATGGATTGGTTTTGTTTAAATGTCTGATTAATGGCATTAACGAAATTTCTCCCAAGGTTAAATTTCATCATTATTTTGAGGAGAAAGTTCCTGTCTACTTTATCAAAGGCTTTTTCCTGGTCGATGGTCAGGAGAAAGCTCTTAAGGTTTTTCTCGTTTGTGTAATGTATTAAATCTCTGATAAGTTGTATGTTTGAAAAAATGTTTCTTCCCGGGACTGTGCAAGTTTGTGGTGTTCCCAGGATAATGTTCAGGACATTTGCTAAACGTAGTGATAGAGCTTTTGTTATTATTTTATAATCTACACAGAGTAGAGAGATTGGTCTCCAGTTTTTTAGCTCTGATAAGTCTCCTTCTTTTGGGAGGAGGCTTATCAGTGCTGTTCGCTGTGACCAACTTAAGGCGTTTTTGTTTTCAAAAATACTCATATTGGCGAGGGATGTAAATTCCTCCCCATATATGTCCCAGCATTCATGGTATAGCTCAGCTGGTATACCATCTATTCCTGGGGTTTTCCCTTTTTTTAGTGTATTTGCAGCCTGGAAGAGTTCAACACTTGTGAACTTTTGGTTGAGAGTGATGTTTTGCTCATCAGTTAGTTTGTTGGTTATGTTATTTAAAAAGGTTTTTTGCGTCTCAAAGCAAAGGTTAGATTCGTTGTATAGCTCTTTGTAATAGGATCTGATTGTATTTAGGATGTTGATTGGGTCGGTATGTAGGATTTCTCCTTCTTTTATTTCCTTAATCGTTTTTTTCCTTTGATTATTTTTTTCAATCGCAAAGAGTGTTTTTGAAGGTTTTTCCCCATCTTCAACTAACATCTGCTTAGTTCGTATGAAAACACCTTCAGTGTTTGTTAGTTTTTTTATTTCATTTTCAAGGTGTTTTAAGTATTCCAAGTTTTTAGAGTTATTTATATTTTCGTATTCGATTTCTTTTTGTAGGTTTTGTATTTTTTTTTTTTTTTCTTGATTTTTTTGTGTTGAAAGTTTTATGGCTGTGTTTTTAATACTGCATTTGACAATGTCCCACCATTGATTTAGGTTCTCAAATTCACTTTTATTTTTCACGTGTTTAGTGAAATCTTCTTTTAGTTTTTGTTTAAAGTTTTTATCTTTTAGAAGATTAGTATTGAGATGCCAGTACCCTGGTCCTCTTTTATTTATATTTTCGATTTTGTACTTACATTCAAAAATTCTATGGTCGCTGAGTTTTGGGTCTAGCATTTTAGACTTCAAAAGTAGTTCATTGTTTTTTGAGACATAGATTCTGTCTATTCTGCTTCTATATGTTTTGTCACTTTTCTCAAAAGTATAGGCTTTAGTTAGAGGGTTAATTGCACGAAATACGTCTTGTAATTCGTATTTGTCTGTGAATTTTTTTAAATTGGTTTTCCCTAAGGTGTTATTCCTATTATAAACGTCTCCCCCTTCTCGGTCTAAGACTGGATTCTCAACCATGTTGAAATCTCCAGATAGGAAAAGTATATCTGATTGGTAAATATGTTTTCCTAGTTGTCCGAAGAAGTTTTCTTTTTGCTGTGGGTCGTTTGGTCCATATACGTTTATTGTTCTTATAATTTTATTTTTGAAGGTAATGTTTGCAGCGATAACTCTGCCATAATTGTCAGTGGAGACATTTTGAAATTTGGTTTCTATTTTTGTTAGAATTGCTACTCCACGTTGCCTTGCTTCCCCATTGTTCCAGAGTGCTGAGCCTCCTGTTTTTAGATGCCATTCTTTTGTCCATTTTTCAGTTTTTTCATTAACACAATGTGTCTCTTGAATACAGAAGATGTCGCAGTCCATATTTTTAAAGGTATTCATTATATTATGTCTCTTTCTGTCATCGTTAAGACCATTCACGTTAAAGGTAAGTATCGTTACAGCCATTTTTATTTATTTATTTTATTTTATATTTTTATTTTGTTTTTTGTTTTATATTTTTATTTGGTTTTTTTTTGTTTTATATTTTTGTTTGGTTTTTTTGTTTTATATTTTTATCTATTTTTTGTGCTACTTTATATTTTATTTCGTTACTGGGATCTCGTTTATACGGTTTCGGCTCCAAGTTGGTTCTTTTAGAGACTTGATTTTTTGGTTTTTCGTCATAGGGTTTTCTTTTTTTATTTTTATCTTTTACTTCCGTAAAACCGTCATGCACCGAACCGTCCTCTATATCACTACAATCACTTTGATTCTTTTCTTTTGTTTCTTTTGCTGGATTTATTTCATTTTGTTTTATTTTGTTTTGTTCTGTTGGTTTTGAAGGTATTTCGTTTACTCTCAAATGTAATGGTTCTTTAATAATGTTGGGTGTTGTTCCAGATTCTTGCCTTTCTAAATTTTCTTTGGTTGTATTTGATTCTTCATAGTGAGGTTTTGAAGAACTTGTTTCTGTTGGAATTGTAATATTTTCCGGTGTTTTCTCTTCGACTGGTTGTCCTGTATAAATAGCTCTTACATTATAGCCCCTTAATTTGGTAAACCTAGGTATATCTTTATACAGTTTTTCCATCACAGCCATTAAAGTACCTGAAAAATACTGTGTTCCTTTGGTGGGTGTTTTTTTCATTATTGGGTATGTTTTTAAATGTTTTCCATACCCTGCTTCTTCAAGGTCTTTACCAATTTGAGCCAGTTTAGCAGCTATTGGAAGACCTAATATTGAAACGTACACACGTGTACTCGGTTCTCGCTTTGGTGTTGAATTAAAGAATCGGTGGTGAAAACCATTAATGGTAAGACCTCTTTCAAGAAGTCTGTTTCTTGCTTTGTCTGTTTTCATTACTATTTCTAGTAGTTCTCCCTTTCTTAAAAGTTGCGCTCCTTCAAGCTCATTGTCTAGGTTCTCTTCTTCAAGAGAACATAGGACATCATGAAGAGATATTTTTGTTGAAAGCTTACATAACAAAGTATGGTCAAGTTTAAAATAATCTTGTCTTGTCGCATTTTCATTTGATGACGCAGCTTGAGCATAACTTTTCGCTTGCGTTTTTATTTTATTAATTTCCTCATTAATAGGACCTAGATCCACTGGAAAATCATCATGTTGACATTCCAATTCAGAAATATCAATATCTGCCATGGGAATGTTTATCTAAAAAGGTAATTACCTTAAATATATAAGCCTTATGCTCACTAGTCTCTTAATACACACTAATCCACTCAATACGCCCCTCACACCCTCTATATAACCCTCAATACACCCTAATTTCTCAATACTCACAAATCACTCTATTAGGTCGCTGGCTCGTCAAAATACTAATAAATCACAAGGTTACACCATGAGATCTTAGCCATTAGGCCGAGAAGCGATAACTGACCACTGCAGACATAGTCGGACAGACGCCGTCTTCAACAATGTACTTGTGGTTTGCATTAGTACGTCAAATCATTTTTGTCGTCGTCATCATCAGCAGCATCATCATCAGCAGCAGCTGAGACCATCGGCGATGTTAGACACTCTAAATGTCAAAAAATTTCAATTATTTTCATTCTGGGCCGCGCTCAGCAGTAGTGCAAAGCCGAGGCAACCCGTGGTCAGGGCAAGGTAAACCTATGATCCCATGACCTAATGCCAAAAATCAGATTAATATATGAGCCGGACTGTGCCGGCGTACCAGATATTAAACTGATAAGAACAGATACTTTTTTTTTTTTTTTTTTTTTTTTTTTTTTTTCCATCAACTAGAGTTACCTGAAGCTGATGCCAGGCTTACACAGGGCCCCAGAAGAAGGGTTTGTTTATGTTTTTTCAAGAAGCTTAAGCTCCTTGTTTTGCCCAATTAAGGGTTTTAATTATAGCTATCTAGCCGAAACTAGTAAGCATTATTTTAAAGAATTTTTTAAAGTTATTTATTTTGTTTTTAGCATAATTTTTTAATTTTTATTTGATTTTAATAAGTTTTATACTTTTTTTGGATATTTTTAGGTTTTATTTTTTTGTTTTATTTTATAAATTTTAGGTTTATTTTATAGGTCAAAAAATTGTCTAATACCATTCGTCTCGGTTATTTGTTATGTTTTTCGGCCTTTCATTTTTATTTAGTCTAGCCTCTTCCATTGCTTTTTGCCTTGCAAGTTTTTCTTCCTCATATGCTTTTCGTCTTGCTTTTTTTTCTTCTTCATAACCTTGCCGTCTTTCAATTTTTTCTTTTTCGTATTCGGCTCTCCGATACCGAAGGTATATTTTTAAGTCCTCTTCGGAGCAATTATTTTTATCAAAATCGTGAAAGAAGTTTAGATTGTAACAATGTATATCTTGGGAAGTCATATTTTCAAATTCGATGGGGAGTTTAACTCCAGAAACATCAATTACTTTTCGTTCATGTTCTGATGTTGTGATAGGTTTGTTTTCTACGCTACAGTTTTGTGTCTTTTGTTCATTTTGTATTACTATAGCTGGTTTATTTATTATTTGCTCCATTTGCGCTTTATTGTTAGTTTCTGGTGAGGGGATTTTAAAATTGTTTGTTATATTTGCTATATTTGGCGTTAGTTTTAATTTTTTGCTACTTGTTGGTGGAAAGTCTTCTTCTATTTTATTTAGACTGTCTTCTTTTCTAGAAACGTCTCTTTTACTCTCTTTCTCAATTCCATTACTTTCATCTATATTCTTCATTATACTGACAATCTTATCATCATGGCCTTCACTTTCTATATCATCGTTTTCTTCGTTTTCTTTTGGTTTACTTTTGTCACTTGTACTCTCATCGCTATATTTTTCACTGCTACTTTCATCATAAATCTCTTTGCTTTCTCCAGCCTCCTTATCCTCAACCTTAGCTTCACTCCTACTATCTTTACTTAAGTCTTCGTTATTTACATTATTTTCATTTTCATTTGCTTTTAAGTTTTTTATATGTTCAGCCGTCGTTGAACATTGGATTATTTCTGATGTTTCTTCTAAAGACTCATTTACGGTTAATTCACTATGTGTTTGTACTTTATTGTTAGCTTTAATAACATTTGTTGTTGCATTATTTTGGGCTTTGGAACCTATGTCTTCTTGTCCGGTATAAATCGCTCTCACATCGTATCCTTTTAGGTTAATTAGTCTAGGGACAGGTTTTACTAATCCTTCCATAGTTGTTACTATAATCCCTGAGTAGTATAGTGTTTTCTTCTTAGGTGTTTCTTTAAAAATAGGTCTGGTCGTTAGATGTTTCCCGTACCCTAGCTCCTCTAGTATCTTTCCGGCCGGGAAACTACTTTTTTCAATTGGCAAACCTAGTATAGAGATAGTAACTCGTTTACTAATGTTTCTACTTGGAGTGGAGTTATAGAAACGTTGCCTTATACCGTTAATTATTAGGCCTTTTTCAAGAAGCGTTTCCTTGGCTTCTTTTGATTTCATGACAACTTCGATAATAGTGCCATTTCGGATTTGTTGAAATCCGTATAAATATTTGTCATAACCAGCATCTTCAATTGCTGATAGAATTTCAAAATCACTATATTTAGTGGATGGTTTGCATAAGATGGTATTTTTTAGTGAAGTATATTCATTTATTGGGTTTTGAATTTTAGCATCATGTGTGCAGCTATTACTGACAACATGTGCATAGCTTTTATTAGATGCTTTAATAGCTGTTGTTTCAGTATCTATTTCCATAGTTTGATTGGGTTTATTGGGAAGAGCTATAATACTGAACGTATATAATAAATCTCTCTACACGCGGTCGCTCTGAGGCCAGTAGACCTCTAAAAGAGGTCTAACCAACCTCCTATTACTCACAGTCACTCTTATTTAACACACTGAGGTCTACGACCTCTATAAACTCTCAGTCACTCTTACACACTAAAAGCCAGTAGACTTTTTAAACTCTCTCCTTGACAACCCGTGGACGGGGCAAGGTAAGCTCACAGAATCTCTCAGAAGGCCAGTAGACCTTCTTTTATTTACGTTAGGATCTCTAGCTCGTCCAAATGGACTAAAATCAAGAACAGATACTACACTTGATCTTAGCCATTAGGCCGAGAAGCGATAACTGACCACTGCAGACATAGTCGGACAGACGCCGTCTTCAACAATATACTTGTGGTTTGCATTAGTACGTCAAATCATTTTTGTCGTCGTCATCATCAGCAGCATCATCATCAGCAGCAGCTGAGACCATCGGCGATGTTAGACACTCTAAATGTCAAAAAATTTCAATTATTTTCATTCTGGGCCGCGCTCAGCAGTAGTGCAAAGCCGAGGCAACCCGTGGTCAGGGCAAGGTAAACCTATGATCCCATGACCTAATGCCAAAAATCAGATTAATATATGAGCCGGACTGTGCCGGCGTACCAGATATTAAACTGATAAGAACAGATACTTTTTTTTTTTTTTTTTTTTTTTTTTTTCCATCAACTAGAGTTACCTGAAGCTGATGCCAGGCTTACACAGGGCTCCAGAAGAAGGGTTTGTTTATGTGTTTTTAAGAAGCTTGAGCTCCTTGTTTTGCCCAATTAAGGGTTTTAATTATAGCTATCTAGCCGAAACTAGTAAGCATTATTTTAAGGAGTTGTTTAAAGTTATTTATTTTGTTTTTTGCATAATTTTATACTTTTTATTGGATTTTAATTAGTTTTATATTTTTTGATATTTTTTAGTTTTATATTTTTGTTTTATTTTATTACTTTTTAGGTTCATTTTATAGGTCGAAAATAGTCTAATACCATTCGTATTAGACTTTTTTTAATTTAAATGTCTAATACCATTCATCTCTGTTGTTTATTACGTTTTTATGATTTTTGTTTTCTTCTAATTTAGCCTCCTCCATTGCCTTTTTTCTTGCTTGTTTTTGTTCTTCTAAAGCTTGTAGTCTTTCACGTTTTGTTTCTTCATTATATTTTCGCCTTTCAATTTTTTGTTGTTCATATTCGGCTCTTTTATACCGAATATATCTCTTCAGTTCGTCTTCTGTGCAGTTACGATTGTCAAAAAGACCAAAGGTATTAAAATTATATGAAATCATCTCGTAATGACTCATAGTTTGGAACTCTATTGGGAGCTCAACTGCAGATACATCAATATCTTTTCTTACATATTGCTGGTTTGTTGTTTGTTCGCATTCAGTTTTATATTTTTGTGTTGGTTGTTCTTTTGGTATAACTTTAGGTTCTATATTTATTATGTTCTTTATTTTCACTTCACCATTGTTTTCAGGTAGTTTTGATTTATGGGTGCTTATCTCAGTATTATTTATTAATTTTACTTTTTTGTTTGTTGATGGTTCAAAAGATTCGTCAGTCTCTTTCGTGATCTGAGTGTTATCTACAACTTTGTTATTTGTATATAATTGAGTTTCATAATTTCCGGGAAATACTTCCACGGGTGTTACTACGTTAGACGTTGTTTTTATTTTATCTGCAGTTAATTTTCTAAGTTCCTCTGATGTCTCTTTAGGTTGTACAGTTTCTTCTTGCATTTCCTTTTCCTCACTTACTTTTTCTTCCTGGGGTACACTTCCTGCTTCCTCCTGTCCAGTATATATTGCTCTTACGTTGTACCCCTTCAGTTTTAGTTGTCTAGGTATCGGCTGCTCTAGATTGTCCATGACAGCCACTATTATTCCTGAATAATATGGCGTTTTGAATTTAGGTGTATGTTTAAACACCGGTCTAGTATGTATATGCTTTCCATAGCCTAGATCTTCCAGTGTTTTCCCTACCGGAAAAAATTTCTTTTCAAGTGGGAGACCTATAACGGAAACAGCCACACGTTTACTTATATGTCTCGTAGGAGTGGAGTTATAGAACCGGTAGTGTTTACCATTAATAGTAAGCCCCTTTTCTTGTAGGTAGTGTTTCGCCTTGTCCGTTCTCACTACAATCTCCATCATGGATCCGTTTCGGAATATTTGGAAACCTTCTAGTTCCTTATCAAGGCCGACATCTTCTATTGCTAAAAGAATATCTTCCTCATCTATCATAGAATCTAAGTTACTCAATAAAGTATTTTTTAAACTAGAGAACTCGTTTGATTTAGATGCTGTTGCTTGCGCATAGCTTTTTGTATTAGAACTTACGCCCGGTAAGTTTTGAGTTGGTGGTCTAAAAGTATTCATGTTTAAATTACACTACGTGTATATTTAAAACTCTAAAACACTCAAAAGGCCAGTAGACCCTTCAAACACTACAATTTCACAAATACTCAAACACACTTGAAACTCTACAAACTAAAGTTGCCGTACCGGCAACCCGTGGTAGAGGCAAGGTAACCCTCAGTAATCACTCAAGAGGCACGTAGACCTCACTAAAGGTGATCTCTAGCTCGATTATACACCTAATGACTAAAATCAAGAACAGATACTACACTTGATCTTAGCCATTAGGCCGAGAAGCGATAACTGACCACTGCAGACATAGTCGGACAGACGCCGTCTTCAACAATGTACTTGTGGTTTGCATTAGTACGTCAAATCATTTTTGTCGTCGTCATCATCAGCAGCATCATCATCAGCAGCAGCTGAGACCATCGGCGATGTTAGACACTCTAAATGTCAAAAAATTTCAATTATTTTCATTCTGGGCCGCGCTCAGCAGTAGTGCAAAGCCGAGGCAACCCGTGGTCAGGCAAGGTAAACCTATGATCCCATGACCTAATGCCAAAAATCAGATTAATATATGAGCCGGACTGTGCCGGCGTACCAGATATTAAACTGATAAGAACAGATACTTTTTTTTTTTTTTTTTTTTTTTTTTTTTTTTTTTATATAAATTTTTATTTTGTTTTGTTAACTTTATTTATTATATGTTTAATTTATTTAAAATTTTATTACTGATACTAGATTTTTGAATTTTTATGTTTTTTAGAGTTGTTGTAGAGTTTGACGTGTTTTTAAAGTAATTAATATTAATGGTTGATATTTGTTTTATAATTGTGGTGTTAATTTTCGTTTTTTTGTTGATTGAAATAATAGCTTTTTAAGGTTACGTTGTTCCTGTTTTATTTCATGGTCTAGAATAAACTGAGAGTGTTCCTTTCCACGTTGATTCCATTCGGATATTTTTAAAACGGAATATTTTCTTTTTTCGGATATATCCGCAGTTTCCTTGTCAAAGTTTTTCAATTCTCTCATATTGAAACCATACATTTCCCCTGAGTCCATTTGTTCGTATTTATCTGGTAGTAATCTACCAACTTTTTTTTCCCATAAGTCTAGTTTATCATAAACATTAACTCTTGCTTTTTCAAATTGTTGCCATTCCAGTTTTTTATACTTTTTAAATTTATTTAGTTCTTCTTTAGTACAATTAAGTCTATCGAAGTTTTTAAAATGTTTCCAGTTATATTCAATTTTTTCAATATGTGACATATTTAAGAATTCTTCAGCGATCTCTATATCATCGAGACTATCTTCTTTACTAAAAACATTTTCCTCGTTTTCCTTTTCAATTTCGTTACTCTTATCTATTTTCCTTACATTACTGATCACCTCATTATCATCGCCTTTATTTTCTTCATCATCTTTATCATTTAGTTTATTTTCGTCACTTTTACTCTCATCACCCTCATCCTCATCGTTACTTTCATCGCCTTTTCCCTCTTCTATACCTCCAATAACAATCTCACTCGTACTCCCTTTACTATAATCTTCGCTGTTAGCATAATTTTCGTTTTCTTTTGCTTTGAAGTCCTTTGTATGTTCATCTTTCGTTGAACATTGGATTATTTCTGATGTTTCTTCTGAGGACTCATCTAAGGTTAAATCATTATGTGTTTGTGCTTTATTGTTAGCTTTAGTAATTTTTGTTGTTGCATTATTTTGGGCTTTAGAACCTATGTCTTCTTGTCCGGTATAAATCGCTCTCACATCATATCCTTTTAGGTTAATAAGTCTAGGAACAGGTTTTACTAATCCTTCCATAGTAGTTACTATAATCCCTGAGTAGTATAGTGTTTTCTTCTTAGGTGTTTCTTTAAAAATAGGTCTAGTCGTTAGATGTTTCCCGTATCCTAGCTCCTCTAGTATTTTTCCGGCCGGGAAACTACTTTTTTCAATTGGCAAACCTAGTATAGAGATAGTAACTCGTTTACTAATGTTTCTACTTGGAGTGGAGTTATAGAAGCGTTGCCTTATACCGTTGATTATTAAACCTTTGTCAAGAAGCGTTTCCTTGGCTTCTTTGGACGTCATGACAACTTCAATAATAGTGCCATTTCGGATTTGTTGAAATCCGTATAAGTATTTGTCATATCCAGCATCTTCAATTGCTGATAGAATTTCAAAGTCACTATATTTAGTGGATGGTTTGCATAAGATGGTATTTTTTAGTGAAGTATATTCATTTATTGGGTTTTTAATGTTAGCATCATGTGTATGGATTTTACTAACAGCATGTGCATAGCTTTTATTAGGCGCTTTAATAGCGGTTGTTTCAGTATCTATTTCCATAGTTTAGTTGGTTTTATAGTAAAATGTTATAATACTGAACGTATATAATAAACTCTCTATACATGCGGTCACTCTGAGGCCAGTAGACCTCTAAAAGAGGTCTAACCAACCTCTTTATACTCACAATCACTCTTATTTAACACACTGAGGTCTACGACCTCTATAACCTCTCAGTCACTCGTACACACTAAAAGCCAGTAGACTTTTACACACTCTCCTTGACAACCCGTGGACGGAGCAAGGTAAGCTCACAGAATCTCTCAGAAGGCCAGTAGACCTTCTTTTATAAACGTTAGGATCTCTAGCTCGTCCAAATGGACTAAAATCAAGAACAGATACTACACTTGATCTTAGCCATTAGGCCGAGAAGCGATAACTGACCACTGCAGACATAGTCGGACAGACGCCGTCTTCAACAATGTACTTGTGGTTTGCATTAGTACGTCAAATCATTTTTGTCGTCGTCATCATCAGCAGCATCATCATCAGCAGCAGCTGAGACCATCGGCGATGTTAGACACTCTAAATGTCAAAAAATTTTAATTATTTTCATTCTGGGCCGCGCTCAGCAGTAGTGCAAAGCCGAGGCAACCCGTCGTCAGGGCAAGGTAAACCTATGATCCCATGACCTAATGCCAAAAATCAGATTAATATATGAGCCGGACTGTGCCGGCGTACCAGATATTAAACTGATAAGAACAGATACTTTTTTTTTTTTTTTTTTTTTTCTTCCATCTAGTCCAAGGCCCTAGATGGTAGACTTTATTTTATATTTTTTGTTTTTGTTTTATTTGTTTTATATTTTTATTTTGTTTTGTATATTTTATATTTTTATTTGGTTTTTTATTTTTAATTTCAATTTACGTTATCGTGCATTTATAAAGTAACTCTTGGATGTGACTTTTATAATTTTAGCATTGGTTTTTGTTTGATTAAAAGGTAAAAGTTAAGGTCTTTGTTGTGTTTGCACATATTGCATTGTTAATTGAAAATGTTTTGTGGATGGTGTCAATATCATTTAGTTTATCATATTTTTTGTATTGAATAGCCCATATATATTTTATTTCTTTTTTAATTTTTTCTATTATATTACTAGTTGTTATGTTAGTTTTTTCTTTCAGCAGCATATTTCTTGCTCTCCATAACTCTGATGTTATTATATGTGTTAGCGTTGTTGTAATTAAGGATAGATTGCTCTTTGGGTTTTCTTCTATTGTATTAATATTGAAGATAGTGTGAACAATGTTAAACTGCTTTGATGGGTACAATTTTCCGTATACGTTTTTAAACTTTTTCCAAGTAGTTCTTGCTTTTGGACATGATATAAAAGGATGGAGTGTTGTTTCTTTTTTATTGCACGTTTTGCATTTATCGTTACCACGTCCTCGGTTCTTACGCCATTTTTTTAGTTTCTCTAGAGTTGGCAGGCTATCTGTGTGTATTCTCCATAGAGTGTTTTTACTTGGTCCCTGGGCGTATGAGTTAAAATCTTTTACCCATATTTTTTTCCAAGGCATTTGTTTTTGCAGTAGGTTTTCCCATTTCTTTTCGATTTTGTTTATTGCTTCAGAGTCTTTCTCGTTTACTAAGTGTGTATAAATGCTCTTGGCTTTTTTTGGGTAAACTTGAAATATACGTGTATTAGATTTAAGAATTTTGACGACGTCGTTATAGAAGAAAGGGATTTTGTTTAATGACTTAGGGAATTGATTTTTTGTTAAAAACTTCCACTTGGGATGTGTGGTGTTAGCAAATCTTGTAAGAGCGTGTGCTAAGAAATATTTTTGTAGAAAGTAAAAGTGATGGGGAGTTATATTTTCCTGGAGATTAAAGATGTGTTTCAATCTTAAGGCTTGACACTGTTTTTGAACATCTAAGATACCTAGACCACCTTTGTCTACCGATAAATTGAGAATGTCTCTCTTTATTGGCTCCGCATAGTCGCTTTGCCAGAGGTATCTAGATGTTTCTTTTTTTTAATTTTTTTTGCTAATATTTCATTTATTGGGAAAACATTTGCGACAAACCACACCTTGGATAGTGCAAGCGTATTCATAAGTACGGCCTTGCACTTTAGGGATACGTTTCTATACTTAAAGTTTTTAACTTTTTTTATAAATTTTTCGATTGCTTTAGACCAATTTAGGGTCGCACTATATGCAAGATCTGTATGGAAGTGCGTTCCTAGAATTTTCATACCACCTATGTTAGTCCATTGAATGTTGAAGTTTTTTTGTTTTAGTAGTTTCGTTGTTTTTTCATATTCTAGGTAGTTAAAACCCCCTAGCGCCAGGGCTTTTGTCTTCGCTTGGTTAATGTTAGATCCTGTGGCTTCCTCGAATTTTTTTAGTATTGTGAAGGCTTTGTTTATTGAGTTAGCGTCTCTCAGGAAGAAGGTGGTATCATCTGCATATTGTGTAATTTTAAGTTGGGATGTAGATCCTGGCAGGGGGAAACCATTGATCTTATCGTTGTTGTTAATTTTTAACGCCAGGGTTTCAATAGCTATGCAGTAAAGCATCAAGGCTATTGGATCTCCCTGTCTTACTCCTCTTTTTATTTTAAATGGTTTTCCCATATGGCCATTTATGAGAACCATGGAATGGGAATGTTCCATTGTTCGTTTTATGGCGTTAATAAAGCTTTCTCCGAGATTGAATTTTTCCATTGTTGCATAAAGAAACTTTTGATCTATTTTGTCAAAGGCTTTTTCTTGGTCGATGGTTTGGATAAGACCTTTGATGTTTTTTTCATTGGTATACTGGATAAGATCTCTAACTAAGAAGATGTTGAAGAAGATGTTCCTTCCCGGAACTGAGCAGGTTTGGGCTGTATTAAGTATTATGTTAAGTACATGGGATAGTCTCAAAGCAAGTGCTTTAGTTATTATTTTGTAGTCTGCGCACAGGAGGGATATTGGCCGCCAATTTTTTAGCTCTGATGTATCTCCTTCTTTTGGGAGAAGACACACCAGAGCCATTCTCTGCGACCAGGTAAGTTCTCCTCCTGTGGAGAAAACATTATTATTTGCGAGTGTTGTAAATTCAGCCCCATATATATCCCAATTCTCCTGGTAGAATTCTACCGGGAGGCCATCAATTCCAGGCGTTTTGCCTTTTTTTAGTGATTTTGCAGCTTGTAAAAGTTCTTCGTTGGTAAATTTTGTGTTAAGGATTAAGTTTTGTTCTTCTGTTAGAGGTGATTTAATGTGTTTTAGAAACTTCATTTGTTTTTTCCTATCTAGTTTTTGTGGTTTGTATAGCTCTTTGTAGTAATCTCTTACTATCCTAAGGATATTGGAGGTGTCATTGTAGTATATATCACCATCTTTTAGGTTTTTAATGTTTTTTTTTTCTTGGTTGTTTTTTTCCATTTGGAAAAGAGCTTTTGATGGTTTTTCTCCGTCTTCTATGATTTTTTGCTTTGTTCTCACAAAAACACCGCGTGCAGGTGTTAAATCTTTTAGCTCCTTTTCTAACATATTTATTTTTCCAATGTCACGACTTAGCTTTTCTTTTTCAGCTTTTATTTTTTTTTCGACTAGTAATATTTTACTTTTGTTTTCTTCGTTTTTAATTGTTGATATTTTAATTGCGGTTTCCTTAATTTTGATCTTAACTATTTCCCACCATTCGTTATTACTTTCATACTTTTGTTTTTTGTTTTTAAGTTTGTCGAACGATTTTTTAAGAGTTTCCTTAAAGAAATTTTCGAGGAGTAGTTCTGTGTTCAGATGCCAGTATCCTTGACCCCGTTTGTTTTTATGTTCTATAGAGTATTTCAAAAGGTAGGGTTTATGGTCACTAATATTTGTATTTAGAATTTGACAAGTTAAAGTTGTTTGCTCATTGAATGTAGCGTATATACGGTCAATTCTACTTTTGTAGGATCCGTCTGCCTTTTCAAAAGTGAATATACGGGCCTGGGGGTGTTTACTTCGGAAAGTATCTTGCAAATTATGTTTTTCAGTAAAATTTGTCAGGCTTTGACGTCCTAGGGTATTGTTTTTGTTAAATGCGTCTCCTCCTTCTCTATCGAGTATCGGATTTTCGACCATATTAAAGTCTCCTACCAAGAGGGTTATGTCGGATCTTTTTGAGTGTTTGTTTAGTTGACTAAAGAAATTTTCTTTATCTTGGGGGATATTTGGCCCGTATATGTTTATGGTTCTTATATTTAGTTGGTGAATTTGAAAACTGACTGCAATTAATCTTCCATTTTGGTCGTGTGTAGTGTCTTGGAAGATTGTTTTTTGTTTTGTTAAAATGGCCACTCCGGCTTGCTTGTGGGTTCCGTTGTGCCAGATAGACGAGCCGTTAGTTTTTTTTTTCCACTCATCTGACCATAATTTAGATTTTTCTTTTGTGCAATGTGTCTCTTGTAGACAGATGATGTCACACACTTGTGTTTCTAGAAAAGTCATTATTTTATTTCTTTTAATGTCGTTGTTTAAGCCGTTGACATTATATGTTAAAGCAGTGACAGCCATTTTTATTTTTATTATTATTTTTTTTTTTTATTATTATTTTTTTTTTTTTTTTTATTATTATTTTTTTGTTTTTAGCTTTTTGTTTTATATTTTTGTTTGATTTTGAAATTTTATATTTTTATTTGGTTTTGAGTTTTTGTATTTTTATTTGTTATATTTGTTTTAAAGTTTGTTTCGTAATTTTCATATGGTTTGGATTATTATTATTTGGTTTTAAGGTTTATATGGACCTTTTGGGGTCATGTTTAGAGAATGGCCATCTAAGATAATTTTTGGTTCTAAGTTGGATTTTTTGAAGTCTAGCATTTTCGTCGATTGTATTGATGTTTTCCTTTTCTTGTTTTTTTCATTGGTGGTTGCATGTGATTCCTCGTTTTCCATTTCGCTGGTTTGTTGATATTCTGAGATTTCTTCGTTTTTACTTTGGTGATTTGTGTCGTTATTTGTTTTATTGATAGTACTTATTTTGGTATCTTCATCTTTTTTTTTTTCGCATTCTTTGTCTATTTCAATTTGGTCATCTGCAGGTGTTGTCTCAGAACTTCCTGCGTTTGCGTTAACTTGGGTTAATGGAATACGGTCTTCTGTTTCATTTAGTTTAAAGGTTTCGTTTTCAACATTAGGTATACTTTTGGTTTTTGAGGAGGGGATTTCTTCCTGTCCTGTGTAAATAATTCTGACGTTATACCCTTGGATTTGAATCGATTTGGGTATGGTTTTAATTAGTCCTTCCATTTCAGCTACAAGAATTCCGGAAAAATATTTAGTTCCTTTTTTTGGGGTTCTTCTGATAATAGGTCTGGTGTAGATGTGTTTACCATAACCCAAATCCTCTAGTTCTTTTCCAACTTGGGTGTTTTCAAATTCCAGCGGTAATCCTAGGATAGATACTGATATTCTATTACTGGTTTGTCTTGTTGGTGTAGATTTTGAAAATCGGTGGTGTATACCTTTAATATTTAAGCCGTTCACAAGTATGAGATTTTTTGTTTTGTTGTCTTTGAATGTTAGTTCAAGGGTATCTCCCCGAATAATTTGTGCTCCTGCAATCCCTCCATCGAGATCAGCATCTTCAAGTGCAATCAGGATTTCATTTAATCTGACATTTTTAGTCAATTTGCACAATAGTGTGTTGTGAAGTTGTCTATATTTAGTAGTTTGTTGATTTCTTTTGGCCATATCGGCATAAGAAGAGTTTGAGTTCTTTGGTTGTATATTTTCACAGATATCTGACGGAATATCTGCGATTGTATTAGTTATATCATTATCAGAAAAGGTTAGATCCTGGTCATCTGTTACTATATTTGAACTCATGCTTACGAGTTTCTTAAAAACCCTCAATACACACTAATCCACTCAATACGCCCCTCACACCCTCTATTTAACCCTCAATACACCCTAATCTCTCAATACTCACAAATCACTCTATTAGGTCGCTAGCTCGTCAAAATACTAATAAATCCCAAGATTACACCTAGAGATCTTAGCCATTAGGCCGAGAAGCGATAACTGACCACTGCAGACATAGTCGGACAGACGCCGTCTTCAACAATGTACTTGTGGTTTGCATTAGTACGTCAAATCATTTTTGTCGTCGTCATCATCAGCAGCATCATCATCAGCAGCAGCTGAGACCATCGGCGATGTTAGACACTCTAAATGTCAAAAAATTTCAATTATTTTCATTCTGGGCCGCGCTCAGCAGTAGTGCAAAGCCGAGGCAACCCGTGGTCAGGGCAAGGTAAACCTATGATCCCATGACCTAATGCCAAAAATCAGATTAATATATGAGCCGGACTGTGCCGGCGTACCAGATATTAAACTGATAAGAACAGATACTTTTTTTTTTTTTTTTACAATTTATTTCTTGCAAAAAATATTTACAAAAAAACCGTTAAATTTACAAAGAAATAAAGTTTATAAAACAATGAATCGTGAAACTATATATGAACAAAGTTATTTACAAAAAATTACCAGAAATTGATATAAAACACAAAAATTTCTTTGAAAATTCATATAATTTGTCAAGATTTTATGAAATGTCAAGTCAAATAACTCAAAATTTTCTTGTTTTGTTTTTTTGCGGTTTTCAGTAAAACGAAAAACGAAAACAATTCGAAAACGAAAACGAAAAACTCGAAATTTCAAACCGCAAAATAAAATTAAGTTAATATAAACTAAGTTTATATTTTATACTACAAAATCTATGTTAATTAAAACAAAATATTTACAAAAAAAACACATGGTATATAAAAAACCATTTCAGCTGCTTTCAAAAAAAAATTTTTATAAAATAAAACACAGTCGTGTTTATAATAAATTTGGCTGGCCATTAAGCCGGGCATTTATAATAAAAACGCATGACCGTCGCACCACAAGGTTACTGGGGTCATGCTTTTTCGTAACTCTAAGGTTTATAATAAATATTGCTGGCCATTAAGCCTCGCATTTATAAAAAATAAGCATGTCCGTCACACCCACCAGGGTTGCTGGGGACAGGCCTTTCCGTATATATTTATTAGAAAAACAAACAAAGAAAAAGGTTGCTTTAATATGGTTGTTGTTGCTAGATAGTAAACACCAGTTCTTTCTCGTGTTTCTTAGAAATGGCATCATTTATGGAAAATAAAGCATGAAATTTTTCAACGTTGTTTTCACGTTTGTATTTTTCATACTTTATTTTCCATATATACTTAATTTCTTTTATAATATTTTTTGTTATTTTAGAGGGAGAGAGAATTTTATTTTCCATTACTCTCATATTTCTAGCGCGCCACATTTCACTAGTTATTATATTTGTTAGTGTGGTAACTAATATCGCTTTTGGATCTAATTTTGGCAGATTTTCTATATTTATATAAAAAATTACATGTATAGTATTAAAGTTTGTTTCAGGGAGAATCTTCCTATATACAAAAATCAAACTGTTCCAAATCGCACGCGCTACCTTGCAATATATGAAAGGATGCAGCGTGTTTTCGTTTTGGTTGCAAGCGAGGCAATTTGTGTTGCCTCGCCCGCGGTTCTTTATCCATAATTTACATTTTTCAAGAGTGGGTAGAATGTTTTGTAGGATTTTCCAGTTTGTGTTTTGAGAAGGTCCTTGGGCATAAGATCGAAAGCAACGCCACCAAATCTTATCCCAAGGCATTTTTGTGTGAAAAGTGTTTTCCCAAAATATTTGGGTTTTAGTAAGGTTTACATAATCTTGTTGATCACCTAACAATAAATAAATTTTTTTAGTTGTTAAAGTTTTTTCTTTGAAAAGGTTTTGTTTTGTTTTTAAAAGGTCTACCACATCAGAGTAAAAAAAGGGGAGTTCTTTTAAAGATTTTGGAAAGTTTATTTCAGTTAAAAAATTCCACTGGGAATAACCTTTTTTTGCATATTTGCTTAACGAATATGCAAGTAAATATCTTTTTAAATAAAAACTTTCATGGCAATTAGGATCATGTCGGAAGAGCATCAAGTGCTTTAGTCTTAAGGAAATACATTGTCTCAAGACATCAAGAATTCCTAATCCCCCTTTATCAACTTTTAAATTTAGTATATTTCTTTTAATTGGTTCAGCAAAGCTACTTTGCCAGAGATAAACTGAAATTTCTTTTTTGATCTTTTTTTAATGCAATTTATTTATGGGGAAGATGTTTGCAACAAACCAGACTTTTGACAGAGCTAGCGTGTTTACAAACATCCCCCTACATTTTAATGACACATTTCTATATTTAAAATTTTTCAAAATTTTAGAAAATTTTTCAACAGCTTTATCATAATTGATATCAGCTGTCATTTGTAAATTTGTAAAAAAGGTTATTCCGAGTACTTTTAAACCGTCTTGGTTTGACCATTTTACGTTTATATTTCCAAATTGTAGATGACTTTGGGAGTTCTGAAGACCTCCCAATGCAAGCGCTTTTGTTTTTGTCATATTTATGTTTGAACCTGTCGCTTTTTCAAATGCAATTAAAACAGATAAAATTTCATCTACGCATTGCGGATGTTTGCAAACTAGTGTGGTGTCATCTGCAAATTGTAATATTTTTAGAAGGGTTGTACCGGGAAGTTGGATCCCTTCGATTCTTTGACTGTGTTTAAAGTCAAGGGCAAGGGTTTCAACTGCCACACAGTAAAGCATCAAAGAGATCGGGTCTCCCTGTCGAACTCCTCTTTTTATTTGAATGGGTTTGCTCAGATACCCGTTGTTGGTTATAATTGATTGGGTATTTTTTAAAGTTTGTTTTATGGCGTTAATAAACTTATTTCCAAGATTAAATTTTTCTAAAACTTTTATTAGGAAGTTTCGATCCATCTTATCGAAAGCTTTTTCCTGGTCCAAAGACATCAAGAAAGCACCGATTTTTTTTTCGTTGGTGTAGTGTATGAGGTCTCGGACCAGGAACAAGTTCGAAAAGATGTTTCTTCCGGGTACTGAGCAAGTTTGGGAGGGTTCAAGGATTTTTTCGAGAACCTTGGCCATTCTCAAAGCCAGCGCCTTTGTGACAATCTTGTAGTCAGCGCACAGCAATGAGATTGGCCTCCAGTTCTGTAGCAGCGACAAGTCTCCATCTTTCGGTAGGAGACTAATCACTGCTGTTCTCTGGGTCCACGGGATTTGATTTTCAATGTTTTCAAAAAAGTTTTCATTTGCTAATCGGGTAAACTCCTCCCCGTAAATACCCCATGTGCTCTGCCAGAATTCGACGGGAATACCGTCGATTCCGGGAGATTTATTTTTTTCAAGGGAAAGGGCGGCTTGATAGAGTTCATTTACAGTAAAATTTTCATTAAGAAAAGTATTTTCATCGTCTTTCAGAATATTTTGAATTTTATCAATGAATCGGTTTTGCAAATTTTCATCAACTTTTTCTTTATTATAGAGTTTCTCATAAAATTTTCTCAAAACTTTTTGAATACTGTCTGTATCAGTAACAGTTTTGTTTTCATAGGATATCGTTTTAATAGTTTTTTTGTTTTGGTTGTGTTTTTCCAAAAGAAACAAGGATCTGGAGGGTATTTCTCCCTCTTCAATTATTACTTGTTTCGTTCGGATAAACACACCATTTTTGTTATTTAATTCAGATAATTCTTTTTTGATTCGTTTAATTTTTACATCATCAATATCACTTTTAGAATTTTCTGTATTTAAAACTTTCTCTAAAAAAATAATTTTTTCTCTTTTTTCTTTTCTAATTTCGAATCCTCTTTGTTCTGCTATAACTCTAACCATAGACTTGGTATATTCCCAAGCTTGATTAGAGTTTTCAAAAAAGTTTTGTTTTTGATTAAATTCAAATTCGCATTTTAGCATTTCTAAAAAATTTTTTATCATTAATCAAAGATGAGTTGAAGTGCCAATATCCCGGCCCCCGCGGATTCTCCTCTTCAAAGAGGATTTCGCAGGAAACTGAGCTATGGTCACTCCAACCCACCTTTTTGTATTCGCAAGTTGGATTTAAATTAGACAAATTATTTGAAACATATATCCTGTCGATTCTACTTTTATAATTTTGATGTTCGAATGAAAATACTTTTTTTTTAGGGTTTTGTTTCCGAAAAATATCAGTCAACTGATATTTTTCGGTAAACAATTTTAAATTTTTCCTTCCTATAATATTATTAGGATTAAAAAGGTCCCCACCATCTCTATCGAGAAAGGGGTCCTCAACCATATTAAAGTCTCCTTGTAATATATAATAATCGCACAAAAGCGCATGTTTATTTAAAGATTTAAAAAACTTTTCTTTTTCTTGCGGATCATTTGGTCCGTATACATTTATTATTCGAAAAGTTTTTTGATTCAAAATTATACTGGCAGCAAGAATTCTACCTTTGTTATCATTTGTAACTTTAGAAAAGATAATTTCTTTTTTGCCTAAAATGGCTACTCCTTTTTCTCGATTATTGCAATTATTCCATAGCGAATGGCCTTTTGATTTATTTAACCATTCGTTTGCTCATTTTCTTTGCGTAGATTTGCAACAATGGGTTTCTTGTAGGAAAATTAAATCAAAGTTTAAAAAATACGTCATTAGAGAGTGTCTTTTTTTGTCGTCATTAAAACCATTAACATTTAAAGATAAAATTTTTACTGCCATTTTCTGAGAAAACTTTTATTTAAAAAAGGGAGTTTAAAAGTTAACATAATAAAAAATCTCAATTTTTCAAAACGAAACATTGGAAGTTTTCTCAGAATAAAAATGCGCGGTTCAATAAATCAAAACAAGTCGTATATATAAAAATAAATAAAAAAATAAATAATATTCTTACATTTCCATCGATATCGAGATCTTCAATTCATCGCAATGCTTTTTATATTGTTTATTTAAAATATTGATTAAAAAAGTTTTATCGGCTGAACCGTTTCGTATCCAGTGAGATTTAATTAAACGTCTGGTGTTTGGGTCTTGCTCGGTTAGTTCTTCAATGTTTGTGTCGTTGAGCGGACCAAATCGAAGAGCCATTATTTGGCCAAGCAATCGTCCTCTGTCATCAACTGATAGACTTTTCGATATGGTAGACTTTGAGTTTTTCCAATTCTTCACTAAATTCTTCAAAAGTTTCGGAGTCGAATCGACTTTTTTCTTTTTATCAATTACTACAGTAACGGAAGATTCTTTCGGTATAGAAATTTTCCTTTTTGGTGTTTTAAAATCAGTGGTATCCACTTCACTAACTGTTGTAGTTTCTTCATTTGTGACAAAGACATTATTGTCGTGTTTTTGTTGAGATACATCTTCTCCGGTAGGGAAAAACCCTATTGTTCCGGGGAGGACTGGGGTGTTGAGGGAGGGGGTAAGAACATCACAAATAATTGGTGATGCAATTTCTATACCCCTCACTGTGGAAGAAGCCACAAACTCAGCATCATTCCCCAAATCCTCCGGATCATTCTCAACATACTTACCCGCTTCTTCGGGAATATTGAGTTCTTCACTCGGTACAGCATTGCTATTAGGTTGCGTAATAACAGCTTGGAGATCGCTTGGTTCGTTTCCGTTAAAATCTGCTGTTTCCTCTGATGTGGTATACATTGTTCGGACAAGATGACCTTTGATGTGCAACGATTCAGGAATCGGTTTGTATAGGTCGTCCATTATTGCAACAAGTATTCCAGAAAAATAAGGTGTTCTGTTTTTAGGTGTATATCTGAAAACTGGTTTCGTACGATATGCTTTGCCATACCCCAATGTTTCGAGAGTATGTGCGACTGATATACTTCTAGCTTCCAACGGAAGTCCAAAAACTGAAACGTGGATCCTTTTTACAAACGTGCGGTCATTGGTTGACGGATAAAATCGATGGTGTAAGTTTCGAATATTGATGCCGGTTTCTATTAGTTTCATTTTCGCTTCGATGGTTTTTAACGTTATTTCAATTGTAGAGTTGCGATTTATGAGTTGAAAACCGTCAATGTCTTTATCAAGGTTCGCGTCTTCAAAAGCCATCAAGATTTCATTAGTAGTAAAACGACCTTGAGTTCGGCATAAAAGGGTTCGATTGAGTGCTGGCTTTTCCCCGTGTCTGCTTCGTGCAGCGGTAGCGTAGGTCTTTTTTGGTGTGTCCACAACGGTCAATGGAACTTCGGAAGTCGTCTTTCGGTGAACGCGTTCTGCAACGGTCGGGTTGCTCACAACGGCTTTTGATGAAAGTTCCGTAACGGTCGGGACGGCAATATTCGGCATAGCCCTTTTTCGGCGATCCACAACGGTCGGGGCGTTTTAACGGCTTCTCTGCGTAAGATTCTTTCGACGACTCTCGACGGTCCGGAAACTCGATAGGTCGATATCGCTAACGCTTTCACCATCATCGGAGCTATACGGATGAACGTAGTGTGAAGTCGATTCTTGTGAAGCAGTTCGTAATCGAGCAATCTCCATCTTTTCGCACGTGACTTGTGCAGACTTTGCAATCCGAGCTTCTTCTTCCTCTGGATCAGTTGAAAGGGCGACGACTCGATCGGCCATGGCAGTCTAAAATAAAAAACTGAGAAAAAACCTATAAAATAGCTTTTAAACCAGTTAAAAACCACTGTCCCGGCTAAAGACTAAGACACTTGATCTTAGCCATTAGGCCGAGAAGCGATAACTGACCACTGCAGACATAGTCGGACAGACGCCGTCTTCAACAATGTACTTGTGGTTTGCATTAGTACGTCAAATCATTTTTGTCGTCGTCATCATCAGCAGCATCATCATCAGCAGCAGCTGAGACCATCAGCGATGTTAGACACTCTAAATGTCAAAAAATTTCAATTATTTTCATTCTGGGCCGCGCTCAGCAGTAGTGCAAAGCCGAGGCAACCCGTGGTCAGGGCAAGGTAAACCTATGATCCCATGACCTAATGCCAAAAATCAGATTAATATATGAGCCGGACTGTGCCGGCGTACCAGATATTAAACTGATAAGAACAGATACTTTTTTTTTTTTTTCTTTACAATTTATTTCTTGCAAAAAATATTTACAAAAAAACCGTTAAATTTACAAAGAAATAAGGTTTATAAAACAATTAATCGTGAAACTATATATGAATAAATGTTATTTACAAAAAGTTAAGAGAAGTTGATATAAAACACAAAAGATTTTTTTTTTTTTAGAATATTCATATAAATTGTCAAAAATATATTTAAATGTCAAGTCAAATAAACTAAAAAAATTCCTTATTTTGTTTTTTTGCGGTTTTTTGTAAAACAAAAACGAAAAAAATACGAAAAAGAAAACGAAAAACTCGAAATTTAAACCGCAAAATAAAATTAAGCTAATATAAATTAAATTTATATTTTTTACTAAAAAGTATTTATTAGTTACCTAAAATATTTACAAAAAAACGCAAGGTATATATAAAAAAAACACATAACAACTACTTTCAGAAAATTTTAATAAAATAAAAACACATTCTTGTTTATAATAAATTTGGCTGGCCATTAAGCCGGGCATTTAAATAATAAATGCATGACCGTCGCACCACATGGCTGCTGGGGTCATGCTTTCTCATAACGCAAGTTTATAAAATATAGTGCTGACCATTAAGCCATGCATTTAAAAAATAAACACATGTCCGTCACACCCACAAGGGCTGCTGGGGACATGCTTGTCATAAAGTTAAAAACACAAAGGTTAGGAGATTCTAATATAGTTGTGTAATTAAATTGTAAACACGAGACTTTGCTCGTGTTGCTTAGATATAGCATCATTGATAAAAAACAAAGTATGAAATTTTTCAATATTATTCTCACGTTTATACTTTTCATACTTTATTTTCCATATATACTTAATTTCTTTTATAATATTTTTAATTATTTTAGTTGACGGATGGGTTTTATTTTCCATCACACGCATGTTTCTTGCACGCCAAATTTCTGTTGTTATAATATTAGTAATAGTTGTAACTAATTTTGCTTTATTGTCTAATTTGGGTAGTTTTTCAATGTTTAAGTAAAATAATACATGCAAGATGTTAAAATTGATATATGGGAGAAGTCTATCATAAACAAACTTCAGTCTCTCCCAGATTTTTCGCGCAATTCTACAATACACAAAAGGGTGCAGAGTGTTTTCATTTTGGTTGCAGACGAGACAATTGGTATTGGCTCGTCCGCGATTTTTAGCCCATAATTTGCTTTTTTCTTTTGTAGGTAAAATGTTTTGTAAAATTTTCCATTGAGTGTTTTGGCAGGGTCCTTGGGCATAAGATCTGAATGATCGCCACCAGATCTTATTCCAAGGCAATTTAGTTTGAAATGTGGTTTCCCAGAATGCTTGTGTTTTAATTAAATTTGCGCAATCTTCTTGGTCACCCAAGATCAAATAAACTTTCTTATTAGTAATAGTTTTTTCTTTTAATAGAGTTTTTTTAGATTTTAACAGTTCTATTACATCAGAGTAATAGAAAGGAAGTTGTTTTAATGACTTCGGAAAGTTTATTTCGGTAAGAAAGTTCCATTGGGCACAACCCTTTCTCGCGTATCCTGATAGAGAATACGCGAGAAAGTATTTTTTTAAATAAAAACTTTCATGTGGTCTCGGGTCTTCTCGAAAGAGCATCAATTGCTTAAGTCTTAAAGCGTTGGATTGCCTTAAGACGTCGAGAATCCCCAAGCCCCCTTTATCAACTTTAAGATTTAAAATATTTCTCTTTATTGGCTCAGCAAAATTGCTTTGCCAGAGATAAATTGATATTTCTTTTTTAATATTTTTTTCTTGAAGTTGGTTCATAGGGAAGATGTTTGCAACATACCAGACTTTTGACAGTGCTAGCGTGTTGAGAAACATCCCTTTGCATTTCAAAGACACATTTCTATACTTAAAGTTTTGTAATGTTTTTTTAAATTTTGCAAAAGCTTTCTCAAAATTAAGTCTGCTGTTTTTTGTAAGTTTGTAAAAAAATGTAGCCCAAGGACTTTCATACCGTCTTGGTTTGACCAATTGATTTCAAAATTTTCAAACTTTAAATTGTTTATGCTATTTTCTAAACCCCCTAGTGCTAACGCTTTTGTTTTCGCTTTGTTAATGTTCGAACCCGTTGCTTTTTCAAATGCACTTAAAACTGAAAAAATTTCGCCTATGCAGTTTAGATTTTCACTCGCTACAGTGGTATCGTCAGCAAATTGTATTACCTTTAAAGGAGTTGTTCCAGGAAGTCGAATCCCCTCAATTTTTTGGTTGCACTTTAGTTCTAGGGCAAGAGTTTCAACTGCCACACAGTACAACATCAAGGAGATTGGGTCTCCCTGTCTAACTCCCCTGCTTATTTCAATTGGTTTGCTCAGGTACCCGTTGTTTGTAATTACTGATTGAGTGTTTGTTAAACTTTGCTTGATTGCATTAAGAAAATTGTTTCCGAAATTAATTTTTTCTAATACTTTAAATAAAAAATTTCTATCTATCTTGTCGAAAGCCTTTTCCTGGTCGAGAGACATCAAAAAGGCACCAACTTTTTTTTCGTTAGTGTAGTGAATGATGTCTCGGACCAAGGACAAGTTCGAAAAAATGTTTCGCCCGGGTACCGAGCATGTTTGAGAAGGTTCTAATACAATTTGGAGAACTTTGGCCATTCTCAAAGCTAGCGCTTTTGTGACAATCTTATAGTCAGCGCACAGCAGTGAGATTGGCCTCCAGTTCTGGAGCTGCGACAAGTCTCCCTCCTTAGGAAGAAGACTGATCACAGCTGTCCTCTGGGTCCATGGGATAGGATTTTGGGTGTTTTCGAAAAAGTTTTCATTTGTTAGTCGAGTGAATTCATCCCCATAAATACCCCAGGTACTTTGCCAGAATTCAACAGGAATTCCGTCTATACCTGGAGATTTATTTTTTTCAAGGGATAAAGCTGCCTGGTAGAGTTCATTTGAATTAAATTTTTCATTCAAAAAAGCATTTTCATCATTACTTAAAGTATTTTTAATTTTATCTATGAAGCGTTTTTGCAATTTTTCATCTAAATCTTTCTTTTTGTAAAGTTTTTTATAAAATTTTCTTAACGTTTTTTGGATGCCATTGTTATCAGTAAAAGTCTTGCTTTTATAGTTTAAAATTTTAATAGTTTTTTTGTTTTGGTTATGTTTTTCTAGAAGAAACAAAGATCTAGAGGGTATTTCTCCCTCTTCAACTATTACTTGTTTCGTTCGGAAAAACACACCGTTTTTGTTATGTAAATCGGATAATTCTTTTTTAATTATTTTAATTTTGGTTTCATCCGGGTCGCTTTTTTTAATTTCCGCATTCAAAGTCTGATGTAAAGTTTGAATTTTTGCTCTTTTTTCCTTTCTAATTTCGCGCCCTCTTTCTTCCGCAGTAACTCTAACCATGCATTTTGTATACTCCCATGCTTGGTTAGCGTTTTCAAAAGAATTTTGTTTTTGATTTACGTCAAACTCAAGTTTAAGCAATTCTAGAAATTTTTTGTCTTTTAGTAAAGATGTGTTCAAATGCCAATATCCCGGCCCCCGTGGATTCTCCCTCTCAAGAGGGATTTCACAGGAAACCGAGCTATGGTCAGTAAAACCCACCTTTTTGTATTCGCATATAGGTTTTAAATTAAACAATTCATTAGAAATGTAAATTCTATCAATTCTACTTTTATACTTTTGATGTTCGTATGAAAATACTTTTTTGGTTGGATGTTGTTTCCGAAAAATATCAGTTAGCTGATATTTTTCAGTAAACAGCCTTAGATTTTTCCTACCTATAGTATTATTTGGATTTAAACGGTCCCCACCTTCTCTGTCGAGAAAGGGGTCCTCAACCATATTAAAGTCTCCTAAACATATATAATTATCACATAAAAGCGCATGCTTATTTAAAGATTTAAAAAATTCTTCTTTCTCTTGCGGATCATTATGTCCGTAGATATTAATTATTCTAAAAACTTTATTTCCTATTTTTACATTAGCAGCAAGAATTCTACCGTTTTTATCGTTTGTAATTTCTGAAAATATAAATTGTTTTTTGCTTAAAATCGCTACACCTTTCTCTTTACTATTTTTGTTGTTCCATAAAGAATGGCCGTTGGCTTTTTTGAGCCATTCTTTTTCCCATGACTGTTGTGAAGAATTACAGCAATGGGTTTCTTGTAGACAAATAATATCAAAATTTAAAAAATAATTCATCAAAAAGTTTCTTTTTTGTTGGTTGTTGAAACCGTTTACGTTTAACGATAAAATTTTTGCTGCCATTTCTGAGAAAACCATAAAAAATTATGTTTTAGTACTAAAAATTCATAAAATAAAAAAACAACAAATTTATGAAAAGATTTAATGGGTTTCCTCAGAAAGCGCATTTGCAACAATCAAAATTTTAGGAAATATACTGTTAAAAAATATATATATATATAAAAAATTAAGACGAAATTTATTCTCTTACGTTTTCCGTGGACAGCGGCAGGTTGAATTCGTTGCAATATTTAAGGTATTGATTGTTCAAAATGTTAATTAGGTAACTAGGATTTGCTTTACTGTTTCTTGCCCAGTTGTCATTAATATATCTCCGTAATCTCGGATCGGTTTCTTTGTTTTCGAATTCGTTGCTTTTATCGGGAGGCCCAAATCGTAAAGCAAATAGTTGACCGAGCATTCGTCCACGATCTTGGGGGAGAAGTACTTTTGCGATATTTGATGAGTTGTTGGTTAAATTTTTTTCTAAGTTGCGATGTAGTTTAGGGTAGGTATTGGTTTTCTTCTTTTTATCGGTAACTATTATTGAAGCTGTTTCTTTAGGTAGAGAGATTTTCCGTTTGATGTTTTTGGTTTCAGCGTCAGAGTCGTGAGGTATGGTGCGAACATCGGCCATTATGTCATCAACCACAATTAACGGATGAGTTTCAGCTTGATCACTTCCGGTAGGGGAAACCCCTATTATTCCGGGGAGGGCCGAGGTATCGAGGGACGGGGGTGTCCCCGCATCAACATCAGCTGATGCGGATTCATGCCCCGTCACTGTGGAAGAAGCCACAATCTCGATATCATTCCTCAGTTCCTCCGGATCGCCAGTCAAAACCGAACCTGCTTCTTCAGGTCGGTTGACTTCCTCATTTATCACGCTTTCGGTAACGTTATTGTGTTCGGATTTACTTCTTTCGTTTTCAACAGAAGATTGTTGCAATTCTACAGAGGATTCTGTAAAAACGTTTGTGTTGTCGGCTGTCTCCCAAGAGTGCATGATTCGTACTCGGTGACCTTTGATAACGAGTTTCTCTGGAATCGGACTCTGGAGGTCGTCTAGAACAGCAACCAGCACTCCTGAGTAGTACGGAATTCCTTTAGGAGAGAGTTTCATGATGGGTTTGGAGCTGACATTTTTACCATAACCTAAGGTTTCCAAAGATTTTCCAACTGCAAGATCTCGTGCTTCTAGAGGTAAACCAAACACAGATACGTGTGTCCGTCGGCTAAAAGAGCGGTTGCATGTTGACGGAGAAAAACGGTGATGAAAATTATTTATGTTAAGGCCATTTTCTATAAGTCGAAATCTCGCACGTTCGGTTTTCATTACGATTTCAGCGACAGATCCTCGATGAATGAGTTGGAGACCTTCAAGCTCGTTTATAAGGTTAGACTCTTCGAGAGCTGACAAAATATCATCTGTTGTAGGTTGCCCTTGAAGTTTGGATAATAGGGTTCTTGGTAGCGAAGGTTTGGCGTCTTCTCTTGGTCGACGGGCTGCATTAGCGTAGGTTCTGTTAGTGGTTTGCGTTTTCGAGCGTTCCACGACAGTCGGGTTGTTCATCACGGCTTTCGATAAGTTTGAAGGACGTTCCACAACGGTCGGGACGGCATGTTTTCGTAGATGCGTTTTTCGGCGATCCACAACGGTCCGGAAGTTCGAGTTCGGATAGTCAGGATCACTAATATCGCCATCTTCGTCGGAGCTAAACGATTGAACGTACTTCTCGACAGATTCTTGTGTAGACGAGCGATTTCGAGCAGCTTCCATCTTCAAATGCGTAATCCTTGCTGAATTCGAAATCGTAATCGTATCTTCAACGGATGCCACTGATTCGATAGCGAAACCATCAGCCATAGCACTCTAAAAATATAAAACTGAGAAAAAACTTTCAAAAAGCTTTTAAAGCAGTTTAAAACCACTGTCTCGGCTTATAACTAAGATACTTGATCTTAGCCATTAGGCCGAGAAGCGATAACTGACCACTGCAGACATAGTCGGACAGACGCCGTCTTCAACAATGTACTTGTGGTTTGCATTAGTACGTCAAATCATTTTTGTCGTCGTCATCATCAGCAGCATCATCATCAGCAGCAGCTGAGACCATCGGCGATGTTAGACACTCTAAATGTCAAAAAATTTCAATTATTTTCATTCTGGGCCGCGCTCAGCAGTAGTGCAAAGCCGAGGCAACCCGTGGTCAGGGCAAGGTAAACCTATGATCCCATGACCTAATGCCAAAAATCAGATTAATATATGAGCCGGACTGTGCCGGCGTACCAGATATTAAACTGATAAGAACAGATACTTTTTTTTTTTTTTTTTTTTTTTTTTTTTTTTTTTTTTTTTTTTTTTTTTTTTTTTTTTTTTTTTATATTTTTTTTTTATTTATTTATTAGGTATATATAATTTTAAATTGTAAATAGTAGTTCTTGGGTGTCTTTTCTGCATATTGCACTATTAATAGATAAACTTGAGTGGAATGTTTCAAGGGCGTTGTTTCTAATAGCTTTTTTATATTTAATATTCCATATATACCGAATTTCCTTTTTAATATTTTCCACTATCGAATTAACTTTCATTTCTTTATTTTCCTTTAATTTTACGTTTCTGGCTCTCCAGATTTCTGTTAATACTATATTTGTTAGTGTTGTAAATACCTTTGCTTTTTTGTCATTCTTTGGAAGTTTCTCTATGTTTGTTAAGAAAATTGTTTTGATGATGTTAAAATTTTTTTCTGGTAGGAGTTTTTCATAGATGGGTCTTATTATTTTCCAAACAGTTCGTGCTTTTACACAGTGTACAAATGGATGTAGTGTTGTTTCAGTTTGGTTGCATGTCTTACATGCTGCGCTTCCATGTCCTCGGTTTTTTTTCCAAGCCTTTATCTTTTCTAAGGTTGGGAGACTGTTGTGCATAAGTCGCCAGAGCGTGTTTTGGCTCGGTCCTTGGGCGTAAGAGTTGAAACTCCTTATCCAAATATTTTTCCAGGGAAGCGATTTTTGAAAGATTTGATCCCAATATATTTGTGTTTTTTCAATAGAGGTGGCTTCTATTTTATATAACAAAGCTGAATATATGTTTTTTGTATTTTTGTTTTTTATCTTCCAGATTTCTGGGTTGTTTTTTAGTTGAGTGATAGTGTCTGCAAAATAAAATGGTGTTTCTCTTAGAGTTTTAGGGAAGTTATTTTTAGTTAAAAACAACCATTGTTGATAATTGTGGGTTGCAAATTTAGTTAGATGTGTTGCTAGAAAATACTTTTGAATAAAAGTACAGTCGTGCATTTTTTTACTTTCTTTCATATTAATCAAATGTTTTAAACGCAGGGCTATTCCTTGCTTCATAGGGTCTAGGATACCCAGACCACCTCTCTCTATCGGCATATTTAAAATATCTCGTTTTATGGGCTCGGCATGTTCGCTTTGCCAGAGGTAGTTTGATATCTCTTTTTTTATAGTTTTTTCAACAATTTTATTGATCGGAAAGACATTTGCAAGAAACCATATCTTTGAAAATGCTAAAGTGTTGACAAAGGTTCCTTTGCACTTGAGTGAGACGTTTCTATACTTAAAAGATTTTAGTCTTTGTTTAAAACTTGTGATTGCTTTCTTCCAGTTTATTGAGGCTGTGTATGCTAGATCTGTGAAGAAAGTTATACCTAAGATTTTAAGTCCAGATATATTAGACCAGTTGATAGGATGTTTTCCTACCCTATTGTAGGCTAGATAATTATAACCCCCTAAAGCTAAAGCTTTTGTTTTTTCGCTATTAATATTAGATCCAGAAGCTTTTTCAAAACTTCTTAGTGTTCTAAAGACCTCTGAGATAGAATCTATGTTTTGTAAGAAGATATTAGTGTCGTCTGCATATTGCATTACTTTAAGAGGGTTTGTTGTTCCTGGCAGAGTAATGCCTTCAATTTCCTTGTTTCTTTTGATTTCCAGCGCTAAAGTTTCCACTGCTAAACAATAGAGCATTAAAGATATTGGGTCCCCTTGTCTGACGCCCCTCTTTACTTCAAAAGGTTCTCCCAAGTATCCATTGTTTAGAATCATAGATTGTGAGTTTTTCATTATGTTTATTATGGCATTATTAAATCTTTTACCAAGGTTATATTTCTCTAAGGTTTTAAATAAGAAATTTCTGTCAAGTTTATCAAAGGCCTTTTCTTGATCTATAGAAATAATATAGCCTTCTATGTTTTTGAAGTTTGTGTATTCAATGATTTCTCTAGTTAGAAAGATGTTTGAAAAGATATTTCTACCAGGAACGGAACACGTTTGTGTAGGTTCCAGAATCCTGTCTAAAACTTTTGATAACCTTATAGCAAGCGCTTTTGTTACTATCTTATAATAGAACAGATACTACACTTGATCTTAGCCATTAGGCCGAGAAGCGATAACTGACCACTGCAGACATAGTCGGACAGACGCCGTCTTCAACAATGTACTTGTGGTTTGCATTAGTACGTCAAATCATTTTTGTCGTCGTCATCATCAGCAGCATCATCATCAGCAGCAGCTGAGACCATCGGCGATGTTAGACACTCTAAATGTCAAAAAATTTCAATTATTTTCATTCTGGGCCGCGCTCAGCAGTAGTGCAAAGCCGAGGCAACCCGTGGTCAGGGCAAGGTAAACCTATGATCCCATGACCTAATGCCAAAAATCAGATTAATATATGAGCCGGACTGTGCCGGCGTACCAGATATTAAACGGTAAAATAATAACGTTAAAATATTACTAAGACAGTAATATTTTAACGTTATAATTTTACTGCGCTCGTTATAATTTTACTGTCATCAAGTAAAGCGATTTTCCTTTATTGTGCGACAAAATCTAATCTTAGAATAAATTAAATAGCCTAGCATTCCATAAAATCACTTCTGTAAAATTATATTACAAACAATTTTATTTACGTTTTTTTAAGTTGTAAAGAATATGCAACCTTGAGCAAATTATTTATTTTTTTATAACAAACCTTGTAAAACAACTAATATACAAACATCCTTTTAGTTCAGTTTAAACATCATTTCATTTACAAAGCTTTTAGTGACAAAACAACGTTATAATGATTGTTTTTATTTTCTAAAAGAATACTATGAGCTGTTAGTAGGTCGAGTTTCATGGATGCTGGATATTTTAGCCATGCTAGTATTTGTCCAGTGAAGGACCATACAGCAATGTCAATTCCAATAAGATTTGCAGTACCAAGGATCTCAACATCTGTAGCCCATATACTACCTGTGGCCATACCACTTTTGGTAATGTAGTTTTCCACATCATTGCCTAAATATCCGGACAAAAGACTGGAACAAGGCTATGATACCATATGTTTAACAACAACATTGCGAACACCTGTATGTTGACACTCAGAACCTGTCAACAAAAACGAAATTGCTCGAAAAAAACAATTGCCATCACCTTTGCAAACATGTGTTTTTGAAGGTACATCATTTTCTTCTCCATCAAAAAGATCTGGCATTATAAACATTTTAAGTCCTTGTTCTTCAGCTATTTTTTGGAGAACTTCTTTGGTGGAATGTTTCATTAATTTGGAATTACGTTGACTTTTATCCTGATCATTGCACTCAGAAGTTAAACTATGCAATTTTGAATTACCTTTCACTTCAACAAATGGTTTAACATGATGTAGAGAGTACTTCTTCTTTATTGTGTTGTTCCCTTTAATGTTTCCTAATAAACATGTTGAGTTTGACAAAATATCAAGTATCTCATATGGACCAAGCCACGAGAAAGTCATTTTTCCACCTTTTCTATTTTCTTTCTTTAGATTTCTCAATAGTACTTTTTGACCCACAAAAAAATTTGATGGTGTCAGGTGTTGTATGCTTTCTATCATAGTCAATTTTTTGTTTTTTTTGTGCACAAACAATATTGGTCATGGCTTTTTCTTCAAGCCCTTTTTTCATTTGTAAAGCTTTTTGTAAAACTTCTTTATCATATACAGGATTGTAGTTATCCCCACTGAATACATTTGTGTAGTTTACATCAATTGGAAGATAGGGTTGTCGGTTATACATAAGATAAAATGGTGAATAACCCATTGAATCGTGCACTTTAACACGTAAAGCAAAAAGGATTCCATTTAAAACTGAGGCCCAACTTTTAACATTTTCATTTAAGATCTTAACAATTGCTTTCTTAATTGTCTGGTTCTTTCTCTCCACAAGGCCATTGGCTTGTGGATGGTAAGCAGAGGTTACACGTTGCTGAACGCCTGTCATATCATGAAGTGCAATTGATACTGAATTTACAAATTCACGACCTTGGTCATTAATTTGTATTTGAAAACAACCATGCCTGAAAATAACTCTATAAAGAAAGGCTGCTACTGATACTGCTATTTTATCGATAAGAGGTTCAGCTTCAGTCCACTTAGAAAAATAATCTATAAGGACAATTACATAACTGAATCCATTTGATTCAGGTAGTTTAATTAAATCTACACCAACTTGTTTCATAACTTTTTGTACTACTTTAACAGGTTTTAAAGCAGGAGACACTTTTAGGTTTCTGTTAGAGGTTTTTTGGCATCGTTCACATTGAGCTACATGTTTTGTGATATCCTCCACAATTGAATGCCAAAAAATTCTTGAAGAAATTTGCTTTCTCACAGCATTAATTCCTAAGTGGCTAGCTAATGCAACAGCTTTCTCAGAAGTACCGAGACCCTCATGGACTTCTTTAACAATGTTTAATTGTTCTTCCCGATCTATTATCACAATCACCTACAATAAAAAAAATTATTTGTATGAAATTTTTAAATTATTTTGAGTTGTTTTAAAACTATAAATTTTCGAATTTTTGAAAAATGTTGTGTTAATTCAAAATAATGCACAATAAAGAATATTGTTTTTTTAATTCCTTTATTTAATTTAAGTAAAAACTTTTAAATTAAATAAAAACTTCTTTTATAAAAACAAGTTTTCCTTACCTCGCCAATACCTTTTTTGCAATACATCAACTTATTGTCAACAATAACAAAAATTTTACACTGCCGTTTAAAATTTGCTTTTTTTCCTCTTATATTCACATTTGCAGGAAAAGAATTGTCATTTAAATATTTCCTGACATCATTAAAGTTAATATTTTTGTACATCTTGACAAAATAAGCTATGTAAATTGTAAACTAAAAAGCAGTAGAATTATAACGAGTGAAGTAAAATTTTAACGTTAAAATATTACTGCATCAGTACAATTATTTTACCGCAAATGAAGTTTGAACGGTTGAAAACTTCCGCGCAGTAAAAATTTAATGCAGTAATTTAAAAACGCTACATCGGCTCCTTAATAACACCGGCCTTCTAGTAAGACCCTGTGAAAGTCTTGTTTCAGCAGCAGGTGTCCCTAGTTGGTTGGCAAAAAAAAAAAAAAAAAAAAAGTATCCACACAATACCATCAAGTTTCAACACAATACCATCAAGTTCATATCAAGTCAAATACCATATTCAACACAATACCATCAAGTGTAGTATCTGTTCTTATTTCGGCTCCGGACCATCTCACAATTGGTTACGGTGTTGTTAGAAAACAGAAACAGCACAAGATCGAAACCGTGACAGTCGATAGAGGTTCTTGGCGTTGTTGCTTTTTCAGTGTCTCCTTCTACGTCCGGAAATTTTAGAGCGATCCGTCCACTCCGGAGGTTAAATGGAGATAAACCCTTAAGTGGGCACTGCTCAGTTTAGGCTGAGTGGCAACTAAACCCTTAAATGGAACATACTTAAAACCCTTAAATGGGCTATAATGTGGAGATTCGGCTCCCTAATAATACCGGCCTTCTAGTAAGACTCTGTGTAAGTCTGGTTTCAGCAGCAGGTGTCCCTAGTAGGTTAGCAGAAAAAAAAAAAAAAAAAAAGAGTTTGTTCTTATCAGTTAATTATCTGGTACGCCGGCACAGTCCAGCTCATATGTTAATCTGATTTTTGGCATTAGGGATCATGGGACCATAGATTTCCTTGCCTGACCACGGAATGCCTTGGCTTTGCATTACTGCTGAGCGCGGCCCAGAATGAAAATAGTTGAAATATTTTGACTTTTAGAGTGTCTTACATCGCCGATGGTCTCAGTTGCTGCTGATGATGATGCTGCTGCTGATGATGACGACGACAAAAATGATTTGACGTACTAATACAAACCACAAGTACATTGTTGGAGACGGCGTCTGTCCGACTATGTCTGCAGTGGTCAGTTATCGCTTCTCGGCCTAATGGCTAAGATCTAATGGTTTTAGCCTGAGACAGCGGTTAATATAAATTATATACCTACGTGTATATAAGTGCCTTTAGTACAGGCTAGTATAGTTTTAATATTTTTCAGTATAGTTTACCTAGCCCTGACCACGGGTTGTTCATTTCAACTTTAAAAGGTCTACTTGCCTATACTTGATCTATTGAGGTCTATTGACCGTAAAAAATAATTCCTTATGGATAGCCATATAGACAATACACTTGCAGAAATCCGTCAAGAAAATATACCTGTAGTTAAGAGTTATTCTCAAATAGCTACAATAGAAAGCAAATTAATATTAAAACCGTTGAAAAACACTTTACTTTGCTCACTGAACTCTCCAGTTAATGTTGTAGATATTCTAGCAGCTCTGTATGAGCAAAACCTAGACGTAGATCTTACAGGTCTTCAAATAATACGTGCCGGAACTCTTGCTGAAATCGTAATGAAAACCGACACAGCCAAAAATACCCTCCTTGAAAGAGGACTAAATATTAAAGGTGAACATCACCGAATATTCACCTCTCGGCCAAACAGAACACCTAACTTACTTAATACACCAAAAGTTCAAAGGACAAAAGTCTCAATCTTCGGACTTCCTTTCGAATTCGAAGAGATTGGTGCAGGCAAAATATTAGAGGACTTTGGGTATGGTAAACATATCTCCACAAGACCTCTAATGAAACAAACCCAAAAAAATAAAATTGAATTATTATTAATTATCCTAACCATCGACCAAGAAAAACCCTTTGACAAAATAGATCAAAAGTTTCTTTATGCAAAAATGGAAAAATTCAACCTCGGAAAACGCTTTATTAACGCCATAAAACGAACAATGGAACATTCCCATTCCATGGTTCTCATAAACGGCCATATGGGAAAACCATTCAAAATAAAAAGAGAAGTAAGACAGGGAGATCCAATAGCCTTGATGCTTTACTGCATAGCTATTGAAACCCTGGCGTTAAAAATTAATAACAACCATAAGATCAATGGTTTCCCCTTGCCAGGATCTATATCTTAACTTAAAATTACACAATATGCAGATGATACCACCTTCTTCCGAGAGATGCTAATTCAATAAACAAAGCCTTCACAATACTAAAAAAATTTGAGGAAGCCACAGGATCTAACATTAACCAAGCAAAGACAAAAGCCCTGGCGCTAGGGGGTTTTCATAACCTAGAATATGAAAAAACAACGAAACTACTAAAACAAAAAAACTTCAACATTCTATGGACTAACGTAGGTGGTATGAAAATTCTAGGAACGCACTTCCATACAGATCTAGCATATAGTGCGACCCTAAATTGGTCTAAAGCAATCGAAAAATTTATAAAAAAAATTAAAAACTTTAAGTATAGAAACGTATCCCTAAAGTGCAAGGCCGTTTTTATGAATACGCTTGCATTATCCAAGGTGTGGTTTGTCGCAAATGTTTTCCCAATAAACGAAATATTAGCAAAAAAAATTAAAAAAGAAACATCGAGATACCTCTGGCAAAGCGACTATGCGGAGCCTATAATTAGTGACATTCTCAATTTATCAGTAGACAAAGGTGGTCTAGGTATCTTAGATGTTCAAAAACAGTGTCAAGCCTTAAGATTAAAACACATCTTTAATCTCTAGGAAAATATAACTCCCCATCAATTCTACTTCCTACAAAAGTACTTCTTAGCACACGCCCCTACAAGATTTGCTAACACCACACATCCCAAGTGGAAGTTTCTAACAAAAAATCAATTCCCTTAGTCTTTAAACAAAATTCCTTTCTTTTATAACGATGTTGTCGAAATTCTTAAATCTTATACACGAATATTTCAAGTTTACCCAAAAAAAGCCAAAACCATTTATACACACTTAGTAAACGAGAAAGACTCTAAAGCAATAAACAAAATCGAAAAGAAATGGGAAAACCTGCTGCAAAAACAAATGCCTTGGAAAAAATTATGGGTAAAAGATTTTAACTCATACGCCCAAGGACCAAGTAAAAACACTCTATGGAGAATACACACAGATAGCCTGCCAACTTTAGAGAAACTAAAAAAATGGCGTAAGAACCGAGGACGTGGTAGCGATAAATGCAAAACGTGCAATAAAAAATAAACAACACTCCATCCCTTTATATCATGTCCGAAAGCAAGAACTACTTGGAAAAAATTTAAAAACGTATACGGAAAATTGTACCCATCAAAGCAGTTTAACATTGTTCACACTATCTTCAATATTAATACAATAGAAGAAAACCCAAAGAGCAATCTATCCTTAATTACAACAACGCTAACACATATAATTACAACAACGCTAACACAAGAAATATGCTGCTGAAAAAAAAAACTAACATAACAACTAGTAATACAAAAGAAAACATTAAAAGGGAAATAAAATATGTATGGGCTATTCAATACAAAAAATATAATAAACTAAATAATATTAACACCTTCCACAAAAAATTTTCAATTAACAATCCAATATGTGCAAACACAACAAAGAGCTTAACTTTTACCTTTTAATCAAACAAAAACCAATGCTTAAATTATAAAAGTCACACACAAGAGTTACTTTATAAATAATCGATAACGTAAATATAAATTAAATAATAAAAAAACAAATAAAAATATAAAATATACATAACGAAATAAAATTATAAAACAATAAAACAAAAACAAAAAATATATAATACAATCATCCTTCTAGGGCCTTGGACTATTTGGTAGGAAAAAAAAAAAAAAAAGTATCTGTTCTTGATTCTTAGCTATTAGGTGTCTAATCGAGTAAGAGTTCACTCTCAGTGAGGACTAAGTGCCTCTTGAGTGTTAAGAGAGATTTTACCTTGCCCCTACAACGGGTTGCCGGTACGGCAATTATAGTTTGTAGAGGTTTTAGGTGGAATTTGAGTGTTTATAGTGAATTTTATGAGTATTTAACCGAGCGACTGAGAGGTATATAATACACGTAGTGTATTCTAATATTCTATAAGGTTTTTTTCAAAACCAGTATATTAAATGGATACCATAAACAAAGCGGAAATTATAAATCTGCTTAAAACCTATGCTCAAGCTATCAATACAAATACTAATACCATAAATACATACTCCTCTTTAAAAAATACTCTTCTGAATAAAATTAACAATAATGTTAAAGAATTGACGTTTTGTCAGCTCTTGAAGATACTGGCCTTGACAAAGATCTAGACGGCCTCCAAATTATACGAAATGGATCTATGATCGAAATCGTAATGAAAACCGAGAAATCGAAACTCCATTTAATCCAAAAAGAAATAAATATAAATAAAAAAACCTTTTATTTCTATAATTCAACCCCTTCTAGAATTGTATCAACACGCGTTGCAGTTTCCTCTAGATAAAAAAAAATCTCTTAGTTCGGAAAGCTCTTGAGGAACTTGAGTACGGCAAACATGTACGAACCAGACCAGTCTATAAAAAGACCCCTAAAACTCAAACTTTATACTACTCAGGTATCTTAGTAGCTATAATGGATAACCTAATACAACCTATACCAAAACCCTGAAAATTGCAGGACATCATGCCCGAATTATCCATACCGGACAACCTGAAACAAAAGATAAAGATATAAAGGAAACCCAACCAATAAACTTTAATATAAAATCTTATGAAAATCAAAATCAAAATAACACAAAACCACCTTCTAATATAACTGAACCTGAATCATCCACCTCAGATAACGAAGTAGAATTCGATGCATTTAATAATGAAAATCAAAATCTCTCAACCAAAAACATTGAACATACCATACCATTTATAACAACTCAAGAAGAAAAAATAAAAAACCATTGAAAAAGACGAAAATCATATAATAAACCCAAACAAATCTGAACAACCGCAAAATGTAAAAAATAATCCTATACTTCCAAACAATGTAACTGACAATACTGAAGCAAATATCCCTAAGAAAGAACCATATTTTGATGTAAGCGGAGTCGAGCTCCCTAAAGAGTTCGAAACAATGAGTTTCTCTGAAACAGTTGTCTACAACTATAATTTCTTCAAAGGATTTAACAAACATGAATGTACACAAGATGAGTTAAAAAGATTTGTGAGATACAAACGAGCTGAATACGCAAAGGAGAAGCAAGAAATGAAGCAATACGAATATGAGGAACGTCAAAGAGCAAGAGAGGAAAGAGAGGCAGCGAAATTAGAGCGAAATAAACAAAACAACAACATCAACCACTGAAATGACTCGTACTAAAGTTAAGTATCTGCTCTTACCTATAAATAAAACTATTCTTATCAATATCAAAAATATATATTACAATTAAAAAAAATAAAATTTTTTCAACGTTAAGAAGTCACATCCGAGAGTTACTTCATTAACACAAGTCAACATAACATAAAACTATAAGTAACAAAAATCAAATAAAAATATAAAAATGCATAACAAAATAAAAATATAAAACAAAAATTTGTTCTTATCAGTTTAATATCTGGTACGCCGGCACAGTCCGGCTCATATATTAATCTGATTTTTGGCATTAGGTCATGGGATCATAGGTTTACCATGCCTGACCACGGGTTGCCTCGGCTTTACACTACTGCTGAGCGCGGCCCAGAATGAAAATAATTGAAATATTTTGACTTTTAGAGTGTCTAACATCGCCGATGGTCTCAGTTGCTGCTGATGATGATGCTGCTGATGATGACGACGACAAAAATGATTTGACGTACTAATGCAAACCACAAGTACATTGTTGAAGACGGCGTCTGTCCGACTATGTCTGCAGTGGTCAGTTATCGGTTCTCGGCCTAATGGCTAAGATCGTATGGTTTTAGCTTGAGACAGCTTTCTAAAATTTAAGCCTACTGGCTTCTAGTATAATTATAGAATAGCATTAGTATAGATTAGTACAGATATATATTTTTACCTAGCCTCTACCACGGGTTGCCGTGTGAAACTGTTAAGGTTTACTCGGTCATACTTTATATGGAAGGCAACGTTGATTGCAGCTTAGCGGAAATCCGCTCAGATAAGTCCCTTGCAGGTAAGAGCTATGCTCAAGTGGCCAATGAAAAAAAATCTACAATCTTGACACCTCTGAAAAATACTCTTTTATGTGCTCTAGATATTCCGGTATTAGTTGATGATATTCTAGCTGCTCTTGAAGAGGAAAGTCTTGACGTTGACCTTTCAGGTTTACAAATAATACGAGGTGGAACCCTTGCAGAAATAGTCATGAAAAGTAACAAATCAAGAAACACCCTTTTTCAAAGGGTTCTGAATATTAATGGTCAGCATCATCGACTCTACCAATCTAAACCAAATAGAACACCAATAACACAAAGAACAACAGTTTTAGTGTTTGGACTACCTTTGGAATGTAATCAGATAGGTGTTGGTAAAGAAATTGAAACCCTAGGTCTCGGTAAACTTGTCCTTACAAAACCCTTAATAAAGAAGACAAAAAAAAAACAAATAGATTACTATACTGGCATTCTTTTAGTGGTACTTAAAGATATGCCAAAACTATTTCCAATTCGTTTGACATTAAAAGGTTATAAGGTGAAAATTGTCCACACCGGACATGAAAGGTACATTCCTGACAAACAAAAACTACAAAATGACAAAATAGAAAATAAGAAAATAGAAAACAACATTAAAACAATCACAAAAACCGACAATAAAACCTTTAGTGAAAATGAATGCCAACCTGAATTAGCGACAAATGTATTAAATACAGAAACGATCGTCAAAATGAGTAATTCTAAAGAATACGTACAAAAAATAGAAACGCCAAATATGGAACAAGACAACAATGAAGAAGATGTTGCCGACACACAATACAAGAAATCAATAAACCTTATCAGGAAGAAAACACACAAACTCATATTCAAACAGACGAAGAGGACATGGACCAGTATACTGAAGTTCATGATAAAACAAAAAAAAGAAAAACAAGCATTAAAAAACAAAATATATAAATTCTAAACGTTTAAACAAAGAATCACTTAACTCTTTTAATCGTAGTCATTCTAAAAATAAAATACCAATAAAAATACAAAATATATAATTAAACCCCATAAAAAGATATAAACTAAAAACCCAATAAAAATATAAAACAAAGAAAATTGAAAAAAAATAAATAAATAAATATATATATATATATATATATATATATATATATATATATATATATATATATATATATATATATATATATATATATATATATATATATAAAATAAAATATAATGATAATAATAATAACAAAAAGAAAAACTTCTCTTTTCGTCTTCATAACATAAAATATGGCTTTTAAAATCTTAACACTTAACAAAGATGCCAAAAGGCATAATGTAATGAATCTATTTAATGCATTAGACTGTCATGTTTTTTGCATTCAAGAAACACATGGAATAAATGAAAAAACAGCTAGATGGGCCAAAGAATAAGAAAACAAACAGGAGGATCCTCGCTCTGGAACAACGGCAAGGGTAGAGAACGGGGAGTTGCAATTCTCATCAAATCAAAAACAAACTTTAGAGAATGTACCTTTGACAGCTACGGTAGGATACTTGCTACCACAATTGTCCTAAATAACACAAGACAGAGGGTAATAAATGTGTACGGACCCAATGTCCCCTTTTCTAATGGTTGATATCAACATGGTTGAAGATCCATGTTTGGATAGAAACGAAGGCGACCAAATGAACAAAAACAACACTTTAGGAAGAACGAATCTCCAAAACTTTACCAAAAAATTTAACTTAAAAGACGTATACAGGTTCCTAAATCCGCTAACACAAAATTTTAGTTATGAGAAAGCTGACAAATCGTACAGGAGCCGAATAGACCGAATCTATACAGAAATAACCCCAAAATTAAAAATCTCGTGTAACTTTATGGACATCAACTTAAGTGACCACAAAACTTTTCTATGCCAAATCCTCAAAACAACCAATCCCAATGGAGGCCCCTGTTAAAGGACCCTAACTTTAAAGAAGTACTAAAAAAAGATTTCGAAAAAATTCAACAAAAAACAAAAAACTATGAGAACCACAACCAATGGTAGGACGTTATTAAATATAAAAAAAAAGAAAAAGCTATTCAGTTTTCTAAGTATAAACAAAAGCAAATTAAACAACAAAAAATACACTTGGAAAGTCAAATAGAGATAGAACAAAGAAAAATCAATAAAGATCATGATAAAATTAAAAATCTTAAAAATCAAGTTAAAGAGCTACCCACTAACAATGGAGTATTCATTAGAACCAAACAACTTTTAATCGAGGAGGGGGAAAAACCGCCCAAAATTCTATTTCAAATGGAGAAACAAAACCAATCCAAGAAAACAATCCAAAAACTAAAAGAAGGTAAAAATGTCTTTACTAATAAAATCAACATTATAAGAATAATAAGAGAATACTTCCAAAAACTATATCAAAAACCACAAGTTGACGTGGAAAAACAACAACAATTTCTTGAAAACATCATAGTTACCCTATATTATGAACAGAACAGTACGCTTAATTCAAAATTTACAAGCAGTGAGATATATAACGCGGTCAAGAGTTTAAACAAAGGAAAAACTCCAGGCATAGATGGACTACCAGCAGAATTCTACCAAGAGTGCTGGGAAATCTACGGAGAGGAATTTACCAAAATCGCCAATCTAAATATATTCGAAAAACAAAGGAGAACTCAGCTGGTCTCAAAGAACAGCACTGATAAATCTCCTGCCCAAAAACGGAGACCCTCTAGACCTGAAAAACTGGCGTCCCATATCTCTGTTATGTGCTGATTACAAAATCATCACCAAAGCACTTGCACTAAGACTCTCACAAGTACTCAAAATCGTCCTTCAAACATCCCAAACCTGTTCAGTCCCTGGAAGAAATATATTTTCTAATATGATTCTGGTTCGAGACCTTATTCATTACACAAATGAGAAAAGCCTTAAATCAATACTTTTAACAATAGACCAGGAAAAGACCTTTGATAAAATTGATCGAGACTTTATCTTCATGACCTTAAAAAAATTGAATCTTGGAAAAAATTTTGTTAATGCCATAAAAAACACATTAAAAAACAACTAGTCAATAATACTAAACAACGGGTCAATCCCTTAAAAGTAAATAGAGGAGTACGGCAAGGTGACCTCATTTCCCTTATGCTTTATTGCCTTGCAGTTGAGCCCCTAGCAAACGAAATTAGGAAATGTAACAAAATAGATGGCATTCCATTGCCCGGTAGTAAAATCAACCTCAAGGTAATGTAATATGCTGATGACACAATTATGTTTGCAAGAAACACTGAATCCATTAATGAAATTTTTAAAATATTACACAGATTTGAAGAGGTGTCAGCAAGCAACACAAATAAAACAAAAACTAAAGCATTAGCCTTGAGTGGCTTTAACTACCGAGCCTACAAGAAAACACAAAAAATGTTGAATCCAGCAAACCACTGCATAAATTGGACAAATACAACAGGTCTAAAAATACTTGGAACATACTTTCATACAGACCTAGCATACTCTGCTACTATAAACTGGTCTGAAGCCACCAACAAATTCATCCAAAATTGTAAAAACTTTAAATACAGGAACGTGTCACTAAAATGCAAAGCAACTTTTCTGAAAACACTTGACCTTTCAAAAGTTTGGCTTATTGCCAATACCTTTCCCATAACTGATTCCTCATCCAAGATCATCAAAAAAGAAACATCACATTATTTATGGCAAAGTCAACATGCTGAACCTCTGAAAAGAGAGATTCTCAACCTTCCTGTCAACCTAGGAGGTTTAGCAATAATGGATCCAAAAAAACAAAGTTTAGCTCTACGACTGAAACATATTTTTAATGTCCAAAAAGAGGAAAATCCTCACTACCTATTCTATCTGCAAAACTACTACCTTGCCTACCCTCAAAATTTGCCAAAGACATTTTTACTCAATAGCAATTCCTTACGTCAAACCAATTTCCGAAATTTCTAAATAACACACCCTATTATTACGCGGATATTATCAAAGAAATTAACCTAAACCTAGATATTTTCAAAATAACACCAAAAACAGCTAAAAATCTCTATGTTAAACTATTGAAAGCGGATGAGAATGTCGACATAAAAAAAATTGAAAGAATGTGGGAAGTAAAGATGCAGAAGTGCTTGCCGTGGAAAAAAAATCTGGGAAAGGAGCTACAACTCATACGCACAAGGCCCACACCAAAACACGCAATGGAGAATCCTAACAGACAGTCTACCAACTCTTGAAAAGTTACAAAAGTGGCGGGAAAACAGAGGGAATGGAAACATCAACTGCAAAACGTGCAACCAACCTGAAAGTACATTACATCCATTTATATTTTGTAGAAAAGCAAGACGTATATGGAAAGCTTTTCAAAAAAACTTTGAAAAACTTATATCACCTAAACGATTTAACATCGTTCATGCTGTATTCCTGACCAACATAGAAGAGTACCCAAAAAGCAGTAATATTGCCAAAATTACAACCACTTTGACCAACATCATTACATCCGAATTGTGGAGAGCAAGAAAAACACTACTTAAAGAAAACAAAAACATCTCCTCCAACAAGGTCATAAAAAACATAAAAAAGGAAATACAATATCTTTGGTCAATCCATTACTAAAAGCACCTCAAAGAAAATTCGTTAGAAAACTTTCATAATATCTTCTCAGTAAACAACGCAGTTAGCATCAAGAACAACTATAACTTAATACTTGACCTTTTATAATACCTAAAACATAAATACTGTGATCTTTTATTCTCGAATTTTTTCGCTGTTTTGTTTCTCGTTATAGATCACAAAACACCTAAATCAACAAATGGAAAAATAAATTATAGAATACAACCTGATAGGTAATTTAACTAACATATAACAAAAAAAAAAAAAAAAAAAAAAAAGTATCTGTTCTTATCAGTTTAATATCTGGTACGCCGGCACAGTCCGGCTCATATATTAATCTGACTTTTGGCATTAGGGCATGGAATCATAGGTTTCCCTTTTAAGAAAGGGAAAACTACTAGAAATAGTAATGAAAACAGATAAAGCAAGAAACAGACTTCTAGAAAGAGCTCGTACCATTAATGGTTTTCACCACCGATACTTTAATTCATCATCAAAGCGAGAACCGAGTACACGTGTGTACGTTTCAATATTAGGTCTGCCAATAGCTGGTAAACTGGCTCAAATTGAAAAAGACCTTGAAGAAGCAGGGTATGGAAAACATTTGAAAACATACCAAATAATAAAAAAAACATCCAGCAAAGGAACGCAGTATTTTTCAGGTACTTTAATGGCTGTGATGGAAAAACTGTAAAAAGATATACCTAGGTTTACCAAATTAAGGGGCTATAACGTAAGAGCTATTTATACAGGACAACAAGTTAAAGAGAAAACACTGGAAAATATTATAACTCCAACAGAAACAAGCTCTTCAAAACCTCACTATAAAGAACCAAATACAACCAAAGAAAATTTAGGAAGGCAAGAATCTGGAACAACACCCAACAATATTGAAGAACCTACATACCGAATCCTACATACCGAATCAATCAATATCCTAAATACAATCAGATCCTATTACAAAGAGCTATACAGCGAATCTAACCTTTGCTTTGAGACACAAAAAACCTTCTTAGATAACATAATCAACAAACTAACTGATGAGCGAAACACCACTCTCAACCAAAAGTTCACAAGTGTTGAACTCTTCCAGGCTGCAAATACACTGAAAAAAAGGAAAACCTCAGGAATAGATGGTATACCAGCGGAGCTATACCATGAATGCTGGGACATATATGGTGAGGAATTTACATCCCTCGCCAATATGAGTATTTTTGAAAACAAAAACGCTTTAAGTTGGTCACAGCGAACAGCACTGATAAGCCTCCTCCCAAAAGAAGGAGACTTATCAGAGCTAAAAAACTGGAGACCATTATCTCTACTCTGTGTAGACTATAAAATAATAACAAAAGCTCTATCATTACTTTTACCAAATGTCCTGAACATCATCCTGGTAACACCACAAACTTGCACAGTCCTAGGAAGAAACATTTTTTTAAACATACAACTTATCAGAGACTTAATACATTACACAAACAAGAAAAACCTTAAGAGCTCTCTCCTGACCATCGACCAGAAAAAAGCTTTTGATGAAGTAGACAGGAACTTTCTCCTCAAAATAATGATGAAATTTAACCTTGGGAGAAATTTCGTTAATGCCATTAATCAGACACTTAATCAAAACCAATCCATAATTATTAACAATGGATTCAAGAGCAAACCGTTTCAAGTCAGTAGAGGTGTTAGACAGCGGGACCCGATATCCTTGATGCTATACTGCATCCTGGTCGAAACCCTCGGCCTAGCAATACAAAAAATCACAAAATTAGATGGAATTCCAATCCCTGAAAAGAAAACCACGCTCAAACTTATGCAATATGCAGATGATACAACAATCTTCATACAAAAATCCGATATCTCTATCAGAAGTGTTTAAAGTCCTTAATCAATTCGAAATGGCCTCTGGATCAAATATCAACAGGCTTATAACAAAGGCACTCGCACTAGGAGGTTTTAATTACATTGAATATGAAAATACGGCCAAAGACCTAAACCAAATAAACTATAACATCAACTGGACAAACTTCAGCGGAATAAAAATCCTAGGCTTTCTCTTCCACACTGATCTTGCATTTACATCAAATATAAACTGGGAGAATGCAATTAAAAATTTTACCAAGAAAACCAAAACCACTGATGTGGAATAAAATATGGGAAAGCAGTTTTAACTCCTATGCACAGGGACCAAGCATGAAAACTTGGTGGAGGTTAATGCATAACAGTCTCCCAAGTCTAGAAAAGGTAATGAAATGGAGAAAGAACCGTGGTCGAGGAAATGCACTATGTAAAACCTGCAATCAACCAGAAACTACACTACATCCTTTTATAATCTGCAAAAGGGCCAGATCTGTCTGGAAACAAATGAAACCCATCTTTGATAAATTTCAACTCCAAAAACCTTTTAATATTATTTAAACAATTTTTATGGTAAACATTGATCAACTCCCAAACTCAGACAAAAGAACCAAAACAATAACAACCATCACACATATAACACTAAGTAAAATATGGCGAGCGAGGAATGCCAAAATTAAAGAAAACAAAGAAATAAAATCAAATAAAATAGTAGAATCAATTAAACGAAAAATAAGATACATATGGAATGCGAAATACCAAAAAGGTATTGGAGACAACACCCTAGAAAATTTTCACTCTAACTTTTCTATATACGATGCAATATGCAAAAACGACATACATGAGTTAATTTTTTCTTATAAGATCCTACATAGTATTAATAAATCAAAATAAAAGTATCTGCTCTTATCCTAATAAAAAATAAAAAACTTTTACAAGTGCTAATATGTCATATTCAAGATTTACTCCCCTAACAGTAGTTAAAGTAAAAAAAATATATATAAATAATCAAAACTTAATAAAAATATAGAAGTAACAAAATAAAACAAAAATACAAAATATAAAAACAAAAACAAAAATAATAAAAGTAACTCTTCCTTCTAGGGCCTTGGATTAGTTGGACAATTAAATTTAAAAAAAAAAAAAAGTATCTGTTCTTATCAGTTTAATATCTGGTACGCCGGCGCAGTCCGGCTCATATATTAATCAGATTTTTGGCATTAGGTCATGGGATCATAGGTTTACCTTGCCTAACCACGGGTTGCCTCGGCTTTGCACTACTTCTGAGCCCGGCCCAGAATGAAAATATTTTGACTTTAAGAGTGTCTAACATTACCGATGGTCTCAGTTGCTGCTGATGATGATGCTGATGATGATGACGACGACAAAAATGATATGACATACTAATGCAAACCACAAGTACATTGTTGAAGGACGGCGTCTGGTCTGACTATGTCTGCAGTGGTCAGTTATTGCTTCTCGGCCTAATAGCTAAGATCTAATGGTTTTAGCCTAAAACAGCGGTTAATATAAACTATATACCTACGTGTATATAATTTATATTTATGTTATGGATAGATGAATAGACAAAACACTTGCGGAAATCCGTCATGAAAAAATACCCGTAGTTAAGAGCTATGCTCAAGTAGCTACAATATAAAGCAAAATAATGTTAAACCCGTTGAAAAACACTTTACTTTGCTCACTGAACTATCCAGTTAATGTTAAAGATATTCTAGCAGCTCTGAAAAAGCAAAACCTAGACGTAGATCTTACAGGTCTACAAATAATACGTGCCGAAACTCTTGCTGAAATCGTAATGAAAACCGACACAGCCAAAAATACCCTCCTTGAAAGAGGACTAAATACTAAAGGTGAACATCACCGATTACTCACCTCTCGGCCAAACAGAACACCTAACTTACCTGATACACCAAAAGTAAAATTAAATACTACACTGGCATCCTGCTAGTAGTAATGGAAAATATTAAACCAATACCGAACCATATAACTATTAAAGGTTATAAGGTTAAGGTAGTTCATACCGGGCAGGTTGGGTATATCCCCCATAAAAAGAAAATACAACTAGAAAGTAATGAAAACGGAAAAGATAATAATAGTGAGACAGAAATGTTGTCAACAAACCAGGACCAAAGTGTTAAGAACAAAAATGTTGAATCCAGCCAAATTAAAACAGCTGCAGATATCGCAACAACTGAAACTAGCGTTTGCCCTGCAACAACCGAAATAGTGGGAAATACTCTCCATTTAGAAACGCAGTTTATGGAACAAGACACAGAGAATATAAATAGTTTTGAAAACCAGCAAAATACCGAATAAAGTAAGGTGAGCCAGCCAAAACAAAAGGCCTCTGAGACCGAATTTGAAATAGGAGATGAGGATATGAATCCGTGGCATGAGGTAGAGGGCCAAGGAAAAAAAGGCAAAAGAAAAACTAGCGTGGAGAGAAGCAGATCGACTGAATCTAAACGATCAAATAACGATACACTAAATCCTACAAGATTTTGTGAAAATCATCAAAATATTAAATAAAAATAAAAATACAAATTTAAATAAATATATAAAACAAAAAAAAAACAACAAATAAAAATATTAAATCAAAAATCATTTAAAAATACAAGAAAAAAAAAAAAAAAAAAATTTATATCCTTAAGAATGGCTATCAATATACTTACGCTAAATGTAAATGGTCTTAATGACGACCAAAAAATATACAATATTTACAATTTCTTAAATAAAATAGATTGTGACATCTGCTGTATACAAGAAACTCACGGAGTTAAAGAGAAAAAAGCAAGATGGGCCAAAGAATGGTGAATCAAAACAGGAGGATCCTCAATCTGGAATAATGGAAAAAATAGGGAAAGAGGAGTAGCGATACTTATCAAAGAAGAAACAACCTTTAGAGATTGTACACATGATATTAACGGAAGGATACTAGCTACAACTCTTAACCTGAATAATGCAAAATATAGAATAATAAATATATGCGGACCAAATTTCCCACAAGAAAAAGAATTCTTCTATGATCAACTAGAAAGACATGCCAAAGTCCTTGACCGAATTTTTTAAATAGGTGATTTTAATATGGTAGAAAACCCGAGCCTAGATAGGGATGGAGGAGATAGAATGAATAAAAACAACATCCTGGGAAAATTCAACCTAAATAACTTCACTGAAAAATATAACTTAAAAGATATATATAGGTTCTTAAATCTAAACACACATGAATTCAGTTTTGAAAAAGTTGACAAATCGTACAGGAGCCGAATAGACAGAGTCTACACAGAAATAAACCGTGGAACCAAGATGACTTGTAGTTTCTTCGAATCCAACTTAAGTGACCACAAATCTGTCTTATGCAAAATCCAAACATCTAATAAAGTCAATAGAGGTCATGGTTACTGGCATCTTAACAACAACCTCCTAAACGATCCTGAATTTAAAGAAGAACTAAAAAATGATTTTAATAAAATAAAATTAAAAATAAAAAACTACGTAAACCATAATCAATGGTGGGACATAGTTAAATATAAAGTAAAGGAAAAAGCAATTCAGTTCTCCAAAAATAAACAAAAACATTTAAAACAACACAAAACTTACCTAAAAACCCAAATGAAAACTGAACAAAACAAACTCCAAAAAGACCACAATAAAATAATAAACCTTAAAAATCAACTGAAAGAACTACCTACCAACGAAGGAATTTTCGTTAGAACCAAGCAAAAGCTAATTGAGGATAGTGAAAAACCCTCCAAAATGCTTTTCCACATGGAAAAGCATAACCAATCTAAGAAAACTCAGAGAACTAAAAGAAGGTGAAATCACCCTGACTGATACAAATAAAATCACAAGAAAAATAAGAGAGTTCTATCAAAAATTATACCAAAAGCCAAAGTTAGATAAAGAAAAACAAAAAAATTTCCTAAACAACGTCATAAAAACACTTAATACCAATCAAAATAGCCCTTTAAATGTTAAATTTACCAACACCGAGCTATTTAATGCTGCAAAGCTACTAAACAAAGGGAAAACCCTAGGAATAGATGGCCTTCCAGCTGAACTTTACCAACAATGATGGGACATCTACAGTGAAGACTTTACTAAAAATGCTAACTCAAACATCTTTGAAAACAATGGTGAACTCACATAATCGCAGAGAACAGCCGTAATAAGTCTCCTACCTAAAAACGGTGATCTACTAGAGCTGAAAAACTGGCGACCTATATCCTTACTTTGTGCTGACTACAAATTCATTACAAAAGCCCTAGCAATTAGACTCTCAGGGGTTATAAAACTAATCCTTGATTCATCGCAGACCTGCTCAGTTCCAGGAAGAAATATATTCTCCAATATCTTTCTGGTTCGGGACCTTATCCATTATACCAATGAAAAAAACCTCGAATCAATTATCTTAACAATAGAGCAAGAGAAAGCCTTTGATAAAATCGATCAAAACTTTATACTCTATACACTCGAAAAACTAAATCTAGGGAAAAATTTTTTAATTGCAATTAAAAATTCTTTAAAAAATAATCAATCAATAATTCTAAATAACGGAATAATGAGTACCCCCTTTAAAGTTAATAGAGGAGTTCAACAAGGCGATCCCATCTCCTTAATGCTCTACTGCCTAGCAGTAGAGACCCTCGCGAATGAAATTAGAAACTCAGATAAAGTAGGCGGTATACCAATACCTGGCTGTAAGACCAAACTAAAACTTATACAGTATGCAGATGACACAGTTACAGGAACACTGATTCCGTAATTGAAATATTCAAAATACTGAACAGGTTTAAAGAGGCTTCTGCTTCAAACATAAATAAAAACAAAACTAAAGCTCTAGCCTTAGGTGGTTTTAACTACCTGAACTATGAAAAAACATAAAAGATGCTAAACCAAACAAACTACAATATCACCTGGACTAATGCAACAGGTTTAAATATTCTTGGTACATATATTCAGACAGACCTAGCATACTCAGCAACTATAAATTGGTCTGCAGCAACAACAAATTTCATCCGAAAAGTTAAAAACTTTAAATACAGGAATGTCTCTCTCAAAGGTAAAGCAACATATTTAAACACACTTGCACTCTCTAAAATTTGGTTTATTGCTAATACTTTTCTAATTACTGACACTGCAACTAAAATAATTAAAAAAGAAACATCACGCTACTTGTGGCAAAGCCAACACGCTGAACCCATTAAAAGAGAAATTCTAAACCTACCCATTGACCAAGGAGGTTTAGCAATATTAGATGCAAAAAAACAAAGCAGTGCAATAAGACTTAAACATTTCTTTAACATACAAAAAGAAGAAAACCCTCACCATCTATACTACCTACAAAACTACTATCTTGCTTATCCTCTAACAAAATTTGCTAAAGAGAAATTTACGCAGTAGGATTTTTTTAAATCAAATCAATTTCCAAAATCTCTAAATAACACACCGTTTTATTATTCAGATATTATCAAAGAGTTAAACGAAAACCTAGAAATCTTCCAACTAAAAACAAAAAAAGCAAAAAATTCTGTACATAGCGTTATTGAAATCCAAAGAAAATGTTGACATAAAAAGAATTGAAAGGATGCGGGAAACAATGTTTCAGAAAGAAGCTATAACTCTTATGCTCAAGGTCCTAGCCAAAATACACATTTGAGATTTTTAACAGACAGTCTACCTACCCTTGAAAAACTACAAAATTGGCGAAAAAACCGAGGTCGCGGAAACTGCTTATGTAAAACTTGCCACCAAACTGAAAATACTCTACACCCATTCATTTTCTGCAAGAAAGCAAGAAGTGTTTGGAAAGCATTCCAAAATAACTACGACAAACTCATAGCACCCAAAAATTTCAACATTGTAAAAGCATTATTTCAAACACACAGAGAAGAACTCCCTAAAAACAACAATATAGCCAAAGTTACAACCACCTTGACAAATATAATCACAACTGAATTATGGAGAGCAAGAAACACCTTGTTTAAAGAAAATAAAAATATTACTTCTACCAAAATCATAGAAAACATAAAAAAAGAAATCAGGTATATTTGGATGATTAAATACAAAAAACATCTCAAAGAAAACAGCCTAGAAAATTTTCAAAACACTTACTCGGTGAACAACGCAATAAGTTTTAAAAACTCACAAGTACTATCATTTAACTGGTGATTTTACCTTAAATAATTCTGTGACTGATGGAATCGAGTGTTTTTCGATTCTCGTTTCTTCGTTTTCGTTTTATTGTTTCATCCTCTAAAAGTCACATTTGAATAGAAAAGATTTATTAGTATATGTAAAGAAAAAAAAATCGAAAAAAACACATAAAAAACAAAGACAAAAATATAAAAGTAAAAAATAAAATTAAAAATAAAATTAAAAAAAAAAAAAAAAAAAAAGTATCTGTTCTTATCAGTTTAATATCTGGTACGCCGGCACAGTCCGGCTCATATATTAATCTGATTTTTGGCATTAGGTAATGGGATCATAGGTTTACCTTCCTCTGATAACGGGTTGCCTTGGCTTTGCACTACTGCTGAGCGCGGCTCAGAATGAAAATAATTGAAATATTTCAACTTTTAGAGTGTCTAACATCGCCGATGGTCTCAGTTGTTGCTGATGATGATGCTGCTGATGATGACGACGACAAAAATGATTTGACGTACTAATGCAAAGCACAAGTACATTGTTGAAGATGGCGTCTGTCCGACTATGTCTGCAGTGGTCGGTTATTGCTTCTCGGCCTAATGGCTAAGATTGGGTACCAATCTTAGATTGAGACAGCGTTCATAATATTAAAGTCTACTGGCTTTAAAAAGGGGTTGTAAAAACTTTTATATGTTACTGAGGGTGTATAGAGTATATTTGGTGTTCAGAGTATATATAATTTAAGGGTATATAGTGTATTTAGGGTATATAGGGTATATAGAGTTTATAGGGTTTTTTAGGCTGAATATTAGTGCGCAGTTATGGGGGGAGATTTTGATAGCAATAACTTTGATTTTGAGATTAATGATGATGTTTGTGTAGAGAACGGTGAAGAAAGTTAACCTGAAATACTGCAAATCTCTTATGCACAGGTAACGAAACAACCAATAAAAAATAAGTTGAAAGAACTAAATAAAACTATACTTTGCAGATTATGTTTTAATGCAAGCCTTAACGAAATTCTTATTGCACTTGAAGATGAGGATTTAGATGAAGGAGTTACTGGAGCTCAACTAATAAGGGAGAACTCAATCATCGAACTTACTTTTAAAGATATAAAAAGTAAGTTTAACCTATTAGAAAGAGGACATAATATTAAAGGATTTTACCACCGCTTCTTTAATTCAACTCAAACTAGGCATGCAAGTAACCGTACTGCAGTGTCCATCCTAGGCCTTCCACTTGAATTCGAAAATCTTACTGTAGGAAAATATCTAGAAGAAATGGGACATGACAGACATGTCTATTCAAAACCGATCTATAGAACAACGCCTAAAAAAGGCAGAAAATATTTCTCTGGTATCATTGTCGCTGTAGTGGAAAACTTACCAGCACCAATACTTAGTTATGTTCCAATTGAAGGTTATTATGCTAAAGTGATACACACAGAACAAAGAAACCAACAACAACAAGTTGACAAACCAAAAAGTCAAAATAAGATCATAGATAAAGAAAACAATAAGCATATAGAAATAGAAGCAACAACACCAGTTGTTGTAACTGACAAAATTGAAGAAACAGAAAAAGAAACTAAGACACATACTGAGAATAGTATAGTCAAAACTACGGAGATTAAAGCACAATGTGTTAACAAAAATGAAATAATGGAGATAACCATAGAAAATGATGTGGTAACCCTAAAAGAGTCAGAGGACGGTTTTATAGATCCAAATGAAAAGAAGAAAAAAAGGAAAACAAGCAGAGAGTCCATAAAGTCTCAAGAAAACAGAAAGTCAAACATTGAAAGCCCGACAAAAATCCTTGAAGGGTATGGAACATAAAAATAAACAGAAAAAAATATATATATAAAATTTAAATAGTAAAAAAGCAAATAAAAATATAAAATTACTAAAAATAAAAATAAAAATATAAAATAAAAAAATAAAAATATATATACATATAAAACTAAAAAACAAAAACAAATTTAAAAATGGAGTGTAAAATACTAACCTTAAACGTTAATGGACTTAACGATGACAAAAAAAGAAATAAAGTATTATCCTACTTTAAAGAGCTACAATTCGATATTTATTGCATCCAAGAAACACACTGCACAACTGACAACATCAATAAATGGACAAATGAGTGGAACAGAAAAACAGGAGGATGTGCGATATGGAATAATGGTACCAATAAAGAATGTGGGGTTGCAATACTAACCAAAAAAAATTTAACCTGCTCTAACGTATCCCAAGACCAAAATGGAAGAATTCTTTCAGCAAGTTTTAATATTAACAACATCATAATTATAATAATAAATGTATATGGGCCAAATAAACCCCAGGACAAAGAACTCTTTTTTGAATCTTTAAAAAAACATGGCAACGTATTTGATGATCTAATACTGGCTGGAGACTTTAATATGGGCGAAAACTTAGACATAGATAGAGAGGGTGGAGACCAATACAATAACAACAATAGACTCGGTCAAAACAACCTAAAGAAATTTTGTGATAAATACGAATTGAGAGATATTTACAGAACACTCTATCCTTCAAAACGCGAATACACTTTTGAAAAATCTGATAAAACAGTCAAAAGCAGAATAGATAGAATTTATACCTCCAAAATAAATTGTCTATATTATATTGATGATGCGAATATCAGTGACCATAAAGCTATTTTTTGTCACTATAGACTGGAATCAATAAATGAGAAGGGACCAGGCTACTGGCACCTTAATACCAGCATCTATCAAGATAATATCTTTGAGAAAAAACTAATAAAAGGTTTTAAAATACTCAAAAACCAAAAATATCAATATAGCAGTCATAACCAATGGTGGGAAATGGTTAAATTTAATATAAAAGAAACTGCAATCCAACGACTAAGTGAACTTAAAAGAGAAAGATTGAAACTCTAATTAACAAGATTACAAAGGAAAAAAAGAAAGATATAAAAGACAACGATAAGATAAATGAATTAAAAAACAAGTTAAAATTACTAAAAAAAGAAAGAGGAATATTCATAAGAACTAAGCAAATCTTGGTAGAGGAAGGAGAAAAACCCTCAAAATTACTATTTCAACTAGAAAAAATAATAACAAAAAATAAACAATAAAAGAAATAATAAAAAGCGAAGTAACGTACAAGGATACAGTTAACATACAGAGAATAATGAGTGAATATTATGAAAAACTCTATGAAAACGATACAAACCTTACGATGAATAAACAAGATCTTTTCCAAAATAACATTAAGCATACCCTAAACAATGAACAAAACCTTGTACTCAACCAACCATTATCATGCGAGGAATTGCTAAATGCTGCAAAGTCATTAAACACAGGTAGGACTCCAGGAACAGACGGCATTCCTGCTGAATTCTATTCAAAATACTGGAATATATATGGTCAAGAACTAACAAATATTGCTAATCAAAACCTTTTTGACAAAAACGGAGAAATGAGCTGGTCGCAGAATACGGCAATAATCAGTCTATTACCCAAAGATGGCGACTTAACGTCAATGAAAAATTGGCGTCCAATAGCACTTCTTTGTGCTGACTATAAGACTATGACTAAAGCGTTGGCTAACAGATTGGCAAAAGTGTTACATATTATTTTAGAGCCTTCACAAACTTGCTCATTTCCAGGTAGAATTATCTTTTCAAACTTATTTCTTACAAGAGAAGTTATTGAATACACTAACCAAAAAAATCTAAAGGGCGTGATACTCTCAATCGACCAAGAAAAAGCGTTCGACAAATTGGACCGCAACTTTCTTTTTCGAACACTAGAAAAAATGAACTTAGGTAAAAATTTTATTCAAGCCATTAAAAATATAATAAAAAAGTCACAATCAATAATTATTAACAACGGCTATCTTAGTACACCATTCAATGTAAAAAGAGGTTTAAGACAAGGAGACCCGATCTCTTTGATGCTTTACCGTCTGGCGGTTGAAACTTTGGCTCTAACTATTAAAAATACCAATAAAATTGAAGGTATTCCTCTACCCGGAATAAATGTAACACTAAAAGTAATGCAATACGCGGACGATACAACCGTTTTCGTCCGTGATGCTCTATCAATTAACAAACTTTTTCAAATTTTGGGAGATTTTGAGGAAGCAACGGGGTCTAACATTAATCGAGCTAAAACAAAAACCCTAGCGCTAGGAGGATATGACTATCTAAACTATGACAAACACGAAAAAGTCCAAAGTAATTGGACCAACTTAACAGGAATGAAAATCTTGGGTATAAATTTCTTTACTGACATAGCATACACTGCCTTAAACAACTGGAAAAAAGCAGTAAATAAATTTGAGCTGAGGGTTAAAAATTTCAGCTACAGAAATGTGTCACTTAGGTGCAAGGCAATATTTCTAAACACGTTGGCGTTGTCGAAAATTTCCAATAAACAGCATTGTGGAAAAAAAGATTAAAAAAGCAATATCAAAGTATTTGTGGCAAAGCGAATATGCTGAACCCGTTAAACGTGATATCCTGAATGTAGCAACTTATAAGGGAGGATTGGGAATCCTTAATCCTCTGAAACAAAGTATAGCTTTAAGAATGAAGCACTTAGTAAACATAAAAGAGAACATGAACCCCCACGAATCTTATTATCTACAAAAATATTTTCTTGCCATTCCATTATCATAAATAGCATCACAAGAATTCCAACAATGGAAATTTTTAAATCAAAATAACTTCCTGAAAAGCCTAAATGATCCCCCATTCTACTACCAAGACGTAATAACAACACTGAAAAAGAATAAAGATATACTAATCCTTAAAAAAAAACAAAGAGTATTTATAACATTATAAGTAATAAAGAGATTTGTCAGCATATGAATAAAATACAATCAAAATGGGAAAACACGTTGCAAAAAAAGATACTCTGGAATAAAGTGTGGATGAGAAATTACAACTCGTTTGCACTGGGTACGAGTCAAAATACTATATGGAGATTGCTGCACGAAAGTCTACCAACGCTAGAGAAAATAATGTCTTGGAGAAAAAACAGAGGACGAGGAAAACCAATTTGCAAATCATGTAATCAAGTAGAAACATCACTTCATCCTTTTATCTTGTGTAAGAAAGCCAGATCTGTATGGAAATATTTTAAAAATATTTACAACAAACTACAACCAGATAAAACTTTTAACATTGTACATATTTTTTTTTTTACAAACTGTGAACACCTTGGAAATAAAGACAACGTTGCTCTAATAACAACTACACTAACAAATGTTATAACATCAGAACTATGGAGAGCACGAAATGTAAAGTACAAAGAAAACATAGAAACTACCAAAAACAAAATTATCGAAAATATAAACAAAAAAAATAAATATATATGGTGTGCTAAATATGCAAAATACAAAAACGAAAATAATGTGCAAAAGTTTCATGAAATATTTTCTATCAACAATAAAATATATCAATAATAACAATCAAAAATAATAGAGTAATAAAAATAAATATTTTTGAAAACAAATCTAAAAAGAATAAAATAAGTAACCCTTAAAAAAGTTCAAAAAAAAAAAAAAATGAATCTGTTCTTATCAGTTTAATATCTGATGTTAATGGGAAGGTTGAAAATCTCTCTTTTAATAGGTTCGGCATGTTGACTTTGCCATAGATATCGCGAAGTTTCTTTTTTTATTATCTTGTTTGCATATTCAGTAATTGGAAAGGTATTGGCAATAAACCATACTTTGGAGAGAGCAAGTGTGTTTAAGAAAGTTGACTTACATTTTAGGGAGACATTTTTGTATTTAAAGTTTTTAATTTTCTGGGTGAATTTATTTGTAGCATCAGACCAGTTGATAGTATATGAATAGACTAAGTCTATATGCATGTATGTACCTAAGATTTTCAAACCGGTTGTGTTTGTCCATAAAAGATTGTGTTTTGTTTGATTTAATATTTTGGATGTTTTTTCATAGTTTTGATAATTAAAACCACCCAAGGCTAAAGCTTTAGTTTTGGTTTTAATTATATTTGAAGCGGAAACCTTATCAAATTTCTTTAGTATTTTAAATTTGTGGTCAGTTATCGCTTCTCGGCCTAATGGCTAAGATCAAGTGTAGTATCTGTTCTTATCAGTTTAATATCTGGTACGCCGGCACATTCCGGCTCATATATTATTCTGATTTTTGGCATTAGGTAATGGGATCATAGGTTTACCCTGACCACGGGTTGCCTCGGCTTTGCACTACTGCTGAGCGCGGCCCAGAATGAAAATAATTGAAATATTTTGACTTTTAGAGTGTCTAACATCGCCGATGGTCTCAGTTGCTGCTGATGATGATGCTGCTGATGGTGACGACGACAAAAATGATTTGACGTACTAATGCAAATCACAAGTACATTGTTGAAGACGGCGTCTGTCCGACTATGTCTGCAGTGGTCAGTTATCGTTTCTCGGACTAATGGCTAAGATCAGTTTTCTGATTTTAGGATGAGACAGCGGTTCTAAAAATTTAAAATAGGCACGTGTATTTTAATGCTAATTAGTATAGTTTTAGTATAGTATAGTACAGCAGTACAGCTTATTATAGTCTTTAGTATAGTTTAACGTATAACCAAAATATTGCAATTCCCCCAATTAAATATAGATGGGAACAACCAAAGGTTTCGTAACCTGAGCATAAGCTCAGGTTACAAAACCAACAATATCAAAGCAACACCTTAAACAATTGAATAAAACCTTACTTAGCGAAATACAACATCAAGTAAACTTTGAAGATGTAATTATTGCTTTAGAAAAAAGTGGTTTAGACAAAGAGATAGAAGGAGTTCAATTAATTAGAAATGACTCAATTATTGAAATACCTTTAAAAAATGAAAAAACAAAAAACAAATTATTAGAAATGGGTCTGGATATTAAATGCTTTCACCATCGCTTTAATAACTCAACCCTAACTAGACACGCAAGCCAGCGGATCACTGTATCTGTGCTGGGTTTGCCGCTCGAATATAAAGGATTCATTGTTGGAGAAACCCTGGAAAAGATGGGTTATGGGAAACACATCTACTCTAGATCCGTAATGAAGGCAACTCCAAAAAACAAAACTCTTTATTACTCGGGTATCCTAACTGCGGTTATGGATAAAATCCATAAATTAAAACTATTAAACCCAAAACTATTAAAATTGAAGGACACAAGGTGAGAATCATATATACAGGACAAGAGAATAGCCTTGCCATGAGGAACAAAACCGAAAACAACACATGTAACAATAACATAGGAGAGCCTAACAGGAGCAGAGAAAATAATACCTAAAATATCTCTAAACAAAACCATCGGGAGTATTAAAACAATGGAAAAAGAAAAGGAAATAAATATTAACATAACGGAGGCTAAAGAAAATATTCATCCTAAAAATAAAAACTTAAATTACAAAACTGAAAAACCTAACAATCATAAGAAATTTGCTCAGAACGAATATGCCTTTGAAGAAGAAAATGTTAATCTCAAAAGTAATGAATATGAAGATATGAAAGAAGTAGAAGCATCTTTTCCAGAAACTACCCAAAATCAAGATATGGAGGAAAAAGAATCTTGCGTAGACACCCAAGAAAAGGGACTTAAAAGAAAAACAACTCCGCAAGACATAAAAATCCAAACCTATAAAAGATCCAATAAAGAATTCGGGATTATATATGATGGGAAATGTCCTGAAACGAACCAAAAAAATGAAAATAATCTCGATACCCAGTATCAAGTAAATAACAATAATATATTTAACCATATCGAAATATAAAACTAAAACTAAACAAAAATAAAAAATCATAAAACTAAACAAAAATAAAAAATCACAAAACTAAATAAAAATAAAAAATCATAAAACTAAATAAAAATAAAAATTCCAATCAAAACCAAACAAAAATAAAAATCACAATAAAACAAATACTAAAAGAAAATTTTTGTTTTTGTAAAAATGGCAATTAAAATGTTAACCCTAAACGTCAACGGCCTATATGATGACATTAAAAGGCACAACATAATGATGTACCTAAAAAATACCTGTTGCGACATTGCTTGCATACAGGAAACACACTTCAGTAATGAAAAGAAGCACAATGGAAAGAAGAATGGAGTAAAAAAACACAAGGCTTCTCCATTTGGAACAATGGAAATAACAAAGAGAGAGGAGTTGCGATCTTTACCAAAGACAGAATTCAAATAGATCAAATAACTTTTTATAAAAGTGGAAGATTACTAGCAGCTAATATTACTATAGAAAACTGTACCCTAAGAATAATTAATGTCTACGGCCCTAACAATCCAATGGAAAAAGAAGACTTCTTTGAAAAACTTGAGAAACATATTAGGCCATGTGACGACCTAATAATACTAGGGGATTTTAATATGGTGGAAGACCCAATACTTAATAGAGAAGGAGGCGACCAACTAAATAAAAATAACATGCAAGGAAAAAAACAACTAAAAAGACTATGCGACGCTCTAGATATAACATACATATACCAAAAATTAAGTCCACAAATAAAAAGCTTCACCTACGAAAAACCTGATGGATCGTACCGTAGTAGAATAGAACGAATATATGCACCAACCAGTCAAGCAAACTTTAGTACATGCAAAATTATAGATCATAAACTAAGTGATCATAAAGCCCTTTATTGCAAAAACAAGACCAAAAACCTTCATTCAAACAAAAGAGGGCCAGGCTACTGGCATCTAAATGTATCCTTATTAAGTGATGAAACTTTTGAAAAAAGCTCAATTTGAAAACCCCAACCAATGGTGGGACCTAACTAAACTCGAAATTAAAAACTGTCATTGAACGATCAACATATATCAAACACCAAAGAATCTTATATATATAAAAGAGCTGGAAAAGAAAATATCTATTGAAAAAATAATATTCTTTATAATAAGGAAACAATCAAAAACTTAAAAAAAGAACTAAAATTACAAAATAATGACTTTGGAATTTTCATCAGGACAAAACAAACTCTAATAGAAACAGGAGAAAATCCATCAAAATTCCTGTTTAATCTAGAAAAATCAAGAAGCAAGAAAAAAACTATAAAAACTATAAGAGATGGTAACATAACTCACCATGAAACAGACAACATTATGAGAACAATCCGAAAATACTATCAGAAGCTCTAGACCAAAACCGATCTAAATATAGTAAAACAACAAGATCTACTAAGCAACATAAAAAAAAAAATAATAATGAAGAAAATCAAAACTTAAATAAAAAACTAAGTAGTGAAGAACTATACCATGCAGCTATGTCCCTACAAAAAGGAAAAACTACAGGCATAGACGGCATACCTGTTGAATTTTACCAAAAATACTGGCATATATATGGCAATGAGCTAACCAACCTCGCAAATAATAATCTCTTTAATGAGAACGGTCAACTATCATTGAGTCAAGGAACCGCACTAATCAGCTTAATACCTAAAGATGGAGATAAGACCCTTTTACAAAACTGGAGACCAATCTCCCTTCTGTGTTCCGACCTCAAAATAATATCTAAAGCCATGGCGTTGAGACTTGCCTAAATCTTAGATAAAATCTTGACACCAACCCAAACATGCTCCGTACCTGGTAGAAATATATTATCCAATATTTTTCTTGCCAAAGACCTAATACACTATACAAACTCTAAAAATCTAGATGCGATTCTAATATCAATCGACCAAGAAAAAGCCTTTGATAAGATAGATAGAGACTACTTACTTAAAGTGCTACAAAAGTACAATTTAGGAAAAGCTTTTATCCAAGCAATAAAAACAACTATGAAAAACACACAATCCATCATCCTCATTAATGGTTTCATAAGTGCCCCTTTTAAAGTCAGCAGAGGAGTAAGACAAGGTGACCCTTTTTCACTTATGCTCTATTGCATCGCTGTCGAAACGCTGGCCTTAGAAATTAACAAAAATACAGGTATTGATGGCGTACCAATACCAGGCTCTATGAAGCCTCTTAAGGTTATGCAGTACGCAGATAATACAACAATCTTTGTAAGAAACCCTTCCTCAATTGACGTACTTTTTGAAATACTCACTAACTTTGAAAAAGCTACAGGATCAAATATAAATAAAGAAAAAACTAAAGCTTTAGCTTTAGGTGGCTTTAACTTTTTAGCATATGAAAAATACGTCCAACAAGGATACTACCAAAACCACAAATTATCGTGGACAAAAAGCACAGGTCTAAAAATCTTAGGTGTAACCTTTTTTACAGATTTAGGATACACAGCCAGTTTTTAACTGGCAAATTGCCCTGTGTAAATTAGAAAATAAATTAAAAACACTAAAATATAGAAATATCTCACTTAAATGTAAAGCAACCTTAATAAACACTTTAGCAAAGTGTGGTACGTAGCAAACGTTTTTCGAATAAATAAGATAATTGAAAAAAAAAATCAAAAAAAGAATATCGGCCTACCTTTGGCAAAGCGATTATGCCGAACCTGTCAAACGGGAAACTTTAAATCTCCCGACTGACAATGGTGGGCTTGGTATTCTGGAACCAACAAATCAATGTATTTCTTTAAGAACAAAGCACCTGTTTAATCTTAAAGAAGTAGAAAAACCTCATGAAGCCACTTTTCTGCTACAATATTTACTAGCAATCCACTTAACAAAAATTGCCACCGAGAAATATGCTCTCTGGAAATTTCTGACGAAAAATTTCAAAAACTATCAATATTCTGTCCTTCTATCTTAAGGCCATTATTAACGTTTTAAAAAAAAATGAAAATCTACTACTACTAAAACATAAAACAACTAAAAACATATACCTCTATCTGAAAAACAATAGTAATAATACATGGATTAATAGATTACAAATTAATAGGGAAACAAAACTACAAAAACTTTACCTTGGAATGATATTTGGAAAAGAAGTTTTAATTCTTATGCTCAAGGCCCTAGCCAAAACACAATCTGGCGACTGCTGCAAGACAGCCTTCCTACAACAGAAAAAGTTAAAAATGGAAAAAAAATTGTGGACGTGGTCAAATATCCTGCAAATCATGCAACAAAACAGAAGACACTTTACACCCATTTATACCTTGCAGAAAAGCAAGAAGTGTCTGGCTTGCTTATAAGAAATTATTTGAGAGACTCATACCAAATCAGCCTTTTAATATCCACACAGTATTCTGCTTTTTAATGTCCACACAGTATTCTCGCTAAATAATGAAAATCTTAACAAAAACGGTGAAACAGCAAAAATAAAAACCACGATAACACACATAATAACCTCGGAGCATTGAAGAGCTAGAAATAATTACGTTAAAGAAAACAAAGTATCCCACTCAAAACATATCAAAGAAAACATCAAAAGAGAAATAAATATATTTGGACAATCAAATATCACAAAGCCAAAAAAGAAAACAAATCCGAAAACTTCCATAAGATTTTTTATATCAAAAATGCAATAAGTGAAAACAATAATGGAAACCTAATATTTAAATTCTAACTAAATGAATAAAATATATATAAAAAAAAAAAAAAAAAAAAGTATCTGTTCTTATCAGTTTAATATCTGGTACGCCAGCACAGTCCGGCTCATATAATACTTTGATATTTGGAATTAGGTCATAGGATCATAGGTTTACCTTGCACTGACCACGGGTTGCCTCGATTTTGCACTACTGCTGAGCGCGGCCCAGAATAAAAATAATTGTAATATATTTTGACTTTTAGAGTGTCTAACGCCGCCGATGGTCTCAGTTGCTGCTGATGATGATGCTGCTGATGATGACGACGACAAAAATGATTTGACGTACTAATGCAAAGCACAAGTACATTGTTGGAGACGGCGTCTGTCCGACTATGTCTGCAGTAATCAGTTATCGCTTCTCGGCCTAATGCCTAAGATCTAATGGTTTTAGCCTGAGACAGCGGTTGCTATAAACTATATACCTACGTGTATATAAGTGCCTTTTGTACAGACTAGTATAGTTTTAGTATTTTTTAGTATATTTTACCTAGCCCTGGCCACGGGTTGTGTTTTTCAACTTTAAAAGGTCTACTGGCCTATACATTATCTAATAAGGTCTACTGAACGTAAAAACTAATTCATTATGGATAGCCATATAGACAATACACTTGCGCAAATCCGTCAAGATAAAATACCTGTAGTTAAGAGCTATGCTCAAGTAGCTACAGGAAACTACCAAAAAGAATTTATAATTTTAAAAAATACAATCTTAAGTAATTTACAACTTCCAACTGATGTAAATGATATTATTGCAGCTCTTGAAGATACCATTCTGGATAGGCATCTTTCAGGAATACAGATAATAAAAATGGGAACCTATGTAGAGGTCGTAATGAAAAATGAAGAATCAAAAAATACCTTTCTTAAAAAAGGGACTAAATATTAAAGGTCTTCATCATCGTTTTTATAACTCAAAACCAAATAGGACACCGAGTAATAAAGTCACAGTTTTAATTTATGGACTTCCTCTCGAGTGTCAACATATTGGTGTAGGAAAGGTTTTAGAGGCTCGGATATGGGAAACATCTTTCAACTAGACCTCAAATTAAAAAAACACCAAAGAACGGTATTGAATACTGTCAGGGTTATACATATAGATACATATAATACACGGGGGTCCTTTTAGTTGTTTTAGAAAACATGCCTAAACCAATTCCTAGTCGCATTACGATAAAAGGATATAATGTTAAAACAATTCATACTGGGCAAGAGGGATTTACTCCTGATAAGAAAAACATCTCACATACAAAAAATTTAGATGCCGAAAACGGTGATACTAATAATGTAAATCATGAATGCTTTAATAGCCAAACTTTAAATGAAAACCCTGAAAAAGATAAAACAGATGCAGACATAACCCCTGTCAACACTATACCTTCTTTTGAAACTTTTAACCTAAAAGAAATTGAAACGATCACAGAAACAAAAACATCAGAAAACGACATTAATAATTCTGTGATCGAAAACCCAAAATAAACCCAAAATAACATTGTAATATATAATAACATAACATAAATTAAACCCAAAATAACATTGATCGCCTTTCGCATGAGAAATGTAGTCAACCTAAAAATGAAATTATGTCTCAGGGTGATGACATGGATACATAGATTGAGTCTAATGATAAAATTAAAAAAAGAAAAAACAACATTGAAAAATCCAAAACATTAGAACCTAATCGTCCGATTAATGAGGCACTAAATTCTTTTAAATTTAGTGAAAAGAAAAAATTTACTTTTGTTGTTATCAAAATAACAACAAAAAAAAAAGTAAAAGTAAAAAAATCAAATAAAAATATAAAACTTTCCAAAATAAATAAAAATACAAAATGAAATAAAAAAAATAAAAAAATATGTTAATAAATAAATAGAAAGTTAAAATTAAATTCAAAATTATTAAGTCAGGTATAAATATGAAATCTGGTTCTTAAAAATGGCGCTAAACATAGTTACATTAAATGTAAATGGGTTAAATGATGATGTTAAAAGATATAACATTCTGAAATATCTTAAACTAAAACAATATGACTTTATCTGCTTACAAGAAACTCACTGTAGTAAAGAAAAAGAACAGCTATTGCAAACTGAATGGAAAAAGTTAACTGGAGGATCATCAATTTGGAATTGCAAAACATCTAGAGAATGCGGAGTTAGTATCCTTACAAAAACAGAAACACCTTTTAACGATGTACCTTTCGAAAAAGACGGAAGAGTTATAGCTACTAATATTCTTTACAAAAACCTAACTATCAGATTATTTATTATTTACGGTCCAAACGACCCTCAGAGAAAAGAGTACTTTTTTGCATCTTTAGATAAACATACTAAAACCTGTGATTTGTTAATACTGTTAGGAGATTTTAATATGGTAGAAAATCCGATTATTGATAGAGATGGAGGTGATCTTTTTAACAGAAACAATTCTTTAGGAAAAGTGAATCTACAATCATTCTGTAATAAATACGTTCTATGTGACCTGTATAGGAAGGTAAAACCTTTCGAATATGGGTTTACTTTTGAAAAGTCAGATAAATTGTATAGAAGCAGAATTGACAGAATTTACACACAAATTCAACCAACAATAGAATACAATTGTAAGATAGCCGATACAATGCTAAGTGATCACCGAGCTGTTATAGGTAACTTTTGCTTTAAAAAAATGCATCATAAACGAGGTCCAGGCTACTGGCACCTAAACACTAGTTTACTAGAAGATTTTAAATTCACTAAACTTCTAGAGAGTATCTTTAAAGAAAACATTGAAAACCTTAAAGAGCTTCCAGACTGTAATCAATAATGGGATTTAGTAAAAGTCCAAATAAAAGAAATTGCAATAAGAAGATCAAAAGAAATTAAAAAAGAAAAAGCCTGTATGACCAATGCTATGCTAAAAGAACTCACTAGAGAAAGTTTAAAACCAAATCCAGATTTGGAAAAGATGAAAAATATAAAGAAAAATATAAAGATTTTAAATATAGACAATGGTGTCTTTGTTAGGACAAGACAAACCATTATCGAGAAAAGAGAAACTCTTTCAAAGTTTCAATTTCAGCTGGAAAAAACTAATAAGAAAAGAAAAACTATAGTAGAAATAAAAGAAAACGATGTCTTGTATACCGACACACTAAATATACATAAATCAATCAGAAATTTTTACAAAGACTTATACAAGAAAGAACAAACAAGCGAACACCTACAAAGACCTTTTCTAAATAATATTAAAACCTAACTTGAAAGCGATGATAGATATTGCCTAAATAGCCCCTTTACAAGTGATGAACTGCTAAATGCAGCAAATACCTTAAAAAGTGGCAAAACACCTGGTATTGATGGATTACCAGTCGAATTTTTTCAAAAACTTTGGCACATTTATGGAAAATCTTTTACTGATGTCGTTAATAAAAACTTTTTTCATGCAAACGGAGAGATGACATGGTCACAAAGATCTGCAATTATAAGTCTTCTTCCAAAGGATGGAGATTTAACTTTAATCAAATATTGGAGACCGATTTTACTTCTCTGTGCAGATTAAAAGATCATTACAAAGGCTCTAGCAATCAGATTGTCTAAAGTACTAAATAAAATCCTGGAACCATCGCAAACGTGCTCGGTTCCAGATAGAAACATCTTCTCGAATATTTTCCTGACTAGGGACATTATAGAATATACAAACTTTAAGGGTTTGGAAGGTTTTAAGGGTTTGGAAGTGTCCATAGATCAGGAGAAAGCCATCGATAAATTAGACAGAAAATTCCTCGTTAAAATGCTTAAAAAATTTAATCTTGGCAACAATTTTATTCAAGCCATTAAGATCTTATTGACAAACAACCAATCAATGATTCTTAACAACGGTTATTTAGGTGAACCTTTTGAAGTAGAAAGAAGAGTGCGACAGGGAGATCCCATCTCTTTGATGCTGTACGGTGTGGCTGTCGAAACTTTAGCTCTTGAAACCAAGAACAACAAAAAAATAGAAGGTTTTGCATTACCAGTATCCAACACCCCATTAAAGGTAATGAATACGCAGACGACACAACCAATTTTATTAAAAGCCTGTCGTCTTTAACTGAGCTTTTTAATATTTTAGACAAATTTAAATATGCTTCCGGATTAAACATCAATAAAGATAAAACCAAGGCTATGGCTTTGGGTGGCTACAACTACCTTAACTATGAAAACAGCAATTAAAATCAAATTATATGGTCCAATATAAGTGGATTAAAAATTTTAGGAGTAACTTTCTTTACTGATCTTTCATTTACTGCATCGACAAACTGGAACAAATGTATAGCAAAGCTAAAAGAGAGGTTCAATTTCTTTAAATACAGAAATGTATCAACAAAGTGTAAGGGAATGTTTCTAAACACTCTTGCCTTATCTAAAGTATGGTTCCTCGCAAACATATTTCCAATAAATTGTATAATAGAAAAAAGAATTAAAAAAGAAATTTCGAAGTACCTTTGGCAAAGAGATTATGCAGAGCCCATTAAGAGGGAAATTCTCAACCTGCCGATCGATAAAGGCGGTCTTGGAATTCTAGACCCAATCAAACAAGGTCTAGCATTACGTTTAAAACACCTTTTTAATATAAAAGAAATCGAAAAACCACACGAATCACTTTTATTACAGAGATACTTCCTTGCTTCACACCTAAGTCGACAAGCACATCAGAAGCATGAGCAATGGAAGTTTTTAAATAGAAACAACTTTCCTAAAACCCCCCTCCTTTTATTTTCAGGATATTATTAAAATACTAAAAGAAAACGAGTAGTTATGCGCAATAAAACATAAGACCGCAAAAAATATATACTCCTATCTTTTTTAAAAAGACTCTAGTCAAAGCATATTAAAAATACAACTGATGTGGGAAAATATGTTTCAAAAAAGCCTTCCTTGGGACAAGATATGGATGAGGTGCTTTCAATCGTACGCACAAGGTGCAAGTCAAAACACGGTGTGGAGACTGCTTCATGACAGTCTCCCAACATCTGAGAAACTACAAAAATGGAGGAAGAATCAAGGAAAGGGAAACACTATGTGCAAATCATGCAGATTTACGGAAACAACTTTGCACCCTTTTGTCTTCTGTAAAAAAGCAAGACCAGTATGGAATGCTTTTAAACCAACATACGAAAAAATCATACCTAGTTTAAATTTCAATATAATACACGCTTCTTTTCAATAAACATAAAAGATCACACAAAAAAAGATGAAAACGCAAAACTTGTAACCACCCTTACCAATATAATTACAACAGAACTTTGGAGGGCAAGGAATAAACGACTAAAAGAAAATGAAGAAGTCTCAACAAAAAAAGTAAATGAAAATGTTAAAAAAGAAATAAAATATAATTGGAATATACAGTACAACATTTATAAAAGAACACAAAATTTAGACAAATTTCATTCCATCTTTTCATTAAACAATGCAATAAGTAAAAACAATGCAGAAGATCTTGAATTCTCCTTCTAAGAATATACCATTTCTTTAAAATACTAAATAAAAATAAAAAAATAAAATAAAAAAAAAAATCTGTTCTTATCGCAGGTTAACACTACTAGATGTTAACTATTTTATTAAAAAACATAAAGGAAAAAATGTATATATATACATACACAAGCAAATATCAAAAACCCATTATACGTGTGACAAAGTCACATCCAAGAGTGACTTTCTTAACACTGAATAATGTAACAAAAATATAAAAACATAAAATCAAAGAAAAAAAAAAAAAATAACATAACAAAATAAAAATATAAAAAAAGTATCTGTTCTTATCAGTTTAATATCTGGTACGCCAGCACAGTCCGGCTCATATATTATTCTGATTTTTGGCATTAGGTCATGGGATCATAGGTTTACCTTGCACTGACCACGGGTTGCCTCGGCTTTGCACTACTGCTGAGCGCGGCCCAGAATGAAAATAATTGAAATATTTTGACTTTTAGAGTGTCTAACATCGCCGATGGTCTCAGTTGCTGCTGATGATGATGCTGCTGATGATGACAAAAATGATTTGACGTACTAATGCAAACCACAAGTACATTGTTGAAAACGGCGTCTGTCCGACTATGTCTGCAGTGGTCAGTTATCGCTTCTCGGCCTAATGGCTAAGATCGGGAGGGGTACCCTTTGTGATTCTTAGTTTATTTAGGTTAGCAATTGAGCTAGTGATCTTATATAGCGGACCTACGAGCTTTTTATAGTGTTTAACTGTATAGCAACTTTACCTTTTTCTTAGTGTTGCCGAGGTTATTATTGTATAGATTTGTTGAGTGGGAGTGGGTGAAATAAGTGAGTGTGAGAAACTCAATTTTAGTTCTATCTTTAGAAATTAAAAAAAATGTTAACATCCAATGAATTAGAAATAGATTTTAAAAATAAAAATAATGAAACAAAAAGCTATGCTCGTGTAGCATCGAACAACTACAAAAGTGAAAATAATCAGTAATAGAACATAATACAGTAATAGAACATAATAAACAGTAATAGAAAATAATAATAAATAGAACACTCCTAGCAAAGTTAGCAAAAAGTTTTAACTTAGATGATATACTGTATTCTATTAAACAAGAAAACTTTGATAGTAAACTTGAAGGTTATCAGAGGCGAAACAACTCTTGAGGTTGTTATGAAAACTGACTAGCAAAATTTAGGTTACTAGAAAAAGGGTTAAATATATGCGGTTTTCCTCACCGTTTTTACAATTCTAACCCTGACAGGCAAATCATCAGAAGAACAACGGTGTCGATACTCGGTTTGCCTTTAGAAGCAAAAACTTGCCAAATAGGAAGGGATTTAGAACAACTAGGTTTCGGCAAGCACATCAAAACGAGGCCAGTTTTTAAAAGAACTCCAAAACATGGTCTAGAATACTATTCTGGCACTTGTTGCTATAATGATAAACCTAGAAAAACCAATACCTAAGAAACTTACTCTGAGGGGTTACAAAGTAAGAATAGTTCATACAGGATAAAAGAACTTAAAACAAAATGAAACTACCAAAAACACCGAGAGACCTGAAGCCTTAATAAAACCTAAACCTGAAACAGACGAAACACCAGAGACGCCTATAACAGCCAAAGACTCAAAAAAAGGCACAGCGGATGAAACTATAAGGCTAAATAAAACATGCGAAAATACAACATCGGATGTAAATTCTTATCAAAAAGCTGAAGTAGAAAAGTCTTTAAAAAAAAATAACTTTCAAAAAGAAATCGAAAATACCACAACTGAACGAGAAACAAAAAAAGAAATAACAATAGAGCTAATACCATTATCGCTAACCTCTATTGATAAAATATATATCCCTACAAACGATGACACTTCTATCAAAAACGAAACAGATACATCAATAGATCCCCGTGACAAAAAAACTAAAAGAAAACCTGTTTCAACTAAAGCAAAAGCACAAGAACCGAAAAGGTCCAAACTAAAAACCAAAATCAAAATATGAAATAAAAACCAAATAAAAATATAAAATTGAAAAAGAAATTAAAATAAAAATATAAAAGTATAAAATAAAAAGTCAAATAAAAAATAAAAAAGTAGAAAAAGTCTAAAACAAAAAAAACAAAAAAATGGCTGTAAAAATAAGTACCTTCAATGTAAATGGTTTAAATGATGAAAAGAAAAGACATCAAATATTGAGATTTTTTGAATCCTTTGACTGTGACATTATATGTATTCAGGAAACACACTGCACTAAAGAATCAGAACAAAAATGGGAAAAAGAATGGCAAACAAAAACACAAGGCTCATCTATATGGAACAATGGAACACATAAGGAACGAAGTGTTGCAATACTTGCAAAGAGTCAAATAATTATGGACTACATAACACAGGACGAACAAGAGAGAGTACTAGCGGTTGATGCCACAATAGAAGATGTAACTATAAGAATAATAAATATATATGCGCCAAATAATCCAACGCAAAAAGAAAAATTTTTCGGAACTATCAAAAAACATGCTAAAAAACACGAATACTTGTTTCTAACAGGCGATTTTAATATGGTCGAAAACCCTAACCTTTACAGAAAAGGAGGAGATAAATTCAATAAAAATAATACCTTAGGGAAAAAAAACCTAAATGCTCTACAAGCAAAATACGAACTCTTAGATATATTTAGAAAAATAAACCCAAACAAACAGGAGTTTACTTATGAAAAAAGAGACGGCTCCTTTAAAAGTCGAATAGATAGAATATATGGCCCAGCAATTGGTTCTATCAAATACACATGCTCCATCATAGAAACTAAGTTAAGCGATCATAAAGCAGTAATATGCCAATGCACTAGAAAACCTGAAACAATAAGAGGACCAGGTTATTGGCACATGAATACTACTCTACTAGATGACCAAAAGTTTGGAGAAATGATAAAAACTAACTTTGATAGCAATAGGTTACAAAAAAACTCATAAGAAAATAAGAACCAATGGTGGGACATTACTAAATATAATGTAAAAGAGATAGCAATAAAAAGAAGTAAAGAACTAATAAAAGAAAAAACTTGTCGAATGCAATATATTCAAAGTAAAATACTAAACGAAAGGAATAAAGAAAACCCCAATTTCCATACATTAGAGTGCCTTGAAAAAATAAATAAAAACCCTAAATGCAGAAAGGGGAGTCTTTGTAAGAACAAGACAGAAAATAGTTGAAGAAGGTGAAGTACCATCAAAAGTACTTTTCTCTTTAGAAAAAAGCAACTATAAAAAGAAAAATATAACTGAAATAAAAAATGAAACTAATACTTACAAGGACACAACAAACATCCTCAAATCCATCAGAAAATACTACAAAAAACTATATAATCAAGAGAACTTGGAAGAACACAAGCAAAACAGCTTTATTAGAAATATTGATAACTCTCTTACAGATAGGGAAAACGAGCAACTAAATGTAAAGTTTACTAGTTACGAGCTCCTGAGCGCAGCAAATTCACTAAGCAATGGAAAGACACCAGGTATTGATGGATTACCAGTAGAGTTCTACCCAAAATATTGGAGCATATATGGAGAAGAATTCACAACCCTCGCAAATGAAAACATATTAAGTCAAAATAATGAACTATCATGGTCTCAAAAAGCTGCAATAGTCAGGCTACTACCAAAGGAAGGAGACCCGAGAAACATAGCAAACTGGAGATCTATCTCCCTTCTCTGCTCTGACTACAAAATCATAACAAAAGCGCTAGCCCTCAGACTAGCTATATCCTGGACAAAATACTAGAACCGTCCCAAACGTGTTGTATACCAGGAAGACAAATTTTCTCTAATATTACCTTAATTAGAGATATAATTGAATACACAAACTCTAAAAACATTGAAAGCTACATTATCACAATTGACCAGGAAAAAACGTTCGATAAGGTAGACAAGAGTTTCCTGTTTAAAGTCATGGAACGTTTTAACCTGGGAAAAACTTTTACCTTGGCCATCAAACAAACAATGAAAAACAGCCAATCAATGATTTTAAACAACGGACGCAGCAAACATCAAGCAGGCGGACCGATAACGGACCGCTTTCAGCACTTATGCCGTGCCGACGTCGGCCGCTCGCTGCGTTGCCGCGTTGGCTTGCACATCGTATTTACATCGGTCCGTTAGTGGAAAACTAAAGGCGGTTCGAGAGCGGACCTATGGCGGCAAATCAACAACGTTTGAACAACGGTCCGTCAGCGGCTAACCGATGATAAAGCCATAGCGGAATAGCATAGGATCTATAATAACTTTTGACTAGTTATAATAAAAATCATTTTAAAATTGCAATTTACAATTCCAACATGAATATAAAAGTAACAATAATTTTTTTTTAAACTGAAACAAAATATAAAGTATATTTGCATCTAAAGATTATTGCTTCACTTGCGTTTAGCAAACGTTTAAAAAATATAAGTTTTCAACAAATCTATAAGTTTAGTTTATTCTCATTTCAATCGAAAAATAAATATATTCAGGAAACCATGTGTTGAAACTTGATTTACGTTGCAGTCTGCAGACTTCTAACTTTCACCTAAAAGCAGGCAATGATATATAATAAAAATATTGAAACAGTCAAGTTTAGAGCTATTACAACAAAGATAATAAACTAACCTTCTTAGCCCTTAAAAACGTGTTCGTTTGAAATAGTCTGATCACCAGTTATTGACAAATAACTTTAGATACTAAGTGCATTTACATTGAATAAATATAAATTTAATTTTATTATTTAAGCATAATTTCAAACTTAAAAACAACAAAAACATTGCTTAAATTGAAAAGCTACGGAAATAACTTTAAAAAAAAGCTATATAAAAATAAAGTCATATTGTGTGCCTTTTTTAAAAAATAAAACTTCATATACAGTAACTTACTTGGTATACCTAATCCTTTAAATATGCTTGAGGGGTTTATGAAACAATAAAAAAAAAAATTATTTCATTAAAAAAATTATCTTCAATTTTAATTTTAATTTAACAAAAAAAATAGTAATTAAAAATGAGAAACTTATATGCCAGGTTGGAAGAAAAACCGAAAAATCCACAGCAACTTAAGGGCAATGGCGAACCTTTTGCAAAGCATAAGCTTAAGATACAAGTGCACATCTGAAAAAGAAATAATCAGAGACAGAACACATCAATAAAAATATATTTTGATAAACTAAAATATAGTTTGCAAATTGACATAGTTTTCACCATACAAAAAAAACATAGCGCAACATAATATACTATAAAAATTCTTTGAAAAATATAAAAAATCAAATAATTGATTGACATAAAACCGTTTAGTATACAACTTTTTTTAATAAATTATTTGTAAGCATAAAAAGAGCAAATAAATATGTTTAAAGAAAATATGATTTAAATCCAGTTTACAAATCAAACAGCTATCTTATACCCATGGCAATATTTAGATCATGGTCAACATAATTTTATTAAATATAACTCTGGTTGAGGTAAACGGTTTCCTGTAGAGAAATAATATTAAATCATAAATGTAACATTAAATTACAAGCATGTTTGAACGGAATTGATAAAGCAATCCTTTAATATAATGGCTTGTAAAATAAAAATTTTGTTAGATTTTTAATCATTTGCTTCACTGGTTGAATACCAAGTTAATTTAGCTTTCCATTAATAACTTTATTTTAAAGCTAATAGTTATATTTAAATTTAATATAATCAAACAAATCAAACAGTAGACAGACTCCAGAACTCATATTTTGGATATTTTTCAAAAATAATATTAAAACAAATAATTACAAAGTAATAAAATTAATCTTACTTTATTCTCTGGTAAGATTCAATATCACGATTTAAATTTTCATCTAAAATCTCATATACAAGAGGTTACTGTTAAAGGGAATAAATATGAAAAACGTGGAAACAGTAATACTCATTACACAAAAACTTTACTCTATTGAGTTTAAAAATTAAAATATTTAAAAATATATTAAATATTGTAAAATAAAGATAACAAATTTGTAAATAAAGATGCTTATTTTATTTAACAATGTTTTTTATCTTCTGGACTGAAAATGCCTCTTTACTTAATGGCATTGAAAATCTTGATGCTGGCATCACTTTTTTCTTGGCTTGTTTGTTTTTTTGGTCTTGTCTAACTTTTTGTCCGCCATTGCACAACCTTATGTTGAAAATCTGATTCAGTTGCTGAAGTTGTTGCAGGATTTCTTTTTACAGCTCCTAAAAACTAACTTTTATTTAACTATCTAGCAGGAAAACAAAAAATATTTTTTTAACTTAATTTTAGAAATATATAGAATTTTTATAAAACTATTTATTAACAAATTTTATTTATCTATTTATTAACCTTTTATTTATATATAGTTAATAAATAAACTGGATTTATTTATCAACTATTTATTAACAAATATAAAAGTAATTACTAAATTAGACACAAGCAATTATTAAATTAGAGTAACAAGCCCCTCCAAAAAAAATTTCTTTCAAGTATCTGTAAGTCTTTTAGACTTTGTTTTAAAAAATTACTATCATTGCTATTTATAGTAATACCAGACCAGTTATAGCAAATTATAGTTTAAGGACATTCTCTGGACAGCCTTCTCTAAAATCTGGCCTTTTTTACTTGCCACAACTATTATCTACAAAAAACATAGAAAAAGCTTCAGTAATATATATACTCAAGAAATTTTTAATAAAATTAAAAAAAACAGATATCAAAATCATGCCATTAATTATTGCATAACATTTATGTCCTTTGTTTCCTTTTATAAATGATCTAGCTGGTGTACCGCAAACAAAAGCTGATATAGCAAACTTATATAGTTTACTATTAATACTAATACCAGAATCAAATAAAGCAATACTTACCCTGACAAATATTTTTCAAAATTCATTACGGTCTTTTGGTTTAGACCTATTGTAAAAAAGACCTTTTATAAATGGGGTTTTATTGTGTTGAATATTGTTTATCCACATATTTTATTAAACCTAATTTTGGCCAAAATTTTCCGATGCTGCTTTTAAACAATGGTAAATCATCAATGTTGAATTGAATTGATATACAATCCTTTTTCTTTAAAAAACTTAAAATATTACTTAAAATACCTTGTCTAATGCCAATATGATAATACTGTCCTCCAGTTATATTGGTAACAGGTACAAAAGACTTTGACGTAGAGTGCGTGGATCTTTTAGCAAATCAGGAAACAGTTTACCCAAAAATTTTAACAAAGATGCTACTGCTTCATCGGTTATAGCAAACTTAACTGCCCAAATCATTTTTTAGTTCTTCATTGTTAACATCATCAATAGTTTCAGAATCTGATGACTCTAATGGGTAAGATTCAGAATCCAAAATTGTTAGATTACTGTCAGAGCTCACTTCACAATCAATATTATTGGCACCTGAGGGAATAGCACTCTCAGTTGAAATTTTTCGATCTGATATACTTTTTAAATACAATGATTGCACTTCTTCTGCTAAATGGGAAATATTGCTTGATTTAATGGTAAGATCTTTTAGGCAATATTCAACAGCTGTTATCTTTCGTCGTTTTGTCCAAAAGCTCACTATTGAAACTTACATAAATTGTTTTATTTACTAAAGCTAGTATGTATTTGAAAATGTTTATATTATATAAATGTGTGTGTATATATATATACATATATATATATATATATATATATATATATATATATATATATATATATATATATATATATATATATATAACTTCTTATTAGTTTAACATTGTTCTTGTTATATCAAAAGTTATATGACTAGTCATGTAACTTTTAATATAACAAGAACAATGTTATACTAAAATCGTTATAACATTGCTACATAACTTTAACAATATTGTAAAAGTTATATATGCTTAAAATAAAATCTAGTTAGAGTTTTTAATTGTGAGTCTTATAAATATATTTAAACCTATATGTATATCTATACCTTATATCTATATCTATACTAAGTATAGATATAGATATAATATATAGTAATCTATACTAAGTATAGATATAGATATAACATTTAAGTATAAATATAGATAAAGACATAAATATAAATTTTAAATATTGATATAAATATAATATATTATAATATAATATAAAGTAAAGTATACTTTATGTTATATTTTAATATATTATATATATATATGTATATATATATATATATATATATATATATATATATATATATATATATATATATATATATATATATATATATATATATATATATATATATTATAGATATAGGTATATAATCGTGTAACTTTTAATATTTATAAGCAATAGTTATAGCTAAAATTTATAATTTAAAGTATAGATGTAGATTTAATATAAATTTATATATATAACCTATATTGTAAGACTTAAAAATACAAAGACTAGTTTGATTTTTTTTTAATACTATCTATTTATTACTTACTGTTTTACATAGACTATGTAATACAATATAAAATATAAAAATCAATCAATTTAAGTCTCATGGCGCTTGAAATGCTTACTTTTGGTGTTTTTACGACAACTTATTGTTATCCGGGAGCCAACTCGGACATTGTGTTGGCAAAACTAAGGCGTATCGTCATAAACTTACTAAAGCTGGCATGCCTATTTAAAATCGCATTGGCATTGAGGTGTTTTATTGCTCTTCAGCCGATGGCGGAAAGCCAACACAAAATAGCATGCCGGTTCTGCATCAGCTACCCGGCAGTGGTAAGCCGCATTAGGAATCACAAAGGGCCAGCACCGGCTTTCCGACGGCGGCTTTGCGCATCGCGGTCCGCAGAAAGCATGTTTGCTGGGGATATCTAAGCAAACCATTTAAAGTCAACAGAGGAATGAGGCAGGGGGATCCGATCTCTTTAATGCTTTACTGTCTCGTAGTTGAGACCTTAGCTAGAGAGATAAAAAAAAACAATGGTATAGACGGCATCGCTATACCTGGTTCCAAAACCCACCTAAAAATAATACAGTATGCCGACGACACAACCATCTTAGCAAGAAACAAGCACTCAATAGACGAAATCTTTAAAATACTAAGAAACTTTGCAAAAGCAACAGGATCAAATGTAAATTCTAATAAAACCAAAGCACTTGCATTGGGGAACTATGACTATCTTGCATATGAAAACAGCATAAAAAATATTATATGCACAGACCACAATATAAAATGGGCAAATCAAACAGGGCTTAAGATCCTCGGGGTTACTTTCTTTACAGACCTAGGGTTCACAACTGCTGAAAACTGGAAATACACCCTGAAAAACTGGAGAAAAAACCGCGGACGCGGCAATGCCCTATGCAAAACTTGTGGAATCACAGAAACAATGCTGCACCCTTTTATAACTTGTAAAACTGCAATGAGAGTGTGGAGGTACATAAAAACACTATACGAATAGCTATTACCACAAAAACCATTCAACATCTTGCAAACATTTTTTCTAACAAACATAGAGGATTTACCATTAGAAGATAACAGAATAAAAATAGCTACAACAATATCAAACATCACAACAACAGAGCTATGGAGAGCAAAAAATTATAAGAATATAAAAGCATATTATCAAAACAAATAATTGAAAACATAAAAAGAGAGTTAAGGTATATATGGAAAATCAAATATAAAAAACATCTAAAACTAAATGACACTATTACCTTTCATAATATCTATTTCATTAACAATGTTATATCACAATGTAACACAAAGTACCTAACATTTAACTTATAAAAGTATATAAAAAAAAAAAAAAAAAAAAAGTATCTGTTTATATCAGTTTAATATCTGGTACGCCGGCACAGTCCGGCTCATATATTAATCTGATTTTTGGCATTAGGTCATGGGATCATAGGTTTACCTTGCGCTGACCACGGTTTGCCTCGGCTTTGCACTACTGCTGAGCGCGGCCCAGAATGAAAATAATTGAAATATTTTGACTTTTAGAGTGTCTAACATCGCCGATGGTCTCAGTTGCTGCTGATGATGATGCAGCGGATGATGACAAAAATGATTTGACGTACTAATGCAAACCACAATACATTGTTAAAGGCAACGTCTGTCCGACTATGTTTGCAGTGGTCAGTTATCGCTACTCGGCCTAATGGCTAAGATCTTTAGGAGTATCCTAAAGATCTTAGCCATTAGATTTATTAGTATTAGTTCGAGCTAACGACCTTTTAGAGTAAAATTAGTGTGTATTGAGTGATTCGATTGTACCGAGAGATACCTATAGAGGGTGTGAAGGGCGTATTGAGTGACTGTGCGTGTATTGAGGGTTTTTAAGTTTGTTCTTGACCAACTGGTCAACTAATTATATTCATTATGGGTGATCCTGTATTCGATTCAAATTCCTTAGATATGGAGGACTTCCAAACACCCGAAATCACGAATTTAAAACCAGTGATAAATTATGCTAAAGATTTAAAATCCGAAAAAAACCTACTAACAAATCCAATCTAGGTGATCTTAGAAACACCTTACTATGTCATCTTTCTCTACAGATAAGTTTACTTGACATCATCTCCGCTCTTGAAGATGAAAACTTGGATAAAGATCTTGAAGGTCTCCAAATAATCGATGGAGGGAGAACCCTCGAAATTGTTGTCAAAACAAATCCTGCTAAATTTAGACTTTTGGATAGAAGTCTAACAATTAATGGGTTCCACCATCAGTTCTTTAATTCTAAACCAAATAGACAGCCAAGTACTCGTGTGACTGTTTCAATTTTAGGCTTGCCTATTGAAGCTAAAAACTATCAAATTGGGAACGACTTGACAGAAATGGGCTATGAGTAACACGTTATTACAAAACCAATTATAAAAAAATCTCCAAAAAAGGGTTTCTTGTACTACTCTGGAACCCTGATAGCAGTAATGGAGATCTTAGAAAAACCCATTCCAAGGCAACTACCTCTAAGAAGACACAAAGTAATGAGACTCCTGGAAAGTCTGGACTATGAAATCTTCTGCATCAAGGAAACACGTTGTACTAAAGAAAAGGAAGATCAGTGGGCAAGCGAGTGGAATCAAAAATCAAACGGCTCTTCAATATGGAACAATAAATCAAACAAAAAAAAGAGGAGTTGCCATTCTCACTAAATCTAAAACAACATTCAATCAAATAAAAAAAGACAACCATGGAAGAATTCTAGCAACAAATATAGATATAATAAATACAAAGGTGAGAATAACTAACATATACGGTCCAAACGACTTGAAAAAAAAAGAATATTTTTTTGAAAGCACTTTAAAAACATACTAGAAACTGCATAAAACAATCTTGGCTAGCGATTTTAATATGGTGGAAGATGCAAATACAGATAGACAGGAAGGAGATCTACAAAATAAAAGTAATACTCTAGGTTCAAGAAGTTTGAAAAACTTCCTCTTAAAGCACAAAATTGAAGATGTCTACCGAAAAAAAAAAACGTGAAAAAAAGAATTCACATATGAAAATACAGATAACTCCTTCAAAAGCCGTATTAAAAGGATCTACTATCATTTTAATAAAGACACTAAATGGAGTTGCTCAATACTTAAAAACACCCTAAGCGATCATAAAGCTTTTTTAGTTAAAATACCAATAGGACCCCAGTTTAGAAGAGGCCCTGGATACTGGCACTTAAACGTACAACTTCTAAATGACCCCATATTTAAAAATACTATTTCTAAAGACCTTGAATATCTACAACAAACAAAACACCAATGCGAAAATAATAACCAATGGTTGGAAATCCTAAAGTTTAAAATTGAGGAAAACGCCATTCAAAGATCTAGAGAAATTAATGAAGAAAAAAAAATTAAAATTGAATTATTAAAAAATAAAATCGAAACTAAAAAAGAAAAATATTTCTAAAATAAGGAAAAAATATATAATCTAAAAAACGAAATAAAACAACTCACTGTAGATAAAGGGATTTTCGTTCGAATTAAACAAACAAAAATTGAAGAGGGTGAAATCCCCTCAAAGCTGCTACTCTGTCTTGAAAAAAGCAAACGGAAAAAAAAGATAATATCGGAAATCAAGAATGGAGATATAATTTATAAAGACACTATAGATATTCAAAAATTTTTACGCAAATATTTTAAAGATCTATATAAAAAATGTCACTAAACACTGAAAAACAACAACTGTTTATTGACAGTTCTACTAATCCACTAAAAACAAAGAAAATGAATGTCTAAACCAAAAACTAATTATTGATGAAATGTATATTGCAGCTAAGTCTCTAAATTTAAGAAAAAGTCCAGGCATAGATGGATTACCTTTTGAATTTTACCAAACATTCTTGGACTTATACGGAAATCATCTAACGGACCTAGCAAATGAAAACCTCTTTCAAAAGGACAAAAAACTCTCTTGGTCGCAGAGAACGGCTCTAATCAGCCTCTTGCCCAAGGAAGGAGAAAAACCAAACATTAAAAACTTGCGACCAATATCACTCTTATGTGCCGACTATAAAATCATAACAAAAGCACTGGCAAACAGATTAGCAAGAGTCCTTGACAAAATTTTGGAACCCTCACAAACTTGTTCAATACCGAAAAGATCCATTTTTTTAACAAGAGACATGATAGAGTACACAAATCAAAATAACATAGAAAGCTGTATAATTTCGATAGACCAAGAAAAAGCTTTCGACAAGGTAGATCGAGACTTTCTATACAAAGTAATGGAAAAATATAATTTAGGCAAAGAGTTCATCTACGCCATAAAACAAACAATGGAAAACTCCCAGTTCATAATAACAAACAATGGTTACCTTGGTAAACCGTTTAAAGTAAAAAGAGGTGTAAGACAAGGTGATCCTATATCACTCATGCTCTACTGTATTGTGGTAAAAACCTTGTCCCTAGAAATTAAAATAAACCCTCTCGATGAGGGCATACCCCTTCCTGGATCAAAAACACACCTAAACGTCCTCTAGCACGCAGATGATACAGCAATCACAACAACTAGCGTATATTTTATCCATGAAATCTTTAAAGTATTAAATAATTTCGAACAAGTCACTGGCTCAAATATAAACCTAAATAAAACGAAAGCACTTAGCTTAGGCGGTTTTAACATTGTATTCTACAATAACTATGTTAGAAAAGGCTTACTGTCAGATCATTATATAAATTGGGTAAATCAAACTGGTTTTAAATTCCTTGGTGTAACTTTCTTCAACGACCTAGGATATGCTGCCTTTATGAACTGGAGAATAGCATCAGAAAAATTCTCAAATAAAACAAGACTTTTCAAGTATAGAAACGTATCAATGAAATGCAAAGGTTTTTTCCTCAACACCTTAGCAAAACTCTGGTTCCTTGCAAACATCTTCCCAATAAATAAACTAATAGAAAAAAAAATTCAAAAAGAGACCTCGAAATATATTTGGCAAAGCATGCAGAGCCGGTAAAACGGAATATAATTTACCTACCGACAACAAGTGGTGGCCTTGGATACTAATATATTAAATAGTCAACAAAATTAAGATGGAAATAAAGTATGTTTGGCAAGCGAAATACAACAAAGCATTTTGAGAAAACCAAAAAAGGTTTCATTGATACATACTCTATAAACGGAGCAATTTGTGTGAATTTAGGAAATACGTTAGTAATTACCCTATAAAACCCTCTAAACAATCAAACAAAAACCATAATTAAAATAAAGACCAAAACAAACAAAAACTAAAAAAAGTAAAACAATAAAAAAGTAAAACAATAAAAAAAATTGACTATCAGGCGTAAAAGGTCACATCCAAGAGTTATATTTTAACGCCTGATAACTTATAAAACAAAAACCGAAACAAAAATATAAAATTAACATAACAAATTAAAAATATAAAACAATAAAATAAAAACAAAAACTATAAAATAAAATCTCCCTCCTAGGGCCTTGGACTAGTATGTAGATAAAAAAAAAAAAAAAAAAAAAAAAAGTATCTGTTCTTATCAGTTTAATATCTGGTACGCCAGCACAGTCCAGCTCATATATTAATCTGATTTTTGGCATTAGGTCATGGGATTATAGGTTTACCTTGCGCTGACCACGGGTTGCCTCGGCTTTGCACTACTGCTGAGCGCGGCCCAGAATGAAAATAATTGAAATATTTTGACTTTTAGAGTGTCTAACATCGCCGATGGTCTCAGTTGCTGCTGATGATGATGCTGCTGATGATGATGACAAAAATGACTTGACGTACTAATGCAAACCACAAGTACATTGTTGAAGACGGCGTCTGTCCGACTATGTCTGCAGTGGTCAGTTATTGCTTCTCGGCCTAATGGCTAAGATCGGGTACCGATTTTAAAGTGGGACAGCGGTTCCTATTTAAATACCTACGTGTATTTATTACTTTGTAAGGTCTTTTAGCCTCTAGTGTAGCTTAGTATAGTTTCTTTTATAGTTTAATATAGTTTTGTGTATGCTAAATATTATCAGCGTTCAGATAGCCACAGCTATTTAAAGGATGGATAATTTAGTTAAAGAATATCTTAACAAACCTGTAACTAAAAGTTACGCGCAAATTGCTGCGGTGGAAAACATGATAACTCTTAAACCTTTAAATAACACTCTACTGTGTAAAATAAATTCTTCTGCCTATGTAGAGGATGTTCTAAAAGCTCTCGAAGAAGTAAATCTTGACATAGGTCTAGCAGGTCTTCAATAAATACGAGGGGGAACCCTTGCTGAAATTGTTATGAAAAGTAACGCTTTCAAAAATACTCTTCTTGAAAGAGGTTTAAATATTAACGGTCAACACTACCGACTTTATAACTCCAAACCAAATCGAACTACGGACCAACCAGTCAGAAACCTGACAACAGTTTCGATATTTGGTCTACCTCTGGAATGTGCCCAGATAGGGGTTTTTGAAGACTTGGAAAAATTAAGATTTGGGAAATATATCTCAACAAGACCATTAATGAAGAAAACATTTAAAAACCAAGTAGAATATTATACTGGTATTTTAATTGTTGTGCTAGAAGATATGCCGAAACCGATTCCCAGGCATCTTATAATAAAAGGATATAAAGTCAATATTGTCCATACTGGACAAGAAGGGTATACTCCAAATAAAAAGACAACACTAATCGATAAAACTGAAATACAAACAAATAAACACAAAATAAATGAAATTATTGAGGACAATTCCTCAAAAGATAAAACCATAAATGAATGTGTATCTAATAAGGAACTATTAGCAGATGCTACTCAAACACAAACAACTATCCTTTCTGAATCGTGTGTTTTAACAGACAACACGCCAAGATTGGGAGTGCAAAATATGGATCAAGACCTTGCGGAATATGAAAATAGCAACCTTGATCATGAGACACACAAGGAAAATGAAGATTATAATGAACCAACAGAAAAGGACATGAATCCTTGGTCTGAAATTGGTGATAAAAATAAAAAAAGGAAAACGAGCCTTGAAGGGCCTAAAACTACTGACTCTAAACGGTCAAACAAAAAAACATTAAACTCTGAAATGTTTAGTGAAAACCATAAAAATATATATAAAAAAAAAAACAAAAAAAAAAAACAGAAATATAAAACAAATAAAAATAAAAAGAATAAAAGCAAAATAAAAATATAAAATTGAAAAATCAAATAAAAATATAAAGCTAAAAACATCAAATAAAAATAAAAAACCTAAATTAAATAAAAATAAAAAAACAAAAATTAAATAAAAATATAAAACTAAAACTTTTCTACATGAAAATGGCGTTTAATATACTCTCATTAAATGTAAATGGTCTCAATGACCACGTTAAACGATGGAAAATCATGAGTTCCTTAAAAAACACACAGATAGACAGATTATTTGTATACAAGAGACTCACTGCACCCAAAAGAACATGTCTAAATGGAAAATAGAATGGAATAAATTAACAGGTGGCTCATCCCTATGGAATAATGGTTCGAACAAACAATGTGGTGTCGCAATACTCACAAAAAATGTAGTCAACTTCGAACAAGTAACGCAGGATCAAAATGGGAGAATACTTCCAACAAATATCCCTTTAAATAATAATACTGCTAGGATAATTAACTTATACGAGTCTAATGAACCATCAGAAAAAGAAACCTTCTATCATTCCCTTGAAAAACATGTCAGAATATCGGATAATCTGTTTATTGTAGGTGACTTTAACATGGTCGAGAACCCGGCATTAGACAGGTATGGAGGAGATCCATTTAACAAAACTAATACACTTGGATCTTTTAATCTAAAATTATTTATAGAAAAATACGATTTAACAGATATATATAGAAAAATTAACCCAGAGGGAAAGGAATACACTTTCGAAAAAATTGATGGCTCTGTCAAAAGTAGGATTGGCAGAATATATAGCCAGATAAACGAAAGAAATACCTATAAATATGCATTTATTGAAACCCACTTAAGTGATCACAAAGCTTTTGCCCTTTATCTAATGACAAATACTTCAATAACGAAAGGCCCAGGATACTGGCACCTGAATGTAACCCTCTTGTGCAAACTACAAAATAATAACTAAGGCACTTGCCTTGAGATTGTCCCGTGTACGAAACATAACACTAAGTACAAGCCAAACTTGCTCAGTTCCTGGCAGGAACATCTTTCACAACCTCTTTTTAGTTAGAGATCTCATACAGTATACGAACGAAAAAAACATCAAAGGCCTAATCTTAACCATTGATCAAGAAAAAGCCTTTGATAAAATAGACCGTGACTTTCTTTATACAACTATGGAAAAGTTCAATTTAGGAAAACAATTTACCAACGCCATAAAACGTACTATGGAACATGCCAAATCCATGATTCTCATTAACGGCTACATTGGTAAACTTTTCAAAATTAAAAGGGGAGTGAGACAGGGCGATCCAATAGCCTTAATGCTTTACTGCATAGCGATTGAGTCCCTATCACTAAAAATTAATAAAAACCGAAAAATTAATGGGTTCCCTTTGCCTGGTTCGATAGCTCAACTTAAAATTACACAATACGCAGGCGACACCACCTTCTTCCTGAGAGATGCTAATTCAATAAACAGAGTTTCGTAATACTGCAAAAATTTGAAGAAGCCACAGGGTCCAACATTAATAAAGCTAAGACAAAAGCCTTGGCCCTAGGGGGCTTTAATTATATAGAATACGAGAAATCAACAAAACTACTAAACCAAAAGAACTTTAATATTCAATGGACCAACATAAATGGAATTAAAATCCTAGGAACGCACTTCCATACGGACCTTGCATATACTGCAACCTTAAACTGGTCAAACTCACTCGAGAAATTCACTAAAAAACTAAAAACTTTAAATACCGAAATGTGTCACTAAGGTGCAAGGCTTTACTCTTAAATACACTTGCACTCTCAAAAGTGTGGTTTGTTGCGAATGTATTTCCAATAAACGAAATAATAGCATCAAAAATTAAAAAAGAGACATCTAAATACCTATGGCAAAGCGACCATGCTGAGCCCGTTAAAAGAGACATTCTCACGTTATCGGTAGACAAAGGTGGTCTAGGTATTATAGACGTTCAAAAACAATGGCTCACTTTAAGACTAAAACATCTCTTCACTCTGCAGGAAACTAAAAATCCACATCCATTTTATTTCCTACAAAAATACTTTTTAGCACTTAATCTCACAAGATTTGCTAACACAACGCATCCCCAATGGAAATTTCTAACAAAAAACCAATTTCCTAAGTCTCTTAACAGCATTCCATTCTACTATAAAGATGTTGTCGAAGGGCTTAAACCCACCAATTCAATATTTCAAGTCAATATATAGTCAATAGTCTATAAAACAATACAAACAATCAAAACAAGTCAATAGACTAAAAATCTATATACACACTTAATAAATAATAAAGATTCTAAAGCAATAAAAACTTTTGAAAAAAAAAATGGGAAGACCAGTTACAAAAATAAATGCCTTGAAAAAATATATGGGAAAAAAACTTCAAATCATACGCTCAGGGACCAAGCCTAATGCCAACATTAGAAAAACAAAAAAAATCGCGTAAAAACCGAGGACGAGGAAATGATAAATGCAAAACCAGCAACCAAAAAGAAACCACACTCCATACATTTATAGCATGTCCCAAATCAAGAACAATATGGAAAAAATATAAAAACGTATATGGGAAACTAAACCCATCAAAGAAATTTAACGCTGCTGACATTCTCTTCCATATTATTACAAAAGATCAAAATCCAAAAAGCAACATAGCCTTAATTATAACAACCCTAACACACATCATTACATCAGAATTGTGGAAAGCAAGGAACATGCTTGTTAAGGAAAACACCAACATAACAACAACAAATATTATAGCAAACATTAAAAGAGAAATAAAATATATATGGACAATCCAATATGAAAAATACCTTAAAAAAACAGACATTACCACTTTCCACGAGATATTCTCAATTAACAATACTATTTGTGATAACACAACAAACGAATTAACTTTCACCATTTAGTAAAAAAAAAAAAAAACGAATTAACTTTCACCATTTAGTAAAAAAAAAAAAATCTGTTCTTATCTTACCTTAATAAGAACAACATACTTGGAAAGAAGTCTCTAAAATTTCACAAGTAAGTATGCCTTAAATGACATATTCAGATATATAAACCCAACTAAGAGAAAGTTTACATTTGAAAAAACAAACAAATACTATAGAAGCCGAATCGACCAAATGTATGTCACATTAAACCACATAACAATGTGTACATGTAAAATTATTAAATCTAACCTAAGTGATCATAGTCCATTTGTATATGAATACAATATGGAAAATCAAACGAAAAGAGGGCCAGGTTATTGGAAACTCAATGTTAATCTCTTAAATGACCCAGTGTTTGAAAAGTCATTCGACATCATTTTAAAAACTTATTTAAAGAAAAAGATTTATCATATAATAATCAAAACCATTTCATTAATAATATTACAGCAACTCTATCAGATAGCGAAAATGTCTCACTTAACGAAAAATTCACATCAATAGAACTACTTAAAGCAGCGAATTCTCTCAATAAGGGTGGAACACCCGGAATTGATGGAATTCCTGTAGAGTTCTATCAAAAATTTTGGGGAATGTATGGAGAATTGATTAAGGAAGCAGCAAATTAAAACCTTTTTAAAAAAACAAACAAACTATCATGGTCCCAGAAAACTGCTTTAATAAGTCTCTTGCCTAAAGGGGGTGACCTCAAATGTATAGAAAATTGGAGACCAATATCGTTACTATGTGCAGATTACAAAATTATAACTAAAGCACAAGCTAACAGGTTGTCAAAAGTTTTAGATAAAATCATGGAGCCTTCCCAAACATGCTCTGTCCCAGGAAAGAGCATCTACTCTAACTTATTCCTTATCAGAGAGGTAAGAGTGTTCAAACCAAAAAAAATCAAGCAGGAATAATTATAACCATAGACCAGGAAAAAGCATTTGATATGCTCGATAAATTCCTAATTAAAATACTTGAAAAACTAAATATTGGCAATTCATTTATACAAGCAATACAAAACATCCTGAAAGGAACACAATCAATTATTATCTCAGCAAGCTTTTTAAAGTTAACAGGGGAGTAAGGCAAGGGGATCCTATATCCCTTATGCTCTACTGTATAGCTGTTGAAACACTTGCACTTGAGATAAAAAGAAACAAAAAAATAGAAGGAATATCTATACCTGGAACAAATACACACCTCAAAGTTATGCAATATGCCGATGACACAACTGTCTTTTTACAGAATGAGTCGTCAATTGCTGAACTATTTAATATACTATATAAATATGGAAATGCAACCGGGTCGAATATCAATAAATCCAAAACAAAGGCTCTTGCATTAGGTGGATTTAATCACATATATTACAAACAGCATGAAAACCACCCAATACTTTGGACAAATACATCTGGACTTAAAGTATGGGGAATTAATTTTTTTACTGACTTAGCTTATACAGCACTGTTTGATTGGAGTATAGCAGTTAAAAAAGTTAAAACTAAACTAAACTTATTTAAATATAGAAATGTATCATTAAAGTGTAAAGCTTTGTTCGTTAATACACTTGCACTTTCCAAGATATGGTACACTGCGAATGTCTTCCCAATAAATAAAATAGTAGAAACAAAAATAAAAAAAGAAATTTCAAAATACATATGGCAGAGTGAATGTAGTGAGCCTGTTAGAAGAGAGATATTGAGCTTACCAGTTATTGAAGGGGGCTCAAGAATTCTAGACCTACAAAAACAAGGTATGGCACTAAGGCTTAAACACATGATAAATATACGGCATAATGCCAAACAACATGAATCTACCTATATTCAAAAATACCTCTTGGCAATACCATTACTCAACCTTGCATCTCAAAAATTTGAACAGTGGCGTTTCCTAACGGAAAACAATTTTCCAAAAAACATTAGGTGATCCTCCATTTTACTTTCAGGATATCATTAAAATACTCAAAACAAATCAAGAAATATTTCTCATTAAAAACAAAACCACAAAAAGTATATATCTACAAATAACAAAACATAAAAAACAGCAAATCATTGTAAAAAATCAAACAATTTGGGACGTTAGGTTCCAAAAAAATCTACCATGGAACAAAATATGGCAAAGAGGTTTTAATTCCTAAGCCCAAGGGCCTTGCCAAAATGTTATATGGAGAATCCTTCATAATAGTTTGCCAACACTAGAAAAACTTCAGTCATGGAGAAAGAATCGTGGAAGAGGAAGTTCTATATGCGCATCATGTAAGCATGTGGAAACTTCTCCTCACCCATTCATTTTCTGCCCAAAAGCAAGAAAAGTATGGAGCATGATAAGACCAATATATGAAAAAATCCTACCTTAAACTCCGTTTAACATAATACATATTATTTTCTCAACAAACATCACTGACCTAAGCTTAAAGAACAAAACGGCTTTACTTGTAACCACAATAACACACATAGTTACGACTGAACTTTGGAGAGCGAGAAATCTTAGATTTAAAGAAAACAAGATTATAACATCAAAAACTGTCTATCAAAACATTAGAGAAGAAATAAAATACTTGTGGAGAATTAAGTACGATAAACACAAAAAAAAAAATAATGTAGATGACTTTCACCAAAGGTATTCCATAAATAATGTAATTAGTACAACATTAAAAAATAATCTCAAGTTCCTATTTTAAATTACACTGCTGTGATTCATATTATTACTTTAATTTCGCTTTTCGCATTTTCGTTTTCGCATTTAACTCGTTTGAACCACGACTTAAAAAAATTACATAAACAACTTATACAAAATAAAGGAAAAATAAAAATAAAAATATAAATAAACAAGAAAAACTTAAAACAAAAAATAAAAGTGTTAAAGGGTCACAGCCAAGAGTTACTGTTTTTAACACTTATTAAAATATTTAAAAAATATATATATATACGTTCAAAAAATTCAAATAAAAAATTAAAATCACATAAGAAAATAAAAATATAAAACAATAAAACAAAATCAAAAAATATAAAACAAATTCTACTATCTAGGGCCTTGGACTAGGTGGAGAAAAGAAAAAAAAAAAAAAAAAAAAAAAAAAAATCTGTTCTTATCAGTTTAATATCTGAAACGCCGGCACAGTCCGGCTCATATATTAATCTGATTTTTGTCATTAGGTCATGAAACCATAAGTTTACCTTGCCTTGACTACGGGTTGCCTCGGCTTTGCACTACTGCTGAGCGCGGCCCAGAATGAAAATAATTGAAATATTTTGACTTTTAGAGTGTCTAACATCGCCGATGGTCTCAGTTGCTGCTGATGATGATGCTGCTGATGATGACAACAACAAAAATGATTTGACGTACTAATGCAAACCACAAGTACATTGTTGAAGACGGCGTCTGTCCGACTATGTTTGCAGTGGTCAGTTATCGCGTCTCGGCCTAATGGCTAAGATCAAGAGGGGTACCCTTGCGATTTATAAGCAATTAGACGAGCTAGCGAACTTAACTAGTGATTTGTGTGTATTGAGTGTATAGGGCGTACTGAGAGTTCTTTAGAGGGTGCAAGGGGCGTATAAAGTGGCTTTGTGCGTTTTGAGTGTTTTTGAGCAATACCTCTCATGGAGGTCTTTTATGATGATGATCAGGACACATTTCTGATCAAATTGAAAATTTAAAAAATGATGAAATGTGTGGAAATGTTTTTCATGAGCATGCTGCTTCTTCAAAACCTTCCTACGCTCAAATGATTAAAAAACAACCAACAAGCAATTTAAAACAGCTAATAAAAACACTTCTCTGCAAACTTGCAACAAACTACACTTTAAATGAAATACTTATGGCTCTAGAAGATGCAGATCTTGATGAAGGAATTTCAGGAGCTTAATTGATTAGAAAAAACGCAATGTTGGAATTAACTTTTAAAGACCATATAAATGGAAATCTACTACATGAAAAGGGGCTAAGTATTAAAGGAGTATACCACCAGTTCTTTAGGTCAACTCCAACGAGATAAACTAGCAATCGTGTGACAGTGTCAATAATTGGCCTGCCACTGGAGTACGAGAACTTTCAAGTAGGAAGTGTCGTAGAGTCGTTTGGACACGGAAAGCATATATCATCTAGAACAATATACCGACTCATTTACCGACCCCAAAAAAAGGAACCAAATATTTTTCCGGAATACTAACCGCCGTAATGGAAAATATACCAGCAAAAATGCCCTCCAGCATAAAAATTGAAGGCCATTATGCAAGAGTAATCCACAATAGTTTGGACAAAACTACTCAGCCACAAAAAGAAAACTGCAGTGAAAAAGATACAGTTATATCCATAAATAAAACTAATGAAAAAGAAACATCAATTACTTTAACAGAAACGAACAATAAAATTGCATTACTAGAAGATAACAAACCGGAAAGTAAGTGTAAAACCAAAATGACGGACCAGAAATGAAAAAAGTATTTAATAAACCTCAAAACAAGATCAACAAAAGAATTAACCATATTCAAATGGATGAAGACCCTCAAGACAAATCAGAAATTGTCGATATAAATGTGGAAGACGGAAGTGAAGACTTGCAAGAACAGAAAAAGAATGATAAAAAAAGGAAAAATGATCCCGAAACAATAAAAATCTTAGATCATAAGAGATCCAATATAGAGATATTAAAAGAAAAAACTGATAGGCAAAACCCAGACGATGCCCTGAAAATCCAAAAGTAGAAAAAAAAAAAAATAAAAATAAGAATCTAAATAAAAAAAAAAAATTCACTAAAACCAAATAAAAAAAAAAATTTTTTAAAAAAAAAAAAAAATACCCAAGCATAACACCGTTATAGTAAAATGGATTTCAAAACTGTAACCCTCAATGTCAATGGACTGAACGACGATAAGAAAAGACATAAGTTAATGGTTTTCTTAAACTCAATAGAATCTGATATATGCTGCATACAAGAAACGCACTGTGAGAATGTAAAGGTTGTTAAATGGGCACAAGAATGGAAGAAAATCACTGGGGGCACGTCACTTTGGAATAATGGAAACAATAGGCAACGAGGCGTTGCTATACTATTCAGAAACAAATATGATTTTAAAGATACAACACAAGATAAACATGGAAAAACCCTCGCAACCACCATAACGATTGATAATATTACAGCTAGAATTATTAACGTCTATGGCCCAAATGACCCACAAAAGAGGGTGTATTTCTATAGCTCACTAGATAAACATGTAAAGACAACGGATATGCTTATTTTAGCAGGCGATTTCAACATGGTTGAAAACCCTCACATTGATAGAAAAGGTGGAGATCACCTAAACCCAAACAACACACTAGGGAAAACTAGTCTAAACATCCTTAAAGAAAAATATCAGCTAACTGACACGTATCGAAATGTTCATCCCAATAAGATGGAGTATACCTTTGAAAAACAAGATGGATCGTACAAGAGCAGAATAGACAGAATATACGCTACCTTAAACAAAGTGCTCTACATAAAATATAAAATAATTGACGAAAAACTTATTTACCATGAGGCTTATATCTGTCAATTCATTAGAAACAACGAAAACAAAAGAGGACCTGGTTATTGGCATCTGAATATAGACCTCCTAAACGACAAGAGTTTTATTGATGCCCTTGGAAAAGATTTTGATAAACAAAAAAAAAAAAAAAAACTAACTTACCAAAACATTAACCAATGGTGGGAAATAATTAAACACCGAATCAAAGCCATAGCAATAAAACAGCATCACGCAAACAAAAATATGTAAAAGAAAAAACAAAAATAATTGAACAGCAAATTCAAAATGAAACGCAAAACCACTTACTCAATCCAAATAAAGTAAAAGAACTCCAATCAGAACTAAAAAGGCCCAAGAACACCGGGGTCTTTATAAAAACAAAGCAAATAATTGTAGAAGAGGGCGATAAACCCTCAAAAACGCTTATACAAATGGAAAAAAATAACCAAAACAAAAAAACCATTAAGAGATAAAGAATGGGGAAACAACTAAAAAGGACACAGCCAACATCCTAAAAACAATAAGGTCCTTTTATCAATGTCTCTATAAAGACCCAAACATCGAAGCTGAAAAGCAAACAAATTTCTTGGAAAATATTAACGTAACACTAACAGAAGAACAAAAAGCCAACTTAAATGAAAAATTCACCAGTGTAGAACTCCAAAATGCAGCACACTCCCTCAACAAAGGGAAAACTCCTGGGATTGATGGAATACCTGCTGAATTTTATCAAGTATGCTGGAACATTTATGGAGACGAATTTACTGCACTTGCAAACGATAATACTTTTAACACAGAGAACGAAATGTCATGGTCTCAAAGAACTGCTCTTATAAGTCTTCTCCCAAAGGAAGGTGACTTAAGAGAACTGAAAAACTGGAGACCAATCTCGTTGCTTTGTGCTGATTATAAAATCATCACCAAAGCACTAGCCATCAAACTATCAAAATCCTTAAGCATTTTATTGGGACCATCCCAAACATGCACGGTCCCTGGTAGAAATATATTCACGAACCTTTTTCTCGTCAGAGATCACATACATTATACCAACGAAAAAAACCTAAAAAGCTTTCTACTTACGATAGACCAGGAGAAAGCTTTTGACAAAATTGACAGGAGTTTTATCCTTAAAGCCCTTGAAAGATACAATCTGGGGAAAACCTTTGTCAACGCCATAAGGCAACTTTTAAAAAAAATCAATCTACCATTCTAAATAACGGTTACATGAGCGAGCCATTTGAAATAAAAAGAGGAGTCCGCCCGGGTGACCCAATTTCACTAACGTTATGCTGTCTAGCGGTAGAAACCTTAGCAAATGAAATAAGATCAAACAAAAACATCGATGGAATCACGCTCCCGGGAACAAAAAACAACCTTAAGGTGATGCAATATGCAGATGATACTACAATCTTCATGACTGACCCGAAAGCAATAAACGAAACCTTTACTACACTTGATATGTTTAAGGAAGTATCAGGATCCAACATCAATAGATCCAAGACTAAAGCCTTTGCTTTAGGGGGTTTTAACTACCTTGAATATGGAAACACTTTTAAACTAACAAATCAAAAACACTTTAATCTAAACTGGTCCAATACAAATAACATCAAGATATTAGGTGTCCTTTTTAGCAATGACTTATATACACCGCCAGAGTAAATTGGACTAGGGCTCTCCAAAATTTTATAAAAAAAACAAAAGCTTTTAAATACAGAAACGTGTCTCTCAGGTGTAAAGCTATATTTCTAAACACTTTAGCACTATCAAAAATATGGTTTATAGCCAATCTCTTTCCAATAGATAAAACAACCTCTAAACAAATAAAAAAGGAAATATCTATGTATCTCTGGCAAAGTGAATTTGCATAGCCTATTAAAAGAGACATCCTCAATCTACCAACACAGAGAGGGGGACTGGGAATTCTCGACGTACAAAAACAGTGTCTCGCTTTAAGAATAAAACATATTTTCAACCTACAAGAAACTACGAAACCTCACTCTCTATATTACATTCAAAGCTACATACTATCGTATGCCCTAACGAACTTCGCTAAGTCTACACAGCCAGAATGGATCTTCTTAACAAGAAACCTAGCCCCAAAATCACTAAAAGAAATACCATACTACTACCAAGATATTATTGACACACTAAAAAAGGATAATAAAATCTTTAAAATCACTCCCAAAAAATCTAAAAACATATACAGACACTTATTGAACCCACACGAAAATGCAAACATAAAGAAAATTGAAACAACATGGGAAGCACACCTCGAAAGATCCCTGCCTTGACACAAAATATGGGAAAGAAATTTCAACTCTTTTGCTCAAGGACCATCAAAAAACACGCTATGGAGAATATATACAGACAGCTTGCAAACTCTTCAACAAACCAAAAGATGGCGCACAAATCGAGGAAGAGGAACAGAAAATTGCCAGAAATGCAACAAAACAGAAACAACGTTGCACCCTTTTATCTCGTGCACAACGGCAAGAAGTGTATAGAAGGCCTTTAAAAATATCTATGCAAAACTAACCCCAAATAAAAACTTTAACATCGTTCATACTGTATTCCAAATAAATTTAGAGGACGAACCAAAACACAGTAATGTTGCAAATATCAACACCACATTAACCAATATAATTACAACATAATTATGGAAAGCGAGAAACGAAACACTTAAAGAAAATAAAAGTATTACATCCGGAAAAATTATAGATAAAATTAAAAAGGAAATAAAATATTTATGCTACACATATATAACACACTACAACAAATTCAGAAGAGAAAACAATATCGAAGGTTTTCATAATGCTTTCTCAATCAATAACGCAATTAGTCAAACAAACATGGAAATACTAAAATTTAACATATAACCAAATTTTTAAATTTTATTCTTAAAAATAACTTCTCGAAATTATCGGATTTTCGTTTGTCGTCTTTTCTCGTTTTCAAATTCAGTCAATTATAAAAAAAAAAAAAAAAAAAAAAAAAAAAAAAGTTTTTTAAGTGTTTTAAGGTCACATCCAAGAGTTACCTTCTTAGCACCTGAAGACAAAAAAAGCAAATAAAAACAAATAACTAAACAAACAAAAAAAAATTGACAAAACAAAATAAAAATAGAAAATAGAAAAATAAAACCAAAAAATTTAAAATAAAATCTACCATCTAGGGCTTTGGACTGGGTAAGATAAAAAAAAAAAAAAAAATCTGTTCTTATCAGTTTAATATCTGGTACGCCGGCACAGTCCGGCTCATATATTAATCTGATTTTTAACATTAGGTCATGGGATCATAGGTTTACCTTGCCTGACCACGGGTTGCCTCGGCTTTGCACTACTGCTGAGCGCGGCCCAGAATGAAAATAATTGAAATATTTTGACTTTTAGAGTGTCTAACATCGCCGATGGTCTCAGTTGCTGCTGATGATGATGCTGCTGATGATGACGACGACAAAAATGATTTGACGTACTAATCCAAACCACAAGTACATTGTTAAAGACGGCGTCTGTCCGACTATGTCTGCAGTGGTCAGTGATTGCTTCTCGGCCTAATGGCTAAGATCAAGTGTAGTATCTGTTCTTGATTTTAGTCCATTTGGACGAGCTAAAGATCTTAACGTTTATAAAAGAAGGTCTACTGGCTTTCTGAGAGATTCTGTTTATTATTTTCGTTTTCTTTTGCTTCAAAGTCCTTTGTATGTTCAGCAACCATATATCTCAACCTTAAAAATCTTTTTAATTTAAAAAAAGTCACAACTAACAGTTACATTATAAGCACACTTTATAACATAAATTAAATTTCAAAAAGTAAAACCAAACAAAAATATAAAATTAACAAAACAAAAAAAAAACTATAAAAAAAAAAAAAAAAGTGTCTGTTCTTATCAGTTTAATATCTGGTACGCCGGCACAGTCCGACTCATATATTTCTCTTATTTTTGGCATTAGGTCATGGGATCATAGGTTTACCTTGCCCTGACCACGGGTTGCCTCGGCTTTGCACTACTGCTGAGCGCGGCCCAGAATGAAAATAATTGAAATATTTTGACTTTTAGAGTGTCTAACATCGCCGATGGTCTCAGTTGCTGCTGATGATGATGCTGCTAATGATGACGACAACAAAAAAGATTTGACGTACTAATGCAAACCACAAGTACATTGTTGAAGACGGCGTCTGTCCGGCTATCTCTGCAGTGGTCAATTATCGCTTCTCGGCCTTATGGCTAAGATCAAGAGGGGTACTCTTTTGGTTTATTAGCATTATGTGTGCAATCGAGCTAGTGGTTTTATAGAGATATTAGTGCGATTTGAATGATAAGGGTGTTTTAGAGTGGTTAAGAGTGTTTAAAGGTGCGTATTGAGAGTTTTAGTGATTGAGTGATTCTAGTACGTGTTTGAGATTTTAGTGTGTAACTCAAAGGCGTATGCCTTTATTATAAGAATAACTTTGTTAATTAAACAAGGAAAGTAAAATGTTAAGTTATGCTCAAGCAGCGTCAACTAAACAAGAGGTTCATATTAATCCAAACATTAGCATTGAGAATGTTTTAAGAGCAATGGAAAGTGAAAAATTTGATAAGGATCTTGAAGGTGCTCAGATTATAAGAGGCGGTAAAATGCTTGAGGTAGTAATGAAAAGTGAAACATCCAAATTAAGATTACTTGAAAAGGGTCTTGATATTAACGAATTTCATCATTGTTTTTTTAATTCAACGCCTGACAGGCATATAATTAATAGGACAACTGTTTCAATTATAGGACTACCTCTTGAAGCTAAAACATTTCAAATCGGAAAAGACCTTGAATATTTAGGTTTTGGTAAACATATAAAAACGAGGCCGGTATTGAAAAAAACACCACATAGTGGCTTAGAATACTGTTCAGGCATCTTAGTTGCCATTATGGAAAATCTTGAAAGACCAATACGAAAGAAAATTACCCTGAGGGGATACAGAGTGCGAGCAATTCACACAGGCCAGGAAAACCTTGGACAAAATGAACCTCCTCAAAATCCTGATATAAGTAAAACCCAGGAAATACAACCACAAACTGAGACACAAAGTCATCAAAACAAGCCTGAAAAAAGCAATACTGATCCAACAAATGATTCACAAAAAGTACAAGAAAAAGATAAGCAAACTCAAAATTCAAACAAAATACCAACTTCAATTGAAAATAATAATAATGGTATTGAAACACAAGATGAAATAACAAATAAAACACTAACAGAACAATCTAACATATTGCCACCCAATTCTTCCGAAAGTGAACCTGGCGACGAAAACTCTACGGAGCCCTCAGGTGATAAAAAGATCAAAAGAAAACCAGCTGCTCCTAAAGGAAAACTTCAAGAATCAAAGAGACCCACCAGAAAAGCGGAAGCTCATGAACCAGGTCTGCTCGGGAAATCATCTTCCTTAACATGAAATTAAAATAAACAAATTCAAAAATAAACATATAAATTCAAAATAGCAAAAAAATAAAAAATTAAAAAAACAAAAACGAAAATATAAAAGTAAAAAAACAAAATAAAAATATAAAACCTTAAAATAATTAATAAAAATACAAAACAAAAAAATAAAATAAAAATGGAGATCAAAATACTAGCGTTAAATGTCAATGGATTGAGAAACCAATCTAAACGGATAAACGTCATGACATATTTTTCGAGTTTAAACTATGATGTTTTTTGTCTACAAGAGGATATGATCTTATGGACAAAGGAATGGAATAAAATAACTGACGGTTCTGCAATTTGGAATAATGGAAATAAAAAAGTAAGAGGAGTAGCAATACTTACGAAAGCAGAATTTAAGTTTAACAAAATCTCGAAAGACAAATCGGGCAGAATCATTGCAGCTAGTTTTAAAATAAATCAAGTATTGTTTAGAATAATAAATATATATGCTCCCAACATCCCGCAAGAGAAAGAAAACTTCTTTGAGACCCTGAACAAGTATGATGTAGTTTGTGACTACATGTTCTTGGTGGGCGACTTTAACATGGTCAAAAACCCAACAATTGATAGAGAAGGTGGTGATCTTTTAAACAAAAATAACAGTCATGGTAAAATAAATCTAAAAGAATTTTGTGAAAAACACAAACTAGTTGATATATATAGAAGGTTATACCCCCAAAAGCGGGAGTATACTTACGAAAAGTCTGATATGACCTTTAAAAGTAGGATAGATCGACTATACGGCCCTAAATGTGAAGCGGAAAACAGCAAATCCTCAATAATAACTACGGGCTACAGTGACCACAAAGCTTTTGCATGTATATACAATACAAGTTACCATAGTAAAAAAGGTCCAGGATACTGGCATCTAAATGTTAATCTCCTAAATGATAAGCCTTTTGAAAAAATTCTTCAAGAAAGCTTTCATGTTTTCTCAGAAGAACCCCAAAAATATGAAAGTGAAAACCAATGGTGGGATATAACAAAAATTAACATTAAAGAGGCAGCAATTAACCGCTCAAGCACCTTAAAAAAAGAAAGCAAACAAAAAATAAAAATCATTGAAGAAAAAACTCTATATAAATTAAACAAGCCTGATCAAAACAAAGACAAAATTAAAAAACTAAAGTCAAAAAAAAGGTTATTGACAGATGAGACGGGTGTTTTTGTGAGAACCAAACAGACGATTGTAGACGATGGTGAGAAACCATCTAAACTTTTATTTCAATTTGAAAAAAATAATCAAAAAAGGAAAACCATTGTAGAACTAACCGATGGAAACATTATACACAGAGATATAGTAAATATTCAAGAAAGTCTCAGAAATTACTTTGAAACGTTATATAAAAAGGTAGCTCTACATGAGGATGAACAAAACACGCTTATAAGTAACATTACCTGTACACTAACTGACGAAGACAATGAACCCCTAAATAAGCCTTTTACTAATGAAGAAATTTTATATGCTGCCGATTCCCTTAATATAGGTAAAACACCGGGAATGGACGGTATTCCAGTGGAATTCTATCAAAGATACTGGAAAATATATGGTGATAGCTTTACTAGATTAGCAAATAATAATGCTTTTACAAAAATTGGGTTACTTTCATGGACACAAAGAACTGCACTTATAAGCTTACTACCCAAAGATGGAGACCTGACGCAAATTAAAAACTGGCGTCCGATCTCCTTATTATGTGCGGACTACAAGATAATAACAAAAGCCTTGGCCTTACGTTTGTCAAAAGTTCTGCACAAAATTCTACAGCCAACTCAAACTTGTTCAGTTCCTGGGAGAAGTATAATCTCTTTTTAACAAGAGAGATAATTGAGTATACCAATCAAAAAGACACTCAAGGATATATAATCTCAATAGATCAGGAAAAAGCTTTTGATAAGCTAGATAGAACATTTCTAATCAAAGCTCTGAACAAATATAACCTTCGGGAAAATTTTGTAAACGCCATCCAAAATGTTATGTCAAAATCGCAGTCTCCTATTCTAAACAACGGGTATATGAGCAAGCCTTTTAATGTAGATCGAGGGGTTAGTCAGGGAGACCCAATATCTCTAATGCTCTACTGTCTAGCCGTGGAAACCCTTGCTCTTGAAATAAAGAAAAACAAAAAGATTGAAGGTATAAAATTACCTGGTAAAAATAAGCATCTAAAAGTCATGCAATATGCTGATGACACCACAATATTTGCGCAAAATAAAATGTCAATAACAGAACTCTTTTCAACCTTAAAAACCTTCGAAAAAGCTACAGGATCTAACATAAATAGAATGAAAACTAAAGGTTTAGCTCTGGGAGGCTTTGACTATATATCTTATAATAGGCATGCAGATCACTTAATTCAGAGGTCAAACGACTCTGGGCTTAAAATATTAGGTGTATCATTCTAAACAGACCTTGCATATACATCTTAGTTTAATTGGAGTAAAGCGACTATAAAACTTGAAAAAAAAGTTATTTAAATTGATTAATTAAATTAAATTATTTATTATTTAATCGCAATTTTAAGTATAGAAATGTCTCCTTGAAGTGCAAGGGTCTTTTCCTAAACACATTGGCGCTCTCAAAGATATGGTTTCTTGCAAATCTATTTCCTCTAAACAAAAATTTTGAGAAAAAAATCAAAAAAACTATCTCTAAATATATTTGGCAAAGCGAATATGCTGAGCCAGTCAAACGAGAAATCTTAAATTTACCTACACAAAAAGGTGGATTAGGCATACTAAATACAAAAAAACAAAGCTAAGCATTATAATTAAAACACCTTCTTAACATTAAAGAAACAACAAACTGTCATGATGTTCTTTTCCTTCAAAAATATATCCTTGCAATACCACTATCAATCATTGCAAAAACCAACAAACAATGGGAATTTTTAACCAGAAATGACTTTCCAAAAACACTTAGAGAACCACCCTTTTATTATCAAGATGTTATAAAAGCCCTTAAAAATAAAAAATCGATACTTGACATAAAACAAAAAACAGCTAAGAATATATATAAATCATTGACAGAAAATGAAAACGCTCAACATTTGAGAAAAATGCAGTTATCATGGGAGAGAAGATTTCAAATAGAACTTCCCTGGAACAAAATATGGGAGAGAAGTTTCAACTCCTATGCACAAGGTCAGTATCAGAATACTTTATGGAGACTTTTGCAAGACAGCCTCCCAACAAAACAAACACTGCAAACATGGAGAAAAAACAGGGGACGAGGTGATGCAATTTGTAAATCCTGCACAAATGCAGAATCAATACTTCATCCTTTCGTATACTGTAAAAAAGCAACACTAGTATGGAATCACCTAAAACCGATATTCAACAAACTCCTACCTGATAAACCATTTAACATAATACATACAATAATTTCCATTAACATAGAACATTTGAATCGAAATGAGCCCTTAGCTAAAATTATTACAACATTGACAAATATCATCACGACAGAGCTTTGGAAAGCAAGAAATGCAAGATTCAAAGAAAATAAAGTTATTCCAACCCAAAACGTTATTACAAAAATTAAAAATGAGGTCAAATATTTATGGAAAATAAAGTACGACAAATACAAAAAAAAAAACAGAATAGAATGTTTTCACAAAATATTCTCATTAAATAACGCAATTAGTTATAACAATAATACAAATCTTATTTTTAACATCTAATAAACACATGAAGTAATAAAATAAACATACAAAACATAAAGTTTAAAAAAAAAAAAAAAAGTTCTTGATTTTAGTATCGCTTGAACAGTACAGCGATTTAAAAAGTGATAAATTTTTTTTTAAGTGGTTATTTAGGAGTTTTGTGAAATTCATGGTTTTAATGGAAATGATCTCAAACATCAAAGAGACCGCCGAAAACCTAATCGAGAAAATGGAATGATCCGCAAGTGGAAACGAAAAAGATATTTTGTCGATCTTATCGCCGTACTGTACTGATGAAGAATCTGAAACCGATTCGGACCGAAAAAAGAACCAAAAAACAAGGGACGCGGAAGCCCTACCAAACTTTTAAAAAAAGTCTTACGCAAATGTAATAACCCAAAGAGTGTACAAAAAGAACCTCCCGAAAACACTTATTTCAAGAATACGAAAAGAAATCGGTATTGATCAAGTCATCAATGCTCTTGAAGCCGTAAACCTGGGACGTCACCTAGAAGGCGTCCAACTTATCCGTGGAAACTGATCAGGCGAAGAACTTCTTGTTAGAGAGGGGACTCAATATAAGCGGCATTCATCACATTTTCCAACAATCTAACCCCGATAGGGAGCCGAGCGAAGCAACTCACGTTTCTGTGTTTGGTCTCCCGATTGAACATAAGAAACTCCAGATCGGAAACATTTTTGAGCAGATGGGTTACGGCAGGCATGTTTACACAAAGCCTGTCATGAGGAAAACGCCTGTTAGTGGTACGGAGTACTATACAGGTATCCTGGTGGCGGTTATGGAAAACATGCCTGGCCCGATGCCCGTTAGCCTTAATGCAATGGGATACTCAATTAGAACTAAACACAATGGTAAGCAAGCAACATCTTTCGTGCAACCTAATTCTGTTGAAAGACCAAATGAGAAAAGCGCAAACCCAACACAAGAAGATAACCCACAAGTACCATCAACAACCTCTGAAAACCACATTACCTCCAAAACTATTATTTCTACAACCATCCAATGTCAAACTGAAGCGAGCAATGAGACTAAAATAACCAACTTAGAACAACCCCAAACCACTCCAACTAATGAAATCTCTAAACAAATTGAAAAAGCTGTAACCCAAGTCAACACCACTTCAACCGAGCAACATACCAACGAAAAGAATGAAGACAACGAAATGAAGAGCGAAACAGATGAAGAAGGTAACAACGAATCTCAAATGGACGATGACCAGCAATCGACAGATATCAAAGTTAAAAAAAAGAGAAAAACCGATCGAAACAACCGAAATAATAAGAACATCAAAAGATCTACAAAATAACGGTAAATTACTTTATAATTTTTATAATTTTCTTAACTAATTATATTTAAACGATTGCGCGCATTTTCAAACAAACTGATTTTAATTTCTATTCAATCATTTTTAAAATAGGAGAAACTTTGTATTTCAAAAACTCTACTTTGAATAAAAATGAATGTAAGAATTCTCACCATAGATGTGAATGGTGTCCAAACTGAGACCAAAAGAAACAAAATATTTAGATTTCTCAAAAATTCGGACTATGACGTGATATGCTTGCAAGAAACGCATAGTACCGAAGTAAATATTAACAACTGGAAAAGCGAATGGAAACACCAAACCAACGCTCTCTATGGGTTAATGGAAACCAAAGAGAGCGCGGTGTTGCCATTCTCACTAAAAAACAAACTATTTTTAGCGAAGTCACTCAAGATGACTGTGGGAGAATTCTTGCAGCTACATTTACTTTGAAAAGTTTTAACTTAAGAATAATTAATATATATGGACCAAATGATCCACAACAAAAAGAACATTTTTATAAACAAATAAGAAAACTAAGCGCGGATCAGAATTTATGATCCTCACGGGAGATTTCAACATGGTTGAAAATACTCAGTTAGACAGGGAAGGGGGTGATCAACATAATAAAAAAAATACTTTAGGTAAAACCAATTTGAACTTTTTTTGGCAAAAGTTCGAGTTGGTTGGTATTTATAGATATGTTAACCAGAATAAAGTGGAATTTACATACGAAAAAGCAGACAAAATTTTCAAAAGCAGAATAGACAGAATTTATGTACCTTTGGCAATCTCAAATGATAGCATGTGCGCAATAATAGAAAACAAATTAAGTGACCACAAAGCCTTCGGCTGCACTCTTAAACTTGAAAAAGTAAAAGAGAAAGGCCCAGGTTATTGACACTTGAATGTTAGTCTTTTAAGCGACTGCAGTTTTAAAGAAAAACTTAAAAACGACTTTGAGAAAGAAAAAACAAAAAAAATTAATTACTCAAGTAGCAATCAATGGTGGGATCTTACAAAATCTTGCATAAAGTTGATTGCTATAGAAGCGTCAAAAACAAAATAACGAGAATTGAAATTAAAACAAATAAGTTTACAACAAAAAATTGACGAGGAAAACCAAAAAGAGGAGAGAGAACCAAAAAGAGGAGAGAGACCTAAAATCAGAGCTTCAAGAACTTCTTTGTGACGGGGGCGTGTTCGTGAGAACGAAACAAGACCTCGCGGAGGAAGGCGAAAAACCTTCCAAGGCTCTCTTCCATATGGAAAAAAATTACCAAAAAAAGAAAATTATTAAAGAAATAAAAGACGGTAACACCCTTCACACGGACACCGTCGAAATATTAAAAACAATTAGAAAATATTAAAACTTGTAGAAAACAAAAACTCCAAATAAAGAAAAACAAATCAAATTTTTAGCAAACATTTAAACATCCCTTACGGATGACCAAAATGCGTTTTTAAACATTCCTTTCAGCAGGGAGGAGCTTTATAACGCCGCTATGTCCCTAAAGAAAGACAAAACACCAGGGATAGACGGCCTCCCGGCAGAATTCTATTAAGCATGCTGAGATATTTACGGAAAAGAACTTACCGATCTTATGAACGGTAATGCCTTTGATGTAAATAAGGAGCTGTCATGGTCGCAAAGAACAGCGCTCATCAGTCTCCTTCCCAAGAGGGTGTTTTGACAGCGCTGCAAAACTGGCGACCCATATCTCTGCTATGCACGGACTACAAAATAATTACTAAAGCCTTGAGATTGTCAAAGGTACTTGATAAGATCCTCGGACCGTCGCAAACTTGCTCGGTACCGGGAAGAAATATATTTTCGAACATTTTTCTGATCAGGGACTTGATACATAACACTAATGAAAAAAACATCGAAGGTGTGTTGATCACCATCGACCAAGAAAAAGCATTTGATAAAATAGATAGAAACTTCTTTTTTGAAACCCTAGAAAAATTTAACTTAGGTAAAAAATTTATAACTGCAATAATGCTTACTATGAAAAACTCCAAATCGATTATTATAAACAACGGGCACTTGGGTGAACCCTTCAGTATTGGCAGAGGAGTTCGCCAAGGCGATCCCATCTCACTCATGCTATACTGCCTGGCAGTGGAATCGCTGGCCCTAGACGTCAGAAACAACCCTGATGTGGACGGCATTCCTCTGCCGGCAACAAAAAACAAACAAAAAGTTATGCAATATGCTGATGACACCACCATTTTCCTGAGGAACCCGAAGTCCATCGAATGCGTCTTCAAAACGCTAGATGAGTTCGAGGAAGCCTCGGGATCAAATATCAATAAAAAAAAAACTAAGGGTCTGGCGTTGGGTGGATTTAACCACATCCATTATGAGAACATGGCCAGAGTGTTAAACCAAAATCTTTTTAACATAAACTGGTGCAACGCCTCAGGAATCAAAGTTTTGGGGATCACCCACTGATCTCTATAATAACTGGATAGCGCATCTCCTAATAAAATTTTGAAATTTTTGAAGCCAAAAGACGCCATATTGGAAAGCCCCAGAATTTATAAATCCGTAGTTGCGTTAAACTTGTATGCGCTTAAAACAGATTTCGCTTGATAAATAAAAAATGCAAAAACCTTATAAATGCATTGATTATTAAAAACCGAGTAAATCTGATGATATATGTTCAGATTATTTCATGGAGAGTGACATAAATATATATATATATATATATATATATATATATATATATATATATATATATATATATATATATATATATATATATATATATATATATATATATATATATATATATATATATATAAATTATGTATACAGGGTGGCCAGCCACTTTCAAGAATTAATTCTTTCAAGAATTAAATTCCCTGACTTTTTATATTTTTCCCTGACTCAGTTATAATTTGAAGTGTGAATTTTTAAGTTTTGTTGTTTGGGAGTAAGTAAAAAAAAAACTTAAAAAAAAATTAAATTTTCAAAAAAGAAATTTTTCCCTGATTTTCCTGACTAGAAAAAAATTCCCTGACGTTTCCATGATTTCCAGTTAGCTGGCCACCCTGGTATAATATTATTATAATAGCATGCAAGTGTATATTAGTATGCACCTTTTGATTCTTAATTGCCCTCTGCAAAATGCCTGAGGCTTGTAACATATTTGCAAGGTAAACAGCTTACAAGTTTGCTGTATGAATCATTAGTTAGGCAATGTGATTGTAACACAACCTAAAGGTTCCTTAGGCAACATATAGCAAATCTTTATATTTACCTTTAATAATTTTGTTCTTGCGTGTGTATATATATATATATATATATATATATATATATATATATATATATATATATATATATATATATATATATATATATATATATATATATATATATATATATATATATAAATTAACTTAACGCTTAACTGTCGAAAAATACTTTCAAGACATTTTTGTAAATGCCATAAGACATTTTCACAACACCAGAACATTTGTATAAGATACTGCAATTACAAAAGAATATGTTAAAGTAAAAAAATATAAATAAAATAATAGTTAGCTCTATCATCTTGAACAAAATAATCATTGAATAACTTATATAAGCATTGAATAACAAAATAAACATTGAATAAAAAGGTATTATGTGGTAGGGAAAAGTAAAAAAGTATGTACACTTAAAAAAAAAATTGTTCGCCTTTCATTTTGGTCTTTTATGTTGCTTATTTGTTTTCACAAGAGATATTTTAAATATTTATTAATTATACAACTAATATTTATCAGTATAAAACTGATAGATGTTAGCTGAATCATTATTGTTTTACTTTAGAGTCAATAGTTGTAAAAAAACCTGAAAGAAACCATGTCTGTTTTCATTTATACCATATTTACATATAAACAATCAACATGTATGTGATGCTGTTATTTAGTCTAAAACACTAAATACTTTAATGTAAAACTGCAAATAACTAGTTATCACCAAATATCCAGTGTTTTTTAAAGTTAGAGATGGCTTTTTCAAACCTTCACAAAGTGTAATTAAAGTTAGCAAAGCAACAGAACAAAACATTGTTATTAAGTGATATCAATTTTAATAAAGTATTGCATAGTTGATGATATTTCAGTTGTGAAACAATATAAACATGCCCTCAGAGTTTCAAAAATTAGAAAACCTTTTACAAAAATGTTTGATACAATGTTTTTATCATGTTTTATACTTGTAATGTTACTTTCCAGCTACTATTGCTAAGTAAGGTCGCATCAAGATGTTAAAATAAACACCCAAAAGTAACCAGATCAAATATCAATTTGTCTTTTAGAAAAGTTTTATTTAGAATATCATGAATTCAATAAATTTAACAAGTTCATAGAAAGCAATACAAATTTTATTATTACTTTATAGCGATATTTCTCTTCGTCGTTAATGTTTTGCGTGTTTTTGATTCCCTTTTATAATTTTTACACCTTTAAACATTTTAAATATAATAATATCATATAAAATATATATAAAATATGTGACTTGGTCGAGTAGATATAAACGAAGTAAAAAGGTACATCTTCAAGCGCAATCACTGTATTTTCGGTATTCTGGGGCTTTCCAATATGGCGGCCGTACAAAATATTGGCTTCACTTTTGATATTAGAGATGCGCTATCCAGTTATTATAGAGATCAGTGGGATCACCTTCCACACTGACCTAGCTTTCACAGCTAGCGTTAATTGGCAAAAAGCCGTTGAGAGTTTCAAAAAAAAAATTAAAAGCTTTCGATATCGGAACATATCTCTGAGATGCAAGGGTGTTTTTATAAACACTCTGGCACTCTCCAAGGTATGGTTCGTGGCCAACGGCTTCCCAATTAATGATAACACTGCAAAAAAAAATTAAAAAAGAAATATCCGCGTACCTTTGGCAAAGTGAATATGCGCAACCCATCAAAAGCGACATCCTAAATTTACCAATTAATAACGGAGGACTAGGCATTCTTGAAACTAAAAAGGAATGCTTAGCTTTCCGAACAAAACACATTTTTAAAATACAAGAACAAGAAAACCCTCACGACTCTTGTTTTATCCAAAATTATTATCTGGCGCACCATCTTGCAAAACACGCGCGATTAAAATACACGCAATGGTTGTTTCGTACAAGAAACAACTTTCCAAAATTGATAGGCGAATTACCTTTTTATTACAAAGGTGTCATTGAAGCCGTTAAGACGGATGACGAAATCTTTGAAATAAAATCAAAAAGCGCCAAAAACATACGAACGCATCTACTTAGAGCCAATGAAAGCCCAAACTTGTGGAAAATACAAACGGCGTGGGATACAAGACTACAAAAATCTCTCCCATGGAAAAAAATATGGGAGAGAAATTTTGTATCCTATGCCAGAGGACCCAACAAAAACACTCTTTAGAGAGTACTTACAAACTCACTCCCAACACTGGAAAAAACACAGTGTTGGAGAAAAAACAGAGGGCGCGGGAACTCAAACTGTAAAATATGCGGAGCAACCGAAAACACACTACACCCTTTCATCCACTGCAAGAAAGCTAGATCGGTGTGGAAGGTTTTCAAAAACATTTATGAAAAACTAATTCCGAAACAAAACTTTAATATTGTACATGCAGTCTTTTAGACAAACATAGATCAATTGCCGAAGAAAGACTGCACCGCAAAAATAGCAACGACTCTTGCCCACGTAATAACCTCACGGTTAAGGTGGGCAAGAAACATGAAAGTTAAAGAAAACAAAAATATACCCTCCGCGAGAATTGCAGAGGGTATAAAAAGAGAAATTAAAACTATATCAAAAATTAATTATAATAAATACTTAAGAGAAAACAATGTGGAAAAATTCCACGAAAAATTTTCAATCAACAAAGCAATCAGTGAAAACAGTAATGGAAACATAAACTTTCTGTTATAGAAACGGGTTTTCAGCAATGATTTTAAAACAATTTTTTTATTGTTTATTTAATTCACGAAAAGCATGTCCACAGCAGCCCCTGTGGGTGCGACGGACATGCTTTTATTATTTAAATGCGAGGCTTAATGGCCAGCACTATATTTTTGAAACTGCACGACAAAATAAAATACGAACATGTCATCCAAAGCCCGGTGGCAATGATGGATGTGTTTATATTTTATAACCGTCTGGGGTAATAGCCAGACATATATATTTTAAACTTGGAACTTTTTTGATTGATTAATTTGTTTTGTAATTACGGAAAACCTGTTGTGGTTTCATTTCGAATTTTTATCGTATCTTCCGTTTTCTTCGTTTTTCGTTTTAAAATCAACCACAACAGCTGAATGAGTAAAATAAATATGAGTAACAAATAAATAAAAGAATATTTAAAAGACAAACTATTGTAAAAAATTTTTCCCCCATCTTTGTAATTAGTCCTTTGTTGTCCCATTACTTTATAATGAAATATATGTATAGAAAAAAAAAAAAAAAAAAGTATCTGTTCTTATCAATTTAATATCTGGTACGCTGGCACAGTCAAGCTCATATATTAATCTGATTATTGGCATTAGGTCATGGGATCATAGGTTTACCTTGCCTGACCACGGGTTGCCTCGGCTTTGCACTACTGCTGAGCGCGACCCAGGATGAAAATAATTGAAATATTTTGACTTTTAGAGTGTCTAACATCGCCGATGGTCTCAGTTGCTGCTGATGAAGATGCTGATGATGATGACGACGACAAAAATGATTTGACGTACTAATGCAAACCACAAGTACATTGTTAAAGATGGCGTCTGTCCGACTATGTCTACAGTCGTCAGTTATCGCTTCTCGGCCTAATGGCTAAGATCGTATGGTTTTAGCTTGAGACAGCTTTCTAAAATTTAAGCTTACTGTCTTCTAGTATAGTTATAGTATAGTATTAGTATAGATTAGTACAGATATATATATTTACCTTGCCTCTACCACGGGTTGCCGTGTGAAACTGTTAAGGTTTACTCGGTGAGACTTTATATGGAAGGCAACGTTGATTGCACCTTAGCGGAAATCCGCTCAGATAAGTCCCTTGCAGTTAAGAGCTATGCTCAAGTGGACACTGAAAAAAAATCTACAACCTTGACACCTCTGAAAAATTTTCTTTTATGTGCACTAGATAATCCGGTATTAGTTGTTGATATTCTAGCTGCTCTTGAAAAGGATAATCTTGACGTTGACCTTTCAGATATACAAATAATACGAGGTGGAACCCTTGCAGAAATAGTCACGAAAAGTAACAAATCAAGAAACACCTTTCTTGAAAGAAGTCTAAATATTAAGGGTCAGCATCATCGACTCTACTTATTCAAACAGACGAAGAGGACATAGACCAGTATACTGAAGTTCATGATAAAACAAAAAAAAGGAAAAGCAAGCATCGAAAAAATAAAATATATAGAGTCTAAACGTTTAGACAAAGAATCACTTAACTCTTTTAATCATGGTGATTCTAAAAATAAAATACCAATAAAAATACAAAATATAACAAATAAACCCCATAAAAAGATATAAACTAAAAACCCAATAAAAATATAAAACAAAGAAAATAAAAAAAAAAAATAAAAAAAATAATAATAAGAAAAAGGAAATAAAAAAAAAAAAAAAATAAAATAAAAAAAAAAAAAATTATAAAATAAAATAAAATATTATAATAATAACAAAAAGAAAAACTTCTCTTTTCGTCAGGGTTAGGGACAGAAAATCAGAATAATATATGAGGATTTAGGAATAAATCAGATATATATATGAGCCGGACTGTGCCGGCGTACCAGATATTAAACTGATAAGAACAGATACTTTTTTTTTTTTTTTTTTTTTTTAATTTTATTTTTAATTTTATTTTTTACTTTTATATTTTTGTCTTTGTTTTTTATGTGTTTTTTTCGATTTTTTTTTCTTTACATATACTAATAAATCTTTTCTATTCAAATGTGACTTTTAGAGGATGAAACAATAAAACGAAAACGAAGAAACGAGAATCGAAAAACACTCGATTCCATCAGTCACAGAATTATTTAAGGTAAAATCACCAGTTAAATGATAGTACTTGTGAGTTTTTAAAACTTATTGCGTTGTTCACCGAGTAAGTGTTTTGAAAATATTCTAGGCTGTTTTCTTTGAGATGTTTTTTGTATTTAATCATCCAAATATACCTGATTTCTTTTTTTATGTTTTCTATGATTTTGGTAGAAGTAATATTTTTATTTTCTTTAAACAAGGTGTTTCTTGCTCTCCATAATTCAGTTGTGATTATATTTGTCAAGGTGGTTGTAACTTTGGCTATATTGTTGTTTTTAGGGAGTTCTTCTCTGTGTGTTTGAAATAATGCTTTTACAATGTTGAAATTTTTGGGTGCTATGAGTTTGTCGTAGTTATTTTGGAATGCTTTCCAAACACTTCTTGCTTTCTTGCAGAAAATGAATGGGTGTAGAGTATTTTCAGTTTGGTGGCAAGTTTTACATAAGCAGTTTCCGCGACCTCGGTTTTTTCGCCAATTTTGTAGTTTTTCAAGGGTAGGTAGACTGTCTGTTAAAAATCTCAAATGTGTATTTTGGCTAGGACCTTGAGCATAAGAGTTATAGCTTCTTTCTGAAACATTGTTTCCCGCATCCTTTCAATTCTTTTTATGTCAACATTTTCTTTGGATTTCAATAACGCTATGTACAGAATTTTTTGCTTTTTTTGTTTTTAGTTGGAAGATTTCTAGGTTTTCGTTTAACTCTTTGATAATATCTGAATAATAAAACGGTGTGTTATTTAGAGATTTTGGAAATTGATTTGATTTAAAAAAATCCTACTGCGTAAATTTCTCTTTAGCAAATTTTGTTAGAGGATAAGCAAGATAGTAGTTTTGTAGGTAGTATAGATGGTGAGGGTTTTCTTCTTTTTGTATGTTAAAGAAATGTTTAAGTCTTATTGCACTGCTTTGTTTTTTTGCATCTAATATTGCTAAACCTCCTTGGTCAATGGGTAGGTTTAGAATTTCTCTTTTAATGGGTTCAGCGTGTTGGCTTTGCCACAAGTAGCGTGATGTTTCTTTTTTAATTATTTTAGTTGCAGTGTCAGTAATTAGAAAAGTATTAGCAATAAACCAAATTTTAGAGAGTGCAAGTGTGTTTAAATATGTTGCTTTACCTTTGAGAGAGACATTCCTGTATTTAAAGTTTTTAACTTTTCGGATGAAATTTGTTGTTGCTGCAGACCAATTTATAGTTGCTGAGTATGCTAGGTCTGTCTGAATATATGTACCAAGAATATTTAAACCTGTTGCATTAGTCCAGGTGATATTGTAGTTTGTTTGGTTTAGCATCTTTTATGTTTTTTCATAGTTCAGGTAGTTAAAACCACCTAAGGCTAGAGCTTTAGTTTTGTTTTTATTTATGTTTGAAGCAGAAGCCTCTTTAAACCTGTTCAGTATTTTGAATATTTCAATTACGGAATCAGTGTTCCTGTAACTGTGTCATCTGCATACTGTATAAGTTTTAGTTTGGTCTTACAGCCAGGTATTGGTATACCGCCTACTTTATCTGAGTTTCTAATTTCATTCGCGAGGGTCTCTACTGCTAGGCAGTAGAGCATTAAGGAGATGGGATCGCCTTGTTGAACTCCTCTATTAACTTTAAAGGGGGTACTCATTATTCCGTTATTTAGAATTATTGATTGATTATTTTTTAAAGAATTTTTAATTGCAATTAAAAAATTTTTCCCTAGATTTAGTTTTTCGAGTGTATAGAGTATAAAGTTTTGATCGATTTTATCAAAGGCTTTCTCTTGCTCTATTGTTAAGATAATTGATTCGAGGTTTTTTTCATTGGTATAATGGATAAGGTCCCGAACCAGAAAGATATTGGAGAATATATTTCTTCCTGGAACTGAGCAGGTCTGCGATGAATCAAGGATTAGTTTTATAACCCCTGAGAGTCTAATTGCTAGGGCTTTTGTAATGAATTTGTAGTCAGCACAAAGTAAGGATATAGGTCGCCAGTTTTTCAGCTCTAGTAGATCACCGTTTTTAGGTAGGAGACTTATTACGGCTGTTCTCTGCGATTATGTGAGTTCACCATTGTTTTCAAAGATGTTTGAGTTAGCATTTTTAGTAAAGTCTTCACTGTAGATGTCCCATCATTGTTGGTAAAGTTCAGCTGGAAGGCCATCTATTCCTAGGGTTTTCCCTTTGTTTAGTAGCTTTGCAGCATTAAATAGCTCGGTGTTGGTAAATTTAACATTTAAAGGGCTATTTTGATTGGTATTAAGTGTTTTTATGACGTTGTTTAGGAAATTTTTTTGTTTTTCTTTATCTAACTTTGGCTTTTGGTATAATTTTTGATAGAACTCTCTTATTTTTCTTGTGATTTTATTTGTATCAGTCAGGGTGATTTCACCTTCTTTTAGTTCTCTGAGTTTTCTTAGATTGGTTATGCTTTTCCATGTGGAAAAGCATTTTGGAGGGTTTTTCACTATCCTCAATTAGCTTTTGCTTGGTTCTAACGAAAATTCCTTCGTTGGTAGGTAGTTCTTTCAGTTGATTTTTAAGGTTTATTATTTTATTGTGGTCTTTTTGGAGTTTGTTTTGTTCAGTTTTCATTTGGGTTTTTAGGTAAGTTTTGTGTTGTTTTAAATGTTTTTGTTTATTTTTGGAGAACTGAATTGCTTTTTCCTTTACTTTATATTTAACTATGTCCCACCATTGATTATGGTTTACGTAGTTTTTTATTTTTAATTTTATTTTATTAAAATCATTTTTTAGTTCTTCTTTAAATTCAGGATCGTTTAGGAGGTTGTTGTTAAGATGCCAGTAACCATGACCTCTATTGACTTTATTAGATGTTTGGATTTTGCATAAGACAGATTTGTGGTCACTTAAGTTGGATTCGAAGAAACTACAAGTCATCTTGGTTCCACGGTTTATTTCTGTGTAGACTCTGTCTATTCGGCTCCTGTACGATTTGTCAACTTTTTCAAAACTGAATTCATGTGTGTTTAGATTTAAGAACCTATATATATCTTTTAAGTTATATTTTTCAGTGAAGTTATTTAGGTTGAATTTTCCCAGGATGTTGTTTTTATTCATTCTATCTCCTCCATCCCTATCTAGGCTCGGGTTTTCTACCATATTAAAATCACCTATTTAAAAAATTCGGTCAAGGACTTTGGCATGTCTTTCTAGTTGATCATAGAAGAATTCTTTTTCTTGTGGGAAATTTGGTCCGCATATATTTATTATTCTATATTTTGCATTATTCAGGTTAAGAGTTGTAGCTAGTATCCTTCCGTTAATATCATGTGTACAATCTCTAAAGGTTGTTTCTTCTTTGATAAGTATCGCTACTCCTCTTTCCCTATTTTTTCCATTATTCCAGATTGAGGATCCTCCTGTTTTGATTCACCATTCTTTGGCCCATCTTGCTTTTTTCTCTTTAACTCCGTGAGTTTCTTGTATACAGCAGATGTCACAATCTATTTTATTTAAGAAATTGTAAATATTGTATATTTTTTGGTCGTCATTAAGACCATTTACATTTAGCGTAAGTATATTGATAGCCATTCTTAAGGATATAAATTTTTTTTTTTTTTTTTTTCTTGTATTTTTAAATGATTTTTGATTTAATATTTTTATTTGTTGTTTTTTTTTTGTTTTATATATTTATTTAAATTTGTATTTTTATTTTTATTTAATATTTTGATGATTTTCACAAAATCTTGTAGGATTTAGTGTATCGTTATTTGATCGTTTAGATTCAGTCGATCTGCTTCTCTCCACGCTAGTTTTTCTTTTGCCTTTTTTTCCTTGGCCCTCTACCTCATGCCACGGATTCATATCCTCATCTCCTATTTCAAATTCGGTCTCAGAGGCCTTTTGTTTTGGCTGGCTCACCTTACTTTATTCGGTATTTTGCTGGTTTTCAAAACTATTTATATTCTCTGTGTCTTGTTCCATAAACTGCGTTTCTAAATGGAGAGTATTTCCCACTATTTCGGTTGTTGCAGGGCAAACGCTAGTTTCAGTTGTTGCGATATCTGCAGCTGTTTTAATTTGGCTGGATTCAACATTTTTGTTCTTAACACTTTGGTCCTGGTTTGTTGACAACATTTCTGTCTCACTATTATTATCTTTTCCGTTTTCATTACTTTCTAGTTGTATTTTCTTTTTATGGGGGATATACCCAACCTGCCCGGTATGAACTACCTTAACCTTATAACCTTTAATAGTTATATGGTTCGGTATTGGTTTAATATTTTCCATTACTACTAGCAGGATGCCAGTGTAGTATTTAATTTTACTTTTGGTGTATCAGGTAAGTTAGGTGTTCTGTTTGGCCGAGAGGTGAGTAATCGGTGATGTTCACCTTTAGTATTTAGTCCTCTTTCAAGGAGGGTATTTTTGGCTGTGTCGGTTTTCATTACGATTTCAGCAAGAGTTTCGGCACGTATTATTTGTAGACCTGTAAGATCTACGTCTAGGTTTTGCTTTTTCAGAGCTGCTAGAATATCTTTAACATTAACTGGATAGTTCAGTGAGCAAAGTAAAGTGTTTTTCAACGGGTTTAACATTATTTTGCTTTATATTGTAGCTACTTGAGCATAGCTCTTAACTACGGGTATTTTTTCATGACGGATTTCCGCAAGTGTTTTGTCTATTCATCTATCCATAACATAAATATAAATTATATACACGTAGGTATATAGTTTATATTAACCGCTGTTTTAGGCTAAAACCATTAGATCTTAGCTATTAGGCCGAGAAGCAATAACTGACCACTGCAGACATAGTCAGACCAGACGCCGTCCTTCAACAATGTACTTGTGGTTTGCATTAGTATGTCATATCATTTTTGTCGTCGTCATCATCATCAGCATCATCATCAGCAGCAACTGAGACCATCGGTAATGTTAGACACTCTTAAAGTCAAAATATTTTCATTCTGGGCCGGGCTCAGAAGTAGTGCAAAGCCGAGGCAACCCGTGGTTAGGCAAGGTAAACCTATGATCCCATGACCTAATGCCAAAAATCTGATTAATATATGAGCCGGACTGCGCCGGCGTACCAGATATTAAACTGATAAGAACAGATACTTTTTTTTTTTTTTAAATTTAATTGTCCAACTAATCCAAGGCCCTAGAAGGAAGAGTTACTTTTATTATTTTTGTTTTTGTTTTTATATTTTGTATTTTTGTTTTATTTTGTTACTTCTATATTTTTATTAAGTTTTGATTATTTATATATATTTTTTTTACTTTAACTACTGTTAGGGGAGTAAATCTTGAATATGACATATTAGCACTTGTAAAAGTTTTTTATTTTTTATTAGGATAAGAGCAGATACTTTTATTTTGATTTATTAATACTATGTAGGATCTTATAAGAAAAAATTAACTCATGTATGTCGTTTTTGCATATTGCATCGTATATAGAAAAGTTAGAGTGAAAATTTTCTAGGGTGTTGTCTCCAATACCTTTTTGGTATTTCGCATTCCATATGTATCTTATTTTTCGTTTAATTGATTCTACTATTTTATTTGATTTTATTTCTTTGTTTTCTTTAATTTTGGCATTCCTCGCTCGCCATATTTTACTTAGTGTTATATGTGTGATGGTTGTTATTGTTTTGGTTCTTTTGTCTGAGTTTGGGAGTTGATCAATGTTTACCATAAAAATTGTTTAAATAATATTAAAAGGTTTTTGGAGTTGAAATTTATCAAAGATGGGTTTCATTTGTTTCCAGACAGATCTGGCCCTTTTGCAGATTATAAAAGGATGTAGTGTAGTTTCTGGTTGATTGCAGGTTTTACATAGTGCATTTCCTCGACCACGGTTCTTTCTCCATTTCATTACCTTTTCTAGACTTGGGAGACTGTTATGCATTAACCTCCACCAAGTTTTCATGCTTGGTCCCTGTGCATAGGAGTTAAAACTGCTTTCCCATATTTTATTCCACATCAGTGGTTTTGGTTTTCTTGGTAAAATTTTTAATTGCATTCTCCCAGTTTATATTTGATGTAAATGCAAGATCAGTGTGGAAGAGAAAGCCTAGGATTTTTATTCCGCTGAAGTTTGTCCAGTTGATGTTATAGTTTATTTGGTTTAGGTCTTTGGCCGTATTTTCATATTCAATGTAATTAAAACCTCCTAGTGCGAGTGCCTTTGTTATAAGCCTGTTGATATTTGATCCAGAGGCCATTTCGAATTGATTAAGGACTTTAAACACTTCTGATAGAGATATCGGATTTTTGTATGAAGATTGTTGTATCATCTGCATATTGCATAAGTTTGAGCGTGGTTTTCTTTTCAGGGATTGGAATTCCATCTAATTTTGTGATTTTTTGTATTGCTAGGCCGAGGGTTTCGACCAGGATGCAGTATAGCATCAAGGATATCGGGTCCCGCTGTCTAACACCTCTACTGACTTGAAACGGTTTGCTCTTGAATCCATTGTTAATAATTATGGATTGGTTTTGATTAAGTGTCTGATTAATGGCATTAACGAAATTTCTCCCAAGGTTAAATTTCATCATTATTTTGAGGAGAAAGTTCCTGTCTACTTCATCAAAAGCTTTTTTCTGGTCGATGGTCAGGAGAGAGCTCTTAAGGTTTTTCTTGTTTGTGTAATGTATTAAGTCTCTGATAAGTTGTATGTTTAAAAAAATGTTTCTTCCTAGGACTGTGCAAGTTTGTGGTGTTACCAGGATGATGTTCAGGACATTTGGTAAAAGTAATGATAGAGCTTTTGTTATTATTTTATAGTCTACACAGAGTAGAGATAATGGTCTCCAGTTTTTTAGCTCTGATAAGTCTCCTTCTTTTGGGAGGAGGCTTATCAGTGCTGTTCGCTGTGACCAACTTAAAGCGTTTTTGTTTTCAAAAATACTCATATTGGCGAGGGATGTAAATTCCTCACCATATATGTCCCAGCATTCATGGTATAGCTCCGCTGGTATACCATCTATTCCTGAGGTTTTCCTTTTTTTCAGTGTATTTGCAGCCTGGAAGAGTTCAACACTTGTGAACTTTTGGTTGAGAGTGGTGTTTCGCTCATCAGTTAGTTTGTTGATTATGTTATCTAAGAAGGTTTTTTGTGTCTCAAAGCAAAGGTTAGATTCGCTGTATAGCTCTTTGTAATAGGATCTGATTGTATTTAGGATATTGATTGATTCGGTATGTAGGATTCGGTATGTAGGTTCTTCAATATTGTTGGGTGTTGTTCCAGATTCTTGCCTTCCTAAATTTTCTTTGGTTGTATTTGGTTCTTTATAGTGAGGTTTTGAAGAGCTTGTTTCTGTTGGAGTTATAATATTTTCCAGTGTTTTCTCTTTAACTTGTTGTCCTGTATAAATAGCTCTTACGTTATAGCCCCTTAATTTGGTAAACCTAGGTATATCTTTTTACAGTTTTTCCATCACAGCCATTAAAGTACCTGAAAAATACTGCGTTCCTTTGCTGGATGTTTTTTTTATTATTTGGTATGTTTTCAAATGTTTTCCATACCCTGCTTCTTCAAGGTCTTTTTCAATTTGAGCCAGTTTACCAGCTATTGGCAGACCTAATATTGAAACGTACACACGTGTACTCGGTTCTCGCTTTGATGATGAATTAAAGTATCGGTGGTGAAAACCATTAATGGTACGAGCTCTTTCTAGAAGTCTGTTTCTTGCTTTATCTGTTTTCATTACTATTTCTAGTAGTTTTCCCTTTCTTAAAAGGGAAACCTATGATTCCATGCCCTAATGCCAAAAGTCAGATTAATATATGAGCCGGACTGTGCCGGCGTACCAGATATTAAACTGATAAGAACAGATACTTTTTTTTTTTTTTTTTTTTTTTTGTTATATGTTAGTTAAATTACCTATCAGGTTGTATTCTATAATTTATTTTTCCATTTGTTGATTTAGGTGTTTTGTGATCTATAACGAGAAACAAAACAGCGAAAAAATTCGAGAATAAAAGATCACAGTATTTATGTTTTAGGTATTATAAAAGGTCAAGTATTAAGTTATAGTTGTTCTTGATGCTAACTGCGTTGTTTACTGAGAAGATATTATGAAAGTTTTCTAACGAATTTTCTTTGAGGTGCTTTTAGTAATGGATTGACCAAAGATATTGTATTTCCTTTTTTATGTTTTTTATGACCTTGTTGGAGGAGATGTTTTTGTTTTCTTTAAGTAGTGTTTTTCTTGCTCTCCACAATTCGGATGTAATGATGTTGGTCAAAGTGGTTGTAATTTTGGCAATATTACTGCTTTTTGGGTACTCTTCTATGTTGGTCAGGAATACAGCATGAACGATGTTAAATCGTTTAGGTGATATAAGTTTTTCAAAGTTTTTTTGAAAAGCTTTCCATATACGTCTTGCTTTTCTACAAAATATAAATGGATGTAATGTACTTTCAGGTTGGTTGCACGTTTTGCAGTTGATGTTTCCATTCCCTCTGTTTTCCCGCCACTTTTGTAACTTTTCAAGAGTTGGTAGACTGTCTGTTAGGATTCTCCATTGCGTGTTTTGGTGTGGGCCTTGTGCGTATGAGTTGTAGCTCCTTTCCCAGATTTTTTTTCCACGGCAAGCACTTCTGCATCTTTACTTCCCACATTCTTTCAATTTTTTTTATGTCGACATTCTCATCCGCTTTCAATAGTTTAACATAGAGATTTTTAGCTGTTTTTGGTGTTATTTTGAAAATATCTAGGTTTAGGTTAATTTCTTTGATAATATCCGCGTAATAATAGGGTGTGTTATTTAGAAATTTCGGAAATTGGTTTGACGTAAGGAATTGCTATTGAGTAAAAATGTCTTTGGCAAATTTTGAGGGTAGGCAAGGTAGTAGTTTTGCAGATAGAATAGGTAGTGAGGATTTTCCTCTTTTTGGACATTAAAAATATGTTTCAGTCGTAGAGCTAAACTTTGTTTTTTTGGATCCATTATTGCTAAACCTCCTAGGTTGACAGGAAGGTTGAGAATCTCTCTTTTCAGAGGTTCAGCATGTTGACTTTGCCATAAATAATGTGATGTTTCTTTTTTGATGATCTTGGATGAGGAATCAGTTATGGGAAAGGTATTGGCAATAAGCCAAACTTTTGAAAGGTCAAGTGTTTTCAGAAAAGTTGCTTTGCATTTTAGTGACACGTTCCTGTATTTAAAGTTTTTACAATTTTGGATGAATTTGTTGGTGGCTTCAGACCAGTTTATAGTAGCAGAGTATGCTAGGTCTGTATGAAAGTATGTTCCAAGTATTTTTAGACCTGTTGTATTTGTCCAATTTATGCAGTGGTTTGCTGGATTCAACATTTTTTGTGTTTTCTTGTAGGCTCGGTAGTTAAAGCCACTCAAGGCTAATGCTTTAGTTTTTGTTTTATTTGTGTTGCTTGCTGACACCTCTTCAAATCTGTGTAATATTTTAAAAATTTCATTAATGGATTCAGTGTTTCTTGCAAACATAATTGTGTCATCAGCATATTACATTACCTTGAGGTTGATTTTACTACCGGGCAATGGAATGCCATCTATTTTGTTACATTTCCTAATTTCGTTTGCTAGGGGCTCAACTGCAAGGCAATAAAGCATAAGGGAAATGAGGTCACCTTGCCGTACTCCTCTATTTACTTTTAAGGGATTGACCCGTTGTTTAGTATTATTGACTAGTTGTTTTTTAATGTGTTTTTTATGGCATTAACAAAATTTTTTCCAAGATTCAATTTTTTTAAGGTCATGAAGATAAAGTCTCGATCAATTTTATCAAAGGTCTTTTCCTGGTCTATTGTTAAAAGTATTGATTTAAGGCTTTTCTCATTTGTGTAATGAATAAGGTCTCGAACCAGAATCATATTAGAAAATATATTTCTTCCAGGGACTGAACAGGTTTGGGATGTTTGAAGGACGATTTTGAGTACTTGTGAGAGTCTTAGTGCAAGTGCTTTGGTGATGATTTTGTAATCAGCACATAACAGAGATATGGGACGCCAGTTTTTCAGGTCTAGAGGGTCTCCGTTTTTGGGCAGGAGATTTATCAGTGCTGTTCTTTGAGACCAGCTGAGTTCTCCTTTGTTTTTCGAATATATTTAGATTGGCGATTTTGGTAAATTCCTCTCCGTAGATTTCCCAGCACTCTTGGTAGAATTCTGCTGGTAGTCCATCTATGCCTGGAGTTTTTCCTTTGTTTAAACTCTTGACCGCGTTATATATCTCACTGCTTGTAAATTTTGAATTAAGCGTACTGTTCTGTTCATAATATAGGGTAACTATGATGTTTTCAAGAAATTGTTGTTGTTTTTCCACGTCAACTTGTGGTTTTTGATATAGTTTTTGGAAGTATTCTCTTATTATTCTTATAATGTTGATTTTATTAGTAAAGACATTTTTACCTTCTTTTAGTTTTTGGATTGTTTTCTTGGATTGGTTTTGTTTCTCCATTTGAAATAGAATTTTGGGCGGTTTTTCCCCCTCCTCGATTAAAAGTTGTTTGGTTCTAATGAATACTCCATTGTTAGTGGGTAGCTCTTTAACTTGATTTTTAAGATTTTTAATTTTATCATGATCTTTATTGATTTTTCTTTGTTCTATCTCTATTTGACTTTCCAAGTGTATTTTTTGTTGTTTAATTTGCTTTTGTTTATACTTAGAAAACTGAATAGCTTTTTCTTTTTTTTTATATTTAATAACGTCCTACCATTGGTTGTGGTTCTCATAGTTTTTTGTTTTTTGTTGAATTTTTTCGAAATCTTTTTTTAGTACTTCTTTAAAGTTAGGGTCCTTTAACAGGGGCCTCCATTGGGATTGGTTGTTTTGAGGATTTGGCATAGAAAAGTTTTGTGGTCACTTAAGTTGATGTCCATAAAGTTACACGAGATTTTTAATTTTGGGGTTATTTCTGTATAGATTCGGTCTATTCGGCTCCTGTACGATTTGTCAGCTTTCTCATAACTAAAATTTTGTGTTAGCGGATTTAGGAACCTGTATACGTCTTTTAAGTTAAATTTTTTGGTAAAGTTTTGGAGATTCGTTCTTCCTAAAGTGTTGTTTTTGTTCATTTGGTCGCCTTCGTTTCTATCCAAACATGGATCTTCAACCATGTTGATATCAACCATTAGAAAAGGGGACATTGGGTCCGTACACATTTATTACCCTCTGTCTTGTGTTATTTAGGACAATTGTGGTAGCAAGTATCCTACCGTAGCTGTCAAAGGTACATTCTCTAAAGTTTGTTTTTGATTTGATGAGAATTGCAACTCCCCGTTCTCTACCCTTGCCGTTGTTCCAGAGCGAGGATCCTCCTGTTTGTTTTCTTATTCTTTGGCCCATCTAGCTGTTTTTTCATTTATTCCATGTGTTTCTTGAATGCAAAAAACATGACAGTCTAATGCATTAAATAGATTCATTACATTATGCCTTTTGGCATCTTTGTTAAGTGTTAAGATTTTAAAAGCCATATTTTATGTTATGAAGACGAAAAGAGAAGTTTTTCTTTTTGTTATTATTATTATCATTATATTTTATTTTATATATATATATATATATATATATATATATATATATATATATATATATATATATATATATATATATATATATATATATATATATATTTATTTATTTATTTTTTTTCAATTTTCTTTGTTTTATATTTTTATTGGGTTTTTAGTTTATATCTTTTTATGGGGTTTAATTATATATTTTGTATTTTTATTGGTATTTTATTTTTAGAATGACTACGATTAAAAGAGTTAAGTGATTCTTTGTTTAAACGTTTAGAATTTATATATTTTGTTTTTTAATGCTTGTTTTTCTTTTTTTTGTTTTATCATGAACTTCAGTATACTGGTCCATGTCCTCTTCGTCTGTTTGAATATGAGTTTGTGTGTTTTCTTCCTGATAAGGTTTATTGATTTCTTGTATTGTGTGTCGGCAACATCTTCTTCATTGTTGTCTTGTTCCATATTTGGCGTTTCTATTTTTTGTACGTATTCTTTAGAATTACTCATTTTGACGATCGTTTCTGTATTTAATACATTTGTCGCTAATTCAGGTTGGCATTCATTTTCACTAAAGGTTTTATTGTCGGTTTTTGTGATTGTTTTAATGTTGTTTTCTATTTTCTTATTTTCTATTTTGTCATTTTGTAGTTTTTGTTTGTCAGGAATGTACCTTTCATGTCCGGTGTGGACAATTTTCACCTTATAACCTTTTAATGTCAAACGAATTGGAAATAGTTTTGGCATATCTTTAAGTACCACTAAAAGAATGCCAGTATAGTAATCTATTTGTTTTTTTTTTGTCTTCTTTATTAAGGGTTTTGTAAGGACAAGTTTACCGAGACCTAGGGTTTCAATTTCTTTACCAACACCTATCTGATTACATTCCAAAGGTAGTCCAAACACTAAAACTGTTGTTCTTTGTGTTATTGGTGTTCTATTTGGTTTAGATTGGTAGAGTCGATGATGCTGACCATTAATATTCAGAACCCTTTGAAAAAGGGTGTTTCTTGATTTGTTACTTTTCATGACTATTTCTGCAAGGGTTCCACCTCGTATTATTTGTAAACCTGAAAGGTCAACGTCAAGACTTTCCTCTTCAAGAGCAGCTAGAATATCATCAACTAATACCGGAATATCTAGAGCACATAAAAGAGTATTTTTCAGAGGTGTCAAGATTGTAGATTTTTTTTCATTGGCCACTTGAGCATAGCTCTTACCTGCAAGGGACTTATCTGAGCGGATTTCCGCTAAGCTGCAATCAACGTTGCCTTCCATATAAAGTATGACCGAGTAAACCTTAACAGTTTCACACGGCAACCCGTGGTAGAGGCTAGGTAAAAATATATATCTGTACTAATCTATACTAATGCTATTCTATAATTATACTAGAAGCCAGTAGGCTTAAATTTTAGAAAGCTGTCTCAAGCTAAAACCATACGATCTTAGCCATTAGGCCGAGAACCGATAACTGACCACTGCAGACATAGTCGGACAGACGCCGTCTTCAACAATGTACTTGTGGTTTGCATTAGTACGTCAAATCATTTTTGTCGTCGTCATCATCAGCAGCATCATCATCAGCAGCAACTGAGACCATCGGCGATGTTAGACACTCTAAAAGTCAAAATATTTCAATTATTTTCATTCTGGGCCGCGCTCAGCAGTAGTGTAAAGCCGAGGCAACCCGTGGTCAGGCATGGTAAACCTATGATCCCATGACCTAATGCCAAAAATCAGATTAATATATGAGCCGGACTGTGCCGGCGTACCAGATATTAAACTGATAAGAACAAATTTTTGTTTTATATTTTTATTTTGTTATGCATTTTTATATTTTTATTTGATTTTTGTTACTTATAGTTTTATGTTATGTTGACTTGTGTTAATGAAGTAACTCTCGGATGTGACTTCTTAACGTTGAAAAAATTTTATTTTTTTTAATTGTAATATATATTTTTGATATTGATAAGAATAGTTTTATTTATAGGTAAGAGCAGATACTTAACTTTAGTACGAGTCATTTCAGTGGTTGATGTTGTTGTTTTGTTTATTTCGCTCTAATTTCGCTGCCTCTCTTTCCTCTCTTGCTCTTTGACGTTCCTCATATTCGTATTGCTTCATTTCTTGCTTCTCCTTTGCGTATTCAGCTCGTTTGTATCTCACAAATCTTTTTAACTCATCTTGTGTACATTCATGTTTGTTAAATCCTTTGAAGAAATTATAGTTGTAGACAACTGTTTCAGAGAAACTCATTGTTTCGAACTCTTTAGGGAGCTCGACTCCGCTTACATCAAAATATGGTTCTTTCTTAGGGATATTTGCTTCAGTATTGTCAGTTACATTGTTTGGAAGTATAGGATTATTTTTTACATTTTGCGGTTGTTCAGATTTGTTTGGGTTTATTATATGATTTTCGTCTTTTTCAATGGTTTTTTATTTTTTCTTCTTGAGTTGTTATAAATGGTATGGTATGTTCAATGTTTTTGGTTGAGAGATTTTGATTTTCATTATTAAATGCATCGAATTCTACTTCGTTATCTGAGGTGGATGATTCAGGTTCAGTTATATTAGAAGGTGGTTTTGTGTTATTTTGATTTTGATTTTCATAAGATTTTATATTAAAGTTTATTGGTTGGGTTTCCTTTATATCTTTATCTTTTGTTTCAGGTTGTCCGGTATAGATAATTCGGGCATGATGTCCTGCAATTTTCAGGGTTTTGGTATAGGTTGTATTAGGTTACCCATTATAGCTACTAAGATACCTGAGTAGTATAAAGTTTGAGTTTTAGGGGTCTTTTTATAGACTGGTCTGGTTCGTACATGTTTGCCGTACTCAAGTTCCTCAAGAGCTTTCCCAACTAAGAGATTTTTTTTTATCTAGAGGAAACTGCAACGCGTGTTGATACAATTCTAGAAGGGGTTGAATTATAGAAATAAAAGGTTTTTTTATTTATATTTATTTCTTTTTGGATTAAATGGAGTTTCGATTTCTCGGTTTTCATTACGATTTCGATCATAGATCCATTTCGTATAATTTGGAGGCCGTCTAGATCTTTGTCAAGGCCAGTATCTTCAAGAGCTGACAAAACGTCAATTCTTTAACATTATTGTTAATTTTATTCAGAAGAGTATTTTTTAAAGAGGAGTATGTATTTATGGTATTAGTATTTGTATTGATAGCTTGAGCATAGGTTTTAAGCAGATTTATAATTTCCGCTTTGTTTATGGTATCCATTTAATATACTGGTTTTGAAAAAAACCTTATAGAATATTAGAATACACTACGTGTATTATATACCTCTCAGTCGCTCGGTTAAATACTCATAAAATTCACTATAAACACTCAAATTCCACCTAAAACCTCTACAAACTATAATTGCCGTACCGGCAACCCGTTGTAGGGGCAAGGTAAAATCTCTCTTAACACTCAAGAGGCACTTAGTCCTCACTGAGAGTGAACTCTTACTCGATTAGACACCTAATAGCTAAGAATCAAGAACAGATACTTTTTTTTTTTTTTCCTACCAAATAGTCCAAGGCCCTAGAAGGATGATTGTATTATATATTTTTTGTTTTTGTTTTATTGTTTTATAATTTTATTTCGTTATGTATATTTTATATTTTTATTTGTTTTTTTATTATTTAATTTATATTTACGTTATCGATCATTTATAAAGTAACTCTTGTGTGTGACTTTTATAATTTAAGCATTGGTTTTTGTTTGATTAAAAGGTAAAAGTTAAGCTCTTTGTTGTGTTTGCACATATTGGATTGTTAATTGAAAATTTTTTGTGGAAGGTGTTAATATTATTTAGTTTATTATATTTTTTGTATTGAATAGCCCATACATATTTTATTTCCCTTTTAATGTTTTCTTTTGTATTACTAGTTGTTATGTTAGTTTTTTTTTTCAGCAGCATATTTCTTGTGTTAGCGTTGTTGTAATTATATGTGTTAGCGTTGTTGTAATTAAGGATAGATTGTTCTTTGGGTTTTCTTCTATTGTATTAATATTGAAGATAGTGTGAACAATGTTAAACTGCTTTGATGGGTACAATTTTCCGTATACGTTTTTAAATTTTTTCCAAGTAGTTCTTGCTTTCGGACATGATATAAAGGGATGGAGTGTTGTTTATTTTTTATTGCACGTTTTGCATTTATCGCTACCACGTCCTCGGTTCTTACGCCATTTTTTTAGTTTCTCTAAAGTTGGCAGGCTATCTGTGTGTATTCTCCATAGAGTGTTTTTACTTGGTCCTTGGGCGTATGAGTTAAAATCTTTTACCCATAATTTTTTCCAAGGCATTTGTTTTTGCAGCAGGTTTTCCCATTTCTTTTCGATTTTGTTTATTGCTTTAGAGTCTTTCTCGTTTACTAAGTGTGTATAAATGCTTTTGGCTTTTTTTGGGTAAACTTGAAATATTCGTGTATAAGATTTAAGAATTTCGACAACATCGTTATAGAAGAAAGGAATTTTGTTTAAAGACTAAGGGAATTGATTTTTTGTTAGAAACTTCCACTTGGGATGTGTGGTGTTAGCAAATCTTGTAGGGGCGTGTGCTAAGAAGTACTTTTGTAGGAAGTAGAATTGATGGGGAGTTATATTTTCCTAGAGATTAAAGATGTGTTTTAATCTTAAGGCTTGACTCTGTTTTTGAACATCTAAGATACCTAGACCACCTTTGTCTACTGATAAATTGAGAATGTCACTAATTATAGGCTCCGCATAGTCGCTTTGCCAGAGGTATCTCGATGTTTCTTTTTTAATTTTTTTTGCTAATATTTCGTTTATTGGGAAAACATTTGCGACAAACCACACCTTGGATAATGCAAGCGTATTCATAAAAACGGCCTTGCACTTTAGGGATACGTTTCTATACTTAAAGTTTTTAATTTTTTTTATAAATTTTTCGATTGCTTTAGACCAATTTAGGGTCGCACTATATGCTAGATCTGTATGGAAGTGCGTTCCTAGAATTTTCATACCACCTACGTTAGTCCATAGAATGTTGAAGTTTTTTTGTTTTAGTAGTTTCTTTGTTTTTTCATATTCTAGGTTATGAAAACCCCCTAGCGCCAGGGCTTTTGTCTTCGCTTGGTTAATGTTAGATCCTGTGGCTTCCTCAAATTTTTTTAGTATTGTGAAGGCTTTGTTTATTGAATTAGTATCTCTCGGAAGAAGGTGGTATCATCTGCATATTGTGTAATTTTAAGTTAAGATGTAGATCCTGGCAAGGGGAAACCATTGATCTTATGGTTGTTATTAATTTTTAACGCCAGGGTTTCAATAGCTATGCAGTAAAGCATCAAGGCTATTGGATCTCCCTGTCTTACTTCTCTTTTTATTTTGAATGGTTTTCCCATATGGACGTTTATGAGAACCATGGAATGGGAATGTTCCATTGTTCGTTTTATGGCGTTAATAAAGCGTTTTCCGAGGTTGAATTTTTCCATTTTTGCATAAAGAAACTTTTGATCTATTTTGTCAAAGGGTTTTTCTTGGTCGATGGTTAGGATAATTAATAATAAAAACCTTTGAGGTTTTTTTTCATTGGTATACTGGATAAGATCTCTAACTAAGAAGTTGTTGAATAAAATGATCCTTCCCGGAACTGATTTGGGCTGGAACTGGAACTTGGTTCCCGGAACTGGTTTGGGCTATATTAAGTATTATGTTAAGTACACGGGAGAGTCTCAAAGCAAGTGCTTTAGTTATTATTTTGTAGTCTGCGCACAGGAGGGATATTGGCCGCCAATTTTTCAGCTCTGAGATATCTCCTTCTTTTGGGAGAAGACACACAAGAGCCATTCTCTGCGACCAGGTAAGTTCTCCTCCTGTGGAGAATACATTATTATTTGCGAGTGATGTAAATTCAGCCCCATATATATCCCAATTCTCCTGGTAGAATTCTACCGGGAGGCCATCAATTTCAGGCGTTCTCCCTTTTTTAAGTGATTTTGCAGCTTGTAAAAGTTCTTCGTTGGTAAATTTTGTGTTAAGGATTAAGTTTTGTTTTTCTGTTAAAGGTGATTTAATGTGTTTTAGAAACTTCATTTTTTTTTTGTATCTAGTTTTTGTGGTTTGTATAGCTCTTTGTGATAATCTCTTACTATCCTAAGGATATTGGAGGTGTCATTGTAGTATATATCACCATCTTTTAGGTTTTAATGTTTTTTTTTTCTTGGTTGTTTTTTTCCATTTGGAAAAGAGCTTTTGATGGTTTTTCTCCGTCTTCTACGAATTTTTGCTTTGTTCTCACAAAAACAGCACGTGCAGGTGTTAAATTTTTTAGCTCCTTTTCTAACATATTTATTTTTCCAATGTCACGACTTAACTTTTCTTTTTCAGCTTTTTTTTTTTTTTCGACTAGTAATATTTTACTTTTGTTTTCTTCATTTTTAATTGTTGATATTTTGACTGCAGTTTCCTTATTTTTGATCTTAACTATTTCCCACCAATCGTTGTTACTTTCATACTATTGTTTTTTGTTTTTAAGTTTGTCGAACGATTTTTTAAGAGTTTCCTTAAAGGAATTGTCGAGGAGTAATTCTGTGTTCAGATGCCAATATCCTTGACCCCGATTGTTTTTATGTTCTATAGAGTATTTCAAAAGTTAGAGTTTATGGTCGCTAATATTTGTATTTAGAATTTGACAAGTTAAAGTTGTTTGGTCATTGAATGTAGCGTATATGCGGTCAATTCTACTTTTGTAGGATCCGTCTGCCTTTTCAAAAGTGAATTTACGGGCCTGGGGATGTTTACTTCGGAAAGTATCTTGCAAATTATGTTTTTCAATAAAATTTGTCAGGCTTTGACGTCCTAGGGTGTTGTTTTTGTTAAATGCGTCTCCTCCTTCTCTATCGAGTATCGGATTTTCGACCATATTGAAGTCTCCTACCAAGAGGGTTATGTCAGATCTTTTTGAGTGTTTGTTTAGTTGACTAAAGAAATTTTCTTTATCTTGGGGGATATTTGGCCCGTATATGTTTATGGTTCTTATATTTAGTTGGTGAATTTTAAAACTGACTGCAATTAATCTTCCATTTTGGTCGTGTGTAGTGTCTTGGAAGATTGCTTTTTGTTTTGGTAAAATGGCCCCTCCGGCATGCTTGTGGGTTCCGTTGTGCCAGATAGACGAACCGTTAGTTTTTTTTTGTCCACTCATCTGACCATAGTTTAGATTTTTCTTTTGTGCAATGTAGACAGATGATGTCCCACCCTTGTGTTTCTAGAAAACTCATTATTTTATTTCTTTTAATGTCGTTGTTTAAACCGTTGACATTTTTTAGTTTTTTTGTTTTATATTTTTGTTTGGTTTTGAAATTTTATATTTTTATTTGAATTTGAGTTTTTGTATTTTTATGGTTTTTTCAACATTTTATCTTTTTATTTGGTTTTTAAAATAGAATTTATTTGTAAAATTTTTTTTTTTTTTTTTTTTTAGATTATTAGTTGTTATATTTGTTTTAAAGTCAGTTTTAAAGTTTGTTTCAGAATTTTTATATGGTTTGGAGTATTATTATTTAGTTTTAAGGTTTATATGGACCTTTTGGGGTCATGTTTAGAGAATGGCTATTTAAGATAATTTTTGGTTCTAAATTGGATTTTTTGAAGTCAGCATTTTCGTCGATTGTATTGATATTTTCCTTTTCTTGTTTTTTTCATTGATGTTTGCATGTGATTCCTCGTTCTCCATTTCGCTGGTTTGTTGATATTCTGAGATTTCTTCGTTTTTACTTTGGTGATTTGTGTCATTAATTGTTTCATTGATAGTATTTATTTTCGTATCTTTTTCTTTTTTTTTTTCGCTTTCTTTGTCTATTTCAATTTGGTCATCTGCAAGTGTTTTCTCAAAACTTCCTGCGTTTGAGTTAACTTGGGTTAATGTAACATGTTCTTCTGTTCCATTTAGTTTAAAGGTTTCGTTTTCAGCATTAGATATACTTTTGGTTTTTGTGGAGGGGATTTCTTCCTGTCCTGTGAAGATAATTCTGACATTATACCCTAAGATTTTAAGCGTTTTGGGTATGGCTTTAATAAGACCTTCCATTTCAGCTACAAGTATTTCGGAAAAATATTTAGTTCCTTTTTTTGGGGTTGTTCTGATAATAGGTCTGGTGTAGATGTGTTTACCAAAACCCAAATCCTCTAGTTCTTTTCCAGCTTTTGTGTTTTCAAGTTCCAGCAGTAATCCTAGGATAGATACTGATATTCTGTTACTGGTTTGTCTTGTTGGTGTGGATTTTGAAAATCGGTGGTGTATAACTTTAATATTTAAACCGTTCACAAGTATGAAATTTTTTGTTTTGTTATCTCTGAATGTTAGTTCAAGGGTATCTCCCCGAATAATTTGTGCTCCTGCAATCCCTTCGTCGAGATCAGCGTCTTCGAGTGCAATCAGGATTTCATTTAGTCTGACATTTTTCGTCAATGTGCACAATAGTGTGTTGTGAAGTTGTCTATATTTAGAAGTTTGTTGATTTCTTTTTGCCATATCGGCATAAGAAAAGTTTGAGTTCTTTGGTTGTATATTTTCACAGATATCTAACGGAATATCTGCGATTGTATTAGTTAAATCATTTTCAGAAAAAATTAGTTCTGCATCATCTGTTACCATATTTGTAATCATGCTTACAAGTTCCTACAAAACCCTTAATACACGCAAAATTCACTCAGCACGATCTTCACACCCTCTATCGATATCTCTCTATACACCCGGATCACTCAATACACACTAGGTTACTCTTTATAGTCGTTAGCCCGATCTAATACTAATAAATCATTAAGATACTCCCAATGATCTTAGCCATTAGGCCGAGAAGCGATAACTGACCTCTGCAGACATAGTCGGACAGAGGCAGTCTTCAACAATGTACTTGTGGTTTGCATTAGTACGTCAAATAATTTTAGTGGATTTTTAATTTTTAATTTTTTTGGGTTTTTAATTTTGTATTTTTATTTTGTTATTAAATTTTTTTATTTTTTTTCCTTTACTAACTCTTTTCAGATGTTAGTGTTGAGTTGTTTGAGCGTTTAGAGTTTGTGAGTTTGTTTTCCTCTAAATTAGTTTTTCTTTTTTTCTTATTATCCAGGCTTTCTACCGTAGCCCATGAATTCGGGTTATCATCTTTTGGGTCCATTTGGTTTTTAAGGGTCCTGACTATCGTCCACCATTAAACCATCATCCACCTTATTTGACAGAAATTCCTGTTGATTTTTAGAGTTATCTTTATTCTCTATGTCTTGTTCCATTGCTTGTGTTTCTATAATATTAATTGTGTTATTATCAATCTTATTTTCTAAAGGGTGGATGTTTTTCTGGATTATTGCAGAATCTGCCACATTTACATCTCCATGAGTTTCAGCATTGCTTTGCAGTTCTACAATTGTTTGATTTTCTTTTGTTTCCTTATCTTTATTATCTTTCTTTTCTCTTAGTTTTTTATTTTTTGGTTTTATACCCAGTTTGTCCAAAGATAAATTACTTTAACTTGGTATCCTTTTAAGGTTATTTTGGTTAGTATTTCTTTTAGCATTTCTTCCAATACGACCAACAAAATACCAGTGTTGAATTTTATTTTTATATTAGTTGTTTCTTTTATTAAAGGCCTTGTAGATATATGTTTACTATATCTAAAGGACTCTAATTCCTCACCCACACCAATATCTGCACACTCAAAGGGCAGTCTAAAGATTGTTATCCTTAGGGTTATTGGTGTTCTATTGGGCTTTGAGCTATGAAGGCGATAGTGCTCTCCTTTAATATTGAGACCTCTTTCGAGAAGAGAGTTCTTAGATGTATCTTTTTTCATTACAATCCCTGCCATGCATCCTTTTAGAATTACTTGTAATCCTTCAAGATACATGTCTAGATTTTGCTTTTCTAGCGCTAAAAGAATATCCTCAACATAACATGGAGTATTTAGCGGACAGAGAAGGGTATTTTTTAATGGTTTTAAATTGTCATTTACCCTTGCAGCTGCTAGGGCATAGCTCTTAGAAATAGGATTTATACCCACGCAGGTTGCAATACTAGTATTAATTTTATCCATAATAAGTCTAAAATAATTATGCTTTTAAATAAAACAACCCGTGATTAGGGCAAGGTAATTATTTAAAACTATACTAAACTGTAATAAAAAACTATACTATACTATACTAAGGCCAGTAGACTAATAATTAGAATGGCTGTCTCGCGCTAAAACCAGTACGTCAAAGACTTACTTACTACACTTGATTTTAGCCATAAGGTCGAAAAACGATAATTGACCACTGCAGACATAGTCGGACAGACGCCGTCTTCAACAATGTACTTGTGGTTTGCATTAGTACGTCATATCATTTTCGTCGTTGCTATCATCAGCAGCATCATCATTAGCAGCAGCTGAGACCATTGGCGATGTTAGACACTCTAAAAGTCAAAATATTTCAATTATTTTCATTCTCGGCCGCGCTCAGCAGTAGTGCAAAGCCGAGGCAACCCGTGGTCAGGGCAAGGTAAACCTATGATCCCATGACCTAATGCCAAAAATCAGAATAATATATGAGCCGGACTGTGCCGGCGTACCAGATATTAAACTGATAAGAACAGATACTTTTTTATTATTATTATTTTTTTTTTATTTTATAAATATATATATATATATATATATACTTTTATGTTTTATATATTTATTTTGTTATGTTTGATTTATATTTTTATTTGGTTTTGTATTATTAAATTCCTATTTAAGTTATCAAGTGTTATATAAGTAACTCTCGGATGTGACTTCATACTACTTTTACTGTTTTTTTATTTGTATTTTGTTATTTTTATTTTTAATCATCTAGAACCGAAAATTAACACGATTAACGAAAAAATAACAAAAAGGTAAATGTCCGAATAAGTTAAGATCATTATTAGAAGGTTTATTATTTGTTTTTATTTTTTTGTCTAGACCTAGGGCTTATATTGCAAAGCTTAGTTTGTTTGGGCAATTAATGCTTATTGCATTTCTAATCAAAAACATTTCATGAAATTTTTGAATATTCTTTTCCTTTATTACTTTATTGTATTTTAATAACCATATATAATTTATTTCACTTTTTATATTTTCTATAATTGTGTTGATAGTTACGATTTTGTTTTCTTTAAGAATTTTGTTTCTTGCCCTCCATATTTCAGGAATTGTTATATGGGTTATGGTAGTTACAGGTTTTGCTAAATAAATTTTTTTCCCTAGGTCTTCAATGTTGAGTTGGAATTATGTGTGGACTATATTAAAGTTTTTATTTGGTAGAAGTATTTGGTATATAGCTTGCATACGTTTCCACACTCCTCTTGCCTTTTTACAAGCAATAAAGGGATGTTGACCATCTTCAGATTTTCCGCACGATATGCATAATGTATCACCTCTTCCTCGATTTTTTTTCCATGCTCGAAGTTTCTCTAGTGGTGGAAGAGAATCAGTTAGATTTCCCCATAGCGTGTTTTTGCATGGGCCTTGGGCGTATGAGTTGAAATTTCTTTGCCATATTTAATGCCAAGGTAATATTCTTAGTAATTTAATTTCCCATGATGATTAGATTCTTTTTTTATTTGCGTTAATAGGTAAGTTAAGGATGTTTCTCTTAACTGGTTCTGCATAGTCGCTTTTCCATAGATATATTGAAATTTGTTTTTTAATTTGTTTACTTACTAGTGTGTTTATAGGAAAAACATTGGCCACAAACCATATTTTAGAGAGAGCTAGGGTATTTATAAACATTGACTTGCATTTCAGCGAAACGTTTCTATACTTGAAAAAGCTGTTTTTTTTTTGAAAGCTATCTAGAGCTCTATTCAAGTTAATGCATGCTGTGTATGCAAGATCGGTGTGAAATTGTATTCCCAAAATTTTTAGACCAGTTGTGTTCGCCCGATTGGGGCGAATATTTAAATTATTTTTTTCTACATTATATTTTTTGAGTTGTAGGTAATTAAATCCACCTAATGCGAGTGCCTTGGTTATATTTTTATTTATATTTGATCCAGAGACCTCCTGGAAGTTGTCTAACGTGTTGAAGGCTTCGTTTATGGAGCTCGAGTTCCTTATAAACATTGTTTTGTCGTCTGCGTATTGCATGACCTTTGTGTTTAGTTCCAGATAGTGGAATTCCATCAATGTTTTGATTATTTCTTATTTGAATTGCTAATGGTTCAACTGCTTAGCAGTATAACATTAAGGATATGGGATCACCTTGTCTGACCCCTCTATTTATTTGAAAAGGTTTACTTAGTAGACCATTATTTAGAATTAAAAACTGGTTATTTTGTAGAGTTTGCATTATAGCATTTATAAAATTTTCCCCGAGATTATACATTTTAAGAGCTTCAAGCAAAAAGTCTCGATTTATCTTGTCAAAAGCTTTTTCCTGATCTATTGTCAGGATAAAACTTTCGATATTTTTATCGTTCGTGTAATTTATAAGGTCCCTGACCAAAAAGAGATTGGAGAAGATGTTTCTTTCCGGAATCAAACATGTTTGTGAGAGTCCGATAATATTATTCAAAACCTTTGATAGTCTTATAGCTAGTGCTTTACTTATTATCTTATAATCGCTGCAAAGAAGTGATATAGGACCCCAGTTTTTAATGTCTGATAGGTCTCCTCTCTTTGGGAGGAGACTTATCAGCACTGTTCGTTGTGACCATGAAAGTTCGCTATCAGGTTGTAAATTCCTCTTTCGTTGTGACCATGAAAGTTCGCTAAGCTTGTAAATTCCTCTTTATATACGTCCCAAAACTCTTGGTATAATTCTACTGATAATCCATCTATACCAGGGTTTTTCGCTTTTTTAAGGGTTGTTGCTGCATTATAGAATTCTTCAGAGCTGAACTTGATATCTAATAAGGCGTTTTGATGATCAGTTAAAGAGTTACTTAGGCAATTTAGGTACGATTTTTGTTGTTCTCTGCAGATATTATTATTTTTTTTTTATATAGACTTTTATAGTAATTTCGGATTTCAGTAAGGATATTTAAGGTGTCGGTATGAAGTTTATTTTCATCCTTAAGTTCTGTTATTATTATTTTTTTTTTTGATTAGTTTTTTCAATATGACACAGTGTTTTAGAACGGGATTCATCTTCTTGAAAAATTTTTTGTTTTGTTCTAATGAAAACCCCATTGTCATTGGAAAGGTCTATAAGTTTCAAGGTTTTTTTGTTTTATTTAATTTATCTAATTTCAAGGTTTTTTTTTTTTAATTTAATTTATCTAATTTCAAGGTTTTTTTGTTTTATTTAATTTATGTAATTTCAAGGTTTTTTTGTTTTATTACTATTTGGGCTTTATTTCTTTTGTTATTCTATGTCGATTTGGTATTGGATTAGAGTTTTTTTTTTTTTGATTTTTCTTTTTGAATTTTAGTAGACAAGTTTATGGCTATTAATTTAATTTGAATTTAACCCTTTCCCACCATTGATTATTATTTGCATAGAGATGTTTTTTTAACTTTTGTTTCTCGAAAGAATTTTGTAGTGCTTCTTTAAATCAAGCATCATAGATAAGGAATATGTAAAGGTGCCAGTGTACTGGTCCTCGTTCTCCCGTGGATTTAAGATGGACCACACGTTTGTACGCTTTGTGGTCCCTCAGTTTAGTGTCTAGTATGGAGGTTGTAAACTTAGTATCTACTTCTAGGGGAGCATAGATCCGATCTATACGACTTCTATAAGATTTATCAGGATTTTAATAGAAGTAAAACGCTTTATTTTTAAAAAAAAGTAAAACCCTTAATTTTTTGGTATGTGTCTGTAAGTTTATGTTTATCACAGAACCTTTGATGATTTATTTTCCCAAGCGTGTTGTTTGGGTTACAAGAATCACCTCCCTCCCTATCTAAGTGCAGATCTATTACCATGTTAAAATAACCTGTTAGGTAGACATGTTCGCACCTATTTTTATGTTTGTCAATTATTTTAAAAAAGTTTTCTCTTTCTTGAGGATTGTTTGAGGCATATATGTTGATAATCCTACTAACTGTGTTTCCAAGTTTGAGTGTAACTGCGAGGATTCTGCCACTTTCATCCTGAGTTACATCTTGAAAGATGGTTTTCTGCTTTGTGAGAATTGCTACTCCGCATTGTTTATTGCTATTATTGTTCCATATGGAATAGCCACAAGTTATCTTTTTCCATTCTTCATTCCAAACGCCTTCCTTCTCGTTGGTGCAGTGAGTCTCTGTTAAGCATAAGATATCACAATCTAAAAGTTTCAGGCAATTCATTATATTTCTTCTTTTATGGTCGGTACTTATACCGTTAACATTTGAGGTTAATATTTTGGCAGCCATTTTAACCTTATAAGGATATTTTTTTGTTGTTATGATTATTTTTTGTTTCTTTTGTTTTTCAGTTTTATATTTTTATTTTGTTTTTTGAGTTATCTTGACCTCCTGGGCCGTTGTTGGGCTATGCCCGTCAAAAATAAGATGAGTCAAATGGTTATTTGCTTTTTTATATTCATTGATTTTTGTCTCATTTTCACATGTTTTTCTTTTATAAGTTCTAAAGGTAATAAAACCGTCATCTTTCATAGGTTCGCTTGTCTGCACCTCGTTATTACTTTTTGTGGGTTTTATTTTTTCTAGTGTTGTATGAAGTTCATTTTTATTGTTTTTATTTATATCAACGTTTTCGTTTTGAGCCTGTATTATTTTTTCCTTGTGTTTGCTTAACAGACAGTTTCATCCGTACTATTTTCAGCGTTCTTCTCTGACTGTATTAAGCTGGGAGAATTGGGAATATCTTTCCCTATATCGGGTAGTATTGATGCTTTGCTACTGGTTTCATTTTCTATAGTAGTGATATTTGTTTTGTAATACTCGCGCTAAAATCTCTTGTTGGAGAGGATTTATAAAATAGATGGTGACCATTGTTTATACTAAGTCCCTTTTCAAGAATTTTATTTTTTGTTTTATTGGATTTAAATGTTAGCTCAAGGATTGTATTTTGTTTAATTAGCTGCACCCCTGCTATTCCTTCACCGAAATCTTCCTTTTCTAAAGCAATTAAAATAACATTTATGGTGGTTTTTGTGACAAGCTTACATAGGAAGGTGTTGTTGAGTTGTTTTAATTTTGTTTTTAATATTGGGGTTTCATGGATTTTTTTAGTGATTTGTGCATAAGATTGTTGTGGGTTAACTGGTGGATCATCAACTCAACTGACTGAGCACACATCTTGAGAAAGTATTTCATAGTCAGCAAATTCAAGAACCTGACCTTCCGTGTTGTCAAACATCCTTTTTTTTTAAAGGCAAGTATACCGGTAAAATAACATTGCAACCCGTGGAAGGTGCAAGGTTACTGTACTAGGCTATACTAAAAACTATACTAAGTTATAATAAGGCTGTTTAAAAATACGTAACTTAAAATTTATGAACGTTGTCTCAAAACTGAAACCAGTAGATCTCAGCCATTAGGTTGAGAAGCGATAACTGACCACTGCAGACATAGTCGGACAGACGCCGTCTTCAACAATGTACTTGTGGTTTGCATTAGTACGTCAAATCATTTTTGTCGTCGTCATCAGCAGCATCATCATCAGCAGCAACTGAGACCATCGGCGATGTTAGACACTCTAACAGTCAAAATATTTCAATTATTTTCATTCTGAGCCGCGCTCAGCAGTAGCGCAAAGCCAAAGCAACCCGTGGTCAGGTAAGGTAAACCTATGATTCCATGACCTAATGCCAAAAATCAGATTAATATATGAGCCGGACTGTGCCGACTGTACCAGATATTAAACTGATAAGAAAGATTTTAAATAAAAAAATAAAAACTTTTTTTATTTTTTTATTTTACCAACCAACTAGAAAACGAAAACGAAAACAAAAAACGAAAATCCGAACATATAAAGCCGCAAGAATACATGAAAAAAGTCTCTAAAATTACGTTAGCAATAAACCAAAATGTTTTTAACAAATATTTTATAAGATATAATGCAAAAAGAACACTCACAAGAGTTTTACAAAAAGATACGTAAACACAGCGCACATACGCAGGAATTTTATAATTTCGTAATAGAAACAAAACAAAACTTTCTTATATTCTCTTATAAAGATTATTATAAATGAGTCATGTTTAAAATATAAATGGCTGATCATTAAGCCATGCATTTAAAAAATAAACGCATGACCGTCGCACCACAGAGCTGCTGAGGTCATGCTTGTTCGTGATTTCTGGTTTAAATTAAACTGTGCGAACCATTAAGTCCTGCATTTAAAAAATAAACACATGTCCGTCGCACCCACAGGGTCTTTTTATTTATTTATTTTTATTTTTAGGTGCCCTTAGAAGTCTTTACGGTCTTATCACAGAGCACCGCGGAAGAGCATTTAATAGGAAGTTCACGCCTCCTTCCCAACCGATGTCGCAAAACTTGCCCAGAGGCGGGGTTTGAACCACGGATCTTACGTTTCTGAGGCAAGTGTGCTACCACTGCGCCACGGCTGCTGGGGACATGCTTGTTGTTTATATGGTTGTTTTGTTCAAACTGTGAAGAAGAGTTCTTGATCATTCTGATCAGATATTGCGTTATTTATGGAAAACAAAGAATAAAATTTTTTAACATTATTTTCGCGTTTATACTTCTCATACTTTATTTTCCATATATATTTAATTTCTTTTAAATTATTTCGAACTATTTTGGTAGATGAGAGGATTTTGTTTTCCATCACTCTCAAGTTTCTTGCTCGCCATATTTCTATTGTTATAATATTTGTTATAGTTGTAACTGGTATTGCCTTTGGATCTTGTTTAGGTAAGTTTTGGATGTTTAAATAAAATATAACATGTATAGGGTTGAAATGTGTCTGCGGGAGTATTATTCCTTAAACAAATTTCAAAGCGTTCCAAATTTCACTCGCAAGGCGACAATAAACAAAGGGATGCAGTGTGCTCTCATTTTAATTGCAGACGAGGCAATTAGTATTAGCTCGCCCGCGGTTCTTAATCCATAACTTACATTTTTCTTTCGTTGGTAAAATGTTTTGTAGCATTTTCCACTGAGTATTTTGGGAGGGGCCTTGGGCGTAAGATCTTAAGCATCGCCAGCAGATTTTATTCCATGGCAATATACTTTTGAATTAGTATTCCCAGAATAACTGTGTTTTAATTAGGTTTTTGTAGTCTTCCTGGTCACCCAAGATTGAGTAAATTTTCTTTGCTGTTATAAATTTTTTTTTGAAAATGTTTTGCTTAGTCTTTAAAAGATCCACCACATCAGAGTAATAAAATGGTAGGTCTTTTAAATACTTTGGAAAGTTTACTTCGGTGAAAGAGGTCCATTAAGTATAACCTTTTACCGCGTACCTGTTCAAGGAATACGCCAAAAAATACCTTTGGAGGAAAAAACTCTCGTGGGGATTTGGGTCCTCTCGAATGTGCAGCAAATGCTTCAGTCTCAAGGCAACAGATTGCCTCAGGACATCGAGAATACCCAGACCCCCTTTATCTAAATTTATATTTAAAATGTTTCTTTTAATGGGCTCGGCAAAGTTGCTTTGCCACAAATAAATTAAAATTTCTTTCCAAATTAAATTTTCGTGGGTTTTATTCATAGGGAAGACGTTTGCCACATACCAGACCTTTGACAAGGCCAGCGTGTTCACCAACGTCCCTCTACATTTTAACGAAACATTTCTAAATTTAAAGTTTTTCGAAATTTTATTAAACTTTTCGACGGTTTTGTCAAAATTAACATCAGCTGTCTTTATTAAGTTGTTATAAAAGGTTATTCCGAGGACCTTCATACCGTCTTGGTTTGACCAGTTACAGACAAAGTTTTCAAATTGTAAATTGTTATACTTGTTTTCAAAAGCGCAAGCGCTTTTGTTTTTGCTCAATTAATATTTGAGCCACTAGCTTTTTGAAATGAACTTAAAATAGAAAAAATTTCGCCAAGACATTGAGGATTTTTACAGACTACGTGGGTGTTTTCTGCGAATTCTAAAAGTTTAATGGAACTTTTACGAGGGAGCTGAATTTTTTCAATTCTCTGGTTACGCTTAAACTCGAGGGCGAGCGTTTCTACAGCTACACAGTGGAGCATCAGTGAGATCAGATCTCCCTGACGAACTCCCCTTTTTATTGGAAGGGGCTTGCACTGGTACCCGTTGTTAGTAATTATAGATTGAGTGTTTCTTAAAGTTTGATAAATGGCATTAACAAATTTATTTCCAAATTCAAACTTTTCTAAAACTTTAATTAAAAATTTTCTGTTCATCTTGTCGAACGCTTTTACCTGGTCCAAAGACATCAAAAAACCACCTACTCTTTTCTCGTCAGTTTAATGGATGAGGTCTCGGACCAGAAAAAGGTTCGAAAAGATGTTTCTCTCGGGTACCGAGTAAGTTTTCAGAGGGTTCCAGGACTTTTTAGAGAACCTTTGCCATTCTCAAAGCTAGCGCCTTTGTAATGATCTTGTAATCAGCGCACAGCAATAAGATGGGCCTCCAGTTCTGTAGCAGTGACAAGTCTCTGTCCTTCGGAAGGAGGCTAATCACGGCCGTTCTGGCCGAGTCTAGGGAATTTGGGTTTCTGTATTTTCAAAAAAGTTTTCATTTGCCAAACGGGTAAACTCCTCCCCATAAATACCCCATGTGCTCTGCCAGAATTCGACGGGAATACCGTCGATTCCGGGAGTTTTTTTTTCAAGGGATAGGGCAGATTGATACAGTTCATTTACAGTAAATTTTTCATTAAGAAAAGTATTTTCATCACTTTACAGATTTTTTTGAAATTTATCAATGAAACGGTTTTGTAATTTTTCATCAAGATTTTCATTATAATAGAGTTTTTTATGATATTTTCTCAAAAAAGTAAAGCTTTTGTTTTCATAGGTTATATTTTTAATAGTTTTTTTTGTTTTGGTTATGTTTTTCTACAAGAAACAAGGATCTAGAGGGTACTTCTCCCTCTTCAATTATTGTTTGTTTCGTTCGGACAAACACACCATTTTTATTATTCAACTCAGATAATTCTTTTTTAACTCGTTTAATTTTGTCTTTACCAATATCGTTTACAAGGTTTTCTGCATTTAAAGCTCGTTCTAAAATTTGAATTTTTTCTCTCTTTTCTTTTCTTATTTCATGTCTTCTTTCTTCTGCTATAACTCTAACTATGGACTTAGTATATTCCCAAACTTGGTTCGAGTTTTTGAAAGAGTTTTGCTTTTGATTAACTTCAAATTTATTTTTAAGCATTTCTATAAATTTTTTATCTGTTATTAGAGATGAGTTTAAGTGCCAATATCCCGGCCCCCGCGGATTCTCCTCTCCAACGAAGATTTGGCAGGAAACCGAGCTATGGTCACTCCAACCCAATCTTTTGTATTCGTAAATCGGATTTAAATTAAACAAATTATTACAAACATATATCCTATTAATTCTACTTTTATAATTTTGATGTGCATAAGAAAATACTTTTTTAACAGGGTTTTGTTTCCGAAAAATATCAGTCATCTGAAATTTTTCAGTAAACAGTTTTAAGTTTTTCCTACCTATAATATTATTAACATAAAAACGGTCCCCACCTTCTCTATCGAGAAGCGGGTCTTCAACCATATTAATATCTTCTTGTAATATATAATAGCCGCACAAAAGCGCATGTTTATTTAAAGATTTGAAAAACTTTTCTTTCTCTTGCGGATCATTTGGTCCGTATATATTTATAATTCGAAAAGCTTTTTTATTTAAAAAATGTTGGCAGCAAGAATTCTACCTTTCTTATCACTTGTAACAAAAATAGCTACACCTTTTTCTCTAATGTTTCCATTATTCCATAAGTAATGGCCTTTCGATTTATCAAACCATTCCTTTGCCCATTTATTTTTTGTTGATTCACAACAATGGGTTTTCTGCAGAAATATTAAATCAAAGTTTGAAAAATATGTCATTAAATAGTGTCTTCTTTTTATCGTTATTTAAACCGTTAACATTTCAAGATAAAACTCTTACTGCCATAATTTTTATATTTTTTTAAAAAACGAAATTTTAAAAACTAACTGATTCAAAAGAGTATCAGTGTATGTAAAAGAATATATAAATAGTTTTCCCAGATTATAGAATATATAGAATATATATCCCAGATTATAGAATATATAGAATATATTCCCAGATTATAGAATATATGCGCGATTCTTTAAATTAAAAAAAGGGTCGTGTAAAAATTATAAAAAAATAATTTGATTCTTACGTTTCCATCGATGTCAAGATCTTGAAATCTTCGCAATACTTTCGATACTGTTTATTTAAACGTTAATTAAAAAGGTCTTTTCGGCTAAACCGTTTCGTATCCAGTGGGTTTAGGTAAGTCTTCTGGTGTTTGGGTCTTGCTCGGTTAGTTCGAAAATATTTATTCGTTGGGTTGACCAAAACGTAGCGCCATTAATTGTCCAAGCAATCGCCCTCTGTCGTCAAGTAATAGATTTCTCGATATGATAGAATTAGAGTCTTTTAGTGTTTTTGCAAGATTCCTTTGGAGTTTCGGTTGTCGATCAACTTTTTTCTTTTCATCGATTACGACAGTTACAGCTGTCTCTTTTAGTTGAGAAATTTTCCTCTTTAGTGTTTTCAATTCAGTGATATCAACCTCATTAACTACTATAATTTCTTCTTCGTTTATGACGGAGATTTTAATGTCTTCATCACGTTGAGATATATCTGCTCCGGTAAGGAAAACCCCTATTGCTCCGGGGAGGACAGGGGTGTTGAGAGAGGGGGTAAGAGCTACATCAACAACAATAGGTGATGCAGCTTCTAACCCCCCCCCCCCTCTACTGTGGAAGATGCCACAAACTCGATATCATTCCCCTGATCCTCCATATTGTTCTTAACATACTCACCCGTTTCTTCGGGCCCATTGAGTTGACTCGACACAACAACAGGATCATTCTTATTTGGAATTTCGCTAAAACCATCCCAATAAAACTCGTCGGATTCATCAGATTTCGTATACATGGTTCGGACACGATGACCTTTGATGTGGATAAATTCAGGTAACGGCTTGTATATTTTATCAAGCACAGCGACAAGAATTCCTGATTAGTAGAGTGTTCTCTTAAGAGGTGTGTATCGCATGACTGGTTTAGTGCGATATGCTTTACCATATCCCATGTCTACAAGAATAGCAGCAAGTAGTAGATTTTTTGCCTCCAAAGGTAGTCCGAAAACCGAGACGTGGGTCCTCATAACAAAGGTTCGATCGTTATTTAAAGGTTGAAATCGATAGTGTAGATTTCTTATATTTATATCGGTTTCGAGGAGCTAAAGTTTAGCTTCGTTTGTTTTTAAAGTGATTTCGATGATGGATTACTTTTATATTTTTATTTAGTTTTCATTATTTACATATTTTTTTTACTCCAACAAGTGTTAAGGGAATAACTCTTGAATGTGAAATATTAATACTTGTAAAAGTTTTTTATTTTTTATTAGGATAAAAACAGATACTTTTATTTTGTTTTATTAATACTATTTAGGACCTAAAAAGAAAAAATTAACTCATGTATGTTGCTTTTGCATATTGCATCGTATATAGAGAAGTGAGAATGAAAATTTTCTAGGGTGTTGTCTCTAATAGCTTTTTGATAATTCGAATTCCATATGTATCTTATTTCTCGTTTAGTTGATTCTACTATTTTATTTGATTTTATTTCTTTATTTTCTTTAATTGTGGCATTCCTTGCTTGCTATATTTTACTTAGTGTTATATGTGTGATGGTTGTTATTGTTTTGGTTCTTTTGTCTGAGTTTGGGAGTTGATCAATGTTTACCATAAAAATTGTTTGAATAATATTAAAAGGTTTTTGGAGTTGAAATTTATCATAGAAGGGTTTCATTTGTTTTCAGACAGATCTGGCCCTCTTGCAGAATATAAAAGGATGTAGTGTGGTTTCTGGTTGCTTGTAGGTTTTACATAGTGCATTTCCTCGACCACGGTTCTTTGTCCATTTCATTACCTTTTCTAGAGTTGGGAGGCTGTTATCTATTAACCTCCACCAAGTGTTCATGCTTGGTCCCTGTGCATAGGAGTTAAAACTCCTTTCCCATATTTTATTTCACATCAGTGGTTTTTTAAACATTGATTCCCAAAAGGTTTGTATTTTTGTTGTATTCAAATTTTGAAAGTATATTATATATATATTTTGAGATTTTCATTTTTACTGAAAAGATCTCTGTATTTTTTTTTATTACGTTTATAACATCTTGATAATAAAAGGGTGGGGTGTTAAGTGTTTTTGGGAAGTTATTTATGGTTAGGAACTTCCATTGTTAAAATGATTCATTTGCTACCTTTAGGAGCGACGTGGCTAGGAAGTATTTTTGGAAGTATAAGGAGTCGTGTGGTATTTCATTTTCCTTTATTTGAAGCATTTGTTTTATTCTTAGAGATCTACTCTGCATTATGGGGTCTAGGATACTCAAACCGCATTATTTTGTTGGCAAAACTAAAATCTTCCATTTTAATGGTTCGGCATATTTGCTCTCCCATAGGTATTTAGATATTTCTTTCATGACCTTTTTATTGGTTACTTCCGATATAGGAAATATGTTTGCTACGAACCATGTTTTCGATAGAGCCAGGGTATTTACAAATATCGCCTTACATCTTAGAGAGACGTTTCTATATTTATAGGTTTTGGTTCTCTTGGTAAAATTTTTTATTGCATTCTTCCAGTTTATATATGTAAATGCAAGATCAGTGTGGAAGATAAAGCCTAGGATTTTTATTTCACTGAAGTTTGTTCAGTTGATGTTATAGTTTATTTGGTTGAGGTCTTTGGCCGTACTTTCATATTCAATGTAATTAAAACCTCTTAGTGCGAGTGCCTATGTTTTAAGATATTTGATCCAGAGGCCATTTCGAATTGAATAAGGACTTTAAACACTTCTGATAATGATATCGTATTTTGTATGAAGATTGTTGTATCATCTGCATATTGCATAAGTTTGAACGTGGTTTTTTTTTCAGGGATTGGAATTCCATCTAATTTTGTGTTTTTTTGTTTTGCTAGGCCGAAGGTTTCCATTAGGATGCAGAATAGCATCAAGAATATCGGGTCCCCCTGTCTAACACCTCTACTGACATAGAACGGTTTGCTTATGATTCCATTGTTAATAATTATGGATTAGTTTTGTATATGTGTCTGAACAACGTCATTGACGAAACTTCTTCCAAGGTTAATTTTTATCATTATTTTGAGGAGAAAGTTCCTGTCTACTTTATCAAAAGCTTTTTTCTGGTCAGGAGAAAGCTCTAAAGGTTTTTTTCGTTTGTGTAATGTATTAAGTCTCTGATAAGTTGAATGTTTGAAAAAATGTTTCTTCCTGGGACTGTGCAGTTGTGGTTTTCCCAGGATGATGTTCAGGACATTTGCTAAACGTAGTAATAGAGCTTTTGTAATTATATTATAGTCTACACAGAGTAGAGATATTGGTCTCCAGTTTTTTTAGCTCTGATAAGTCTCCTTCTTTTGGGAGGAGGCTTATCAGTGCTGTTTGCTGTGACCAACTTAAAGCGTTTTTGTTTTCAAAAATACTCATATTGGCGAGGGATGTAAATTCCTAACCATATATGTCCCAGCATTCATGGTATAACTCCGCTGGTATACCATCTATTCCTGGTGTTTTCCCTTTTTTTAGTGTATTTGCACCCTGGAAGAGTTTAAAACTTGTAAACTTTTGGTTGAAAGTGGTGATTTGCTCATCAGTTAGTTTGTTAGTTATGTTATCTAACAAGGTTTTTTGTGTCTCAAAGCAAAGGTTAGATTCGCTGTGTAGCAATATGTATATATAGATATATAAATATGTATATACATATATATATATATATATATATATATATATATATATATATATATATATATAACCAATGTATATATATATATGTATATATATATACATATATAAATATATTTATACATATATATATATATGTATATATATACATATATATACAAATATATATACAAATGTATATATATATATATATATATATATATATATATATATATATATATATATGTTTATATATCTATATATATATATATATCTATATATATATATATATATATATAAGTATATATATATATATATATATATATATATAAATATATATATATATATTTATATATATATACATATATATATATGAATATATATGTATATATATATATATATATATATTTATATAAATTTATATTTATATGTATATAAGTATATATATATATATATATATATATTATATATCTATATATATATATATAAATATATATATATATATATATATATATATATATATATATATATATAATATCTAAACTACTTATAAACCAATATATTTGTACAAGATCACCTCTTGAATATCTATTTCTGACATTGGGAGATTATAAAGTAATATTACATGCACTACTACACTATAGTAATACATAGTAACATAAGAGTTTGTGATATAACGCAACGTCATTATGATATGTATTGATAACTATTACATTCTATATATTATCTGTAGTGATTGTTTACAACTTTTTTATCATCTAGTTTAAATAGCGTATTACAGGCAAAGACTTTTCCAGAGTTGATTTGCTTTGTAACATATATAAAATACTCTATAATAAATATATACAAAACTGTGAATAGCTGATGAAGCCTTGAGTCTACTGTTGCTTGACTCTAAACCCGTAATAATTTAAATGCTTTTAAAATATTTACTGTATTTATAAATATGTAGTAAATAAAACAAAGCATCTTGCATTGCAGAATATAATGAACTAAAATAGTAATTTTCCTTTCGTAAATATTTGTAAATCACCTGTTTAAATATTATCTGACTCGAAGTACATCTTCAGACTATCAACGAGTTTATAAAACAGTATTCTGTTATTTAATTTGCTCATTAATGTTAATGAGTAAACTAAATGAATTTCTAATTTATATTCGAATAAAGCAGAAAACGTGTTCGTTTCTTGCTTACGATCCGTAATAAATTAAACATTTTATTATCTCTAACAATGCTCTCTTTAAAAAACAGTGTAGAATCTATACTAACAAAATTACTTCATTTTCAAGATTTTGTTTAATGAACTTCATTCTATAATCACTTTATGTTACAGGCGTTAAACAACGTTAATAAGTTTGTGTGCACGGTCACGCTTGATTTACTCTCAATTTTTGTGTCAATGAATTAAACGGAGTTCCAAACCATTTAAAGTCAATTAACTATAATAATATATATCGGCCCGATTTAATCGGGTTTATTCCAAAAAAAAAATACTTGGAAAAATTAAATTTAAACTTTTAAAAACTCAACACTATTATAAACAGGTGAAAATTTAAAGTATTTACATTGAGTATTTACATTGTTCTTTTATTAATATTTAATAACAGTCGTCAGTCATGAGGCATTGTTTTTAATTTTCAGTACAGGTAGATGCACCCCAAAAACCAAGGCACCTCAAAAACAACGCGGTCAGTTAAAAGGCTCTAAAAATTTAAATATGCATTTTAAAACCATATGAGAAATTTTTTCTCATAAAGGAATGTTTCAGCAACATTTAAAACAAAAGAAATCAATATTAACAATAAAGGAGTTTTTTTTACAACCGTTTTAAACTTAAAAAGTGCTGAGAAAAATAATTGAGTTTTAAGTATTATTGCTATAAAATATTGGTTTTTTAGACTAAGTTTGCAAATCCCATCTAGTTTGCTTATCTTTTATATGCTATTTACATAAATCAAACCATTTTTATTATAAGAAGAAGGGAAACTTGTAAAAAAAAGTTTAAAAATTACATTTTAACATGTGGTTTTTGGGGTGCGCTAAGAAAAAGTTAAAAAAAAAAAGTTTATCCAGAACAAGTCTTTACAACAAATTTAAAACAAATAGTTCATTCAATAAAAAAGATTTTTAATATCATAGTTATTTCTTTCTAGCAGCTGCAGATAAAATCTTTTCTGGGTTTTTTCCATTTACTTTGCAGTTTGCTTTGCTGCAAATGGACCGCATTATATTGAGGCAGGTTGGACACTGCTTTAAGCCAAAAGCTTTACATTTTATCTCCTCGCAATAGCATTGAAGCTTACATGTTATAAAGAGTCTTGTAACTTCCTCTTTCTTTTTTGCAGCATTTTCTTTTTTTTCCTTTTCTTTTCCTTTTTTTCTTTTTATGCTTTCAACTAGAGTTATTACATCGCTTGCAGTCATTGATCCATGTACTTGGGTAACACGTGTTGCATCTTTTGTTAATTTTGGCTTTATCTTTTTGGTTGTCATAAAACCAGGTATTTCTTCCAGCTGAATGCTTTTTTCATGAAGTTCATCAATCAACTCCATCGCTTGTTCAAATTTTGATTTCCAATAATTTGCTGAACCACGTCTTTCATCCGGCGAAGAAATTACTGGAGAAGTCTGTTTTTCTGGTTTAATACAGTTTTCTGCTCGTTCGAATTTGTCTTTTTGCATAAAATCAACACTCAATGCATTTTCGGCAACACCAACCCTTTTAGCAGATTTTACAAGCGTTTCTTTGGTTGTCCACTTGTCCCATATATTAGTTAAAACTAACATAAAAGCTTCTTTGTTTAAGGAACAGATATCAGAAAACATAGAGTCTTTTTGCTTACGATACTCACTATGAATGTTCTTGTTTACTTGGTCAAGAAGTTGAGTAACTCCTGTTGTGTCTGGTGGAGTAAGAAAAAGATGAATTCTTTTGGACTCCAAAAAAGATAATACATCAAAGTCTAGTCTAGAGCTATGTCCATCTGATAATAAGACGATGGGTCGCTTAACATTTTTTTCATTTAAGTAGACATCAAACTCTTTCAATGCTGCCAAGAAAGATTCATGGGTTGATACTCCATTATCTGTTGTTGTGACCAACAAATGGGGAATTTTATTTACTGCTTCTGTTGGAACCATAGAACTAGTAATACCAGTACATTTAAATATTACCTGACACATACATATGTCGCCTTAAAATAAAAAATAAAAAAGTTTTTTAATGCTTGTATTTATTTATATTCAATTTTTTCTTGAACCATAACATATTATAGCATACCTGAAAATGAAACAAATGGTTGAATTGTGACACATTCTCTGTTTTCTCTATACATTCTTTGACATGCATCTCCTTTGCCAGCATAAAATAATCCAGAAGTGGTACCATCAATTCCATAATTAATAAACTGGGGTGTTTCATCACAATTAAATATTCGGCATGTATCAACGGTGCCATTCCAAACCCCTGTTTCAATCATTTTTTCATTTATCATAATACCAACATCTACTAGTTCTTTAGCAAGGGAATCTGAAATAATGTTATTATAGGGAAATGAACAAATTAAAAAAAAAAGTACATTCAGATTTATGAATTTATATTTGTTCATTAATAACTTACCTAAATGATTACATGCCATTTCTCTTGAACAATTAAGTGCACGGTTTATCGAGACACTCCCTTGGCGTTTGATTGTAAGGCTGCTATGTTTAGCATTAAAACGAAGCCAAAATGATCGACTCAATCTATAAAATGGAATATTTACATAAAGAAAAGAGTCATATTACCCGTCTTACATACTTTTATAGGATCATTGTAGATTAAATGAATTCAATTAAACTTACTTTCCCTTTTCTAGAGCAGCTCGAGCATTTAATGATAACTTTTGAAACTTCCGTCCACCTTTCATTTTTGTATTAGTGTAATCTCTCACACGAAGCACATTAATAATTAATTTGGTTATGTCCTGTTTGTTAATTGCCTGTAAACATCTGTTCTTATTTTTTATAAAACGCACAATAGATGCTTCTTTATCATCTGTAAGTATAGTACAATAATCTCATTCTAGTTTCGTAGTAACAAGTTCGGAAAGATGTTTCTTCCGGGTACTGAGCAAGTTTGAGAAGGTTCAAGGATCTTTTGGAGAACTGTTGCCATTCTCAAAGATAGTGCCTTCGTGATGATTTTGTAGTCCGCGCATAGCAATGAGATGGGCCTCCAGTTCTGCAGCAGCGATAAATCTCTATCTTTCGGAAGGAGACTAATCACTGCTGTCCTCTGGGTCCATGCAATTTGGTTTTCAGTTTTTTCAAAGAAATTTTCATTTGCCAAACGGGTGATCTCCTCCCCATTAATTCCCCATGTGCTCTGCCAGAACTCAACAGGAATTCCGTCAATTCCAGGTAATTTATTTTTTTCAAGGGATAGGGCGGATTGATATAGTTCATGAAAAGTAAATTTTTCATTAAGAAAAGTATTCATCATCTTTAAGAATGTTTTCAATTTTATCAATAAAACTGTTTTGCAAATTTTTATCAAGTTTTTCATTATTATAAAGTTTTTTGTAGAATTTTCTCAAAACTTTTTGGATTCCACCTGTATCAGTAAAGTTTTTATTTTTATAGGATATAGTTTTAATAGTTTTTTTATTTTGTTTGTGTTTTTTTCTAGAAGAAACAAGGATCTAGAGGGTTTTTTTCCCTCCTCGATTATTATTTGTTTCGTTGTGACAAACATACCACTTTTGTTATTTAATTCAGAAAGTTCTTTTTTAATACGTTTAATTTTTCCTTCGTCAATTACTTTTTTAAGTCTTTCTGCATTTAAAGTTTGTTCTAAAATAAATGTTTTTTCTCTCGTTTCTTTTCTCGTTTGGTTTTGATTAATTCTAAATTCGTTTTTTAGCATTTCTATAAATTTTTTACTATTAATTAAAGATGAGTTTAAGTGCCATTATCCCGGCCCCCGCAGATTCTCCTCTTCAAAAAGGATTTCGCAGGATACCGAACTATGGTCACTTCAACCAACCTTTTTGTATTCGCAAAAAAGATTTAAATTTATTAAACTATTGGAAACATATATCCTGTCAATTCTGCTTTTATAATTTTGATGTTTAAATGAAAATACTTTTTTTGTTGGGTTTTGTTTCCGAAAAATATCAGTTAACTGATTTTTTTCGGTAAACAGTTGTAAATTTTTCCTACCTATAAAGTTATTCGGGTTTAATCGGTCGCCGTCTTCTCTATCGAGAAACGGATCCTCAACCATATTAAAGTCTTCTAGTAACAAATAACTATCACTTAAAATAGCATGCTTATTAAGAGATTTAAATTTTTTTTTTTTTTTGCGGATCGTTATGTCCTTAAATATTTATTATTCTAAAAACCTTATTATTTATTTTAATGTTAGCAGCAAGAATTCTACAATTTTTGTCGTTTGTAATTTCAGAAAAAATCATTTCTTTTTTGCTTAAAATAGCTACACCTTATTCTTTTATTGTTTTGTTTTTCCTTATAGAATGGCCATTTGATTGTTTTAGCCATTCTATTTCCCACACTCGTTGTACAGCTTTACAACAGTGGGTTTCTTGTAAGCAAATATTATCAAAATTTAAGAAGAGGTTCATCAAAGCATTTCTTTTTTGATCGTTATTTAAACCGTTTACGTTTACTGATAAAGTTTTTACTGCCGACTTTTGTTGAGAGAATTAAAGCAAAAAAACAAACATATTTTAAAGGCAAAAATTTCAAGCTAATTTAGCAAAAATCTTTTAAAAAGTATAGTTTTATTCTCTCAAATAAAAAAATTATAAAAGTGTTCATAAAACAAATAACATTTATAAATAAACGTAAAAATTTAGGAAAATTGATTCTTACGACTCCATTTGGATTTTGAATTGGTCGCAGTATTTTACGTATTGGTTATTTAGAAGAATTATCAGTTTGTTACGGCTAAATATTACAGCTTCTTTTCCAGTTGTCCTTTACAAATCTACATTTTCCTGGATCTTTCTCAATATTTTCAGCTTCGCCTTCGTCATACGCTCCAAATTTTAAAGCTAGGAGCTGACCAATCATTTGACCACGGTCTTCTTTAAACAGACATTTAATGAGAAGCGAGTTTACATCCTTTTATTCTGCTTCAATATTCGGATTTAGTTTGATAGCGGTATCTGTTTTTTTCTTTGGAATTTTATTGGATATAGATATATTTCGTTTTTGGTTTTTTCCTTCTGCGTTTTCTGCTTCCGAGATCTCTTTTGCGCTGGTAACTTCCTCGTTATTTAGAATATCAGTAACGACATCCGCTCCGGTAGGGGGGTTTTCCCCTATTATTCCGGGGAGAATAGAGGCACCGGGGAAGAGGTCTTCCGACACAACACTATACAGTGTTGTGACGTCAGGTCCCTCCGAGACAGCGTATACTGCATCCGCGGTGTCGTTCCTCTGATCCTCCAGATGGTTAACATTAGCGACAACAGAAACCTCGTGCTCGGTTTGATTCAATATTTCAAGAGAAAATGAAGGTATGGAGACAGAAATCGGTTCGAGGGCAACATCTTGCGGGCAAAATCATAATCGAAATCACATTCGTTCAATGCCTCATCAGCATGCTAGGTGTACTTCGTGCGTACTAGATGTCCTTTTATGGTTGTTACACTTCTGGAATTCGATGTTTGAGGTCTTAGACTACTGCAACAAAAATACCAGAGTAGTACGGGACTTTTGAACCGGGCGATACCCGCATGATAGCCTTGGTTTCATCGTTTTTTCCATATCCCATGGTTTTGAGTACTTTAGCGACTTGCAGAGACTTTGCTTCAAGCGGCAAACCAAAAATTGAAACATGCGTCCTTCGTCTAAAAGTTCGGTTGTTTGTAGACGGCGAAAAGCGGTGATGGTAATTTTGAATATTAAGCTCATGTTCTAATAGTCGGTATTTTGCTCTCTCCGTTTTCATGAATATTTCGATAACGGTGGCACGGTGACTTTGCTGAACACCTTCTAGTTCGTGAATTAAATTTCTTAGATTATCAGCAATTGTAAATTTAGATTGTAGCTTAGACAGGATTGTTTTCGGTAGCAATGGTTTCCCTTTCCTGTCATTTGTCTTTGCAGCATTGGCGTAGGTTTTCGGGTGTTGAGCAGAGATCTAGGCATCACGATCAGGATGGTCTGATGCAGGGAGGTTCCTTTCGGCAGATCTTGAGTTGTCTGCTCGTTCCACAACGGTCAGACTTCTTCTGAGCGGCTACGCACTATCTCGACATTCCACAACGGCCGGGACAGCATTACAGCATTTCAAAAATGACAAACGATCCACAACAGTCCGCAAAAGTTGCAGTTGGCTGTTTTCAGTGGTATCGATCTCGATTTCGGTGTGCAGGTCAGGACTGTAGTCAAATACCAACTCTGCGTCAGAGTCATCCGGCGCAGAGCGGTTCGCAGTTATCTCCATCTTTTCCAGCAAATCGACTGTCGTCATCTTGATTTCGGGCGAGCTTCTACTCGTGTTCAGAGCTGACTCCATAATGATTGCACTAAAAAGAAAAAATTCAGAATATACTTCCAAAACCTTTTCCAAAGCAGTTAAAACCACTGTCACGGCTTGTAACTAAGATACTTGATCTTAGTTATCAGGCCGAGAAGCGATAACTGACCACTGCAGACATAGTCGGAGTTCAACTCCGCTTACATCATTAGGTTTTCTCTCAAATGGTCTTGATGTGTCAAAGTTTGGAGAGTTAGATTCTGGTTGAGTTTTCTCTATGTTTTCATTGTTAGCGGTTATTGTAAAAATAGATACCACTTGATTTTGTTGGGGTATAGGTTTTTCAGATGCAATTATAACTTTACTTAAGTGATTTTTATTTACACTACATTGGTTTATACTAAGATCTGTTGTATTTTTTTCGTTTATTTGTTTTACTTGGTCTCTTACTTTACTGATTTTTTCATCAGATTCGTCTTGCACTTCTTCGTTGCTTCTTTCCACATTCTCGTATTCTAGTTCCATATGGTTTGGCTGTATGTTTTGTTCCTCTATCACATTTTTTAATGGGAGGTCATTTTGTTGCACTAAGACAATATTTGTTAGTGGATTCGATAAGTTTGAGCATTCGGATTCTACAATCTTTCCTGACATTTCATTAATAACTGTTTCAGTATGCGGGTCTTCAGAATGTTCTATTTGACCATTGTGGATTATTCTAACATTATACTCTCCTAGTTTTAAAGATTTTGGAATAGGTGATTCAAGTTTATCCATAATGGCTACAAGAATTCCCGAATAATACGGGGTTTGGTTCTTTGGTGTCTTTTTAAAAACACCAAAGAACCAAATTTCCCGTATCTAAAAATTTCAAGAGCTTTTCCTACCTGGAAGCTCTTTTTTTCAAGCGGTAAGCCGAGTACAGACACTGCCACTCTCTTACTAATATGTCTCGATGGTGTTGAGTAATGAAACTTATCCAAGATTCCTTTAATGAGTAGACCGTTTTGTTGGAGTACGTATTTTGATTTTTCAGATCTCATGACTAATTCAATCATAGATCCACCATGAATAATTTGAAGACCTTCCAGAGCCTGATCAAGCCCAGAGTCTTCCATCGCCATTAGTATGTCTATTTCTTTAATGTTTGGGTTAGTTAAACTCAAAAGAATATTTTTTAGAGTCGTATAATCATTATTTACATAAGCATGCTTTTTAACAGCATGCGCGTAGTTTTTAGATGGTACACTACAGTCTGAAGGTACGGTATCCGTTTTATTACTAGGGATAGTTAAATTCATTTGGATTAATATTACAATACGTGTAAAATCAACTCTCTGGCGCTCACTTCTTATTTACACTCAGTACTCACTAACATTCTAAAATTTACTCGTTCACTTAAAAAAGTTTCCTTACAGAAACTAAAGTTTCCTTACAGGAACTAAAGTTTCCTTACAGGAACTAAAGTTTCCTTACAGGAAACCCGTGGTAGGGTAGGGTAAAACTCTCAATATCTCTCCAAGTGACACGACACCGATAGTGATCTCTAGCTCGATTGTACACCTAATGACTAAGAGTCAAGAACAGATACTACACTTGATTTTAGCCATTAGGCCGAGAAGCGATACTACACTTGAAAACAGATACTTTTTTTTTTTTCTATATAATATTATTTCAATATAAAGTAATTACAACAGGGGTTTATTTACAATGTTAGGGAAAAAGGTCGTTTGCAATAGTATATATTACATATGTTCTTAGATTTTGTTTGTTTGTTTCATTTGTTCATTTGTTTGTTTCTTTTATTTATATTACTGTTGTGGTTCTTAGGAAAACGAAAAACGAAAATTAAAATTACGAAAAAAATCGAATCAAACACCACAACAGGTTTTTCATAAGTAAAAAAAAAAAGCCATCCGACTGTTTAAAATATAAATGCCTGGTTATTACCCCAAGAGGTTAAAAAGTATTCACACATCCAACATATCCACTGGGTTATGCAGGACATGTTCGTGTATTGCGCGTTTATATAATATTTTGCTGGCCATTAAGCCTCGCATTTAAAATATATTGGCATGTCCGTCACACCAACAAGACTGCTGGGGACATGCTTTTTCGTTTCAAAAGTATATATTATAAGAATTAAGATTTATTAATTTATAGGATTAAGTAAAACATGGTTGAAATTTATTCTTTAGACATGGAATACTAGGTTGAGGTTATTTTTATCGCTCATCGCGTTGTTAATGGTAAATTGTTCGTGGAAAACCTCCACGTTGTTTTTCCTAAGGCATAAGTTATAGTTTATTTTCCAAAATTTTCTAATTTCATTTTTTATAACCTCAATAATTTTGCAGAGGGTATAGTTTTGTTTTCTTTTAATTTCGCGTTTCTGGCCCACCATAACTTTGAGGTTATTACATGGGCCAGAGTTGTAGCTACCTTAGCCGTGTGATCCTTCCTCGACATATGGTCTATATTTGTCAGAAAGACCGCACAGACTGTATTAAAGTTTTGCTCTGTTATGAGCTTTTTGTATATGTTTTTAAATGCCTTCCACACCGATCTAGCTTTCTTGCAGTGGATAAAAGAATGTAATGTGTTTTCCACTGCACCGCAGGTTTTGCAATTCCTCTGTTTTTCCTCCAACTCTGAACTTTTTCAAGAGTTGGAAGCGAGTTTGTTAGTATTCTCCAGAGGACGTTTTTATTAGGTCCGCTGGCATAGGATTTAAAGCTTCTTTCCCATATTTTTTTCCACGGGAGAGGTTTTTGTAGTTTTGCATCCCACGCCATTTGTACTTTTAGTATGTTAGTGTTTTCGTGGAACTTGCTTACAAGTGCATATATGTTTTTGGAGTTTTTAGTTTTTATTTCAAAAATTTTATCATTGGTTTTGATGGTATCTTTTGATGGGAAATTTTCAAATATCAAGTAAAAGAAAATGCAATTACTAGACCAACAGAGATTAACCTAACTAAAAAGAAACAAAAAAAAACAACAAGAAATAACACTAAAAGAAGAACTAGACAAAGAAATAAAAAATAAGAACGAAAAATAGAAGAAGGCGAAACACCATCAAAAATGCTTTTCTCTCTTGAAAAAAACAATTAAAAAAAAAAAAAAACAATAACTGAAGTTATTGAGAACAATATCTCCCACAAAGAAACTTGCTGCATTAATAATGTAATCAGAAAATATTACAAAAATCTTTACAAAGAAAGTAACTTAGATAAAATAAAACAAAATAATCTCCTTAAACAATAAGTAATCCACTAAATGAAGGTGAAAAGTTGCATTTAAATGAATACCTTACAAGAGAAGAGCTTTTCTATGCGGCAAACCCCCTTGCTAAATCAAAAACAACAGGAATCGATGGTATTCCAATAGAGTTCTACCAAAGCTTCTGGGATATAATTGGACCTGAATTTACCAACTTAGTAAATGAAAACGCCTTCAATGAAAATAAAGACCTAACCTGGTCACAAAGAACAGCCCTAATAAGCCTTCTCCCAAAGGACGGAGACCTAAAACCTCTAAAAAACTGGAGACCAATTTCTTTATTGTGTGCTGATTATAAGATCATTACTAAAGCCCTTGCAATTCGACTATCAATAGTTCTTCACAAAATACTTGAACCATCAAAAAACCTGTTCGATTCCTAAACGAACAATCTTCTCAAATATTTTCCTGGCTAGCGACCTTATAAATACCCTAATCAAAAGAATAGAAAAAGTTTCATCATATCTATAGACCAGGAAAAACCGATAAACTGGATAGAAACTTCTTATTTAAAGTAGTTGAACGTTTTAACTTAGGGTGTAAATTTATTATAGCTCTAAAACAAACACTAAATAATACCCAATCCATTATCATAAATAATGGACGCCTAAACAAACCCTATAAAGTAAATAGAGGAGAGTAGGGCAAGGTGATCCAATATCACTTATGCTTTACTGTATTGCGGTAGAAACCTTGTCTCTATCAATAAAAAAGAACCCTAATATTGATGGTATTCTTATACCTGGAAATGTAAAACCCCTCAAGATCATGCAATATGCAGATGACACAATGGTCACCGCTCAAAATATCTCATCTATTGATGAAATATTTAAGGAAATAGAAGATTTTGAACTGGCCACCAGGTCAAATATAAACAAGGCCAAATCGAAAGCCCTAGCACTAGAAGGTTTTGATTACCTCGCATATAAATGTTACGTAAATAGAGGCTTTTATAAAGATTATGGTATAAACTGGGTCAACCATAGTAGCCTAAAAATACTAGGAGTTACACAAAATTGGAAAGAAATAATAAACAAATTCAAAAAACAAACTAAAATCTTCAAATATAGGAACGTTTCCTTGAAATGCAAAGGAATTTTTTTAAACACCCTTGCACCTTCAAAGATATGGTACTTGGCCAACATATTTCCATTAAATAAAATATTCGAAAACAAAATAAAAAAAGAGATTTCGACTTACTTGTGGCAAAGTAATTTGCTGAACCCGTTAAGCGGGAGACACTTTAGCTACCAACTAAAAACGGAGGTTTAGGAATACTAGATCCAGCAAAACAAAATCTGGCCCTTAGGATAAAACATTAATTACAGATGCAACACTCTGAAAACCCGCATGAAAGCCACTACTTCCAAAAATACTTACTAGCCACCTCACTCCTAAAAATGGCAAACCAAAGTTATAAATAGTGAAAGTTTCTAACCCAAAATAACTACTCTAAAACACTAAACATTCCCCCTTTTTATTATCGCGATGTTGTAGATTTCTTTAAAAAAATGAGAAACCTTTTTTGTTAACAAATAAATCGTCGCTTAATATAATACACTACTATACAATAAAAGTAACACTCGCATTTAGAAAGTTCAAACATACTATGAGGTGAAATTTCAAAAACAACTACCTTGGAAAACTATATGGCTAAGAAACTTATAAAAAACTTACTTTTATTTAACTCTTATGCCCAAGAACCAAGCCAGAATACTGAGTGGAGAATGTTGCAAAATAGTCTCCCAACTAGTGCTGAGCATTATTTTGACCAATCTGGATAACGGATTACAATTATTTAATCCGAACTTCGGATCAATCCGTTTTATCCGAATTCACGGATCCAATTCGTCAATTCAGATTACGGATTCAATCCGTTGATTTGGATTTCAAATCCAATCCGGCTTTATTGTTTTTGCGATAATCAGCTATTTTTTCATCATTATCAAGTATCAACTTAAATAATTCGAATTACGATCTCAGATCTATTGACAATCTACTCAATATAAGACCCCTAATAACAAATACACCAGGGTTTTCGAGTTTTTCTCAATTTTTTTTAAGATACCCACATATGAAGTAGGAACTAGGAATTAGAAAGTAGCAAGTAGGTATTTACTATTTTTATTAATAAAAAAAGGAGATGTTATGTGCGTATTTGTATGCAATTATAGTCAAATCATGCTGCTTTGAACTCTTGTGACAATGTTTCTTTTAATATTTTAATTTTTTGTAGGTCAGATTCGTTGGGAGTCAAATAGTGTTGAGCAATGCTTTTTAAAATAGGATGTACAGTTGATATTGTTGGAGTTGTTGCAGATGACAAGACTTTAGTAATTAGATCTAAAGGCTTGAGCACTTTTACTAACTGCTCCAATAGCTCCCATTTACTTTCGCTGAGTTCCAGTGATATTGCTATTGTTCTAGTAGTAGTATTACGATCATTTAAAACTATGCTTATACATTGTCGAGACTCAATAAGTCGTTCAACCATTGCATAAATCGAATTCCATTTAGTTTTAACAGACTGAATTAATTTTTTTTCAGGCATTTTCAATTTTTCTGTACTACTTGGAGTGCTTTGATTGCTACTATTGAGTGTTTAAAATGTGAAACGATTCTAGATGCGGTAATTATTATTTGTTTTATTTCATTTTCTTTCAAGCCTTTCTTGACACATAACTGTAGCGAATGAGCGAAACATGTCCTACTTTTAATGTTTGGAGCCATTGCAGTAACAGCATTCTTAATATTTACCGCATTGTCATGCGCAATACATATAGATTTTTTATCAATTTCCCATTCCTTTATAATATCAACTAATTTGTATTTTAGATTTATGCTGGTATGCCGCTCATCCATTAATTCAGTTGTAATAATATAATTGACTATTTTCCAATTTTTGGTTATGCCATGTGCAATAACTGATATGTAAGATTCCATAGCTTTACTTGTCCAACAGTCAGTAGTCAGTGCTATTGAGTCTATTTTCTGTATTTCAGTGGCTACTTTATGTTTTTCTGTCTCATACAGTCCTGGAATTCTTTTTTTGATTGTAAAGCGACTTGGTATTTCACAATTTGGTGATATTTCATTCATAAACTCAACAAATCCAACACCATCCACTGTTAAGAGTGGTAGCATATTATTGGCTATAAATTTTACAAGACTGTCTGTTATTTGCTCTTGTTTTTTGGCTGATACAGATGGTGAAAAGAACATCTCTCTTATCTTTGGCTGCGTTAATAGTCCTATGTTTCTAGATTCTGATACTCCTGTTGTAGATGTTGATGATAAACAGCTAACTTCAGTATTAATACTACTATTATCATGAATATCAGCTGTCTCATTTGATGATTTAGAGCTATTTTGCAGATAATTATCATATCATCGTCATCATTTTCTAATAATCTAAAAACATAAAACAGTTTTAAATTTAAATATATAATAAAATATTTTGTATTTTGTACTTTAGAAACTCCAATGTAATGTTTTAAATTAAAATTTTAAATAAAACTTTTAATATCTATTTGGATGAATGTAAAATATATTAATATATTTTAATGTATTAGTAGCTTAAAGTATATTTAATAATTATTTAGGTTTATTATTAAATTTGAATACCTACAAATTACAAATCATATTGCGAAGTATAACTAATATTGTAATTTATATAACATGTTGAATACATTAAATTAATTTATGGGCCATACTAATAATGTCAATACATCCAAATAAAATAATTACCTTTTTGTTGGTTTATTACGAGAAAGTCCATCACTTATATTGTGTTTGGTTCGCATGTGATTCCATAATGTGCCTGGTATACAAATACAAATACAAATTAATTACAATTAAAAGTAGCTATTTAAAAGTCATCTGCTCACAGTACACACATGATAGTATGACACAAACCCAATCAATGATTTAACTTAATCAGTAAGTAGTTGCTTTTATTTAATATACGTGCAAATGGTTATTAATAATTACTAAACAAAAGAAATAAAAGTCACATACCTATATTATAAATATTTAAATTATTGTTTTAGATTTCTAGAAAAGAAATCTTTTCATTTTTATTATAATTTACCTGTACTGCCTGAAGGTTTGAATAATTTTACACAGACATTGCAATACTAAGTGCTTGTTGTGTTCTTCGATACCTTTGGTAAAACTTGTCCAAAATTGAGACATTTTTAATAGGTAAATTGCAAAATATCAACAGTTTAATAACAAAATATGATATATATAAAATATTATATAATGATAAAATACAAATTACGATACGATACGTAATAAGTCCTAATGTATTAACAAATCACTGAGCTGTAAATTAGTATCTAGTAGACTACAAAAAACTACAGATCATTGAGTACTGAAAATAAAAAACATTGCCTCATGACTGACGACTGTTATTAAATATTAATAAAACAACAATGTAAATACTCAATGTAAATACTTTAAATTTTCACCAAATGTTTATATTAGTGTTGAGTTTTTAAAAGTTTAAATTTAATTTTTCCAAGTATTTTTTCTTGGAATAAACCCGATTAAATCGGGCCGATATATATTGTTTTAGTTAATAGACTTTAAATGGTTTGGAAACTCCGTTTAATTCATTGTTTAAGTTATTGAAACAAAAACTGAGCGTTAATTAAGCGTGACCATGCACACAAACTTATTAACGTTGTTTAACGCTTGTAACATAAAGTGATTTTAGAATGAAGTTCATTAAGCAAACTCATGAAAATGAAGTAATTGTGTTAGTATAGATTCTACACTGTTTTTTAAAGAGAGCATTGTTAGAGAATAAAATGTTTAATTAATTACGGATCGTAAGCAAGAAACGAACGCGTTTTCTGCTTTATTAGAGTATAAATTAGAAATTCATTTAGTTAGTTTACTCATTAACATTAATGAGCAAATTAAATAACTGAATACTGTTTTATAAACTCGTTGATAGTCTGGAGATGTACTTCGAGTCAGATGATATTTAAACAGGTGATTAACAAATATTTACGAAAGGAAAATTACTATTTTAGTTCATTATATTCTACAAATACAAGATGCTTTGTTTTATTTACTATATATTTATAAATACAGTAAATATTTTTAAAGCATTTAAAATATTACGGGTTTAGAGTCTAGCAACAGTAGACTCAAGGCCAAATTTGATTGTCCAAATGTATTTTTTTTCTCTTTTAATGTTTTCTATGATACGTTTTGAGGGGATTACTTTGTTCTTCTTGACGTGTTTGTTTCTGGCTTTCCATAATTCTGATGTTACTATGTGTGTTAGCGTGGTAGTTATTTTTGCAATGTCTTCGTGTTCTTTTATATTTTCAATATTTAAAGAGAATATTGTGTGAATAGTATTAAATGGTTTGTCTGGTATAAGTCTTTCATATATTTTTCTGTAAGCATACCAGACACTTCTTGCTTTTTTGCAATGTATTAAAGGGTGCAGAGTATTTTCTGGTTTTTTGCATAGTTTACAAGAGGTTTCGCAACGTCCACGATTTTTTTTTCCATTTTTTAACTTTTTCCATCGTAGGTAGGCTTTCTTGCATCAGTCGCCATAATGTATTCTGACTCGGGCCTTTGGCTTAGGAGTTAAAGCATCTCAGCCATAATTTGTTCGAGAGGATAGGTTTTCGGAATATTTCTTCCCATTTGGTTTAAACCGAGCCATCGTTGTACGTTAACAAGTTATATATGTTCTTCGCTGTTTTCTTTTCCAAATTTATAATACCTGATTAGCATTCTCCAGCATTTTATAATGCCTGTATTAGCATTCTCCAGCCTTCTCCACATAACATTTTGGCCTGGGCCCTGTTCATATGAGTTAAAACATCTCAGCCATAATTTGTTCGAGAGGATAGGTTTTCGAAATATTCCTTCCCATTTGGTTTGAACTTAATTTATATGTACCGAGCCATCGTTGTACGTTAAATAGTTTTATATGTTCTTCGCTGATTTCTTTTCCAAATTTATAATACCTGTATTATTATTTTTATTTAATGTTATTACATCCTGATGGTAGAAAGGGGGTTTATTAATGGTTTTTGAGAAATTGTTTTTATTAAGGAACTTCCATTGTTCGAAGTTGCGGGTTGCCATTTGTGACAGGGGGATGGCGAGAAAGTATTTATGTAGGTAGTAATACTCATGTGGAGTTACTTTTTCTTTGAAGTTAAGAATATGCTTCACTCTTAGCGCTCTCACTATGGTTACAATAATAATGAAATGAAGAAAGGTGTTACAATAATTACCATGGTTTTATATATATTTTTCTATATACATATATATTTTTGTGGTTTTTTTTAATTTTATATTTTATTGTATTTTGTATGTTTTTGTGTTTTTTGGTTTTGTTTTTTTTTTATTTTTTTTTTTAATATAGTGCCATTGTGGGGAGAGAAATCGGAAAGTTTGAAATAGTTAAAAAGGAAGATGTTTTGAGAAAAAATTCCAAGTAGTTTTTATTTAAAAGAAATTTATAACAAAATTCTAGAAAAATATTTACAAGACTTTTACACAAACACCACATTACGTACGCTATAGAAAAATATTTAAAAAGGAAAATATAACTTATAAAATAAAGGCTGGCAGTGATTATGGCAATTATTCCCACCATTGGTTATGACTCTCATATCGGTCTTTTTCGTTTAGGATTTTTTCCGATAAATTCGCAGTCCCAATAGAGAAAATCGAGTTTATCGGAGAATAAAAGTTTTAGGTTGTCAAGGAGTTATATACATGTTTAAAATATTCCCAAATTTCAACTGAGGGAGGACAGTAGGCAAAGATGTGAAGATTGTCCTCGATTTTACCACAAGTTTTACATTTGTTGTTTTTAACGATCTGTTGCCTTGTGCTTTTGGCTAGCAAGACCGCAGAAGGTAGACTGTTGTGTAAAAATTGAAAGAGGATGTTTTGAGTCGGTCCGCATGCGTGGGAGGTAAAGTTTTTTTTCTCAATTTGGGTCTACGGCATTTTTGTTTTTGTTGAACCGTTCCAGTAAAGTTCTGAAACTGTCTTTTTGTTTTTTGCCACTTCTAAATAAGTTTTTTTGTTGATTTTAGGGGGATGTTAAAATGGGACTCGTTTTGGCCTAATATTTCATTTGTTGTTTTGTAGTACTGAGACATTTTGTTGTCCCAGTGTTATGGAAAATTGTTCTGTTTCAAAAAGTTCCAGCTTGGGTTTTGGTTTGTAAATTTGATAAGTGAACTTGCTAACCAGTACTTTGAAAAGTAGTAATAATCGTGAGCGTTATCCTCTCCGAATTCTTTCAGCTGAAAGAGTGTTTTGAGACGGAGCGCAAGGCTTTGCTCCTTCGGTGATAGGATTCCGAGACCTCCGCTTTTGACGTGTAAGAAAAGTGTCTCCCCCCTCTGACCGAATTGAAATTGGTCTTTTGCCACAGATTTTTTCATCATCACTCAAAAGTTTAGTGATGTGTGAAAAGACATAGTTTTGGCTGTCTTTGCATTCCCAGTAAGCACAAAGACGTTTAAAAGACGTTTTAAAGATGTTTTTAAGGAGGTCTAAAAGGCGCACTTGTAGACGTCTAGATCATACGGCTAAAAGTATTTTAGATGTTTTTTTCAAGATGAATTTAAGTACATGACGTAACATTTTCGCGTAGTATGTGGTATATATTCATTGTATTTATAACATCACATATTGTTATAATTTCGTATATACAAAATATACATAGGAACCAGCAATCAAAATAATATTGCTGTAATCACCACCAACGGTTGATGCATCAAAGATGAAAATAATATATATCAATAACAAATATATATCAAAACAGTATTTAAAACATTTATAACTTACCTTTAGTTATAATAAAATTTATCTTACGCATTGCCAGCTAATTTTTGAGCGCATACTTGACTTATTATATGGCTTGTGGGTGTATAAAAACTAAAAATACTGATATTTAACTTATATATTATTCTTGCCATTTTCACTTATTATCATGATCAGTCAACTATCTATTAAAAAAGCAAAATAATTATTAATAAAAAAAAGATATATTAATATTATAGCAATAATTTTAGTGATTCCTGTGACAACAATTTTAACAATTGTGTAAAAAAGTAATTTAATTAAAAGTAATTTACACTTAAAACTTGAACAAATTATTGAAAATAATAAAAACTATGTTTTTACTTTGAATATACGACATCTACTTAACGCGTAATGACAAAGCCGTCAAAAAGAAGTCATAATGACATATTTATAAACAGGTCTCAGAAAAGACGTCTTTTAGCCTTGATCTAGACGTTTTTTAATGCGTCTTTTAGACTATTTATTATGCGTCTTTTAAACGCCTTTTTTTAGTTTAAAAAGACGCAATTTAAACTTTAAAAAGACGCAATTTAAACGTCATTTTAAATTTGTATTTATTAAAGACGTCTAGAAGATGTCATAAAAAAAGATATCTTCTAGACGTTTTTTTAACGCTTAAATAAACGCCTTTTAAACGTCATTTTAAAAACACCTTTATAAAAGACGTCTAGAAGATGTCTTAAAAATTGACGTCTTCTAGACGTCTTTTTATCTTTTAAAAAGACGCCTTTTAAACGTCATTTTAAAAACGCACTCATAAAAGACGTCTAAAAGATGTCTTCAAAACGTCTATAAAAGTGCGTCTTTACCTAGACTAGTTTTAGACGTCTATAAGTGTCTAAAATGCGTCTTGTGCTTATTGGGTAAATTCGTTTTGGTGTAAATGGTTTTGTAATATGAAACAAGGGGGTTTAATATCTCGCCAGGTTCACTCGTCAATGTGCCGTCGTTCTTGCGAATTTCGGTAATTGACTAGTTACGCTGTTGAATTTTTTCCAAATTATACAAAAATTTTGAAGGTTTTTCTCCTTCTTCAATTAGTTTTTGTTTCGTGCGAATAAACGCTCCTGGAAACTGGAGCAAGAAAAGAGCATCGCGTTTTTCTTTAATGCCATCTAAATTCGGGTTAGCGTTTTGTCGCTCCCGTTGGATTTCTTTTTCAATCCTTTTCATTTGTTTTTTTTTTTCGCACTTTCCTGTATCGATATATGTTGTAATTCAACCCTAACAAAAAGTTTACAGTCGTCCCACCATTCGTCCTATTTTAAAAGTGAGTTGTAGGACCGTTTTTTAACTTGCCAATCTTTAATTAAGAGTTTAATTTTTTGCCTATGGACCTCTATTTCTAAAAGGGAACAATTTAATTTCCAGTATCCTGGTCCTCTCCTTGTTTTACAAAAATTGACGGTTGTTGTCACGAACTCGTGGTCGGAAATGGGGTTGGTAAGAATTTTTGTATATTTTGTTTTTTTGGCGACTTTATCAGGGCAGTAAATTCGATCGAGTCTACATTTGGCCTTCTGATTTCGCCATGTGTATTCTCTTTTGTTTGTGAACTTGAAACGAAAAACATCAACTAGGTTATACTTACCTTGGAATATCCCGAGTTCATCAACGCCGTAGGCGTGATATTTAGCGTCGTTCGTGCCTTCTGTGTCGAGAGGCAGGCCTTCGACCATGTTGAAGTCTCCGGCCAATAAGACGGGTAGTCCTATGTCCTGCGAGAATTCACCAAGGTCGCCAAAAAAGGCGCCTTTCTCTCGGCACATTGAGAGCGTAAATATTCAGCACCTGCATTTCGTGTTCGTCTATTTTTATCGTGACATTTAATATCCTACCGTTATTATCCCTTTTAAGTTCGTTTAAGGAAATGTTGGATTTAGAGAGTATTGCCACCCCGCAACAGTTATAACTTGGACCGGCGTTCCAAATGAACTCGCTAGTCCTTCGTCTCCCCACTGTTTAACAGTGGAAGGTCCAGAGTGTGTTTCCTGTAGGAGGATGGGATCGAAAGAGGATTTTTTTAGAAACTTAAAAAAAATTGTCGCGTTTTGTTTGGTCGTTTAGACAGTTTATGTTGCACGTTAAAACATTAAGAGTCATGATGGAGAGAATCAGTTTTCGTAATTTGTAAACTCGTGTAACTTAAACATAAATATGATAATTTTACAACCTGACATAAAAAGTACAATTATTTAAACCTTAACCTTATTGCACGAGTTTTCGTTTGAAATGATGTAATACTAACAGATAGGTGCATTGAACCATAACATTTTACACAAAGGCGCGAGCTACAACAATACAGATTACGACAGCTTATGCGCTTAATTAAAAATAGAACAAGCATTTTAAAATAGAACTTAAAGGAATCGAAAAATTTTACAGATTTGAGAACAGAAAGAAAAAAATGAAATAAAGAAAAAAGGAAAGATTTTGAAGCGCAAAGAAAATTAATATAAAAGAATATTCTCACGATTTCTTCTCCGCACAACTTAAGATATCATAGGCGTCAAAACTAGGATTTAAATCTTGCTCGTCGTCGATTAAAGCATCTGTGTCATTCTTGTCTTTTTCATGGGTAACCACTATTATTTCTTTGTTTCAAGCTCCTCTGTTTTCTTCGCTAGAAATTTCATTGCTACTTTTTTTTGATTTAGAACTTTTTTCTGTTTTGATTTTAGTTCTTTATCTACTTGATGTTTTAATTTCCATGTTACGTTCATCAATTTCTAAACTTGTAATTTTTTCGCCAGTTACTGCCATAATCTCTGGAATTTCTGTTTGTGTGTTGGGCAAACTTTCTGAATTATTTATTTGTATGATTTCTGAAGTGACAGTTAATGAAGATTCCGCACTTGATGAACCACTTAAGTTTACAAACTTTGGGCTACGTTGAGGTTGCCCATTATGTTTGTAACGTAGTGTGAATCCATCGACATTTTGATATCTTGGCAACGGGTTAATGTGGGTTTTGCCAGTTTTTAATTATAATTATAACGTTTTCTGTCAGTATATCTTCTCCTTGTACCTTTACCTTTTGACAGCTATAAGATTTAAATGTACCTCTACCTGCCGCAAGGTATTTACCAAAGGTGGTAAGGACAGCTGAACCTCCGCTCAAAAGGATACCAATTGGAATATTTTGTACTAATACATGTAAATTGCTTACAAACTTTTGAGTAATCGAAAGAGATACGTTTTTGATGAGAATTTTGGAAACTTTATCAGCGTTATTGACAACAAATTCGAAGTACCTATAATTATAATGTCTTGTAACGCCCCAAACGTAGCATAGTAATTTTTTTTTGCAAAATCTTCTAAAAACTCCTCTACGCTACAATTAAGGTCGCAATACCGGCATATGAGAACCGAAGTTGACAAATTTTGAGTGGTAGGTTGTAATATACCAAGGTTGACACGTCCAGGTTCTCCGTTGCCCTCTGGAGCCACAACATTTGCAAAACTTTTTGCCATTAATTAAAAATATATCAAATAGCTCAAAAAAAATTAACGACTGCAATAATAATTCCAAGTGCAAATTAAAATCTAAACTGCAAATTAAATCCAACTTAATGGTGCATACCTTATTAACACAAAAAACAAATAAGAACAGATACTTTTTTTGTTGTTGTTGTTTCTTGCAAAAAATATTTACAAAAAAAACCGTTATGTTTACAAAGAAATATTTTTTATAAAAAAAGAATCGTGAAACTGTATATGAAAAAAATTATTTACAAAAATTAACAGAAAATGATGTAAAACAAAAAAATTTATTAGAATATATATATAAATTGTCAAATATATATAAAATGTCAAGTCAAAGAAACTAAAATTTTTTATTTTTGATTTTTTAATTTTTTTGCGGTTTTTAGTTAAACAAAAACGAAAAATATACGAAAAAGAAAACAAAAACTCAAAATTTCAAACCGCAAAATAAAATTAAGTTAATATAAATTAAATTTATATTTTTTACTAGAAAGTATTTAAGAATTAAACAAAATATTTACAAAAATCGCGTGGTATTTAAAAATAACATCACAGCAACTTTCAGAAAATTTATATAAAATTACAAACACAGTCATGTTTATTATAAACTTGGCTGGCCATTAAGCCGGGCATTTAAATAACAAACGCATGACCGTCGCACCACATGGCTGCTGGGATCATGCTTTCTCGTAACTCAAGTTTATAATACATAGTGCTGGCTATTAAGCCATGCATTTAAAAAACAATCACATGTCCGTCACACCCACAAGGGCTGCTGGGGACATGCTTATCATAAAGTTAAAACACAAAGCTTAACAGATTCTTATATAGTTGTGTAGTTAAATTGTAAACACATGTTTTTGCTCGTATTGTTCAGATATAGCATCATTGATGGAAAACAAAGTATGAAATTTTTCAATATTATTTTCACGTTTATACTTTTTATAGAGATGGTATGTTGAGCAGAGTTAGAACTAATTTCTGATGATAATAGCCGAATGGGCATCTATAATTTAAATTAAACGTTACATATAATAAAATACAATATATTTTTTAAATTAACTACACAAAGAATTATTTGATATCATAGCCAACAAACATACCAGATGCTCTTATCATAAGTCAAAGTTGTAAGCTATATTTTTACACCGATTTGATGCTAGACTTATATACCATTCTTTAACCTGGATGGTATTGCATAGGTATAATTAACTTGTGTAGATAAAATTAAAATGGGCACCTACCTAATATAAAATTAATATAATAAAAAACAATAAAAATTTTAAAGTAACATTACACAGACATGATAAAACAAAATAAAATTTACATATTTACTATTTATTTATTTCATCTTAGATATAATAACTTTTCTTTTTAATTAGACTAAATTTTATGACCACAAACAAGACATAGGCCTTGTCTATAAAAAGAACTTTCACCACGCTCAGACCACACAACACACTTTCTCACCTTAGAGGCTTGAAGCTTCCTATCAGCTTTGCTGTGCAATTCAAAGCATTTTTAAACAAGACCCAGCTTCTGTTCCTGATTTCTTACTGAATGCAACTGTCTTAATTCCTTTTTTACGCTATTATGCAAACACTCTCCCTCCTCTTTACTCAGAAACCCAATAGTTTTATGCAATTTTATAAATAGTGGCACATTAAAAATGAGTTCATGCATTTTTCGTGTGAAACTTTCATTTGGAAAGCAAGCATGAAACTCGATAGCAAATAAATTTATGTATTGATGAAGCTCAGTAATTTCTCAGAAATTTTCGCTTAAAAAGAATTGGTTGCAACTTATTAAAAACACTAAACACGCGTACAAATCTATTTTTATTAGCTTCATCATCAATAACACTACGAAGTTTATAATGGTTTCTTAAGACTATTTTGCAATGATTACCTACAAACATATTACCATGATACGTTTGTCGCTCAACCTTCATATCTTCAAGGGACTTATTAAGAGACCTCTCATGAGTCCCCATGCTACTTTTGGATATTTTTTCTAGGTCTTCACACTCCATCTGCAATTTAATATATTCAACATCTCACTGTAAGCACCTTCCAGAGATTGTATTGTCCTCCTTAAGATGTTACAATTAGCAGGTGTGTGAGGCATAGAAGCATGGTTTCTAAGAGAACTCAATTCAACTAGATCTGTAGAACTAGGAAAGCTAGCAGCTGAACCCTGGTGTCCCAGAACATCATCGATAAAATGAAAATCTCCACCTAAGAACAACCTGACTATTTTGCCTTTTAGCTTTAAATCTGACGACTGAATTCTTTTAATGTCGTTGGCATAATGCCTGAGAATTAAGGCAATATTCTCACGACAGTCTGAACCCTGATACATACAAAACAAATGAACATCATATACAGACCCTGATGATTTAGAATTGACAACTTCAAAATGGAATTTCATATACTTTCCACCCTTATCCCCAGTAAAAAGGAGCCATACCTCTTCGCCAAAACCAACATTCGAATTAAGGTGGTCACGTACTTAAAGACTATTAAAAACCTCTTCAATATAAGTTGTCAAATTCTAGACTATCAGTACAGATACTAAACAAGGTGCTTCATTCGCAGTTGGATAAAGTAACATGGACTTCACAGTGACATGGTCTTTATTGACATACATTGTCCGCATTTCTTGTTCTTGTCTTATCTTGGGCTCAGAGGCAAGAATCCTCGCACCAAGATTACACAGAATACGTCTTAACCTACGGAATTCAGCCGTTGGCATCCTTAATTGGCTCTGCAGCTCTACAGTATCAGAAACACTTAATTGCCTAACTAAACCTAACTTATTTGCTACATAACAGTTTATTGACTTTTCACCCTGAATCACAAAACAACATAGACAAATCACTTTCTAAATCTAAACAAGCTAATAATCGAAGAAATATAAAAGCAAGTTTAGATCGTCAAGCTGCAGAATGTCTACTTAACTTAGAATAAGGTTAACCATGACCTAACTTAATATAAGTATATTTTTTACCAACTATGGGCCTTTCAACTGATATAGTCTGTGAATTACTCAACTTAAGTCCACAGAACAATTCAGAAGAACCAATGTTGTCATAGTCTAAATAAGAATCCACAACAACTAAATCCTTATCACCACTTAAAAAATGCTTGCAAATCTGGCAACTATTATAGTTTATATCACTAATTTTTGCATTATTTTTTTTCAAGTTAAATTTTTTAGCAAACTGACATTTTTAGCACGAGCAGATGCAAATTTACGTTGTGCTGTTTTGGTTTTTTATTTTAAAATAAGTTGGAACTGCTCCTCCTGTTTTAGCCTGATACTCATAGTCTTTAATTGAGAACTTAATGAGTTACAATGTGTGTTGAAAGCCTTGTTTTTCGAACTTAAATCTGTAATTTCAGCTTCCAACTTAAATAACTGAGTTTTTAATATCTCTATTTGCTCCATATTTGTTTTATTTTCAGAAGTTAATTTGTCAACTTGACTCAGTAGCTCCTTATTCTTATTTAAAATAAAAAATTCCTCTGCATCTGCTGAGTTTTTTTTTTCTATATGGAGCTTGCGACAGTTGCATATTAAAAAACGGTTCATTTTTTAAAGAATTATTTTTATAATGAATTTTTTGGCGTACTAACTTTCTGCACATTCCAGGTTAAATTGAAAAACTGACATTAAAATTGAATTACTTTGTTAGTGATTTTATCACTGCTAATTATTCGCTTTACTAAAGGAAAGTTCCCATTCAATATATAGTTGCAAAACTTTTCTCTCTGCAGAATACATAGTTATAAAACAAACACTGACGTTACAATACAAATACAATACAACCAATTTAATTAAAATTATTATTTGACAAATAGATGCAATAGATGAAATAGGATTAACAAACTTATCTGATAACAGTGGAATTCTCCACGAGTCAAGAATATTCCGCTATACTTTGTTTATTTTATACTTAAAAATTTGTCTCGCCAAAACAGTAGTTCAGTTGAAATTGCTAAGATTTGCTTGGGACGTAACGCATTTAAGGTTACGTCATCGCTTTTTAATGTTTATAAAAATTTACGCGGAAACTGAAAATATTTGTTGCTAAACATGCTATGTTTAAAAAGATAATAGCTGACATAGCTAGAGGTACAGAAAATAGGTTTTTTGTTTTCATATGCATAAAAGGTTAAAATTTCAAAAACTTCTGTTACTGATCAAAAATGTTAAATTTTACATTTAAAAATAATAAAATCAAATAAATAAATGCAATAAATTTTTTTTTTTTGACAAATACACACCAGTAACGTTAGAATATGATAAAATAGACACTCATTAATAAGTGCTCTAAATTTCAACCGTTAAGCATGTAGCTATGTCAGCTAATCTTTGTTGGCCCAAGACAGGTTTTTAATAAAAATCTCAAAAAACAGAAAAGTGATCCCAAATCAATTTCAATATTTTAACAATATTTTATTATAGTCCGTTTAATGTAAATATTTTTTTTTAACAAGGAAAGATGGATCTTTTATTTATTTTTTATTCAAAGATGAAAACATTTATAGAAAAAAAATATATATTATTTTAAAGTTAGTGAATTTTTATACTTTTTATGCGAAAATACTTATTTTTGGAAAAAATCATGACGTCATGCTCACTTTTATATAAAGTGAAACAGCCGTGCCAGAGATAAATTGAAATTTCTTTTTTAATATTTTTTTCTTGAAGTTGGTTCATAGGGAAGATGTTTGCAACATACTAGACTTTTGACAGTGCTAGCGTGTTAACAAACATCCCTTTGCATTTCAAAGACACATTTCTATACTTAAAGTTTTGTAAAGTTTTTTTAAATTTTGTAAAAGGTTTCTCAAAATAAAGTCTGCTGTTTTTTGTAAGTTTGAAAAAAAAAACAGCAGCCTAAGGACTTTCATACCGTCTTGGTTTGACCAATTGATTTCAAAATTTTCAAACTTTAAATTGTCTACGCTATTTTCTAAACCTCCTAGTGCTAACGCTTTTGTTTTCGCTTTATTAATATTTGATCCTATTGCTTTTTCAAATGCACTCAAAACTGAAAAATTTCGCCTACTCAAGTTAGATTTTCACTCGCTACAGAAGTATCAGCAGCAAATTGTATTACCTTTAAGGAAGTTGTTCCAGGAAGTCGAATCCCCTTAATTTTTTGGTTACATTTTAGTTCTAGGGCAAGAGTTTTAACTGCCACACAGTACAACATCAAGGAGATCGGGTCTCTTTGTCTAACTTTCCTGCTTATTTTAATTAGTTTGCTTAGCTACCTGTTGTTTGTAACTACTGATTGAGTGTTTGTTAAAGTTTGCTTGATTGCATTAAGAAAATTGTTTCCAAAATTAAATTTTTTTAAATAAAAAATTCCTATCTATCTTGTCGAAAGCCTTTTCCTGGTCGAGAGACATAAAAAAAGGCACCCAAAAAAAAAAAAGTTGGTGCAGTGAATGATGTCTCGCACCAAGGACAAGTTCGAAAAAGTGTTTCGCCCGGGTACCAAGCATGTTTGTAAGAAGGTTTTAATACAATTTGGAGAACTTTGGCCATTCTGAGAGCCATCGCTTTTGTGACAATCTTATAGTCAGCGCACAGCAGTGAGATTGGCCTCTAGAGCTTCTAGAGCTGCGACAAGTTTCCCTCCTTAGGATGAAGACTGATCACAGCTTTCCTCTGGGTCCATGGGATAGGATTTTGGGTATATTCAAAAAAGTTTTCATTTGTCAGTCGAGTGAATTCATCCCCATAAATACTCCAGGTACTTTGCCGGAATTCAACAGGAATTCCGTCTATACCCGGAGACTTATTCTTTTCAAGGGGTAACGCTGCCTGGTAGAGTTCATTTGAATTAAATTTTTCATTCAAAAAAACATTTTCATTATTACTTAAAGTATTTTTAATTTTATCTATGAAGCGCTTTTGCAATTTTTCATCTAAATATTTCTTTTTGTAAAGTTATTTATAAAATTTTCTTAATATTTTTTGGATGCCATTAATATCAGTAAAACACACCGTTTTACTGATATTATTGTTATTTAAATCGGATAATTCTTTCTTAATTATTTTAATTTTGGTCTCGTCCGAATCGATTCTTTTAATTTCCACATTCAAAGTCTGATGTAAAGTTTGAATTTTTCCCTTTTTTCCCTTCTAATTTGGCGCCCTCTTTCTTCTGCGGTAACTCTAACCATTCATTTTATATACTCCCATGGTTTTTGTATACTCCCATTTGTTAGCGTTTTCGAAAGAATTTTGTTTTTGATTTACGTCAAACTCAAATTTAAGCAATTCTATAAATTTTTTGTCTTTTAATTTTTAAGTTTTAATATAAATAATTTTTACATAAAAATAACTTTTAAGTTTTAATATAAATAATTCATTAGAAAAAAAAATTTTATGAATTCTACTTTTATACTTTTAATGTTCGTATGAAAATACTTTTTTGGTTAGATGTTATTTCCGAAAAATAACAGTCAGCTGATATTTTCAGTAAACAGCTATAGATTTTTTCTACCTAAAGTATTATTTGGGTTTAAACGATCCCTTCTTCTCTGTTGAGAAAGGGGTCCTCAACCATATTAAAATCTCCTAAACATATATAACTATCACATAAAAGCGCGTGCTTATTTAAAGATTTAAAAAATTCTTCTTTCTCTTGCGGATCATTATGTCTGTAGATATTAATTATTCTAAAAATTTTATTGCCAAATTATATATTAGCAGCAAGAATTCTACCGTGGTTATCGTTTGTAATTTCTGAAAAAATAAATTACTTTTGCTTAAAATTGCTACAACTTTCTCTTTACTATTTTTGTTGTTCCATAAAGAAAGACCGTTGGCTTTTTTGAGCCATTCCTTTTCCCATGTCCGTTGTGAAGAATTACAGCAATGGGTTTCTTGAAGACAGATAATATCAAAATTTACAAAATAATTCATCAAAAAGTTTCTTCTTTGTTGGTTTTTGAAACCATTTACGTTTAACGATAAAATTTTTGCTTCCATTTTTGAGAAAACCATAACAAATTTTATTTTAGTACTAAAAATTCTCAGAATAAAAAAACAACAAACTTAGAAATAGATTTAATGGGTTTCCTCAGAAAGCGCATGCAACAACCAAAATTCTAAGAAATATACTGTTAAAAAAATATAAAAGATTAAGACAAAATTTGTTCTCTTACGTTTTCCGTGGACTAAGGGTCTGCGTTTGCTCGTATTCTCTCGGAAGTTCGGTATGAAACGGTAAAAAATGTGAGTATTCGTTTCGTTCCGTTTTTACGAAACAAAAAATATCATTTTATTTTGTATCGCATTTATACGAAACACGTAAATCTTGTTTCGTTTCGTATCATGCTGTTACGAAACGTGAAATTATTTTTTCGATTTGTACCGTTATTTACGAAACACAATAAAATTGTTTCGTTTCTTATCGGTTTTTACGGAATATTTCATAAATCCCCGCCCAAACAGATATTTCACGATTCCCATGCCCTCGAGCAATACATAAACTTTTACGTTTAATACTTACTAACTCAAGGTTTGGTAAATCAAAGTTTAACTAAAAAAATGTATTAACAAAGCAATGCAATAGCATCATTTTTATAAGGCTTAGCGCATCTAACGAAGTTAAAAAAAGATATTGTCTTCTGTAGGTAGGTTTTAGTAAAACTGATGAACTTTAACTTTAAGTTCATCAGACATAAATTATGTATTTGTTTATAAACTCGCATGAAGAGTTTAAAATCATTGTTTGAATTAAATACTTCAAATTATATTATATAACATTTTGAATGCGATATTGTTGTGTTAACTTGAAATATTTTGCAAAACTAATTAATTTATTGTTTAAAAACCATAGTAATTCTCAATCATATAATCATACCTATAAAAGCTACAATTTTATGGAAATAATTCAATTAAGTTACTGTGTCAGGTGTTAAGTGTGGGGAATGTAAAAAGTGTTAAATCCAAATCAAGCTAACTGATGGATCCACTAGTGGTATCAGGTACCATCTGAAAACAAAGCATCCCACTGACTACGCTACGATGTTAAGAGCCCAAATTGAACTTGAGCGCCAAAGAGAAGAAGATATAAAAGAAATTACAGAAGCTGCCTTCGAACTGAATGACGCTTACAGTAAATTTCTAATTATTTTTCATAAAATAATGTTTTTCCTTGTATAAAGATAATTTTCATGTTTAACTTTAATTTTTATTTCGTTTTTTTAGATCAACGATCACAAAAAGGCTTATCTAAATGTGTTAATGGGGGAACTATTGGGAAATATTCTTCCCAATCAGGCAGGCAATTGGAGACAGACATGGTAATCATGCCATACATTGCCAGGTCAAGTAGTCCATTCACTCTAGTAGATGAACCATGCTTCAAAGAAATGGTGGAACATTTAAATCCAAAAGTAATTGTGAAACATTCCTCGACTTTTTCAAGGTACAAGCTGCCATTGCTTTATGAAAGCGTTATGGATACTGTGCAAAACCTTATTGAAAAAGAAGTTTCCACTTGTCAACAGGTGGCTATCACCACTGATGGTTGGACCTCTAGGTCACAAGATCCATACATGACTCTTACGCTTCACTATATCAATAGTCAGTTTGAACTGAAAAAATATGTTCTTAACATTGACAATTTCGTGGGAAGACACACTGGTTACCACATTAGCAAAGAAATTTTTCTTATGTTGATATAATTTGTTCTCGTAAATATAAATTTGTAAGTGCAAAAATAATTTAAAAAAGTAAAACTTATCCTTCCGCTAGAATAGCGTTTCTTCTAGGATTTTGTCAATTTTTGAAAGAATTTATAATTTATTGTAAAACCTAAAAGCTGCATAAGTTATCTTATAAATCATTATTTTTTCTTCATTCTTGTTTAAGGCTCTGGAAGAAATGATCCAAAAATATCCGGTATTGGACGCCGTGCCCAAGAAAGTCATTGTCCACGATGCGGCGGCAAACATGAAACATGCTGTGTCAATCATGAACAAAACAAAATATGAATCACTGTTGTGTGCAGACCACCTACTAAACACTAGCCTACTACATGCTACCAATGAAGTGCAAGAAGTCAAAGAATGCATAGATATTGCCACACAACTATCTAGCAAAGTCCACAGATCCACCTTAGCTTGTCAACTTATTGAAAAAGAGTGTATGTTGCTCCGTGTAAACTATGTTAAAATCATTGCTCCGGTAAAAACCAGGTGGATTTCTAACTGTTTTATGCTGGAGTCAATCCTTAAACTTAAAGATGTGTTGATTTCTTTTAGAGAAAAAGATGCACTAAATAACAACCCACTACAGAACGTTATTCCAAGTGACAACCAATTTTCACTGATGGCTTCACTGATGCCAGTCTTAAAAAAAATGAAGATTATGTCAGATTGCATGTCCAAGGACACTGAACCAGTGCTTCATCATATGCTAACTATGCTTTATAAAACTGACAATTTTCTTCATGACCACATTGATATGGAAAACAGAGAAATAGTTAATGCTTTTTGTAAAAAACTAAGTGACCATTTACACCTAGCCACGCGATTCAATGAACATGGAAGATACAACCAACACTATGCCTTGGGAAACCTTCTTCATCCGTACTTTAGAGGTTATAAGTTTTATTTCTTGGTAAAAAAAACATTCTTTAATATTCTTTATTTGTTAAAAGACTAAATTTAACAGTTATTGTTTATGATTTCAGGATATATGCTTAGACATTACGGTATCTTCGAAGAGTTCACCAGAAAAGTCATTAACGATCATCCATCGTCGGACGCTGTTTCGATCAGTGAAAAAAATAATCATAAAGCTACACAAGTTAAAATGCCAGTTGGTGTGGATGAGTGCGACGATTTACAAAATATAGAGATTGAACAGGGTAATAATAACCACACCATTAGTCAAAATGTACCTGAAATTGAAAGGGAGTTTGAATCTTTCCACGCTATGCCTCGTGTTGAAGAAAAGCATAAAGTTGATGTGCTGAAATGGTGGAAGAAACATGCCTCTACTTTGCCATTGTTAGCACAATTGGCAAGAAATTTGCTCTACATTCCAGCTGCATCAAGCTGTAGTGAGAGAGTGTTCAGCGCCAGCGGTGGAATTATAAATGATAAAAGACACAGTCTTTCCACTCAGACAGCAAAGCAATTGACTTTGATTAAAGTCAATTATGATCTTGTCTGTCCTCACATGACCTTGAAAATTATAAGTGACGCTGAAGAAGCCCTGGACCCCCCAGCATTAACTCCAGTTAGAACACCTCCCAAAAATTCTATTCCTAAAGCAGTTTTTTTAAATAACCAAAAAAGGTTATTGTTTAAAACAAAAAACGTTTCAACAACGCCATTATGTTCTTCTTCTTTACCATCAACACCAACATCTTCAGGAATCAAAAAAAAACAATGGAAATTCCAGAAGAATCCGAAACAACAACATCCGAAAAAACATCCGAAAGTGACACTCAACAAGTATGAAAATAAAAATGTTTTACTTTTTATTGTGAAATTTTAAAATCGTGAAATATAATTGTCTAAATAAAAACTGATTTTTCGTAAAAATCGCAAATGTGTGCTTAAATTGGTACAATATAAAAGTAAATTACTTTTTTATTTTATGCTAGCCCTATCTGTCGTAAAAACATTAGTATTTCTCGTAAAACTCAGAAATTTCTTGTTTGTTTGTTTCGTTTTTTACCGTTTTATTTCGGAAAAAGTTTAATCTTATTTCGTTTCGTACCGGTTTTTTCAAAACAAAAAATGTGTCTCGTATTTATCACGAAACCAGAAAATTGTATTTCTTTTCGTACCGTATTTTTCGAAAAAAGATAAAAATTGTTTCGTTTCGTAACGGTTTTATCGAAACGATATTTTTCATCGTTTTGTTTCGTTTCGTCTTGTACCGTTCTGAGACGCAGACCCTTACCGTGGACAACGGCAGCTTGGATTCGTTGCAATATATAAGGTATTGATTATTTAAGACGTTTATTAGGTAACTAGGGTTTGCTTTACCGTTTCTTTCCCAGATGTCATTAATGTATCTCCGTAATCTCGGATCGGTTTCTTTATTTTCGAACTCGTTGCTTTTATCGGGAGATCCAAATCGTAAAGCAGCGCCGTATTAAGGCGGGGGCGTGTGGGGCTGCAGCCCCAGGCCCTTATAAAAAAATAGGCCCTATGGCCCGTGACTTTTTTTTTTTTTTTTCTTTTTTTTAGGAAACCAGATAAATATTCCTATGTTTCTCAGTTTTTTTAAATCAATTTATTGGGAGCTGCGGAGGCGTTGTGAATAAATAAATGAATAGAGATATAGTTTCATTTTTAGTTAAAAATGATTTTTTTTTTTTTTAATGAATTTCTTTATAATGAATTTATAATGAATTCATTAAAAAGACTTCATTTTAAAGAATTTATTATAAGATTTTCTATGAATTCATTATAAAGAATTTATAATGAATTTTTTATAATGAATTTTTTATAATGAAATTTTTTTTATAATGATTTTTTTTATAATGAATTTATAATGAATTTTTTTTTTATAAATGAATTTCATTTTAATTAAATAAATGAATAGAGATTAAGTTTCATTTTTTATTTTATGATCACTTCCGTTACCGCATAAAATTACAGAATTGCTCATTCATTTATAAAAGAAAATAAAAAATGAAAAGGAGCGGCCTGAGCGGTAATTATAATAGTGTCTCAGCAAACTCAGCTATAGCGAGTTCAAACTCATTTATGTTAGCACCAGTTCCAGGTAGTTCAGCGAGTTCAAACTCACTATGTCAGCACCAGTTCCAGGTAATTATAATAGTGTCTCAGCAAACTCAGCTATAGCGAGTTCAAACTCATTTATGTCAGCACCAGTTCCAGGTAGTTCAGCGAGTTCAAACTCACTAACTATGTCAGCACCAGTTCCAGGTGATTCTAATAGTGTCTCAACAGACTCAGCTACAGCAAGTTCAAGCGTCTCAACTATCTCAGCAGTGTTACCCCTGGCTCTGACGACCCACACTGTCAACACCGATGTGGCTAAGTGGATTATAACCGACGAGCTGAGTATTTCAGCAAAAGTGCAGATGGGTTTTTATCATGCCAACATATGGATAGCAATTTTAAATTATCTAATAAAGTACTGCCTGGTGACACTTTTAAGTTTAAACGACAATGTACAAAGTCCCTTTTTTTCCGGGAAAGAGTGAATGGTTAGAAAATTAAGAGAGACTGGATTTGCTATTCCCCATCAACTGGTAAGGTTTTCTGCGCCCATTGTAAATTATTTAATTCAAAATGTGGAATTGGAGCATCTGCTTTGATGTCATCAGGATATGATGATTGGAAACACGCTGCAAGAGACTTAGCTCGCCATGAAACAAGTGAAAACCACATTCAATCAATTGAAACCCTTTTAACACGTAGGAAAGCTGGAGAGCACATTAGTAAGAGGCTCACAGAGCAATTCGAATCAGAGAAAAAGTACTGGAATGACATACTGTTGGGTATTCTTACCGTTATCAAAATGTTAGCATCGCGTGGGTTGACATTCCGTGGCAGTAACGAAATTGTGGGTTCTGTCCACAATGGCAATTATTTAGGTTGCTTAGAGCTAGTGGCTGAGTTTGACCCATTGCTTGCAGAACATATTCAGAAAAGAGCGAACAAAGGCCAAGGTCATGTGTCATATCTGTCATCAACTATATGTGATGAATTTATTCATGTGTTAAGTCGTGACGTTTTGGACCACATTTTAACTGAAATTAAAGAAGCAAAATACTTTGCAGTTAGTGTTGACTCAACACCAGATATTTCACATGTAGATCAGCTTACCATTATATTCCGTTACATGACTTCTAAAGGACCAGTTGAACGTTTTGTGACATTTATCCCTATAGAAGAGCACACTGGGGAAGAATTAGCAACAAAGTTACTTGATTTTATGGAAAATACTGCAGTTAGTGTTGACTCAACACCAGGTATTTCACATGTAGATCAGCTTACCATTATATTTCGTTACATGACTTCTAAAGGACCAGTTGAACGTTTTGTGACATTTATCCCTATAGAAGAGCACACTGGGGAAGGATTAGCAACAAAGTTACTTGATTTTATGGAAAATACTGGTTAATTTATTTTATGAAAGTTACTTGATTTTATAGAAAATACCTTATGGAAAATTCATTTCAATTAAAAACTACCGAGGTCAATCCTACGATAATGCTGCCAACATGAGTGGCCGTTTCAATGGCATGCAAGCAAAAATTAAAGAACATAATAACTTAGCTGAATACATACCATGTTGTGCTCATTCGCTTAACCTTGTTGGTCAATGTGCTGTAGGACGTTGTTCTGAGGCTGTAACGTTTTTTGACTTTGTAAATAAGCTGTTTGTATTTTTTTCTGCCTCCACCTCTCGTTGGAATCGTTTGATGGCAGTTTTAAAGCCACTTAATATGCCTACCTTAAAAAGGTTATCTGATACCAGGTGGTCAGCCCATTATGATGCTGTACACTCCCTCCAGGTTGGCTATACGCAAGTGAAGTCTACACTGGATATCATGTGTCAAGATATGTCTCAAAAGCCAAAAACACGACTTGAAGCCGCAGGATTGAAAGATATAATGAGTCATCATGAAATAGGTATCCTAGTTCAAACACCGCTACGGAACTGCTTCGTTCTTTGGGTGATTTTGTTCATTCTCTTCGGAGCCAGTTCACAGCATTTGAAAAGGACGGAAAGGATCTGGGTACCGATTCGTACAAAGGTGAATCAAGGCGAAAGCGCAAGAGGAACTAGAGATGGGATTATGGTGACTCAGAAGATCTAGAGTTATCCCCTTCTGATAAGTTTAAAGTTCGGTGTTTTTTGCCTATAGCTGATCAATTGTTAGTTGCTCTTAAACAGAGGGCTAATGCATATGATACAGTCAGCAAAAGGTTTGGTTTTCTTAAAAATCTACAATCTTTGTCCAATGATGGTATGAGAGATCATGTTTCATTTGTATGTGAAACATATTTTGAAGATGTTGATCCTAACTGTCATGGTGAAATTTATTCACTTCACTTCTCTGTTTGCCAAATTGTCACCGCCCAATGAAACTGATTGTGTTGAACTGCAAATGTACACCTTTCTAGTTAAGAATAGTTTGACCGATACCTTTGTGAATGTCTACACTGTGTTGAGAATTTATTTGTCTCTTATGGTCACAAACTGTACTGGAGAAAAATCTTTTTCAGTCCTTAAAAGAGTTAAGAATGAACTTAGATCAACAATGGGACAGCCTCGCTTAAATGATTTGGCTTTATTATGCATTGAAAGTGACATAGTTATGTCAAGAGATCTCACAGTAGTGATCAAGAAGTTTGCTTCAAAAAAAGGCCAGAAAAGTCAATAGATTAACTAAATAGTACATGAATTATGCTCCAATTTATATTTATTGTTTTTTTTTATACTTTCAAAAGAAAAATATATGAAGATTCTAGCTTCAGCTAAATATTTGACACCATCAACAATACTAAAAATGATATATGTTTGCTTATATTGCTAAATGCTATCCTATTCCAATATAACATATTGTTATTGGTGCTTTTGTAATGTTAGACTGTACTAAGGGCATACATGTACAGTACATGTATGCCCTTAGTACAGTCTAACATTACATGGTGACAATTTGGCAAAGGTCAAACAGAGAAGTGAAGTACATGATGTACTTCACTTCTCTGTTTGACCTTTACCAAATTGCCACCGCCCAATGATCTATATCCTGGAAAACATATGAAAAAATATTTACATGATAAAACAACAATACAATACCTTAAGAATTTTGATGAAATATTGTTTATTTTTATTTTTTTAATTTTTTTATTTAAATACCAATATTATTCGTATTTTCTTCCTTTATTGGAGGTAAACACATTATCAATTTTATACACGTACTCCACTGTCTCAATAGTAAATATACCTACAGCTCAGCAGTTGCTTTCTTAAGTCATGATTCAAGACCTTTTGTCAGTTTACATATATATGGGTGTCTGGGCCAAAGGGGTTTAGCTGTACCTAACCAGTTGGTAAAAAATTATGAAAAAACTGCTCTAAAACATACCTAGATTGTGTCTTTTTATTAGCAAGACTTAAAAAAAATTTTTAGGGGGCAGCTTCCCCCCTGACCCTCCTACTTGAGGGGTCTAGGAGCCCCCCAAACTTCCCAGCTGGGGGCCTCCGGCCCACTGACCCCCGGGTTTAGCCTCGCTAACGCTCGGCATTTTTACCTTACCGCCACATTAGGCCCTCCTATACTTACAGCCCCAGGCCTAAAAATTTCCTAATCCGGCCCTATCGTAAAGGCATTAGTTGACCAGGCATTCGTCCACGATCTTGGATGAAAAGTACATTTGCGATATTTGTTGTGTTGTTAGTTAAATTACTTTCTAAGTTGCGATGTAGTTTTGGGTAGGTATTGGTTTTCTTTTTATCGGTAACTATTATTGAGACTGTTTCTTTAGCTAGAGAGATTTTCCGCTTGATGTTTTTAATTTCAGCATTAGAGTCGTAAGGAATGGTGCGAACATCGGCCATTATGTCATCAACCACAATTAACGGATGAGTTTCAGCTTGATCACTTTCGGTAGGGAAAACCCCTATTATTCCGGGGAGGGCCGAGGTATCGAGAGACGGGGGTGCTTTCGCATCAACACCAGCTGATGCGGATTCATGCCCCGAAGCCACAATCTCGATATCATTCCTACGTTCCTCCGGATCGCCAGTCAAAACCGCACCAAAGATACTTGATCTTTGCTATTAGGCCGAAAAGCGATAACTGAACACTGCAGACACAGTCGGACAAACGCCGTCTTCAACAATGTACTTGTGGTTTGTATTAGTACGTCAAATCATTTTCGTCGTCGTCATTATTAGCAGCAGCCGAGATCATTGGCGATGTTAGACACTCTAAAAGTCAAAATATTCATTTATTTTTATTCTGGACCGCTCTCAGCAGTAGTGCAAAGCCTAGGCTACCCGTGGTCAGGCAAGGTAAACCTATGATCCCGTGACCTAATGCCAAAAATCAGATTAATATATGAACCGGAATGTGCCGGCGTACCAGATATTAAACTGATAAGAACAGATACTTTTTTTTTTTTTTTTTACTTAACAAACTAGTCCAAGGCCCTAAAAGGAAGATTTTATTTTATATTTTTTATTTTTGTTTTATTGTTTTATATTTTTATTTTGTTTTGCATATATACATTTTTATTTGATTTTTGTTATTTATAGTTTTATGTTATGTTAACCTGTTTTAATGAAGTAACTCTTGGATGAGACTTTTTAACGTTGGAAAAAATTTTTTTAATTGTAATATATATTTTTTGATATAGATAAGAATAGTTTAAGTTATAGGTAAGAACAGATACTTGAATTTAGTACCAGTCATTTCGGTGGTTGATGTTGCTGTTTTGTTTATATCGCTCTAATTTCGTTGCCTCTCTTTCCTCTCTTGCTCTTTGACGTTCCTCATATTCGTATTGCCTCTTTTCTTGCTTCTCCTTTGAGTAATCAGCTCGTTTGTATCTCACAAATCTTTTTAACACATCTTGGGTACAATCATGTTTGTTGAATCCTTTAAAGAAATCATAGTTGTAGTTAACTATTTCAACGAAACTCATTGTTTCGAATTCTTTTGGGAGCTCGACTCCGCTTACATCAATATATGGTTCTTTCTTAGGGCGATTTGTTTCAGTATTGTCAGTTACATTTTTTAGAAGTTAAGGATTTTTTAATACATTTTGCGGTTGTTTAGATTCGTTTGGGTTTATTATATGATTTTTCGTCTTTTTTAATAGTTTTAGTTTTCTATTCTTGAGTTGTTATAGATTCTTGTTATAGATGTTCTATGTTTTTGGTTGTGAGATTTTGGTTTTCATTATTAAATGCATCGAATTTCATTTCGTTATCTGATGTAGATGATTTGGGTTCAGTTATAGGATGGTTTAGTGTTATTTTGATTTTTATATTCATAAGATTTGACTGTTAAGTTTATTGGTTGAGTTTCATTTAGATCTTTATCTTTTGTTTCAGGTTGTCCGGTATGAACGAATCGGACATAGTATCCTCCGATTTTTAGAGTTTTTTGAATAGGTTGTATTAGGTTATCTATTAACGTTAACAGGATACCTGAGTAGTATAAAGTTTGTGTTTTAGGGGTCTTTTTATAGACTGGTCTGGTTCGTACATGCTTGCCGTACCCAAGTTCTTCAAGAGCATTCCCAACTAAGATATTTTTTTTCTCTAGAAGTAGCCCGAGTACGGAAACTGCAACGCGTGTAGATACGTTTCTAGAAGGAGTTGAATTATGAAAGTAAAAGGTTTTGTTATTTATATTTAGTTCTTTTTAAATTAAATGAAGTTTGGAGTTTTTGATTTTCATTACGATTTCAATCATAGATCCATTTCGTATTATTAGGAGGCCGTCTAGATCTTTGTCGAGGCCAGTATCTTCAAGAGTTGACAAAACGTCAACGTCTTTAATATTATTGTTAATATTACTCAATAGAGTGTTTATTCAAAGAGGAGTATTCATTTAAAGTATTAGTGTTAGTATTTATAGCTTGCGCATAGGTTTTGAGCGGTGTTACAATTTCTGCTTTGTTTATAGTATCCATTTAATATACTGGTTTTGAAATAAACCTTATAGAATAGTAAAATACACTACGTGTATTATATAACTCTCAGTCGCTCGGTTAAACCCTCATAAAACTCACTATAAACACTCAAATTCCGCCTAAAACCTCTACAAACTAAAAGTGCCGTATTGGCAACCCGTTGTTGGAGCAATGTAAAATCTCTCTATACACTTAAGAGGCACATAGTCCTCATTGAGAGTGAATTATTACTCGATTAGACACCTAATGACTAAGAATCAAAAACAGATACTACACTTGATCTTAGCCATAAGGCCGAGAAGCGATCAGAACAGATATATATATATATATATATATATATATATATATATATATATATATATATATATATTCATATTGCTTATTTATATCCATAGGTGTAACCTTGTGATTTATTAGCATTTTGACGAGCCAGCGACCTAATAGAGTGATTTGTGATTATTGAGAGTTTAGGGTGTATTGAGGGCTATATAGAGGGTGTGAGGGGCGTATTGAGCGTATAGGTTCGTATTGAGTGAATTAGTGAGTACTTGTTATACTATTATCTAAGGTCTACTGGCCTTATTTTCAATACTGTATTATGTACGTAGAGGACATGGAAGTTTCTCAACATGAAATCACACTAATTTCTGATGTCTGCGCAGATAGCTGCAATGATGTGCAACAAGATATCCTGCGACAATCCTATGCGCAAGCTACAAAAAACCTACACATTATAAACTTAGACAACTAAATAACACTCTTCTATGCACACTATCTACTAAATTATCTACTAGCATTGACGAAGTAATTATGGCATTGGAAGATGAAGATCTAGATAAAAGTATTGCTGGAGCACAGATTATTCGTGGAAACACTCTTTTCGAGCTAACTTTTAAAGATAATAAAACGAAAAATACAAACATGTTAAGGGCCTAAATGTTAAAGGTATTCACCCCCGGTTTACAAAATCAACCCCAACTAGACATACCAGTAATTAAATACACGTGTCTATTCTTGGTTTTCCCTTGGAGTTTGAGGATGTCCAGATTGGTATGGAACTAGAAAAATTGGAATATGGTAAACATATTTTTACAAGACCAATCTTTAAAACAACACGAAAAACATTGTTGCTACAATGGTAGGACTTGTTACGGCTAAACCTAAATCTTTTAATATCCTAGGATACACCTTAAGAGTCATCCACAATGGACAGGAAAATCTCCTGCTCCAATTGAACCAAAACGTAATCTAGATTCAAAAAGGAACAAAATGAAAACACTGCACTAGAACAAATTGAAAATATATCTCCCCTCAACCATTTCACTTATAGAAATTACAAACTTGACAACAGTAAGCAAACCCAATAACATAGAAAGCGATTTAACATATCAAGGAAAATTTGAACCAAAGGTTTTAAATACCGATGATAAAAAAAACAATAACGTACACGAAAATAAAAAACAGCAAGTCTATCTAGACAATCACTAAAATGACAGAATTGATAAAGGACCCTCTACAACCGTATGCGATAAAAATAAGAAAAGGAAAACATCCTTATAACCTATAAAAAGTAATGAAATTAAAAAATCTAATATGGACCCAGTAGTTGTACAGGATGGGCATCGCCTAAGTACTAACTAGAACATCCATATTATAAATATATAAAGCGATAATAAAATTTTAAAAACAAAAAATTTAAAAAAACTAAACCAAATTAAAAAACATAAAAATAAAACCAGATAGAAATATAAAACAAAAATCTAAATAAAAATATAAAACAAAAAAACCAAATAAAAATATAAAACAAAAAACCATAAAAAAATATAAAACAAAAAATCAAAACAAATAATCTCTTTTTTCTTAAAAATGGCTGTTAAATTTCTAACTTTTAATGTTAATGGTCTAAATAGGACACTAAAAAACATAAAATTATAAGTTTCTTCCAAAATTTTGACTGTGACATATTTTGTATTCAGGAAACTCATTGCACAATTAAAAAGGAGGAAATATGGACGAAGGAATGGGTAGAAAAAGGTGGAGGATTAGCTCTATGGAACAACGGAACCATTAAAGAACGGGGTGTTGCAATACTCACAAAAAATAAAAATAACCCTCTCCATGCAATAAGGCAAGATATGTTCAGAAGAATCTTAGCAGCAAACATAAACCTCAAAAAATATACCATCAGAGTTATCAATATATATATGGCCCAAACAACCCTCAAGAAAAGGAATTTTTCTTTGGCTCTATACGAAAGCATTTTAAAGTAGCTGACCTTTCTTTTCTTGTAGGAGACTTTAATATGGTAGAAAATCCTCTGCTAGATAGAGACGGTGGTGATACTCTAAATAAAAGCAACACAAATGGAATTTTTAACTTAAAACTTTAAACTGATAAATATAACTTGAAAGATCTTTATCGAGAAACAAACCCCTATTTACTTTAGAAAAATTAGACAAATCCTACAGAAGTCGTATTGATAGGATTTACAGCTTATCTGACAAGGAAACTCAGATACACTGCAAAGTAATAGATTCCAAACTAAGTGATCACCAAGCTTTCATATGTATTTATAATTATAAAACCAAATCAGAAAGAGGTCCTGGATATAGGAAAATGAACATTAATCTTTTAAATGATGTACTCTTGAAAACTAGTATTTTAAACGAATTAGAACTACATAAAACGACCAAGCACTTATATAAATCAAATAATCAATGGTGGGAAATTTTTAAATTTAAAATAAAAGAAGTAGCTATCAATAGATCTACTGAAAAAAAAAGACAGAGAAGACATCATTTAGAAGGACTGAAAATGACCTTGTAAGAATTAGTTCGAACAGATGTAAAAAACCAAGAGGTAATCAAATCTTTAAAAAAAGAAAACGTTCAGAGGTCGATCAAGGTATTTTTACTCGAACCAAACAAATCATCATAGAAGAAGGAGAAGTTCCGTCCAAAGTCGTTTTCGCTCTGGAAAAGAAAAGTCAAACAAAAAAATCAATAACAGAAATTTTCCATAATAAAAAACTGTATAAAGATCCCATAAAAATAAACATAAAAACTATGAAATACTCTAAGCTTTTATACAGTGCACAAGATCCAAATAAAGAAAAACAAAATGTTCTTTTAAGCAACATAACAAATTGCCTTAAAAACGAAGATAATGACCCTCTAAATAAAAATTTGACACAGGAAGAACTTTTTATGGCAGCTAAGTCACTTGAAAATCGGCGGGTATTGACGGCATTTCAGTAGAGTTTTACCAAAAATTCTGGAACATAATCGGTACAATATTTACAGAGCTAGTAAATGAAAACCTCTCTACCGAAAGCAATAAACTAGCTTGGTCATAAAGAACTGCAATAATTAGTCTCCTTCCAAATAAAGGAGACCGAAGATATATACAAAAACTGGCGCCTAATATCTTTATTGTGTGCTGATTATAAAATAATGACAAAAACGTTAACAAATAGACTTGCAAAGATCTTAGATAAATTACTAAAACCGTCACAAACGTGCTCATTACCAAACCGCTCAATATTCTCGACCATTTTTTTGCCAAGAGATCTCATTGAATACTCAAACCAAAAAAACTCTCAAGGCTTTATATTACCTATTGCCCAAAAAAAAAGCATTTCGATAAACTGGACAGAAGTTTCTTAATTAAAGTTTTAGAACGTTTTAATCTTGGAACAAACTTTACCTTAGCCATTAGCAAACCCTAAAAAAACACAATCCCTCATTATAAATAATGGTTTTCTAAGCCAACCTTTTGATGTTAATAGAGGAGTTAGACAGGGTGATCCTATTTCACTCATGTTGAATTGTTTAGCAACTCTTTAATAACTATAAAAAACAATCAAAGTATTGATTGCTTTATTCTACCTGGTAGTCCAAAACCTCTCAAAGTCATACAGAATGCAGATGATACAATAATCACTGCATAAAGCATATCATCTATTGATGAAATTTTTAAAGTCCTGTAAGAGTTCCACCAGGGTACAGGATCAAGCATAAATAAATCAAAGTCTAAGGCTCTGGCCCTTAGTGGTTTTAACTACCTAGCGTATAAAACCACATTACCAAAGGATATAACATTGACCATTCTGGAATTTGGGTCAACCAGACCGGATTGAAGATTCTAGGACTAACCTTTTACACAGACCTAGCGTATACTGCTAACGAAAACTGGAGAACTATCCTCTTAAAGTTTAATCAAAAAGTAAAGTGGTTTCAGTATAGTATACAGTATAGTTCAGTATATAGAAATATTTCTTTAAAATGCAAGGACTTGTTTTTAAATGTCCTTGCATTCTCAAAAATATGGTACATAGCAAATATACCGCTGTCGAAAAACAAATAAAAAGAAGCACTTCAATTATCTTTGGCAGAGCGAATACGCCGTGCCAGTTAAAATAGAAATTCTCAACCTCCAAACATTTAAGAGTGGTCTAGGAATTATGGAACCTATACAAAAGAGTGTAGCTCTAAAATTTAAGCACTTATTGAAACTAAGAGACTCAGACAGGCCACACAAAAGTATATATCTACAAAAATATTTTCCAGCCATCTCATTAATTAAATTAGTAACACAAAAATATGGGCAATGGGCGTCATGAAAACAGAAACAGCAAAGAATCGACTAGTTGGAACTGGTTTAGATATTAAAAATTACTACCACCGTTTTTTACCGTCAAATAACAACAGAACCTATCGTAATCGAACTCATGTCTCCGTATTTGGTCTACCACTCGAAGCTCAAAAACTTCAAGTTGGTGTGATTCTTGAAAAAATGGGATACGGAAAAAATGTAAAAACAAAACAAATAATGCGGGAGTCGCCATTTACTAGAACACCGTATTACTCCAGAATCTTGGTTGCAGTACTCGAAGATCTCAAATATCGCCTTCCACAAACGCTTACCATCAAAAGACACCAAGTTCGAACAAAATGCACTTGGAATGACGACGACAACGATAATGCTTTAACCATGTGATTTGGAACGATGATGATGACGGCAATGTTTCACAAAGTGTTAAAAATAATCGAAATCCGTCTGAAAACCAGAGTGAAACTTAGACCAGAGAAAACCAGAGTGAAACTTAGACCAGAGTTGAACTTTATCTCATAGCGAACACGCCGTGTCCATTATTGGCAACTCTCCGATTGAAGATATCAATCGACCCGAAGAAGCGGGTAAGTCTGTGGAGGAAGGTCTGGAGGATCTGAGGAATAATGTCGAGTTTGTGGCTTCTTCGACAAAGATGAGTATAGAAGCTGCATCAGCTATTATTGATGATGTAGCAAATACCCTGTCCCTCGGAACCTCGGTGCTCCCCGGAACAATAGGGGAAGTCAATTTCCCTACCGGAGCCGACTCTTCTCACATCAACAACTCAATCATCACCATATCAGAAGTCCTCTCTGTTTAAAACGAAGCATCGATGTCAGCATCAGAACTCGACACTACGGAGGTCAAATATCCAAAAAGAAAGATTGCCCAACCGACTGATCTTGTTATAAAAGCAGTAATAGATAAAAAAAAGAAATTCGATTTAAAACCGAAACTAATTCCAAGTATCGAGAAGAACATCGTAAACATCAACTCTGACATCTCTAAAAAACTCCAGCCTGCAGACAGAGCAAGAATGTACGGACAATTTATGGCTCTACGCTATGGTAAATTAAATGATACCAATGTTATCGAGTTAAAATAGCAAAATAATCAAGTACGACGTAATACCGTAAAACATTGGAAAAAAAGTGCTAATGCAGAAAAAAGTACTTTAGTTGGACTTTTGAATTCGCAATACCGAAAGTACTGCAATGAGTTCAAGATTTCCATTGATGATGTAAGAGATTAATTTCACTATTATACTTTTTATACTTCAATTTAATTTATTACGAATTGTTTTTATTTACGATCTATTTAAGAGAGCAATACTTTACTGAGAAAACTATATCCTTTTAATTAAAGAATGTTTGTTTGCATATATTTTTAAGTTTTAATTTTTCAGAAAAAGCAAATTTGAATTTTGGATATATCTTTCTCAGTAAAAAATGGCAGTAAAACTTTTATCTTTAAATGCTAACGGTTTTAATAATGATCAAAAAAGAAATTTTTTAATGATTTTTTTTTCAAATTTTGATATAAAATTCTTACAAGAAACTCACTGTTGTGATATTACGCAACTTTAGTGGGTAAATGAATGGTCAAAAAAGTAAAATAGCCATTCAATTTGGAATAACGGAAATAACCGAGAAATAGAAGTAGCTTTTTTAACTAAAAAAGATTTTATCTTTTCACAAATAACAAACGATAAGAGCGGTAGAATTCTTGCTGCCAATATTACTATAAGCAAAAAAACTTTTCGATTAATCAATATATACGAACCAAATGATCCGCAGGAAAAAGAAAATTTTTTTGAATCTGTAAACAAACATGCGCCACATAGTGATTTTTATATATTAAATGGTGATTTTAGTATGGTTGAGGACCCGTATCTTGACAGAGAAGGCAAGACCGTTTTAATCCAAATAATGTTATAGGTAAGAAATATTTAAATTTGTTTATCGAATAATATCAGTTGAATGATATTTTTTGAAAACAAAAACCTTAAAAAAAGTATTTTCATTTGAACATCAAAATTATAAAAGTAGAATTGACAGGATATATGAATCCAATAGTTTGTTTAAATTAAATCTAAAATGCGAATACAAATCCTGCGAAATCCTCATTTAAGAGGAAAATCCGCCTGGATATTGGCACTTAAACTTATCTTTATTAAATAATAAAAAATTTATAAAAATACTTAAAAATTAATTTGAAATTATTTAAAAACAAAACTCTTTTGAAAGCTCTAACCAAGCTTGGGAATATACCAAGTGCATGGTTAGAGTTATAGCATAACTAAGAGGACGCGAAATAAGAAAAGAAAAGAGAGAAAAAATTAATAATTTAGAACAGGCTATGAATGCAGAAATTTTTAAAATCAATATTGACGAAGAAAAAATTAGGCGTATTAAAAAAGAATTATCTGAATTAAATAACAAAAATGGAGTGTTTGTCCGAACGAAACAAGTAACAATCAAAGAGGGAAAAATACCCTCATAATCCTTCTTTCTTTTGGATAAACACAACCAAAATAAAAAAGCTATTAAAAAAATATCCTATCGAAGCAAATTATTTACAGGCACAGATGGATGAGTTTTGAGAAAATTTTACAAAAATCTCTTCAAAAACAAAAAAAACTTAATGAAAACTTGCAAAACCATTTTGAAGATCGAATTCAAAATATTCTTGCAGATGATGAAAATACTTTTCTTAATGAAAAATTTACTGCTAATGAACTTTTTCAATCTGCCCTCTCCCTTGAACAAAATAAATCTCCCGGAATCGACGAAATTCCTGTAGAACTCTGGAATAGGACATAGGGAATTTATGGTGTGGAGTTCACCCGTTTAGCAAATGAAAACTTTTTTGAAAAAACCGAAAAACCAAATTCCTTGGACCAAAAGGACGGCAGTGATTAGTCTTCTTCCAAACGATGGAGACTAATCGCTGCTGGGGAACTGGAGGCCTATCTCTTTGCTTTGTGCTGACTACAAGATTGTCACAAAAGCGCTGGCTTTGAGAATGGCTAAGGTTTTCGAAAAAATCCTTGAACCCTCCCAAACATACTCAGTACCCGGAAGGAGCATTTTTTTGAACTTGCTTCTGGTTCGAGACCTCATCTACTACACCGACGAAAACTCAGTGCTTTCTTGATGTCTTTGGACCAGGAAAAAGCTTTCGATAAGATAGATCGAAATACCTCATTAAAAAACTTCATAAGTTTAATCTCAATAACAATTTCATAAATGCCATCAAACAAACTTTTAAAAAAACCTTATCCATATTTACCAACAACGGGTACCTGAGCAAGCCAATTCAAATAAAAAGAGGAGTTCGACAGAGAAATCCAATCTCTTTGATGCTTTACTGTGTGGCAGTGATAACACTCGCCCTTGAGTTTAAACGCAACCAAAACATTGATGGGATTCAACTCCCTGGTACAACTCCCTTGAAACTGTTGCAGTTTGCTGACGACACCGCTATCGCTTGCAAAAATCCCTAATATCTTAGCGAATTTTTTTCTGTTCTAAAGTTATTTGTAAACGCAACCGGCTCCAATATAAATGTCGCTAAAACTAAAGCCCTTGCGCTGGGGGGACTCGAAAACAAAATTCATAATTTACAATATAAAGATTTTGTTATAAACTGGTCAAACCAAGACGGTATGAAAGTTCTTGGTATAACCTTTTTAACAATTTTAAAAAGACAGCTGAATTTTACTAAACTTTACTAAAGTTCTAAAAAACTTTACTAAAGTTCTAAAAAACTTTACTAAAGTTCTAAAAAACTTTACTAAAGTTCTAAAAAACTTTACTAAAGTTCTAAAAAACTTTACTAAAGTTCTAGAAAATTTTAAAAATAGAAACGTTTTGTTAAAATGTAGGGCGATGTTTGTGAACACGCTAGCCCTGTCAAAGGTCTGGTATGTTGCAAACATCTTTCTTATTAATAAAAACTACGAAAAACTATTAAAAAACAAACTTCAATTTATTTGTGGCAAAACATCTTTGCAGAGCCTCAAAAAAGAAATATTTTAAATTTAATAATAGATAAAGGGGGTTTAGGTATTCTCGACGTCATAAAGCAATGCACAGCTTTAAGACTAAAGCATCTCATGCAATTCCGAGAAGATCTAAATCCTCGTGAGTTTATTTTTAAAAACATATTATCTTCTTTATTCTTTAGACAAATATGCAAAAAAAGGTTATACCCAATGGAACTTTCTTACCGGAGTAAAGTTTCCTAAGTCTTTAAAAGAACTTCCATTTTATTATTTTGATGTGGTAAAACTTTTAAAAACTAAAGAAAATCTTTTTAAAGAAAAAAACTTTACAACCAAAAAAGTTCTCTTTTTCTTGGGTGACCAGGAAGACTATAATAATTTAACAAAAACTCAATTATATTGGGAAAATACTTTTGAAACCAAATTGCCTTGGGATAAGATCTGGTTGAGATGCTTCAGATCTTATGCCTAAGGCCTCTCTCAAAATACTCAATGGAAAATGTTTCAAAACATTTTATCCACTAAAAAAAATGCAAACTGTGGGTAAAAAATCGCGGACGAGCCAACACCAATTGTCTTGTCTGCATTCAAAACGAAAATACTCTACACCCTTTTGTATACTGCAAAATTGCCTAAACGATTTGGTATGATTTAAAGTTTGTGTACGAGAAACTACTTCCGCAGAAAATGTTCAACAACATACATGTCGTTTTCTTTTTAAACATTGAAAAGTTATCAAAATTAGACCCAAAAGCGAAACTAATTACGGCTCTAACAAACATTATAACTACTGAGCTATGGCGCTCAAGGAACCTGAGGCTTTTGGAAAATAAAGTCCTTTCTAGATCCAAAATAATTTAAAACATTATAAAAGAAATTAAATATATATGGAAAATAAAAAATGAAAAGTATAAACGTGAAAACGATAACGAAAAGTTTCATACTTTGTTCTCCATTAACGTTGCGATATCGAAACAAAACGAGGTAGATCTCGTGTTTACACTATAAATAAGCAACCATATTAAAATGATCTGCCTTTTTTTATTAAATTTGTTTATGTTTACGAAAAGCATGTTCCCAGTAGCCCTGTGGGAGCGACGGACATGCTTTTATTTTTAAATGCACGGCTTAACGGCCAGCAGTTTTTATTATAAACTGATGTTACATAAAAGCATGACCCAGCAGCCTTGTGATGTGACGGTCATGCGTTTATTATTTAAACGCGTAGCTTAATGGCCATTGAAATATTTTTTTAACTGTTTTTTTTCACTTGTTGAGTTTTTTTGTATTACATTACTATAGAGTTTTTACTTTTGATATTGTTAATCTTCTTGACCTCCGGGGTAAAAGGGGTGTGGTTTTTGAACAACTGCTATTATTATTTAAACAATAGCGTTTATTTATAAAAGGAGTTATTGATAAACAATGCGAGTCTGAAAGATACTTTCGAAATTCGTAAGTTATTTTTAGAAACACGTAATTTTCTTGAATTTTTTTCTTGCGGTTTATTTTTATTTTTCAGGTTTTTTTTTTTTTAATTTTCAAACCACAAGAGTTTCACATATTAAAAAATCTTTTTTGCTATTTTATGAAAGTTTTCTTATATTTTTTGTATAAATAATTTATATAAATATATATATATAGAAAAATAAAAAACTTTTTATAATCAAATTTTGAAAAAAATTATAACAAAACTATAACTTATTATAAATTATAACAAAATTATAACTTTTCTAAGTAATAAGTTTGTGCGGTTTCAAAAGTTTTCGTTTTCTTCTCGTATTTTTTTTGATTTTCGCTTTTATGTTAAAAAAAAAAAACCCGCATCAGAGAAGTATATAACAAATATGCAAAGATAAAATATTTTTTAAAGAAATTTTATTGCATTTTGAGTTTATGATCAATATTTATCTAAATATTTATTATCAGAATACATTGTAAAGAAAAAAGAAAGTATCTGTTTTTATCAGTTTGATATATGGTACGCTAACACAGTCTGGCTTATATATTATTCTGATTTTTGGCATTAGGTCATGGGATCATAGGTTTACCTTGTCTGACCACGGGTTGCCTAGGCTTTGCACTACTGCTGAGCGCGGCCCAGAATGTAAATAAATGAAATATTTTGACTTTTAGAGTGTCTAACATCGCCAATGGTCTCAGCTGCTGCTGCTGATGACGACGACGATAATGATTTGACGTACTAATGCATACTAAAAGTACATTGTTGAAGACGGCGTCTGTCCGACTGCAGGCGTCTCACAGACGGCGTCTGTGACTCACAGACGGCGTCTGTGGCTACAGTGTTCAGTTATCGCTTTACGGCCTAATGGCTAAGATTAAAAAATTTAGTTATTAGCCGTGACAGTGGTTTTGAACTGGTCTGAGAAATTTTCTTTGAGTTTTATCAATTACTTTGCCATGGACGATAAACAAGCGAATCAACAAGTCGATACAGAAGAAGATACGATAAAAGAACAAGCTCGTGTAAATGTCGAAAAGATGCAATTCGTGCAAAACCTGTCGACTGCGGCTGAATCGAGTCACTTTATTTCGAATCCCGATATCAGCTACAGCTCTGATGATGGAAGCGATGTCAGCGATATTCCGTTCCTAAAAATTTCGAAACGCCGGACAGTGAAGGAATGCCTCGCGGAGAAAGTGCTGAAAAATGCTGACGATTCTTGAACGTTGTGGAACGTCCTTTGGAAGCCGTAAACTCCACGACCTTTAAGGAACAACCAAGAAAAACCTATGCGAAAGCCGTTAGACTATTCAATCAAAACCGGCGCTACCGAAAACACTGCTCTCGAGATTACAAACGGAGTGTGCATTAAATGATGTCCTTTACGCTTTCCAAACTGCAAAAATCGACTAAGAAATAGAAGGTATTCAGCTGATTCACCGCTCGAAAGTTGTTGAAGTAATAATGAAAACCCAAATAGCGAAACTACGGCTTTTAGAAAACGGATTAAATATCAAAAAGCTTTATCATCGTTTTTCCTCCATCGACTAACGACCGAAATATGACGTACAACGTATCAATATTTGGTTTACCTCTTGAAGCGATTAATATGCCGGCTGGGCAATTTTTAGCAAACATGGGATATGGAAAAAGTGTTACTATCAGACCTATTATGCGAGAAACACCAGGTAACAAAACACCGCATTACTATGGAATCCTCGTTGCCGAATTGGACGATCTAAATGTTCGTATACCTAGACATCTTGTTTTGAAAGGGCATTCGGTACGTTCAATGTACACGTAGAACCCCGTAGGTAATGCTGTCGATTTCGATTAGGAAAACGAATTTGACCACGTTCAAGAAGATAAAACTGCAGAAACAATCACGAATCCAAACCCAGTTGAATTTCTGCTTAGTATTCCAGTTACGTGTTAAGAGCTCAATGGTCCCAAAGAAGCGGGTATGTCAGTGGTGGAAGATCTGGAGGATCTAAAATGATGCCGAGTTTGTGGCTTCTTCCACAGTGATGGAAGTAGAAACTACATCAATCATGATTGACGATGTAGCGACTACCCCGTCCCTCGACACCTCAGTCCTTCCCGGAACAATAAGGGAAGTAAATGTCACTACCGGAGCCGATTCTTCCACCAACACAACCGTTGGAAAAGAATTCATCATGGAACACGATATTAGTATCGTCAGTAACAGCGATATGTCGATAGTTAGTCCTGAAACTGATCATGCCGCTTTAAAAAATCCGAAACAGAAAATCTCGTTGCCGAAAGAAACGACCGATAACGATGCGAGCGACAAAAAGAAAAAAGTCGACCCATCACTAAAACCGTTTAATTACCGAGAAAAAAGTTTGAAAGACGAAAGTTCTAGCCTTTCAAAAAATGTATCAGTTGAAGATCGAGAAAGATTGCTCGGCCTAATAATGGCACTACGTTACGGGCCAATAAATGACAGAAATAAACTCGAACTTAATCAACATCCATTTAACATGCGACAAAATACCAGAACAAACTGGATTAGGAATGCCTCGTCCGACAAAAAGTTGTTAACCAACATCATAAACAAATTATACCAAATGTACAACCGAGAGTCAAAGAACAACGAAGAAGATGTAAGAATAAAATTTTTTTTTTTTTTCTTATTTCTATATAAACGGCTTTTACAACTTTAATACGAAATTTTTGTTTGAGAGGGGAATATTTTACTGAGAAAACTATTCTTTTTTCTTCAAAAATAATTTTGTTTTGATAATCAAGCTGTGTTAAATAAGTTTGAATTTTTTTGTATAGCTTTCTCAGTAAAATAAAATGGCAGTAAAAATTTTATATTTGAATGTTAACGGTTTCAATAGAAAGTATTTTCATATGAACATCAAAATTTTAAAACTAGAATTGACAGGACATACGTTTCAAATAGTTTGTTTAATTTAATTCCAACTTGCGAATACAAAAAGGTGGGTTGGAGTGACCATAACTCGGTGCGAAATCCTCTTCGAAGAGGAGAATCTGCGGGGGCCGGGATATTGGCACTTAAACTCATCTTTAATAAACGATAAAAAATTTATAGAAATGCTCAATACTGAATTTGAAATTAATCAAAAACAAATCTCTTTTGAAAACTCTAACCAAGCTTGGGAATATGCCAAGTCTACCCGACGGGCATTTGTTTTTTAAAAGTTACGTTCTAAATGTATTTTAAATGTCTTCTAAACATTCTTACACAAAAAACGCTTAGAAGACATTTAAAATACATTTAGAATGTAACTTTTAAAAACAAATGCCCGTCGGGTATGGTTAGGAGTTATAGCGGAACAAAGAAGACGCAAATTAAGAAAAGAAAAAAGGAAAAAAGCTAATATTTTAGAACAGTCTCTGAATGCAGAAAATCTAAAAAGCAATGTTGACGAAGAAAAAATTAAACGAATCAAAAAAGAACTATCTGGATTAATTAACAAAAATGGTGTGTTTGTCCGAACGAAACAAGTAATACTCGAAGTGGGAGAAATACCCTCTCGATTCTTGTTTCTTTTGGAAAAACACAACCAAAACAAAAAAACTATTAAAAAAATATCCTATCAAAGCAAAATATTTACAAAAACTAATGAAATTCAAAAAGTTTTGAGAAAGTTTTACAAAAAACTTTACAACAATAACAAACTTGATGAAACTTTGCAAAACCGATTTGTTGACAAAATTCAAAATATTCTTTCAGACGATGAAAATACTATTCTTAACGAAAAATTGTGGAAACGCTTGCCCTCGGGTTTAAACGCAATCAAGGCATCGAGGGGATTCAACTTCCTGGCAGAAATCCTTTGAAAATGTTGCAATTTGCAGACGACACCGCCATCGCTTGCAAAAACCCCCAATGCATTAGCCAAATTTTTTTAGTGCTAAAACAATTTGAAAACGCCACTGGCTCAACATTAACATTTCAAAAACAAAAGCCCTTGCGCTAGGAGGACTTGAAAACAAATTTCAAAATTTAAATTTTTAAGACTTTGTCATTGACTAGTCCAACTAAGAGGGTATGAGGGTTCTTAGTATGACTTTTTTCAGCAATTTAAAAAAGACATCCAAGATCAACTTTAACAAAGATGTCGAGAAATTCATTAAAACTTTAAAAATTTTGAATATAGAAACGTTTCGTTAAAATGTAGGGGGATGTTTGTGAACACGCCAGCCCTATCGAAGGTTTGGTTTGTTGCAAACGTCTTCCCTATAAACAAAAAACCACGAAAAAACTATTTAAAAAGAAACCTCAAGTTATTTGTGGCAAAGCAACTTTGCTGAGCCAATAAAAAGAAATGTTTTAAATTTAAAAATAGATAAAGGGGGTTTAGGTATTCTCGACGTCAAGAAGCAATGTACTGTTCTTAGACTAAAACATCTAATGCAATTTCGAGAAGATCTAAATCCTCATGAAATTTTCTATTTTAAAAAATATTACCTTGCCTACTCTTTAGCCAAATACGCTAAAAGAGGTTATGGTCAATGGACTTTTATTACCGGAGTAAACTTCCCCAAGTCTTTGAAAGAACTGCCATTCTATTATGTTGATGTGGTAGAACTTTTAAAGACTAAACTAAATCTTTTCAAAGAAAAAACGATAACAACTAAAAAAGTTTACTCTATCTTGGGTGACTAGCAAGACTTTATTAATTTAAACAAAACTCAAGTATTCTGGGAAAACACGTTTAAAACTAAAATGCCTTGGGATAAGGTCTGGGTAAGATGCTTCAGATCTTACGCCCAAGGGCCATCCAAAAGACACAGTGGAAAATGTTTCAAAACATTATACCCACTAAGGAAAAATGCAAAATGTGGGTGAAAAATCGCGGACGAGCCAACACCAATTGTCTCGTCTGCAACCACAACGAAAACACTCTACATCCTTTTGTTTATTGCAAAGTTGCGCGAGCAATCTGGTGTGGGTTGAAGTTTGTTTTCGAGAAACTTCTTCCGCAGACAAACTTTAACACCATACATGTTCTATTCATTTAAATATTAAAAAATTATCAAGAACAGATCCAAAAGCAAAATTAATTACGACTATTACAAATAATATAACTACCGAAATATGGCGCTCAAGGCACCTGAGAGTGATGGAAAATAAAATCCTTTCACCGCCCAAAATAATCAAAAATATTATAAAAGAAATTAAATATATATGGAAAATAAAATGTGAAAAGTATAAACGTGAAAACAATATCAAAAAGTTTTATACTTTGCTTTCCATTAACGATGCAATATCGAAAAAAAACGAGCCTAATCTCGTGTTTACCCTACAAATAAACAACCATATTAAAATGATCTTTTCTTTTTATTAGTTGTGTTTATGTTTACGAAAAGCATGTCCCCAGCAGCCCTGTTGGTGCGACAGACATGCCTATATTTTTTAAATGCATGGCTTAATGGCCAGCACTTTTATATATAAACCAGAAAAACGGAAAGCATGACCCCAGCAGCCCTGTAATGTGACGGTCATGCGATTATTTTTTAAATTCAAGGATTAATGGCCAGCCATATATTTTTTAAAAACTTGGTTTACTTTTTTATGAGTAAAAATTTTTATCCCAATTTCTTTAGAAAATATTCTCAAAACTTGATTATTTGTTTAAACTTTGTCTAAACAATAAAACGTTTTTGTTTTTTTTGTTATATATGAGAATGGTGATGATTTTACTAAGAGTTTTGCGGTTTGTCTTTGATTTCGAGTTTTTCTTTTGATTTAAAACCGCAATAACAATAAAAAAGATAACTTAACTTGAAAAGATAATAATTAATTTTTCAGCAATAAAGATTAAAAATTTATTGCATAATGACTTTTGCGGTTCTATTTTTTCGGATTTTCGTTTTTCTTTTTCGTTATTTTTTAATTTGTAACCGCAAAAATAATTTAAAAAAAAATAATAAATTATAGTTTTTATTAAAATATTTTGAACTTATATATATATAAACTGTACGACATCTTTTTTTGTAAAATTTTTTTTTGCAAGAAAAAAATTTGTAAGAAAAAAAAAAGTATCTGTTCTTGACTGATTATGCAGAGCCTTGATTGATTATGCAGAGTTCTTGAATGATTATGCAGAGCCCATTAAGAGGGAAATTCTCAACCTGCCTATCGATAAAGGCGGTTTTGGAATTCTAGACCCAATCAAACAAGGTCTAGCATAACGTTTAAAACATCTTTTCAATATAAAAGAAATCGAAAAACCACACGAATCGCTTCTATTACAGAGATACTTCCTTGCTTCACACCTAAGTCGACAAGCACATCAGAAGCATGAGCAATGGAAGTTTTTAAATAGAAACAACTTTACTAAAACATTAAATCCCCCTCCTTTTTATTTTCAAGATACTATCAAACTACTAAGAGAAAACGAGGAGTTATGCGCAATGAAACAAAAGATCGCAAAAAATATATACTCCCATCTTTTTACAAAAGAATCAAGTCAAAGCACATTAAAAGTACAACTGATGTGGGAAAATATGTTTCAAAAAAGCCTTCCTTGGGACAAGATATGGATGAGGTGCTTTCTTTCGTACGCACAAGGCATAAGTCAAAACACGATGTTGAGACTGTTTCATGACAGTCTCCCAACATATAAAAAACTACAAAAATGGAGGAAGAAATTTCAATATAATACACGCTATCTTTTCAATAAACATAAAAGATCACCAAAAAAAAGAGATGAAAACGCAAAACTTGTAACTACCCTTACCAATATAATTACAACAGAACTTTGGAGGGCAAGGAATAAACGACTAAAGGAAAATGAAGAAGCCTCTACAAAAAAAATAAATGAAAATGCTAAAAAAGAAATAAAATATATTTGGAATATACAGTACAACATGTGTAAAACAACACAAAATTTAGACAAACTTTATTCCATTCTAGTGGTCCTAACTTGTATAAAGGTCTACTTGCCTTCTTAGTGATTTTGTGAGATTTACCTTGGCCTTTACACGGGTTGTCAAGGCAAGCGTTATTAAAGTCTACTAGCTTTAGTGAGAAAAAAGTGGCAGAGAGTTTATAGAGATAGTAGATCTCAGTGAGTTTATTTAAAGTGTGAGTGATTATAAAGAGGTTGGTTAGACCTATTTTTGAGGTCTACTGGCGTCAGTGCGTCCGAGTGGCTGATAGATTTACAAACGGTTAGTACTATTTACCATGTTACTAATAAAGCTAAAATCATCCGTGAAAATAGATACTGATAATAGAGATTGTACAGACAAAACCACATGCTATGCACAAACTACTAGCAAAACTTATGCGCGAGTCGCAACTAATAACAGCTATGTGAACGAACATAGCTCCTTTAAAAATACCCTTTTAAGTAAGGTAAAAACTAAAATCAGTGACAACAATTTCTTATTGACGTTAGAAGACGCCGGATACGATAAGTTCCTTTTTGGATACCAACAAATCCGTAACGGCTCATTAATCAAGATTGTTAATCGAACCATTGATTCTACCAATCAACTCCAAGTAGGAAAATTAGCAAAAGAGTAACTGTGTCTATTCTGGGCTTACCAATTGTAAAAAGTAATTTTCCTCCCGGGAAGTATCTTGAGGATTTAGGTTACGGAAAACACACAAGAACTAAACCTATAAATAAAACAACACCAAAGAACAAAACACACTATTACTCTGGTATTATTGTCGCGATTATAGACAAACTAGAAAAACCGATCTCTAGATTCAATCAACCTAAATGGTTATAAAGTCAGGGCGATTTACAATGGTCAAAAGGATGTTGGAAAACCACAAAGTAGAAAGATATTAACGCAGAAAAACATAGGAGAAGATGTAAACGAACCCACCAGGAACTTTAACTTAGAAACACCACTAGTAGATAGACAAAATCCACTTATTACAACGACCGAGGATAAAGAAGAAGATAAGGAAACGGAAAAAAGCGAGGACGAAGTAGAAACACAAAAAACAGCAAAAACTATAGAGGTTCAACCTAAAAAAAATCAAGATATAACAACAGCAATCGAAAACGATATTAGTAAAAACGGGGAAAACGAAAACATAGCAGATGAAGAATATGAAAAAGATAGTAAGAAGGATATTAATGATGACGAGTATAATCTAGATAATGATAGCAATAAAAATAGTGATGAATACGAGGTACCAGATGATTTTCTGGACTTGGAACATGTAGAAAAAGTCGAGCATAACTGGAACCTATTCAAAAACTTTGATCGACTTAATTGTAGTGACGAAGAACTGAAAAAGTTCAAAACTTTTAAAAAACATAAGTGGCGACAATATGATTTATCCTTAGATTTATATAAAAGAATTGAAACAAAAACAAACTTTGTATCAATTGAATTTAAAGAAATGGATTCCGGAGAAATGTATGCATACAATTCGAAAGAATTCAAAAAATTTTTATTTAAAACAGCAAAAAATAATGAAAGAGGAAGATATTAGGCGTGTAAAAAAGCAGAGTAGGAACAGCGAAGAATAGAATACTCACAACTTAATTTAGACCATGAAATGAAACAAGAAGAACGAAACCTAAAAAAAACAAATCTATCAATCTAAAAAACAAAAGCTAACAATACAAGCAGAACATAACTAACAAATTAAATAAATATTAAAATACAATCAAAACCGAATTACACTAATAAAATAACAAAAAAATCGTAAAATAATGTTCTTACAGGGTTAGTAAAGTAATGTTCTTACCTACATAATAGTCTTCCAACATCTGAGAAAATACAAAAATGGAGGAGAAACAGAGGAAGAGGTAACGCATTGGGTAAATCGTGCACACTTATAGAAACAACCTTACATGCCTTTGTTTTCTGTACATTGGCAGGGCCAGTGTGGAAAGCGTTTAAACCTGCCTCTGAAAAACTCTTACCAAAAATACCTTTTAATATAATACAGACCATTTTTTCCATAAAAAATGGTCTGTATTATAAAATCAATTGGATTTAGCAAGAGACAGCTTTTATAAATTTAGGTCTACTGGCCTATTAGAACAGTTTAGTATAGTTTAATAAAGATTAGTATAGTATATAAAATTACCGAGCCTTATCCACGGGTAGCATTAGGTTCTAAAATTTATTAATTATTATGGATTTTAATGCTTAAACTCGCGTTGGTAAAACTCATGTAGTTAAGAGCTATGCTCAAGCCGCTACAAGAGAAAATGATACTTTAAAACCTTTAAGTAATACCTTGTTATGTTTTTTAAATACTCCGTATAATGTAGAGGATATACTTATCGCTCTAGAAGAGCAAAACTTAGACATATATCTTTAAGGACTTCAAGTTATTCGTGGTGGATATATGGCAGAAATTTTAATGAAAACTGAATTATCTAGAAATATCCTCCTTGAAAGAGGGCTTAATATTAAAGATGAACACTATCGACTCTATTACTCGAAACCCAACAAAACACTAGCAGTCCCAAGGAGAACAATCTCAATTTTTGGCCTGCCCCTTAAGTGTGCAGAGATTGATGTGGGTGAAAAGCTAGAGGGTTAAGGATATAGAAAACATATATCCACGAGACCTCTGTTAAAAGAAACAAAGAAAAACAAAATAACATATAATACTGGTATCCTTTTAGTCGTTTTGGAAGAAATGCCTAAACCTATTCTGAGCAAATTAAACCTGAAAGAATATAATGTTAAAGTAGTCCATTGGGCAAACAGAGTACAAACCTAAAAATAAAAATCCAATTTAAAAGAAAGAAAACGAAGAAATAAAAAAATCTTCAAAAAATAAAGATCTTAACAGTAAGGATGGAACCGCTAATGATGAAAGTGTTGCAGATTCTAAAACAGCTCAAACTAACAGTGACTACCTAGCAAATGAAATAAATGACACCCGAATTCATGGAATGAGGTGGAAAACCAATATAAAAAAAAAGAAAAGGAAAAATAGTTTAGAAAAACACAAACTCGATATCTATAAATGAAAATATAAAACAAAAAATAATTAAAAATAATACGAAAATAAAAATATAAAACAAAAAATAATTAAAAATATAAAACTAAAAATCAAACAAAAATACTAAATTAATATTCAAATAAAAATATAAAATGAAAAATTATAAAAAATATTATTAAATTATTAAAATCAAATGTATTCTATGTTAAAATGGAGTTTAAAATAATCTCACTTAATGATAAATAAATGGTCTTAATGACCATGTTAAACGATGGAAAATTATGAGTTTCTTTATAAATACAGAAATTGACTTTATTTGTATACAAGAAACTCACTGCACCCAAGCTAACATGTCTAAATGGATAAACTCATCTTTAAATAATGATAAAAAATTTATACAAATGCTAAAAAACGAAATTGAAATAAATCAAAACTAAAACTTTTTTGAAAACTCTACCCAAGCCTGGGAATATACCAAGTGCATAGTTAGAGTTATAGCAGAACAGAGAGGACGCAAAATAAAAAAAAAAAAGAGAAAAAACATTTCTTTTAAAATGCAGATATTTTTCTTAAATTTTTCAAAACATTTCTTTTAAATGCAGAAAGACTTAAAAAAAAATATTGACGAAGGAAAAATCAAACGTATTAAAAAAGACCTTTCTGAACTAAATAACAAAAGTGGTGTGTTTGTGCGAACGAAACATGTAACAATCGAGGAGGCACAAATACCCTCTAGATCCTTGTTTCTTCTGGAAAAATACAACCAAAACAAAAAAACTATTAAAACTATATCCTATAAATATAAAAACTCTACTGATACAGATGGAATCCAAAAAGTTTTGAGAAAATTTTACAAAAAACTTTGAAATAATGAAAAACTTGATGAAAATTTGCAAAACAATTTTATTGATAAAATAGTAAACATTCTTAAAGATGATGACAATACATTTCTTAATGAAAAACTTACTGTACATGAACTATATCAATCCGCCCCATCCCTTGAAAAAAAATAAATCACCGGAAATCGACGGAATTCCTGTTGAGTTCTGGCAAAGAACATATGGTGTTTATGGGAAGGAGATCACCCGTTTAGCAAATGAAAATTTCTTTGAAAAAACTGAAAACCAAATCCCATGGACCCAGGCGACAGCAGTGATTAGTATCTTTCCGAAATGTGGAGATTTATCGCTGCTGCAGAACTGGAGGCCAGTCTCATTGCTATGCACTGATTACAAAATCTAACTGAAGCCATTGCTATGCGCTGATTACAAAAACTGAAGCCATTCTCAAAGCGCTAGCCTTGAGAATGGCTTCAGTTCTCCAAAAGATCTTTGAACCATCTTTTCAAAGTTGTTTCCGGTCTGAGACCTCATCCACTACACCGAAGAAAAAAGAATCGATGCTTTCTTGATGTCTTTGGACCAGCAAAAAGCTTTCGATAAGATGGATAGAAACTTTCTTATTTGAGTTTAAAAAAAATTCAATTTTAAAAACAACTTCGTAAACGCTATTAAACACTAAAAACACTTAATCTATAATGACTAACAACGAATACCTGAGCAAGCCCAAACCAATTAAAAGGGTAGTTCGACAGAGAGACCCGATATCCCTGATGCTTTACTGTGTGGCAGTTTAAACGCTTGCCCTCGGTTTTAAGTATAATCAGGAAACTGAGAGAATTTAACTACCTGGAACGACTCCCATAAAGCTTTTGCGATTTGCAAAAATGTAGCCTGTGTGAACCCAAAGTGTTTAGGCGAAATTTTTTCAGTATTAAATTCTTTTCAAAAAGCTACTGGCTCAAATATTAATGTAGGAAAAACAAGAGCGTTTGCGTTGGGGGGACTTGAAAACAAATTTGATAATTTACAATTTGAAAATTTTGTTTGTAACTGGTCAAATTAAGACGGTATGAAGGTCCTTGGTATCACCTTCTTTAACAACTCAAAAAAGACACCTGATATTAATTTTAGAAAGGCTGTCGAAACGTTTAGAAACGTATAGAAACGTTTCACTAAAATGAAGGGGGATGAATATATAGAAACGTTTCACTAAAATGTAGGGGGATGTTTGTGAACACGCTAGCTTTGTCAAAGGTCTGGTTTATTGCAAACGTCTTTCCAATGAATAAAACACATGATAAAATATCTAAGAAAGAAATTTCAAGTTTTTGTGGCAAAGCAATTTTGCTGAGCCCATAAAAATAAATATTTTAAATTTAAAAGTATATAAAGGGGGTCTGGGTATTCTTGATGTCTTACGGCAATCTGTTGCCTTGAGACTGGAGCATTTGATGCATATTCGGTGAAGATCCAAATCTCAACGAAAGTTTTTTTCTTCAAAGGTAAATTCTGGCGTATTCGCTAAACAAATACATTAAAAAAGGTATACCCAATGGACCTTTTTTACCAGAGTAAACTTTCCAAAATCTTTGAAAGACCTACTAATTTAATACTCTGATGTGGTAGATCTTTTGAAGACTAAAAATAACATTTTAAAGAAAAAATTATAACAACCAAAAAAGTTCACTTAATCTTGGGTGACCAGGAAGACTACATAAACTTGAAAAAAACTCAGATGTTTTGGGAAACACAATTCAAAACCAATTTGCCCTGGGATCTGGTTGCGATCCTTTAGATCTTGTGCCCAAGGCTCCTCCCAAAACACTTAGTGAAAAATATTACAAAATATATTACCAACTAAAGAAAAATGCAAATTATGGGTTAAAAATCGCGGACGAGCCAATACCAGTTGTCTCATCTGCAACCAAAATGAGAACACACTGCATCCCTTTGTTTGTTGTAGTGTTGCACGTCAAATTTGATAAGCTTTAAAGTGTGTTCACGAGATAATTTTTCTGCAGATACGCTTCAATCCAATCATGTGATACTTTCTTTAAACATCCAAAACTTACCCAAACTAGATCCTAAAGCAAAACTCGTTACAACTATTACAAATATTGTACATAAATATGGCGGGCAAGAAACTTGAGTGTGATGGAAAATAAAATCCTCTCACCCACCAAAATAACAAAAATCATTAAAAAAGAAAGTAAATATATATGGAAAATTAAGTATGAGAATTATAAGCGCGAAAATAATTTTGAAAAGTTTTTTACTTTCTTTTCCGTTAATGATGCAGTTTCGAAATAACACGAGCAAGAGCTTGTGTTTACCATTTAAAAACAACCATATCAAAATTTTGTTTCGATAAAAGTTTATGTTTTATTTTCAAGAAAAGCACGTCCCCAGCAGCCCTAGTGGGTGTAAAGGACATGCGTTTATTTTTTAAATGCATGATTTAATAGTCAGCACTTTATATTATTAACTAGTGTTACAGAAAAGCATGACTCCAGCAGACTTGTGGTGATACGGTCATGCGTTTAATATTTAAATGCGAGGCTCAATGGCCAGCCATATATTATTTAAACTGTCTTTTTTACTTGTTGATTTTTTGTATTACTTTATTATTTAAGTTTTTACTTCTGATATTATAAATTTTTTTTTGACCTCCGGGGATACATGGGTATGGTTTCAGCCCAACCGATATGTTTATTCAAACAATAGCATTTATTTTTTGAATGATTTTATCATCAATAAAGCGAGTTTGAAAAACACTTTCGGAATTCGAAAGTTATTTTTACAGACACGTAGTTTTTTGAATGTTATTCTTGAGGCTTATATTTTGTTATTAGTTTTTGTTTGCTTTAATTTTCAAACCACAAGAGTTATATATTCTGAAAAAATCCTTTTTGCGTTTTTACGAAAGCCTTCTTGTGTTTTTATTTAGAAAATTTATATATATTAATATATTAAGAAATTTTAAAAACCTTTATAAACAATTTTTAAAAATCAATTTAAAAAAAAAAACAATAACGAAATTTAAAACATTTTTTTTTTGACTTTTGAAAGTAATATGTTTGGGCGGTTTTGAAAGTTTTCGTTTTCTTTTCATATTGTTTTTGATTATCGATTTTTCGTTTTAAAAAAAACCCGCATCAGATAAGAAAAATGCAAAAGTAAAAATGTATAGTATTTCATGTTTGTGATCAATATTTATTTATACTTTATTGATTTTTGTAAATATTTATTTTCAGAATACATTGTAAAGTAAAAAAAAAAAAAGTATGTTATTGTATATTATCGTATATGTATATGATCGCTAGTATATATATGATCGTATATGTATATGATTGCTTGTAAATGTATATGATCGTATGTATATGTATATGATCGCCTCTCGGCCAAATGGCTAAGATCGAGTGTAGTAACTGTTTTTGATTTAAGCCGAGACAGCGATTTATAAAGTGTTAAAAGTGGTTTAATAGTAGTGTTATAGGATTTTTGTTGAAATTTTGGATTGTTACGATATAATCTCAAACATCAAAGAGACCGCCGTAATAGTTCCCCGATAAAATGCAAATAACCACAAGTGGAAACGGAAAAGACATGGAATCGACGTTATTGCCATACAGCTCTGATGAAGAATCTGATGCCGATTCGGACCGAACGAGAAACCAATGAAAAAGGGACGCGGAAGCCCTACCAAAATTTATAAAAAAAATCGTAGGCAAACGTAACCACCCAACGAATTTACAAGAAGAACCTTTCTAAAACTCTTATTTCAAGATTACGTAAACGGCTCAAAATGATCAAGTTATCAATGCTTTAGAAGCCGTAATTTTGGGACATGAACTAGAAGGCGTCCAACTTATTTGAGGAAACTACGTCTTGGAGATTCTGATGAAAACCGACACAGCGAGGAACCTATTGTTAGAGAGGGGACTCAATGTGAGCGGCATTCATCACCTTTTTCAACAATCTAACTTCGATCGAGAGCCAAGCGAAGTTACTCACGTTTCTGTATTTGGTCTACCGATAGAGCATAGAAACCTTCAGATCGGAAACATCTACGAACAGATGGGCTACAGCAACCATGTTTACGCAAAGCCTGTCATGAGGAAAACGCCTGTTAGTGGTACGGATTACTTTACGGGTATCCTCGTGGCGGTTATAGAAAACGTGCCTTACCCGACAACTGTCAGCTTGAACGATATGGGAGACACACTCAGAACCAAGCACAATGGCCTACAACCAACATCATCCTTTGCTTAAAGACCGACTGAAAATAACATAACCCAAAACAAGAAGATAATCCGCAAGCACCACCAACATACAACGATAATTTCTACAACCATCGAATGTCAAACTAAACCGAACCATGAAACCGAAACAACCAAATCAGAAAAACCCAAAAAAAAACCTAGAAATCGAAACTTCTAACCAATTTGAATACGTTAAAACCCAAACAAACACCATCACAACCAAACACAAGACCGACGAAAAGAATGAAGACAGAGAAATGAAGAGCAATGCTGATGAAGAAAACAACGACTCGCAAATGGAAAATGACCGGCCATCCACAGATGCTAAAAAGAAAAAAGAAAAACCGATCGAAACAACCGTAACAATAAGGACATTAAAAGATCTCCAAAAGAACGGTAAAAAATCTTTTATTTCCGTTTATTTTTATTACCTTTTAACTATAAATTCTCAAACGACTATGCGCATTTTCAAACAAACTGATTTTAACTTTTATTAATTCATTTTCTAAAAATCCAATTTTTTTTGAGAACTTTTACTTTTTTTTTCTTTTTTATTCATTTTATTCACGAAAAAGCATGTCCCCAATAGCCCCAGTGGGTGTGACGGACATGTCTTTATTTTTTAAATGCGAGGCTTAATGGCCAGCACAATATTATTTAAACAAAACGAAAAAATATTAAACGAACATGTCCTGCAAAACCCTTGGCAATGATGAATGTGCGTGTAATTTTTAACCGCCTGGGGTAATAGCCAGACATATATTATTTAAACTTGGAATCCCTTTTTTGTTATATTTGTATATACTGAAAACCTGTTGTGGTTTTATTTCGATTTGTTTTGTTTTTCTAAGAAAAAAAAAAAAGTTATTGATTCTTAGTCATTAGGTTTAAAATCGAACTAGAGATCACTTTCGGTGAGGAATACGTGCCTCTTAGAGTGTTAAGTAAAACTTACTTTGCGCCTACAACAGGTTGCCGGTACGGCAATTTTGGTTTGTTGAGGTTTAGGCGGTTTCGAGTAAAATAGTGTGTATTAGGTGTTATATGAGCGATAAATTGAGTGACCGAGAGTATAATAAATACGCGTAGGGTTTACTTACTTTCCTATAAGGTTCTTTTAAGAACCATCATATATAATTGGTACTATTAACGCGGAATTAGTTGAACTGCCTAAAAGTTATGCTTATGTAGTTATTTCTAGTAATAATACTAAATCATTAAATGAATATAAAACGTTGAATAATATTCTTCTAAGTTTAATAAATAAAAATATAAAGGTAACTTACATTTTATCAGCCTTAGAAGTAAATGGTTTAGATAAATATCTAGACGGACTCCAAATTAATCGAAACAGAATGATGGCTGAAATAGAAATGAAAACTGATAAAGCTAAATTATTCCAACAGGAAAAAGGATTAAATATTAATGGTATTCAACATCAATTTTATAATTCGACTCCAGCCAGAAATGTCTCTACACGGGTTCTGGTTTCCGTACTCGGGCTTCCTCTAAAGAAAAAACATTTTCAAGTCGGGAAAGCTCTAGAGGAACTTAGGTATGAAAAACATATGCATACACGACCTGTATTAGAAAAAAACACCAAAATCTAATATATCATACTACTCAGGTATCCTGATAGCTATGATGGACAAACTAGAACCCGATACCGAGGACAATAAAACTCGGAAACTATATTGTCAGAATTATACACAATGGACAGTATGAAACAGGAGGTGAAACTCAAAATAAAAGTCAAACGAAAGATACAATACCCACCTCTCTTAAAAACAATATTGAACACGAACTAATAGCCCAAAAAAATGTAGTCCAATATGAAATGCCCTCTAAAGATATTCAAACAAAAAAACCCTGTGATGAAAACCAAATTGAAGAAAATATGGAATGTCAGAGAGATGAAGAAGTAAGAAGTGATAGTGAGCTAATAATAAATGACCATCAACTTAATGAATGCAACAATACCAGCAATGAACCAGAGAAAATATTCCTAGAAAGCAATGAACCAGAGAAAATAACTTTAGAAATGAACAATCACATATATAATTCACAACCACATATTACAAGCGAATTAAAACCTCTTGATAAACAAACAGAATTAAAACAAAATAAAAGTAATACAAACAATGAAGCTAGAACCACAAATCTTACTACCGAATATAAACACTATGAGATAGCTTATATTGATCTCCCAGTAGAATTTAACTCAATGACACATGAAGAAAAATTAGATTACAATCAGCGCTTTTTTCATGGTTTTTGTAAGTATGCATGTTCAGATTTCGAACTAAAAAGATTTATTAGGTAGAAGAGTCAAATAAGCACAAGAAAAAAGAAAAGAAACCTGGCATTAGCTGAAATTAGAAAAGAAATGAAAAAAAGCGAGAGAAGAAGCAAAGCTACAATCATATAAAAACGAAGCAAAACAAAAAAACAAATAAGTATTAAACAATCGCGATGAATTGTACTAAAGCCATAATTTTGTTTGTAAACTCAAATAAAAGCATTAAACCGAAAAAAATATAAAACAAATAATAGAGAAAAACAAATAACTAAATATAAACAAAACATAACATTTTAACAAAACATAACATTATAACAAAACAAATAATAAAATCCTTTGAAAACAATTAGAGATAGAGAGATAGAGTTTACCAGTCATTGAAGATGGCTTGAGAATTCTAGACCTTCAAAAAACAAGGTATAGCACTTAGGCTTAAACACATGATAAATATAAGGCATAATGCAAAACAACATGAATCTACCTGTATTCAAAAATACCTCTTGGCAATACCATAACTCAACCTTGCATCTTGAAAGTTCGAGCAGTGGCGGTTCCTAACGGAAAACAATTTCCCAAAAACATTCGGTGATCCTCCATTTTACTTTCAGGATATCATTAAAAAACTCAAAACAAATCAAGAAATATTTCTCATTAAAATCAAAACCATAAGAGGTATATATTAAAAAATAACAAAACATGAAAAACGGCAAATCGAAAAATGCCAAATTATGAAATTGTTAAAAATCTTGAACTGGAACTAAAAGAACTGTCAAGAAAGAATGGAATATTCATTCAAACTAAACAAAATAATGTCGAGAATGACGAATCCCCCTCAAAAACATTATTTCATATGGAAAGAAACAATCAAGCAAAAAAAAACAATAACAACGCTCAAGAATGGAGAAACTACAATTATAGAAACAAAGAGTATACTTCCAAAAATAACAGAATACTCTAAAACACTATACAAAAAAACAAAAATAGCCAAAGAAAAACAAAGAAAGTTTTTATCCTGTATTAATAAGTCCTTAACAGACAACCAGAATGCATCAGGTTCAGTAAAAAAGAGCGTCATAATGCACCTATGTCACTTAAAAAAGGGAACACTCCAGGTATTGGTGGAATACCTGTAGAGTACTACTAGGAGTTTTAGGATATTGTTGGCGAGGAATTCAAAAACCTAGCGAACATAATCATATTTGATACCGAGGAGCAATTCTCACGATCACAAAGAACTGCTCCCATTAGTCTTCTACCAAAGGTAGGAGACTTAACTGAGTTGAAAAATATGTGACCTATTTCACTACTCTGCAGTGATTATAAGATAATAACAAAAGCTCTGGCTTTAGAATTATTGAAGGTACTAGATTTTCTATTCGGAACAGCTCAAACTGGCTCGGTCCCGGGCAGAAACATCAATCCTAACAACTTTCTAGTTCGGGATCTCATTTAATATACCAATGAAAAAATATCAAAAGCTTTATCCTGCGAATTGATCAAGAAAAAGCTGTTGACAAGATTGATCGTAACTATCTAATTGAAGTAATGGAAAAATATAACCTCAGAAAAAACTTCATAAATGCTATAAAGCAAACTTTGAAAAACAACCAATCGCTAATTCTATCAATTCACTTATGTAACTTTAGGCTGGCTTTTGGTAACTCTTGGTACTTTAGTAACTTTTGACTGGCTTGGCTTCTGTCTGGCTGAGGTAAAGTCATTTTTGTATTGAATACTCTTAAAAAATAAGTCAACGAAATCAAACTTTTCGCAAAAATAACCTAAGATGGCTTTACCCAAATTTATTTATTATTAATAAAGAGATCTTCTCCATTATTGTCTCAATGGGGATTTTCAACCATGTTAAAGTCAACCGCGAGAATTAAGTAATCCAATACTCGCGCATGCTTTTTAACCTGTTTAAAAAAGTTTTTTCTTTCGTTGCGGATCACTAGGTCTGTTTGAATCAATTATTATTATTATTAGATTTTAGAAATAAAACTGGCAGCAAGAATTCTTTCACTGTTGTCTTGGATAATTTCGATAAATATATGTTCACTTGTAGTGAAAATCATGTGTATATAAATAATAATGCGTTATTGTCAGTTTCTTCCTTATTCATAATATCGTACTCGATACTCGTTTTTTCATCAGTTTACCAGTCATTGAAGATGGCTTGAAAATTCTAGACCTTCAAAAAACAAGGTATAGCACTTAGGCTTAAACACATGATAAATATAAGGCATAATGCAAAACAACATGAATCTACCTATATTCATGTTGTGTTGCATTATGAATTCTTTCGCTGTTGCTTGGATAATTTCGATAAATATATGTTCACTTGTTGTGAAAATCATGTGTATATAAATAATAATGCGTTATTGTTGGTTTCTTCCTTATTCATAATTTCGTACTCGATACTCGTTTTTTTATCAGTTATGACTTGGTCGTTTTGTGTTTGTTGTGTGACGATATTTAAAACTTCAGTGGAGGTCGTTTTGGTTAGTGGACTCTGTGGTTTACGAGAGATGGTAGAGATAGCTATCGGTTGGGTGGTAGAATATATATCCAACGTTGGTGGTGGTGTTTCGTTGGATAGTGGTGTTATTATTTTATAATCAGGCATAGTCTGACATACGCCGTATTTAACAATGCACTTGCGGCTTGCATTAGTACGCCTAATCATTTTCGTCGTCGACATAAGCAGCATAAGCAGCTGAGACCATTGGCGATTTTGGGCACTCTAAAAGCCAAAATATTTCATTTATCTTTAATCTGGGCAGTAGAGCAAAGCAGAGGCAACCTGTGCTCAGGGCAAGGTAAAGCTATGATCCCATGACCTAATGCCAAAAATCAAGTTTAGTATATATGAAGCGGACAGTGACGACGTACCAGATATTAAACTGATAAGAACAGATACTTTTAATTTTAATTATTCTTTAAATTTTCATTTTATTGTGTCTTTACTTAGCCAAAGACCCTAAATGGTAGACTTTATTTTATATTTTTGTGTTTTTTTTTTTTTTTATTTGTTTTGTTATGTTACTTTTGTATTTGTATTTGGTTTTTTCATAACTTGTAGAAGAAGTGACTTTTGGAAATAACTTTTTAAAACGTTAAACGTATTATAAATATATAAATTTTTATACAGATGTACTTTTATTAATTAATAACTAATAGATTATGTTAAAGGGAAAATTTTTATGTTTTTAGAATTGCTTTTACTTATTGCGTTGTCTGTCTAAAATATGGAGTGAAATTCACCTTAATTTTTTTTTGTTTATAATTTGTTAAATTGTATGTTATATATATACAGTACCTACTCAAATTATAAGACTCAAAAAAGGAAATGTCCAGATTTTATTAGTTTTTAGGATTTTCTTAAAAAAGTAGGGATTAATGGTGTTTAATTTTTGTTGTTTATGTGAAATTTAACTTCCTGTCATTCATTTATTGTTTTTAATTAAGAAAATTTATAAAAAATATTAATTTTTGAATAATATTTTCAATTTTATAAAAGTTATGGTAAGTTTAAATTATATAAAAGTAAAAACTTTCAGTTAATTTTGTCTGTCATAGCTCAATTTATATGACTTCTTTAGGTACCTACATTATTTTAGATTGCCTTTACAATTTAAATAATAAATTTTTGTTTATTTTAAGATGCTTTTTTTAATTTTGCTGTCATACAATAACTTAAAAAATTTTATAGTTGTTTTAGGATTAATATTGGGTAAATCTAGTGATGTTTCCTCTAGTAAATATGCAAAATTAACTGTAAGAATTAACTAGTAAATATGCAAATTGTAAATATGCAAAACTAGTAAATATGCAAAAACTAGTAAATATGCAAAAATGTAAATTAACTAGTAAATATGCAAAATTAACTGCAAGAAACAAGTTACATCCAAAGAAATATTGCCAAAGTTATCAAAGTTATCATGGCTACAGTGAGAAGAACAAATTCTAAAAATGGGGGTTAAATTAGAAGTGCAGAAAACAGAGTCTTGTGGCAGAAAAAGAGTTACAAGTGCTCGAGATCACAGAAAAATAAAAAAAGTTATTGAACAAAATCGTAATATGCCATCAATCAAACTGAGAATTGGTTTAAAGATCAAGGAATACAAAAATTTACTTGAATCTTTAAGAAGGAGAAGTTACGAGTTTGGATATAAGTGTAGAAAGCCATTGAAAAAGCTGCAACTTACGCTTGCAATAATTAAAAAACTCCTTGCATGGGCTAAGAAACACTCATCTTTTTTTCTCAAGTCAGATGACTAATATAAGGTAAATTTTCCATTAGTTTTCTCTTAAAACATAAGCAAATAATATTTTAATATTTTAATATTACAAGTGTTTAGAAGATATTTATGCATTAATATCTTATCCCAACTCATTTTATTAATAGTTGAAATGTTTAAAACATCAATATTTATCGCTTCAGTCAGGTTGTATACAGCAATGAATCTTCCTTTGAGACTTTGGAAGAAAAAGCCACATTCGTCTGTTGCAGATTAAAAGAATAACTAAGCCAAAATGTACTGTTAACACTGTAAAGCACCCAGGGTTTATAATGGTTTAGTCATGCATATCGAGTAGGGGTATCAGTCGAAGTCTTAATATTATACATGGGATGATGAAACAAGATAGTACAAGACTGTCTGACAGATTAGTTTGATTCAACAGATACAAGAGTAGTTTTTTAATGGTAAGAAAAGTAGTTTTCATGCAAAATAGTGCTTTTTACTGTACTGCAAAATCCACAAAGACCTTTCTTGCTGATGATAGTATTGAGCTACTTGATTGGCATCGAGATTCTCCAAATATGAACCGTATTGGAAATCTGTGAGTGCTTGTATGATGCAAAGTGCTGACTTTGCATTTAACAAGTTTATAGAAACTCACAGCACGACTAATCGTAGTATGAAATCGAGATCCAGATGTTAAGAGCATTGACCTAAAAGTAAGTTTAAGAGAGCTTTGATACGCCAAGGCGTATCGAAGCTTTTTTAAAAGGAATCAAAAGGAATCATCGCCAAGGAATAAGTTTCATAATATGCCTTTTTATATCAATATATAGATAATATTTAAAAAAATAAGTTGTAATTGCCTTAAGTGAGTTTTAGACACACCAAAAAGAAAATAAGTTCATAAATGTGTTTGAGTTTAATAATTAGAGATGGTACTGTACATTATTTTCTTTTTGATGATTTGAACTAATTTAGTCACAGAAACTTCTTTATAATCGATTTATCATTCGTTTCTTGACATCTAAGGCTCTGTTGTTTGTATATCAGTAAGGGTGGTTATTTGTTGGAATAATTGTCTTTCTTTAATGCTTATTGAGAAGATTGTGTGTATTATATTGAAATTTATGTTATGAAAGATTGTTGTAATTATCGGTTTACAAGTTTCCCACACCGATCTCGCTTATTTCAAAAGATGTTAGTACATATGGATAAAAGGGTGTAACATCTAAAATCGGGTCTTATGGCTAAGATCGGGCCTATTGGCTGAGATCGGTTCTAATGGCCAAGATCGGGCCTAATGGCTAAAATCAGGTCTAAAGTTCGGTCCTTATGGCTAAGATTTCTTTTCGGCTTAATGGTAATATCGGTTACCGATTGTAAACGTGAGACAGAATCTTAATTTTACTTTCATTGACTGTATTTAACTTCATATATTAGGTATGTGGATAAAAATTTCAAATTGCTTGAATACTATAATGTTATATATTATTAGAAAGAGGGTCAATACAGTATCTTAATGGTGAAAAAATTATCAAAATCGAACAATTGGTTCAAAAGTTATGACGGTTTAAGTACCGATTTTTTGATATATGGATTTGTTAAAGAAACTGTGGTCAAAATAATGTTTTTCTTTACTTAAGTTGTCATAACTTTGTCAATTCTTATCGAAATACAAATATCTTGGTGTCAAAAGATAGGTGTAACAGTGAACTACAAATTTATGTTCAACTCTAACCACTGGGCGTATCGTATGGACAGAGGGGGCACAAAACCACCACCTTACCCTTATGAAACTAAACACTTTTTTCAGAAAAATAGTCTTTTTTAAGACATACGCAATATAAATATACAAAAAAATCGTTATAAATTTATACCCCCCCCCTATCTAAAAAAAAAAATAAAATAAAACAATCCAATTACTGTTTTCAAATTTTAAATAAGTAATTAAAAAAATATATATATAAAATTGGAAGAAATAAATTCATACCAGACAACCACCAAATATGGGAGATGAATGTAAAACTCATAGTAGATATGTTGATGATGTTTTAGTACCATAATATCAAAAAATGTTTCAATTCTTGAAATATCTGATTGATTATTTAAAGTACAACAACAAAGAAGTAAAAAAAATATTTTACTAGATTAAAAGATACATTAGTCGTGAACCCATGGCCTTAAAAGAGGGGGCATTCGCCCCCCCCCCCACCCCTAACTTGAAGAAGTGTAACAAATTTATTGGAAAGAAACATTTTTGAATTATTGAAGGCTAAGTTAGTAAAACATTCTCTTACTACTGAGTGACTTCTATTATCAGTCAATAGAAATAAATAAAAAAAGAATTAAATCAAGGTATTTACCAATATTCATAAATCTTTCAATCTTTCGTATAGTGCTTGATGGAAGTTTAGCTTCAAAAGCTGTTTTAAACTAATAAACAAATAAAATTTTATTAATTTAATAATGTTTGACTATTTTAATGTTTTATTTTATATAGTTTGTCTAGGCTTTTAGTAAATGATTACAATGATAAATTCCATTAATGAAATTATTTAGTAATCTTTTTTAACAATAGACACCACGTGAAGGTAAGCCAGAGCCGTCTATCAAAAACTTCAAGTCACAGCACTAGCAATGAGTTTTTGCAAGTCACAGCACTTGCAATGAGTCTTTGCAAGTCACAGCACTTGCAATGAGCTTTTGCAAGTCACAGCACTTGCAATAAATTTTTGCAAGTCACAGCACTAGCAATGAGTTTTTGCAAGTCACAGCACTTGCAATGAGTCTTTGCAAGTCACAGCACTTGCAATGAGCTTTTGCAAGTCACAGCACTTGCAATAAATTTTTGCAAGTCACAGCACTAGCAATGAGTTTTTGCAAGTCACAGCACTAGCAATGAGTTTTTGCAAGTCACAGCACTTGCAATGAGTTTTTGCAAGTCACAGCACTAGCAATGAGTTTTTGCAAGTCACAACACTTGCAATAGGTTTTTGCAAGTCACAGCACTAGCAATGAGTTTTTGCAAGTCACAGCACTTGCAATGAGTTTTTGCAAGTCACAGCACTTACGATGAGTTTTTGCAATTTTTGGGGAGTCAAGTTAGTAAAATTGTAACTTTTCCAGATGTTGTATCTGCAGCAAGTTGGATCTTTTTCATACAATAGTCAACAGCTTCAATATCAGTTTCATCATCTTTCCAATAAGAAATGGTGTAAATTAAGTCATTTTTTCGTTTATTAACCTTTTCTACTCTGCCATTATACAAAACAGGTTTGCATGTAATTGGATCGTACCATTCATGGTAAAGTTTTTTGCCTAAAATTCTTCCTAACATGACATCTTCTAAATCATATAGTTGGTCGTTGGACATATCTTTGTATGAATTTATAATTTCATCAAAATTTAGTTTAGATAGCTCACGCTCTAACTTTCTTTTTTCTTTTTCATCCATTTTTTGCCGTTTGGCTGCCTGTCTTTCGCATATCTCAGCTCTAATTTTAGCATGATGCAGTCGATTTCTATTTCTATTTTTACGTGCTACTTTAATTGACCATTTAATTACCTTTTCTCTCAAATGTAGCTCTAGACTGTCAAGATAATCCAACGTTCTATTCTTTTTTGCTCTCAGTTTGCAAGAAATATAGCAAATTGTTGCATTTGGAGATCGTCCTTTGGCATCGCTAAACATACCTATTAACTCTTCACTATCTATATTATGAAGCCTTGCACTAGCAGTCTCTTCTTTAAATGTCTCTGTAATAGAAAGTGAGAAATATCTGTTATACTGTCGATTTAAAACATCCTCCACTGTAATAAGACAAGCTGAAATCATCTTAAGAAGCTCTTCATCAATGGAGCATAAAAATGTTATTGACTTTAAAATCTTTGGCTCAATAGTATTTCCAAAAAAATCAGTCTTTCTGCAAAACAACTCAGCTGGGTTGGATTTGCAAGCTTGAATTGTTTGTATAACTTTTTTCACTATTTGGATACCAGCAACATGATCAAAAGTTGCATGCTCAGATGATACATAAAACATTGTCATCCAAGGTCCTGTAAGAAGTTTACCAAATACTGCAAGCACACACATTTCTTTTATAGCTGTTGTACTACAAAATGCAGCTCGAAGACATGCTTGTAAACTTTTGCACTTGACAGTTCCTATTGTAAGATATTCTCTAAAGTCACTGTAATGCTTTACCAAAATAAAACAAGTATGGAAAATAATGTGCAGGCGGTTTCCACGATACCTTGGAATGATACCTCGTGGTAATTTTTTATTGTCTAAAAAATTTACAAAACCTTGTGGATCTCCTTTGATGTCTTTATACCTCATTTTATTCATAGCCAAAACAATCAAAGATGCCATACAATCATTTCCAAATAATTTGCAAGTCTCAGTCTCTAAAGACTTCAATACTGAACGACATGCTGTGGCAATTGTGTCGAGAGGGTGCAAATGGCAGTTTAATTCATTAAGATTTTTCCCCCAGGTTGCACATACTTTGCTTATAGTAAGATGATTAACAGCAACTCTGTCAGACATTGTGTTTGAAATGTTTTTAATAATTGAACAACGAGATTCGCTATAGCTACACAAGTGAAAATCTGAATAAATAAAAGCTGTATGATCAATGGCATTACATATGTGGTTTTCATAATCATCAGCCGTTCCCCCAGGCAGTTGGTCCAGAGCAATAACTAGACATTTGTCTTTAGATGTCAAGTGTATACAGTTAATATGAACACCTTCTTGGGTTGTAGCATCAAACCCAAGAGTAAGTTGATTGTTGTTGACTGCCCACTCAGCTGCTTGCAAATTTGATATACTGCCAAGCTCACGAGCCATTTGTTCAATGGTATTACGGTGAGGAATATCAGTAAAAATAACATCCATACATTGTCCAATTTTTTGAATTAGAAATCGAATGTTAGCTGTTGGAACATTGCACATTAACATGTTATAAATAATCATTCTCATCTGTAATGAATAGGTCTTTTCTTCTTCAGTCATGTTCAAAAAAGAAGTTTCATTCTCCGCTATCTGGAGTAAATCATTTTCTAAACCAGCAATTACCCTTTTATTTTCCCTATTATCTGTGGCATGTTTGACCTTTAACTGCTGTAACTTTTGTTTTTCAGTACATTTTAATTTCTTTATTTTCGTTTTATGATTGCGAATTTGTCGACCATAATAATATGTTTGCATCTTTTTTTTCAAGTCTCTCAATTCTGTTCTTAAACCTCTTATAATCTCTTCTTTTCTTTTCACACTTTGCCTCAAAACTTTCAGTTTATATGGCATGCTATTTAACTTAAATTTAATTAACGCAATATTGCTTCTGTGTTTTCTGGAAGAATAAGCGGTTCTTTACTTGTTGTTCTTTTGGTGTTATTTTTTGTCTGGAAGTTTGACTACCTTGTTCATTATTATTACAACTTGTTGAAGATAAACTGTTTGTCACAGACAAAACTATGTGCTCAGAAGATGAAGTAGCAATAGGGATAGTACTTTGGTTAGGCTGCGACGACTCTATCATTGTTATGTTTGGTATACAGCATGAAAGCGGGTCATAGCAAAAATCAAAGAAATATTTACTGTCTCTTTTGAAGTTTCTTTACCACTTTTTTGCTATTATAACTACATGTCGGATATAATTTGTACTAGTGTTGAAGCTAAAAAAATCATTGACTTGTTCGACAGTTTTGACATATGACTCACCATTGTTAATGAAAATATAAAGCATGTGCCCACATTTACATTCAATGTTTACATTGACAGGCGATTTAAAGTTAGCAGTTAAAAAAGTTTTAGCTGCTCCAAAAAATTTCAGTAGCTTTTTTTTCGGTCCCATCACCTTTGCTTAAAAAATTGCCAATAACAATAAATAATGTGAAAATCAATTTAATAAATGTCTAATAAGATTAACTGGCTGAAATAAATCAAAAATGAATTTAATGTGATAATGTAACACTTACATTAAAACAGTATAATCAAAAGTTAATATATTGAATTTAATAATTTTATTTTGGTACTTAATTATTCAAAGAGCAATACATGAAATCAAAAGAAGTTTAGTAATTGAAAAAGTTACATAAAAACAAAGTTCTTCCAATTTCCAAAACAAATCTATCCACCTACAGTTACAAAAAAAGCAAAAAAAAAAAACAAAAAAAATAACAAGAAAAGAAATTTTTGAATAAAACTTGCAATAAAATTAAAGCAAATTATTATTTAAATATATTAAGTAAAACAAAACACAACAAAGAATAAATGTACTCTGTGGAGCTAACACTGTACATAAACATTTCTCACTCCACCCAGGCCTCTCCTGCCTCGTCTTCCACCCCTTCTTCCTCCTCGCCTTCGCTTATAAGGCTCGCTACTATAGTTAGGAGGATGACAAGACCATTGAAAACATGGTCTATCCTCCCCACCATGACGCTTCCATCGCAAAAAGGAAGTATTGCTTAATGGCCCAGGATGGCGAGACCTATACTCTCGATACTCTTCATAGGTTAGTTCTATAATGAAATGTAATAAAATATTTACAGAAAATAAAACTAAAAATCACTTTTTCTTTTGCAAAGTTAAACTATACAAACTTTACCAGTTGAAGTAGATGAAGATTGTACTAAAAAATAAAACATACTCAAAGAAAACTTGAATTTAATATTATATTATTTGTATTTAAAATCATTTTAAGTTGAAAAACACAAATGTCCTAGTTGGAGCAAATAAATTTTAAACTAAAAAAACAAAAGCAAACACAAAACCATTTTTATATTATTTTGTATTGTATTGTGTAATATATGACCTTACCATTTACAACAGGTGCAGATGACACTAAAAAAGCAAATTTATTTAAAAACATTTAAAACCTTTATATAATTATTTTTCACTTTAAACTGTGTTTCAAAGACAAAAAATATATTTGATGTTACCAGTTGTGACAGATGAACATTGCTCTGAAATGAAAAAAATATGTTTTACAATAATAAATTATGCAATTTTTGCAAATAAAATCATATGGAAAAGTGAAATTTATAAACCTTACCAATTGGAACTGATGAAGATGGTTCTAAAAAATTAAACATTTGAATGCCAAAAAATACAAAAAAACACTTGAAATTTAATTTTATTTAAAACTAGTTTTATGAGTTAAATTATATAAGTCTTACCAGTTGCAACAGATGAAGTTGTTACTAAAAAACAAAAGCAAACTCCAAAAAATGTTTATATTATTTCATGTTTAAAGTCATTGCAAAGTGAAAATATATGACCTTACCAGTTAAAACGAATGAAGTGAGCACCAAAAAAATAAAACAAAAAACACTACATAATCCTAAAATTATTTTGTTTTTTAAATTCATATTAAAAAAAATATATATATATAAACTATACCAGCAGTAACAGTTGAAGATGGGACTAAAAACGAAAACATAATACACAACAAAATTTTAATTTTAATCATAATTTTGTAAATATTTTATCACTCAAATTGAAAAGTCAACATAAATAAACCTTACTGTTTAGGATAGATGACAATGAGACTAAAGATTAAATAAACTGCGTTATATATATATATATATATATATATATATATATATATATATATATATATATATATATATATACATATATAAATATAAACATATAAACCTCTCACCCATTAGTGAATTGAAGGTTGCTAAAGATAAAATAAATAAAGTATGTAATAGTTCAAAAATGATTAGTATGTTTTAATTTTATAATACCCTTATCTTGAAATAATAAAATTTTTTAAGTTGGGATGTATTAATAAGTTATGCGCTAAATTAATAACATTTACAAAACTTACATAGCTGATGAGTGAACTTACCTAAATGCAAAATTTAATTTGAAACATTTTTTTAAACTAATAACGAAAACTAATCTAGCATATAAATATTTTTTAATTACCAAACATCTAAACAATTCAAACTTAACTTACGGATTGTTTGTTCTAAATTGGCTAAAGAAGAAAAAAACTCAATACTTAAATACTAAGAGAAAACAACTATGTAATAAAATAATAAATCATATAACAGGAATAAAACTGACTTATATTTATCCTTTCTCGATCAACTTCATCTAAACAATAATTAAATAAACTTTACTTTTACAAAGCAATATAAACATTTTCATATACTATATATATTGATTTTTAATAAAACGTTTATAACTTTGAAAATATTAAAGAGACAAAATAACTAACTGATGCTGTTGCCTGAATCATTAATTGGAATACTTTGAGCAGCTAAAATAGTATGTTTTTTAAATTAGGTTTATAATACATATAATTTAATTAAATGTTTTTTATTTAAAGTTTTGTTTAAGTTACATGTGTTATAAACAATACTTTTGGTAATTAAATGACATCTAAAATGTATAAACTCAAACAAATAACCTATTGAAAACCTGGCCATCAGCTAAACCTTTATTTATAATACATACAACTTTTATTAAAAAAATCATTTTAACTTTTTTAATTTCATTAAAATTTTGTAAAAATGTTTTTAATCGCTATTTTAAATAAATTTTTTTTTTAAATAAGGAAACTAATGTTTCCTCATTTAAAGTTATGACACTATTTTTCATTAATATAGTGTCATAACTTTATAATGAGTTAAAGAAAATGTTTAAATAATGGACTTGAATGAAATAACAAGTAAAACCTTCATAGTTTTCTTGATCCTGAGACATTTTTTACTAATTTATCTAAATCAAATATAAAATAATTAGGCAACCCCTCTGCCTTCCAAATCGGCATCGAAAAAAAAAATTAGGTACCAAAAGTGCTACTAAAAATAGGGTGCCTGCTACTAAAAAATATTCCATGAAATTTTGTAGGTGCACAAATAAATGAAAAATCTAGGTGAAAGAATATAATTGAAAAAGTTTCCAGCATATCTTCGACACTAATTTCATGTCAGAAGTACAACCAAGTTTTTGACATCAATATACTCAGTCATAAAACTAGTCTTTATAATTACAAACCAAACAGTAATAAAGGTTAACTATTCTAGTTTTTAAAAATAATCTATGTTGATATCAAATTCTAAAAAGTTATCTGATAAAACATGTTTTTACAACGCTAACTCTAAACGGACTTCAAAAAACGTGGCACAGAATTTTAGCACAAAATTCGGAGCCGTAAATCGCGATTGTCACGTACCTACATATATATAAAATAGGTCTACTGGCCTTTTATACCTTACCTAGAACCTACTAGGGCTGCCTACTATACCTTACCTACTAGGGCTGCCTACTATATTATACCTACCACCTACTAGGGCTGCCTAATACAACACTGCGTTATTAATATATTTAGTTCTACTGGCCTCATTAAAACCATAAAATATTTTATCATAGTACCAAGTCAAATCTTGATTAGTATCCCTAACTTCGATAAACTTGTTATCAAAAGCTATACCCAGGCAACATCTGGAGGAAATGCTTATAATTTAAAACCTGAAGCTGAAGGCGATTTTCTAAAAAAGGTAATAGTTAAGGTTTTGCAACATTTAGTTGTGGAAAACAGCCACTATAAATTAATTATGTAACAGACCGACCAAAACCCGTGTTACGGGTTGCTTTTTGCCAGTTATAATAATAATAATGTGAAAAAAAAATATTATTAATAACAATTGTATAAAAGTAATATTAACAATAATAAGAAAAAAATTGAATTATAATAATGAAAAAAAATTAGAAAATTAATTAAAAAAATGAATACAATTAAACAAAATAATTTATTTATTTATAAAAATAAAATATCCAATGAAAACAATATAAATTCCTATATATATGTATATATATATATATATATATATATATATATATATATATATATATATATATATATATATATATACATATATATATATATATATATATATATATATATATATATATATATATATATATATATATATATATATATATATATATATACACTACCGACAAAAAGTTTGAGGCAGGTACTAAATTTTTTAAAATTGCTAAATAAATAAACTTTTTCTAATATGATTTGTACTTTAATGATAATGAATACAAAAACTAATAAACATTAAACATTTTTTTATTATAAATTCTTAATTATAATTGTTATTTTAATTAAATTTTTGATTCGTCAAAATATCCTCCTTTATTCTTTATTACAGCGGCACAAATCTTTGGCATTCTATTGATCAATTTACGTAGTATTTCGGGTTGTATTGCATTCCATTGTTCTTCCAACATGTTCCAAAGGCTTTCTCGAGAAGATGGTTGCGTTTCTCGCACTTTTCTGTCAAGTTCTTCCCATAACAACTCGATTGGATTGAGATCCGGCGATTGTGGTGGCCAATCCATGATTTTTAGTACTTCTTGTGTTTGGAGGTCTTCTAAATACGACTTACAAATTTTGCTAGTATGCTTTGGATCATTATCATGCATAAAAACATATTGATCCGGAAATAATCTCTCACCAGACGGCAGTACTTGTTGTTCCAAAATTTCTCTATAAATTTCTTTCGTCATTATTCCTTCAATTCTGTGGATCAATCCAACATTTTCTCCACCAAAACATCCCCAAACCATGACAGAGCCACCTCCATGTTTGACAGTCGGCACTAAACATTCTTCAGAATACCTTTCTCCAGCATATCTTCGGACGAAAACGCGTCGTTTTGAACCAAAAAGTTCGAATTTGGACTCGTCTGTCCAAAGCACGTTTTTCCATTGTTCCATTGACCAGTTTTCATGCCTTTTAGCCCAATTTAATCTTTTTATTTTGTTAACTGGCCTTAATAAGGGTTTACGAGCAGCTACACATCCATGTAAGCCAACTTGCTTCAGCCGATTTTTGACAGTCGAAGTGCTAATTTTAATTTCGTTGAAATTATTGTAAACTGATCGGATTTTTTCGGCAGTATACCTTCTATTTGATAAGGAAATGTTTTTTATTTCCCTATCTTGTAGTTTGTTAGTCTTTTTAGGTCGTCCAGAGCGGTTTTTGCTTGTATGGACACCACTTTCATGGTATCGTTGTAGTGTCCTTTGCACACAACATCTTGAAATTTTCATTTTTTTTGCTATCTGAACTTGTGAATAGCCCTCTTCGTGGTAAACAAGTATTCTTTCTCTTTCTGCAATGGTTAATTCTTTTCTTCTAGCCATTATTTGGACTTTTAGTTCCAAAACAAAAAAATTCAAAATTTTGTTAATAAAATATAAACTTTCAATATGTTTTTAATTACAAGGGAACAAAAGACCACTCACAATGACATTCAATCAAAGAAACACTAATCTAAGCTATCTGCGATCTTCTACTTGCACCAACAAGTACCCATGTTTGTTTTTTAAACAAATAAGAAATGTAGATTATGATGTATCAGCTATCCCTTGTTGATTAAAATATTATAAACAGTTCTAATCTACTAGTGATATATTAGAATCATAAATTAAAACATAAATACACTCATTGAAGTCGAAAAAATAAACAATTTAAGGGTATTTACATCTCGAAATCATAATTTTTTACCCTGCCTCAAACTTTTTGTCGGTAGTGTATATATATATATATATGTATATATATATATATATGTATATATATATATATATATATATATATACATATATATATATATATATATTTATATATATATATATATATATATATATATATATATATATATATATATATATATATATATATATATATGTATATATATATATATATGTATATATATATATATATGTATATATATATATATATATATATATATATATATATATATATATATATATATATATATATATATATATACATTTATATATATATACATATATAAATATATACTACTGTGATCAAAAAGTAAGGTGAATTTTTAATTTAAACTTCCCGCCTTATTCGAATCGTCCAATCTTTTTTATTTTTAAGTTGGTAGGAATGTCATTAACATTTGCGCCAAATTACATGTCAAACTCATAATTATTTTTTTTTGTTTGCGCTTGTTTCTGAAGTACCAAAAGTGCATTCGGCGATTTTCACGATGTCTAATTTTGTTGAGCAAAGAAGTGCTATTAAATTTGTTTGCGGAATGATATTTCTGCTGCTGAAACGTATCGAATTTTGCAAAAGGCCTCCGGTGAAGAGACTATGTCTCAAAAAAATGTTTACAAGTGGTACAAAGACTTCAAAGAAGGCCGAGAACGTGTTGATGACTTGGAACGCTCCGGATGACCATCGACTTTGATTGATGATCGCCACATCAACAAAATCAAAAAATTGGTGCTTGCAAATCGTCCGTTAACCATTCAAGAAATTGTTGACATGGTTGGAATATCATTTGGGTCGGTGCAAGCGATTTTGAAGGATCATTTGGGCCTCAGAAGACTCAAATCACGTTTGGTGCCGAAATTTCTCAATTTCTTTGAAAAAGAGCGTCGCGTTAAAGCGTGTGAAGCAATGCTTTCTGACTATCAAGACGTCTACAAACAAATTATTACTGGCAATGAGACTTGGGTCTACGCATACGACCCTGAAACAACCGACAAATCGATTGAATACCGTGAAAAAGGCGAGCCGAGACCGAAGCAACCACGTCAAAGTCGCTCAAAAATCAAGGTCATGTTGGCTGTTCACTACGAATTCCTTCAAACTGTCAACAAGGAATATTATTTAAGCGTTATGCGACGTTTGCGTGAAGCTATTTGCAAAAAGAGACCGGAATTATGGGCCAATAACTCTTGGATTTTGCACCACGATAATGCGCCTTCGCACACAGCACTAGTTCTTCGTCAGTTTTTTGTCAAAAACTCTACCCATGTTGCTCCACAACCACCGTAACTTAGCACTGTGTGACTTCTGGCTGTTCCCAAAGCTCAAGAGACCACTCCGGGAAAATCGTTTTAAGTCAATTGAAGAAATCCAACGTGAATCGGCACGCGCATTGAAGGCTATCCCTTAATGTCAATATACATAAATCTATATACATATATATATATATATATATATATATATATATATATATATATATATATATATATATATAATATGTAAATATACATAATTCTATATACATATATATATATATATATATATATATATATATATATATATATATATATATATATATATATATATATATATATATACTATAGCAGCCAAAAGTCATGGTTACAGCAGTTTTATTTTAGAGTTCAATACAATTCTTGTCATGTAGTCATTTATTTAGGCTTTTAGTATGCCCAGAACGTGTCATCGTGAATGTGCTATTAATAGAACACTGTTGTTTACATTGACAAACCGATAAAAATAGAGTTTTATTAATTCATTGCAGATTTATATATAACAGTTTGAGCATTCTATATAAAAACAAAATTTTAGATTTACACAAAGGTAAGAAACAATATTGTAACTATTTATTACATAATGTATTTTGTAAACAAACAGTTGTAGAAATAGTAGATAGTAATTTTTTAATGAATGAGTGATAATAGAGATGATGTGGTAATTTTTTAGACATTAAGTATTGATTTAGTAGAATATTTCTGAATAAATAGTGAAAATTATTTTAAAAATAATAATAAAATATTGAACATTACCTAAACCTGTTTAAAACACTGCAGAAATGTTTGTCTTACTGTTATAATTGTTTATACTATGATTTAAGTGACTAAAGTATTAATTATTTTTATAGATTTTGCTGAATAGCCATGAGTCAATACAACAAGCTGAGCATTCAGGACAGAATGGCAGCCTTCGTAAAGGCAGAAGAAGGCAAATCTTATCGGGTGATCGCCAAAGAGATGGGCATAGGTGTAAATACTGTTGCTAGATTAGTAAAGAAGATGAGACAGACGGGTAGTGTCGGAGATTTACCAAGGTCTGGGCGACCGAAGAAAACCACACCGAGGATGGACCGAGCACTGATTCGGATGTGTCTCGAGAATCGTCGCCAGACAGCCGTTGACCTGCGCGCTCGATTGCAAACTGAGATGGGGGTCGTTACAGGTGCGAGTACCATACGACGCAGACTGAAAAATGCAGGTCTGCATGGCAGAGTTGCAGCCAAGAAGCCTCTCTTATCTAAGGCTAATAAGTTGAAGAGACTGCGATTTGCGAAGGAGCATAAGGACTGGACTGCCGAAGACTGGAAGAAGGTGCTTTGGAGCGATGAGAGCACCTTTCAGCTTTTCTGTGGAGCAAGGCGAGTCTTGGTTAGGAGGAGAATAGGTGAGAAGTATCACAAAGACTGCATTGCTCCAACAGTAAAGCATGGAGGGGGTTCCCTCATGGTATGGGGTTGCATGTCTTGGTCGAGAGTAGGGCAGTTGTACCACTGTAACGGTACTGTAAATCAGATCGAGTACCTTAACATCCTCAAAAATCATATGCTGCCTTCTGCTAGAACCATTTTTGGTGCGAACAGGAGGTTTGTATTTCAACATGACAATGCACCTTGTCATAAGGCGATGACAGTGTCTGATTTTTTGAGGCATGAGAATGTACAGGTGATGGACTGGCCTGCTCAAAGCCCAGACCTCAACCCCATAGAACATATGTGGGAAATCCTCTTCAGAAAGGTGCAGGATTCAAAACCAAGCACTTTTGACCAGCTTTGGCAGTTGCTTGAAGTAGCGTGGTCGCAGATTTCAGTTACTCAGATTCGAAATCTGATAGAATCAATGCCGCGCCGTATTAGAGCCTGCCTTCGCGTGCATGGTGGACACACTAAATATTAAAATTTTGTGTGAATTTTATGTAAATATGAATTTATTTTGTTATTCTTGTCAATCTTTGATGTTTTAGGTAATAAATATCAATCTATGGAAGTTGTTTTCAATTAAAACTGGTAAAACTGTAGTTAAAAACCACTGTAACCATGACTTTTGGCTGCTATAGTATATATATATATAATATGTAAATATACATAAATCTATATACATATATATATATATATATATATATATATATATATATATATATATATATATATATATATATATATATATATATATATATAACTTAAAATAAAAACGGGTTAAATAATGACGTTAAAAGACATAATATCTTCAAAGAGCTAAAATTGGAAAATGATAATGTTATGCATACAAGAAACTCATTGCAATAAGGAAAAAGAACACCATTGGCGAAAGGAATGGAAAAAAATTAACTTGGGAAGTATCATTAAGGAATTGTAAAACAACTAAAGAATGTGGAGTAAGCATTTTAACAAAATCAGAAACAATTTTTAACGACATTTCTTTTGATAAAGATGGAAGACTCATAGTTATTAATATAGTTTTCAATAAACCTAATGTTACGATTATTAATGTGTATGGCCCAAATAACCCTTAAAAGTAAAAGTATATATTTGCATCCTAAGACATACTCTAAACCCTGTGAATTGTTAATACTTTTAGGCGACTTTAATATGGTAGAGGAACCAAGTTCAGATAAAGAAGGAGGTGACCTGTTTAATTGAAATAATTCATTTTGAAAATGAATTATTTCAATTAAGCCAATTAAGTCTGCAAGCTTTTTGCGATAAATACGACCTATGTCATTTGTATGGGAAGGCCCAGCCCTTTGATCATGGTTGTACCTTTAAAAAACGGATAGGTCGTATAGAAGCAGTATAGATAGAATATACACTAAGCTATTGCGATATTCATAAAAGTCGTTATTGTCGATACTACGATATTACATAAACACAGTATCGAACTTCGATATTGAAACTGGATTTATTTTTACTGAATTTCGAACTTATCGATATTCAGTTCGATATTTAACGATATTATACGATATTAAACGAGATTCTATAATTTTAGAATGCTATTTTTATTTTCAAGATCCATTTTTTCTAATTAGAGGAATTTGAAGGGTCTAATACCGTAAGTTATCTTCAATATTTGAAATATGTTTTAGCAATTTGGAAAAAAAATTATAGCTCAATTAATTGTATATTTTTTCATAAACAGTTTTACAAAACAAAAATTAGTCTATCGCGTCAGCTGATGAAACATTTTCTTCCTCGATTAGCCATTTTTTAATAGTAACTTTACTAATGTTGATTTTAACGTACACAAGATTTTCTATTGTCTCGGCTTTTAGTAAAGTTCTTTTACATGACACAATATTTCCGGCTTGTGAAAACACACGCTCTGAAGAAGTTGATGACGCTGGGACACACAAGACTTTCTTAGCAGCTGTAGACAAAATTGGAAGTTGAGGTGAATGAATTTTCCACCATTCCAAAATATTGTAATTTTTATCAGGAAATCCAAGCCTCTTGTAAGCTTCTAGTTCTATATCAAATGGAGAATCTTTTGATGATCTGTAAAGCTCAGAGGCATTAGAATCCTGACCCATCATTTCAAAAAGAAGTTGTTCGGCAGGAGACAAATCTTGTTTGGGTGACACTGTTTGTGTTGTATTTTCAATCAAATTTGATGGTTGCTTTCCTATTGAAATTTCTTTTAAATCTCTGAGTGCGACATCGTCTTGGCCAAACCCTGTCAAAAGGAGACCCTTAAATTTGGGATCAAGTAAGTGAGCTAAAGCATTGTATTTTTGTCTTGAACCACAGTCTGGAAATCGTTTGTTAAGATTTGAATAGAGTTTAGAAACAAAGTGTCCTGTAATTTTGTCATTTGGCAGTATAAGCTTTTTAATATTCTCTTGAATATCAAACAGTCCTGGAACAACTCTCTGAGAAGTTGGGATTTTTTCAGATGAAACAACCTCTGTAAAATCATTAAACAGTTTCATGATCGGCACTACTTTTCAATAACATCAAACTCATCAGAAGATGGAATTAAAGCCCTTAAAATGTCGTCCGTTTTAAGGTTGCTGCTTGCAATTGTTTCAAGAGCTAATATTTGAGCATATTTAAAATATAATAGAAAATTTAAAATAGAATATTTAAAAAAGCTAATATTGAATCCATGCACATAAAACCACTATTCCAACGTGTAGGACAAGGAGAAATAATTTTATTAAATTTGATTTTCTCAGGTATGACATTATTACATGCTTCCATAATTCTCTGTTGACTGTTGATTGATTTGTGAGTTCGTGCTGAGAGTGTTTTGCACACCTTGAAATAAAAAATAATTTTGGTTAAAAAAAATATATAAACAAAAAAAAACATAGGATTTGAAAGTTATTCATTTGTTGGTTGCACCTTTATGCAGGTAAATGGTATTGATGCATTCTTTAAAATTTTTTACTATTGAGAAAATAGACTATCGCATTTTTCATAGTTTCGTAAACAAGAGGAGAAAATGACTAAACATTTTTTTTACCTGAAAAACTTTTTCAATCTCATCGTCTTCTTTGACAGATTTGATAATAACAAGGTGAAGTAAATGTGCAATGCAGGAAATACTTTCATCAATTTTGGCCGATTTTTTCATCCCAGATATCATGTTTGATGCACTATCTGTGACAGAAGTTATTTTACAACCATTATTGAAAGGTAGAACAGAAATTAATGTGTCTGTTTTAATTGAAATATTGTCACCTGTGTGGCTGTCTGGAAAAGCATTACAGCCCAGCAAAAATGTCTTTAGTTTAAAGCCAGTTGTAATATAATGAAGCGTCAAGGCTGCAAATGACTCATTGCTTTTGCTGGACCAAAGATCTGAAGTAAATCCAACTGCATCTACATCTTTTAAGTCATGTGTTAAAACATTAAGAACTGCCTCAAAAACATTAGAATAAAGGATTGGAAGTTTGTTTCTTGAATATGTTGATGGTGCTCTAATAATAATTTCTGGACGAAGGCTTAATAAAAAGTCTTTAAAAGCAGGTGATGAAACATGTTGAAAAGCTAAATTTCCCATGCACAAATATTTCACAATATTCAAGTCAGCTATTAACTGTCGCTTGTCGTTTGTTCCATATTTTGTCACAACCTTGCAATACGATGAAATGTCCATCTTTACTCTTTTTGCACTTAGAGCTATTGGCCCATGAGTGTCCAAAATTGATTCTTGTGCAAGCTGCTCAGCTGTTGTTTCTGGTGCTCGTTTTAAATTTTCTTTCCCAATGTTGAGAAAAATTTCATTATGACAACCTCTGATGTGAACCTTCAAACCAGTCGTAGTGCTCTGTTTGGTGCCTATTTGTGTTGGGCATAGCTTACACTGAGCAATATCTTTTTTTGGTGTGTCTCTTGAAAAATACGCCCAAAAGGGACTTACTTTGGGCATTTTCAACAAAAAATATCACAACTTTTCTCACTTATAACTTCTATTAGTAACTAATTTTGAAAAAAATATTTATAAGGTTATATCAAAAGTATTTGAGTATTGAACAAAAATTAAGACATCAATTTTTGGTAAAGCTACAGTTAAGCAGCCTAAAATAAATTTACTGTTTCGCTTTTTGCGCTCTCGTTCGTAGAGACTTTAAAATATTAACAAAATATAAAAGCAAAGAAGATTTATTTTATTCTAATAAGAGCAAAGTAAATTTATTGTTTAGAAATAAGTTGTTTGCCGAATTTAATGTTTTATGCTTTATTTTATATATTGTTTTCTTATTATTTTTTATTTATTATTTGCTATTATTATTTTTTTATTTTATTACTATTATATTATATTTTATTTATAAAAATATATTTATTATTATAATATCAAAACTTTGATTATAATTTACCTTGATTATAATTTAATTTGATTATAATTTGATTATAATTATTATATTTAATAATTAAACTTTGATTATAATTTACTTATAATTTACTTTGATTATAATTTATATTTACTTTGATTATAATTATTATTTATTTACTTTCAACTTTAATATAAAACTTCAACTTTTAATTTCAAATTCACAACCCGTAACATTTATTACTACATAACATAATTAAGTTTCGCTTTAAAAATACGCTCCATCGTGTTTTTAAAAAGCGAAAAAATATAATTATTTTAGGCAGCTTAACTGTAGCTTTACCCAATTTTTAATTTACACTTAATTTTTAGCATTTTTACTTTTTTTTTATTACTTTTCAGTTTGGCGGGAAAGTTTAGCTGAGAAATTTTAGGAGGGACAGTTTAGAGTATAACAGTTGATTTTTATTAAAGTTTGAATATTAGTATCGATATTTTAGTTTGAATATCGAGAATCTTTCGATATTGCTGTGAAAGGATATCGAATAATATCGAAACTTCGATATTATTAAAAAAATTACAATATCGACAATTCAATATAGAACCTGGTCAAAATGTCGATATTTTAGCATGTTTCGATACTACGATACTGATATCGCAATACTTTAATATACACACAAATACATGCTGATGTAAAATACAAATGCTAAATCACCTACGCAATGTTTAGTGATCACCGAGCAGTTATAGGTAAGCTCTTTTTCAAAAATCTAAAAAATGATTGAGGTCTAGGCTACCTGGCACCTAAACACCATGTTTCTAGAAGACTTGAAATTCACAAAACATCTAGAAAGTAACTTTAAAGAAAATATAGTACAGTTTAGTAACTACTAAAACTCTAATCAATAGTGGGAGTTAATTAAAGTATAAATAAAAGATATTGCAATAAGAAGGTCAAGAGAAATTAAACTAGAAAAGTCAAGCGCAAATTGCTATGCATGATGAGCTTATAAGAGGAAGTCTTAAACCAAATTTGAAATATGTTAAAAACATAAAGAAAAATGTAAAGTTATCCTAAATAGATAAAAGTGTTTTTATTAAGACAAAAAATACCATTATCGAAGAAGATGAAACCCCTTCCAAAGTTTTATTTTAATAAGAATAAAGTAATAAGAAAAGGAAAACTATAATTGAGATAAAAGATTTGTCAGTCTTTATCATTATCTCCAACAGGGTGCTTCCTCTGATAAGTTCCACGCCTTCAAGTTCGCATCCCATGTTTAGAGCTTCCAAATCATTTATCACTTAATCATAATTATTTTGTCTTCCTGTACTTGATATAGGATTTTAGGTGAAGTTTTTCTTGTAAGTAAATGGGTTAGTTACGCTAGCGTAGAATTTCCTCTTTCACGATTCCTTTTCCAGGTTTGAGTTTTTCCAGTGTTGGAAGGCTATCTAAAAGTAGTCTCCAGATGGTGTTTTGACAGGGACCTTGGGCGTAAGATAGAAAACTTCTCACTCAAATCTTTTCCCAAGGCAAAGGTCTTTAGAGTCTTGATTCCCATAGTTTTTTGATCTTTAGCATATTTTGGTTGTTTTCATTTATCACAAGAGTGCTGTATATATTTTTGGACGTTTTGTTTTTAATATTTAATAAGTTTTCGTGTGTTTTAATAGTCATAACAACATCTTTAAAGTAAAAGGGAGGATCATCTAAGGTCTTTGGAAAAACCTTTTTAGTTAAAAACTTCTAACTCTCATACTTTTGGCTTGCTATTTTAATAAGATTTGTTGCTAGTTGGTACTTCAGTATGTATATGGAGTCGTGAGGATTAATGGTATCTTTAGTATTTAGTAGGTGTTTTAATCTGAGTGCTAAGCTTTGCTTTATTGGATCTAATATTCCAAGTCCTCCCTTACATATAGGCAATGTAAGTATTTCGCGCTTAACAGGTTCAGCATAGTCGCTTTGCCAGATGTATATTAATATAGCTTTTTTATTTTTTTTCTGATAATTTGTCATTAGAAAAAACATTAGCAAGATACCATATTTTATTTAGAGCTAATGAGTTGATGAAAATTCCTTTTGTTTTTAGGGATGCGTTTCTGTATTTGTGGTTTTTAAGTTTACTTTCAAAATTTGTTAATAAACCATGCCAGTTTTTGCTTGCTTTGTAGCCTAGATCAGTATGAAAAGTTATTCCTAGAATCTTTAGACCTGTGGTATTTGACCATATAACTTTGTGGTCGTCCTGATAATCTTTTTTTATACATTCGTCAAAAGCAATATGGTTAAAACCTCCCAGGGCTAGTGCAAGTGTTTTTTTTCTGTTTATGTTAGACCCTGTTGCTGTTTCAAAAATTTGTATAACTTTAAATAGTTCATCTATTGAGCTTGATTTCTAATAAATATTGTAGTGTCGTCAGCATACTGCATGACTTTCAGGTGTTCTTTCTTTCCAGAAAGTGGTATTCTGTCAATTTTTGGGTTTCTGTTTATTGTTAATGCAGAGTTTCAACCGCTATGCAGTAGAGTACGAGTGAAATAGGATCGCCTAGTCTCACCCCTCTTTTAACTCGGAAGGGTTTCTAAAGTGACCATTATTGATAATCATTGATTGCGATTTAAACATTGTTTTTTTAATAGCCAATACAAAATTCTGACCTACATTGTAGCTTTCTAAGACTTTGTAAAGGAATTCTCGGTCAAGCTCATCGAAAGCTTTCTCTTGGTCGATTGAGATTACGATACGATCTATAGCTTTCTGATTAGTGTATTCAATTAAATCTCTAGTTAGAAACATATTTGAAAAGATAGATCTTCAGGAACAGAGCAAGTTTGCGTTATGCCAAGGATTTTATCTAAAATCTTGATTAGTCGTATTGATAAGGCTTTTGTAATTATTTTATAATCGGCACAAAGGAGGGATATTGGCCTCCAACTGTGCAAATGGTTTGTGTTGCCATCCTTTGGCAAAAAACTAATTAGAGCTGTCCTTTGGGTCCAACTCATTTTACTATTGGTTTCAAATAGATTTGTGTTTGCAATGTCAGTAAGTTTGTCGCCAAAAATATACTAAAACTTCTCGTAAAACTCAACTGGAATTCCATCAATGCCAGGGTTTTTTCTTTGTTTACGGAGTGAACTGCCTCTAGTAGTTCTTTGTTTGAAAGTTTATTATTGAGCTCTACATTTTCTTCGTTTGTTAGGGGTGATGTTATATTTTTGAAAAGGAGTTTTTGTTTTTCAGTGTTAACTAGAAATTTAGAGTACAACTCTTTATAGTATTGTGTAATGGTTTTAAGTATACTTTTCGTATCATAATGCATTTTGTTTCCATCGCTTATCTATTGTATAGCTTTTTTTTGGGTTGCTTTTTTCGAGGTGTAATAGGAGTTTTGATGGTTTTTCTCCTTTTTCTATAATAGTCAAATAATATTCCATATTCACTTTTAAGGAGTTTCAGTTCGTTTTTTAGGTTTTTAATTTTTTCTTAATTTTTATTATGGAGTTTAAGAGTTTCGTCACAAATGTTCATTTCTAGTTGTGCTATTTTTAAGATTTTTAATTTTTTGAGTTGCTTGGGTCGTTTAATTGCAATTGATTTTACTTGACTTTTGAAAAAGTCAAGTAAAATCATCTTGGTCGGTGCCCGAATTGCACAGCTGAAATTAAAAATTTTCATGACACGGAAAACAAAAACGGAATTGCTCACATTTTCCTTCGCTCGTCTAACGAATGTGATTGGAATACAAATTTTTAACTTCTAAACCAATTATAGAAGATCATGGAATAAATGGTCGTAAATCCTATGAAGTAAATTACTTGTTAATAATGGCTTTTCGTGAGATAGGTTGTGGTTATTCTGCTATGAAAAGGTTTTGTTCTATTATGAATATGCCTCCACCAATGATTTCGAAACTATTTGAGATTGCAAACAAGAACTTACAGGATTCATATGTTGAGGTAGCAGAAAATTCAATGAGAAATGCAGCAATTAAATCAGAAAAGATGTGCTTAATGATACCTACCATAAAGATGCAGTTGTCAACGTATCTGCAAGTTCAGATGGATCATGGCAAGGGTCTAGCATACCCTCTAGACCCTTGTTTCTTTTAGAAAAATATAACCAAAACAAAAAATTCTATATATTCTATATAACCAAAACAATAAAATTTTAAACTTTAAAAGTAAGACTTTTACTGATAACAAGGGCATCCAAAAATGTTAAGAAAATTTTATAAAAAACTTTATAAAAAGAAAAATTTAGATAAAATTTGCAAAAGCGCTTCCTAGATAAAAATAAAAGTACTTTAAGTAAAGATGAAAATGCTTTTTTGAATGAAAAATTTAATTCAAATGAACTCTACCAGGCAGCATTATCCCTTGAAAAAATAAGTCTCCAGGTATAGACGGAAATCCTGTTGAAATTTGGCAAAGTACCTGGGGTAGTTATGGTGATGAATTCGCTCGACTGACAAATAAAAACTTTTTCGAAAATACCAAAAATCCTATTCCATGGACCCAGAGGACAGCTGTGATCAGTCTTCTTCCTAAGGAGAGAGACTTGTCGCAGCTCCAGAACTGGAGGTCAATCTCATTGCTGTGCGCTGACTGTTAATTAAAAAAGATTAATTGATTGATTAAAAGATTAATCTGACTGTTAATTAAAAGATTGTTAAAAAAGCGCTGGCTCTGAGAATGGACAAAGTTCTCTAAGTTGTAATAGAACCTTTTAAAACATGCTCGGTACCCGGGCGAAACATTTTTTCGAACTTGTCTTTGGTCCGACACATGATTTACTACATTAACGAAAAAAAAGTTGGTACCTTTTTGATGTCCCTTGACCAGGAAAAGGCTTTCGACAAGATAGACAGGAAATTTTTATTTAAAGTTTTAAAAAAATTTAATTTCGGAAACAATTTTCTTAATGCAATCAAGCAAACTTTATCAAACACTTAATCAGTAATTACAAACAACGGGTACCTGAGCAAACCAATTGATATATGCAAGGAAGTTAGACAGGAAGATCCGATCTCTTTAATGTTGTACTGTGTGGCAGTTGAAACTCTTGCCTTAGAATTTTTTTTTTAAAAAAAATGTAATTTCGGAAACAATTTTCTTAATGCAATCAAGCAAACTTTAACAAACACAAAATCAGTAATTACAATTAACGGGTACCTGATCAAACCAATTTAAATAAGCAGGGGAGTTAGAAAGGGAGACCAGATCTCCTTAATGTTGTACTGTGTGATGTTGTACCCTAACCCTAACCCTGACTTACCTGACTGGGAAGTTTAGTCGGATCACGAAGCGGCTTCTCAGGCAGTATGTTTAGTAATTAGGAAATGCTTTTATTAGCTCTCTAATTGGTTAAGTACATTGTTAATGTAATGGAAATTTTTGTAAAAAGTAACAATACTGTTTTTTTAAAAACAAACTAACACCAATCAATGGAAGATCAAAATACTGAAGAATTATCAATTATCCTTCTCAAGAAAATGGCGAAAGTATCAGCCGGCGAGATATCCGAAAACGTAGTTATTGAATATAGTAGTAATGAACTTACCGATGACGAAGAACAAGTAAACGAAAGCCAAAAAGCTACAAAAAATTACGCTGCAGCAGCACCAAACGACATAAAAAAAAGAATACTACCACGAACACTTATTTGCAAAATTAAAAAACACTTCTAATTAAACGATATCCTAAATGCACTCGAAACAGTTGGACTCATATTCGGCAACGTATTGTGGAACACGAATCCTTAAAGAGACACCAAGAATGTGTCGAGGCTTCTCTACATTTCTCTGCTAATCGAACCATTCTAGATATGGTACAAGGTCAGCAATATAGTCTACGAAAACAGCAAGTGTTACATCGTAGATTGATCGTGGACAGAGTAGTGTCAATTGTCAAAGTGATTGGTAAATGTGGTATGCCATATCGAGGTAAGGCTGGTTGCGAAGCCGTCAATGTTTTGGCTAACGAAAAAGTGGATCACGGAACATTTCTTAAAATCTTGATTCTTGTTGCGAAGTACGATGAAATTCTAAAAGCGCATTTGAAGGAAATTATCGACAAAAGCATGCTGAATGATAAACAGGATAAGAGGACTAGAGCTAAAAGAAATACTTCCTTTTCCAAATCCAATGTAAACCAAATTATATTAGGAATCGCTAAATTAATGAAAAGTACCATTGGTTAAGAAGTACAACAAGCGGGAATATTCTCAGTGCAACTTGAAACAACTCAAGATGTAACCCAAGCGGATAAATGTGCGATAGTCCTGCGATACGTTACCGACAAAGTTGAGGAGCGACTTATTGGTGTTGTCGATTCACATTCTGGAAAAGGCAGTGATCTGTGCAAATTGATGTCAAATAATTTGAAACAAAATAGCATTGATATTACTAAATGTGTGTCAGATAGTACTTATGGTGCGTCTAATATGGCCGGGGTATACAATGGATTTACAACATTCTTAGAAAAATCGTCTCCTGGACACATTAACACATGGTGTTATGCGCATGTTTTAAATCTGGTCGTATGTGACGCCACTAGCAGAAATGAAGCTTCAATGACACTTTTTGGTATACTTCAAAAGGCTGCTATGTTTTTTCGTGAGTCCTACTTGAGAATGGACCTTTGGACTGATCACATAAAAGAAAAAAATCGCCTAAACATTCACAAACGACGAAGTATCATCCGTGCAACTAGATGGGGGGTCCATACACGATGCCCTTCAAAAGTTTTTTGGTACGTTTCGCGACGGTGAAGGAGCATTATACACAGACGTCGTTCAAGTACTGGAAATAGCAGTCTCTTTCAGTAAATTAAGTGTTGAAGCACGCTATGATGCGCAGTGTCTGTTAACGTCCTTATTGAAGTATAAGACTGTACTGACGGGATTTGTATATCTAAGAATATTGGAAGCAACCACACCACTATCCAAATACCTACAGACGTCTGGATTGAATTTCATAAAGGCGTTTAAGATGGTTAAAGTAACTATTTCAGAAATTCAGACTCAATCACGCAACTTTGATCAAGTTAAGGTGGCTGCAGACCATTTCATTAATGTGTCCGCAACCATTCTTTACGAGAAAGAATGTGATTGTGTTATACAGACAGATTTGCCAATGGTGCGCAAAAGAATAAGAAAAGTAATGGCAGGAGAATTAGCAAATGATGATCTACTTACAGATCTTATTAAAATTAGAGGTCCACAATGGTATTCTAGACACAGTGTTAAGAAGTCTGTCGACTCGGTTTGCATTACACAGTGAACTGTACTCTGATATGAGTTGTTTTGACTCCAGCACATTTTCTGAGTTATTGGAATGTAATATTCCAGAAAAATGCTCTACAGAAAATCAGCTGTCATATTTCGGCAACAGGTGTGTAAATTTACTTATAAATATAATTAATTAGTTTCTTGTTAAATTTTGTTAGTAATTGCTTAAGTATTTTTGTTTTCCAAATTGGTAAACTTCATTAAATTTTTTATTAGCATTAGATAAGGTTATCTTTTTTGTTCTTTATTTTGTATATTTATAAGATTATCTTTATCTTTTTATACTTTAGGCGAAGAAGCGCAGCTGTTGCTTGAGCTGTTGAACTTTGAAAAAAAGTAGCCAGTTTTAAAAAAAACATTGGAAGAGAGTTACGATTTTTCTGATCAAATCACGATTGATGAGGATGATGTTGAAAATGAAGATGACGCCACCAATCATAAATGCGGCCCTCTAAAGAAGTGTCGCTCGTGCATTTACTGTTGTTACCATGTGCTTCCAAAATATAGTCTTTACGGTAAGAGCTACTGTATGCTGCACAGGGCTTACAAATTCATGCTCACAATTTCAATTACCCAAATAGCTTGTGAGAGGAGTTTCAGCAAGTTGAAATGTGTCAAAACAAGATTGCGAAGTCAGTTGACAGAAGATCACTTGGACTCACTGCTGATGATGTGCATTGAAAATGAAATATTGAATAACATAACCAACGATGAAGTTATTGATAAACTTGCTAAATAGAGTGGTGAATTAAAAAAGTTACTGTTTTTATGATTTTTAGTTTTTGTGATTTAATTATGAATTTATAAAACAAATATAACACATGTACTTAAATGACATCATTATTGATTTTAAACAAGTATATACAAGTCCTTATTGTTCAATAGTGTTACAAAAATATTTAAAAGTGAGGGGTTACAAGCGAATACGATTTAAAAAAAAAGGTATTTATCCGCCCTGTAATCATTCAAATAATTTTCCGATACTAAATAAAACTGTATTATGTACCTTACTAATAAAAGTAAACATCAATGATATTCTTGCTTTCCTCGGAAGATGAAGATTTAGAAACTGAGATTGAAGAAGCACAGTTAATACGAGGAAATTCCATTTTAGAATTAAGTGTCAAACATGATAAAACAAAGAACTACTTGCTTGAAAGGGGACTCAAAATAAACGAAGTTCACCATCGCCTTTATAATAGTACTCCCACAAGGCACTTGTGCCTTGTGGGAGTTTAGCAAGAGAACAACAGTCTCAATTTTTGGTTTACCTCTTGAAGCCAAGGGTCTGCCTGTTGGAGAGGAACTGCAAGGAATGGGATACGAAAAACACCTAAGTATAAGACCCATTTTTAAACAAACACCAAAAAAAGGAACCAGAATATACTCTAGAGTAATGGTAGCAGTGATGTAGAATCTAAATCCCATTCCTAAATCTATTAAAATAAGAGGCTATTATATAAGGGCTTTATACACAGGTTAGATTTTCAAGAAGATTCTACAATAATAAAACCAAATAAAATTAACAATAAGGAAAACATAGATAATATATCTACAGTTACCCTAAACATTACCTTACCTGAAACATTAACTAACAAAAAATATTGTACTAATGAAAATATGGATACAAACCGTGACTCAAACTCTCCTAACAAGAATGAATGTCAAACTAAAACAAATGAAAATGAAACATCAAGTGTTTTAGATGGTGTTATAAATTTTTCTAAAGAAGACGAAGACAGCATAGAAGACGAATCAAACATGGAAGAAAATAATGGTAAAAAAACTGAAATATAGCGCACGACAAAAAAAAAAAAGGAAAACAAGCATGGAGATGTCAAAAACTTTTGACCTAAAGAAGCCTAACAAAACAAATGAAAAAAAACCTGTTGCAACTGACTCAAATATAAATACAAAATTAAAAGCTACAAATAATAAAAGTATAAATATAAAAAAACCTTAAAAATGCAAATAAAAATACAAAATCAAAAATTAAAAAAATAAAAAAATAAAAATTAAAATGGCAGTCAAAATAATAACCTTTAATCTCAATGGTTTTAATGACAATATTAAAAAATATAAAATGTGGAACTATTTAAAAACCCTAAATAAAGATATAGTATGCATTCAGGAAACTCACTGCACAAAAGAAAAGGAAGAACTCTAGACAAAAGAATGGGAAAGAAAAACTAATGGTTCTTCTCTATGGAACAATGGAAGCAATAGAGAAAAAGATGTCGCTATTCTAACTAATAATAAAACTATCTTTGAACAAGTATCATTTGATAAAAATAGAAGAATCGTAGCAACGAACGCAAAAATTAAAAACTTAACGTTAAGAGTGATCAATGTTTACGGACCAAACAACCAAAAGATAAAGAAATTTTTTTTTGAACCTTTGACAAACACGGTAAAAACTGTGATGAGATCCTTTTAGCAGGAGATTTTAATATGGAAGAAGACCCCGGTATGGATAGACAAGGAGGCGACCCTTTTAACAAAAGCAATACTTATTGGCGTTTAAATCTGTCATTTTTTCTAACTAAATATAAGCTTTCTGATACATACCGAAAACAAAATCCCGATGGAAAAGGATTATACATTCGAAGAACAAGATAAATCAATCAGAAGCCGAATCGACAGAATATACTACCAAATAACTAAAAATACAAAACGGACTTGTTGCTTAATTAAAAACACACTAAGGGATCATAAAGCTTTTAGTGTTAAAATCATAACATAAAAGCAGGGTCGAGGCTGCTGGCATCTGAATACTTCTCTATTAAATGACCAAACCTTAGAAAAAACGCTGAAAAACGACATGGAAAAATTTATCCTAACCAAGCATCTATACGAAAATAACAACTAATGGTGGGACATTCTGAAATATAAAATAAAACAAAGGCCTATAAAAAAATCTACAGAAATAAAACAACAACAAAAAATCAATATAGAAAACCTAAAAAGAAAAATCAAAAGACCAACACAAAATATAGAAGAGATTAAAGCTAGATGGAGCTAGAGACAGAAAAAAGGGGCATTTTTACCAAAAAAAAAAACGATAATTGAAGACGTCGAGATTCCATCTAAAGTTCTCTTTTCTTTAGAAAAGAATAATCAAAAAAAGAAAAAGAAAACAATAACAGAAATAAGGATACGAAATATCATCCAAAAAGACACAATAAATATACAAAAATTAATTCAAAAATACTCAAAAAAATTATATAAAAAAGTCCACCCAATGGTGAAAAAAAAACTTTTCGTCCAATATTTTAAACCCACATAAAAATAGTAAGAATGAATGCTTTAACAAAATTCTAACATGCGAAGAACTCTACAACGCAGCTTTGTTCCTGAACAAAGGGAGAACATCTGGTATAGACAGACTGCCTGTTAAGTTCTATCAAAAGTTTTGAGGTATATATGGAAACTCCTTCACGTAACTTGCAAACGAAAACCTTTTTACTCAAAATAACGAACTATCATGGTCACAAAGAACAGCTATAATTAGTCTGCTACCTATGGATATAAAACCTTTAAAATTGGCGCCCTATCTCTTTATTATGTGCAGATTATAAAATCATTACAAAAGTCCTTTCAATAAGACTAGAGAATGTACTCAAATCAAAATGGCTTTAAATTTCTAGGAGTAACCTTTTTCACAGATTTAGATTACACTACAAATAAAACGACATACTTTAAGTACAGAAACATCTCCCTCAGGTGTAAAGCAATTTTCCTGAATGCATTGGCATTATCCAAAGTATGGTATTTAGCCAATGTGTTTCCAAATAACAAAATCACTGAAAAACATATTAAAAACGAAATTTTAAAGTATCTCTGGCAAAATAACTATATTGAACCACTAAAAAGAGATATACTAAATTTACTTGTAGAGAAAGGAGGATTGTCAGTCATCAATCCAGAAAAACAGAGACTAGCTTTACGAATAACACATCTGCTCAACATCCAAAAATGTGAAAATCCACATGAATCAATCTTACTACAAAAACATCTTCTTGCAATATCTCTAACCCAAAATGCAACAAATGACTATATGCAATGGATCTTTTTTGACAAAAAACAATTTTCCTAATACTTTAGCAGAAGTTCTGTTTTATTATAAAGACACAATCAAAATAATTAAAGTAACCCTGGAATTATGAAAATTGAGCGTAAAAACACTAAAAATATATATTCCTGTTTACTAAACAGTGATATAAACAAAAACTTACCAAAATAACAAACTATGTGTGACACAAAATTTCAAAAAATGCTACTTTCGAACAAGATATGTCTTAGAAGCTAAAATTCTTATGCTCAAGGTCTTACTCAAATTACTTTATGGCAAATGCAGCTAAACATTCTAAAAATTCTTATGCTCAAGGTCCTACTCAAATTACTTTATGGCAAATGCAGCTAAACAGTCTCTCTACACTAGAAAAGTTGCAATCATTGAAAAAAAGTCGAGGAAAAATTAGCATAACATGTAAGCAATGTAATCATATCGAAACAATACTGCATCCCTTCGTGTTCTGCAAAAAAGCAAGGGCAGTGTGTAGAGCTTTTAAAATAATATACGAAACATTAATTCCGACAAAACCGTTCAATATAACTAAGGCCTTTTTTTTCTTAAACATAGAAGAATTACGTAAACAAGATAATATATCCAAAATAATTCCTACCCTAACACAAATTATAACGTCTAAACTCTGGAAAGCAAGAAACCAAAGATTTAAAGAAAGCAAAATTGTATCTACCAGAAAAATAATAGAGAACATTAGGACAGAGTAAAAATACATCTGGAGAAGTAAATAAAAAAAAATACAAACAAAAAAAAGATATAAAAACATTTAACAAGATTTTTTCAATAAATAATGCAATATGCCATCTTAACCAAGAATCTCTAATTTTTAACTTTTAAAACTCTACTTAACAGAAATAGTAAAATAGTCATATCCAAAACTAAATTTTGAAAGTTCAACTAATTCAACACAAATAAATGTAAACAAAATTAAATAAAAATATAAAACTAACATTACAAAATAAAAATAAAAAACAATAAAACAAAAAATATATAATAAAATTATCCTTCTAGGGCCTTGGACTAGTTAGAAGAGAGAAAAAAATATATATTAATCTGATTTTTGGCTCATATGTTATTCTGATTTTTGGCATTAGATCATGGGATGTCAAAGGTTTACCTTGCCTGACCACAAGTTGCCTCGGCTTTGCACTACTGCTGAGCGCGGCCCAGAATGAAAGTAAATATTTTGACTTTTAGAGTGTCAAACATCGCCAATAGTTTCTGCTGCTGATGATTATGATGATGATAATGATGATGATGATGATGTGATGATAATGACGACAGCGAAAATAATTTGACGTACTAATGCAAGCCACAAGTACATTGTTAAAGACGGCGTCTTCAACAATGTACTTGTGTATGCAGTGTTCAATTATCGCTTTTCGGCCTAATGGTTAAGATCAGGAGGGGTACTCTTTGTGATTTTTAGTTTATATAGGTTTAAACTTGAGCTAGTGATCTCTGATTTACGGCCTACGTGCCTTGAGTATATTTTACCCTGTGCTTTCCACGGGCTGCAAAAATATTTTAATAGGTTGTATACGGTCTACTGGCCGTTTTAGAGCGTGCGAGTTTGAGAGACTGAGAGGCTTATTTTTCTAAAAAAAAGCATTAGTAAAATCCTATAGAGTCATGGAAGGATCAGATCAAGAACTTAATTTTGTTAAACATGACATAACAACTCCTTTTCTGGAGCACAATGAGGAACAATCCGTTGTGTTGCCAGAGACTTTGAGAACTGAGCAATCATTTCTACCAAAGCTCTCTTATACCCAAATGGCTAACCTCAACCATCCTAAAAAATCAAAATTAAGACAGCTAAATAACACTCTTCTGTCTAAAATAACAACACAAACGAGCATAAATGACGTTTTAGCGTCACTCGAGAAAGAAAACCTGGATGAAGGAATTGCCGGAGTCCAAATAATTAGATCAAATACAATCCTTGAACTTACTTTCAAATCAAATAAAGTTAAAAATGCTATCCTAGAAAGAGGACTAAATTTTAACGGTTTACACCACCGTTTTTTCTCCAACAAGAGATATTAGTGAGAGTGTAACTATCTCTATCCTCGGACTCCCACTAGAATTTGAAAACGTCCAAATTAGTGCTGAACTTGAAAGCATGCACTACGGGATTCATGTATACACAAGACCAATATATAAAAGAACTCCGACAAAAGGAACAAAATATTTTACGGGAACACTTGTTGTTGTATTAGATTCCCTAAAGAAACCTATATCCAAAGTTATAACCATTCAAGGGCATAGAGTCAGGGTAATCTATACAGGACAAGAAAACAATTTAACTAAAGTAACTAATAATAATAATCCTCAAACAAAAAATGCAAACAATATTAACCTAAATGAAATTATAACGGATAACATAACCTCCTGTCCAATCATCGTTAACACATTATCACCCATACCCCTTATAACAACACCAACAGAGAACAACATAATAAAAGAAACTGATGACCCTCCTGTCAAAACAAAGGACAGTGATACCGCATTTGCTAAAATAAAAACTGACAACGAAGCCATAAATATGCTAAACCAATCTGTTTTAATTAACAAAACAAACCAAATAAAAGTAAAAAAGAGTAATGAAGAATATTATTCTAAGGACGACATGGAGGAAGACCACTTTACAACAGTCTCAGACAAAAAAAAAAAAAGAAAAAACAGTATAGAAACAATGAAGTTACAAGACCATAAAAGATCAAATAAAACAAATATCCAGATAAATAACACTACTGTTAAAATAATTAACATATATGGGCCAAATAAAGCATCTGAAAAAGAAAATTTATATAATTCCCTTGAAAACATGTCAGAATATCAGATAACTTGTTTATTGTAGGTGACTTGGTTAACATGGTTAACATGGTTGAGAATCCTTTATTAGACAGGTATGGTGGAGGTCTTTTTAACAAAAATAATACAATTGGATTGCTAAACTTGAAAACAATTTTAGAGAAATATGAACTTGTAGACATATATAGAAAAATAAACCCTGAACAAAAAGAATATACCTATGAAAAACCTGATGGATCTGTCAAAAGTAGGATTGATAGGATATACAGTCAAGTTAATGAAAGAAATACCTATAAGTGTGCAATAATTGAAACCAACTTGAGTGACCATAAAGCCTTTGTCCTCTATTTAAAAAAAAATAATTCAAAGAAGATAGGCTGAGGATATTGGCATCTGAATGTAACCCTTTTAGAGGATGAAGTTTTTAGAAAAAACATAACCAACTCCTTTAAAAGCCTAAAGGATTCAAAACACTGTTACGAAGATTTAAACCAGTGGTGGGAGATCTTCAAGTATTATATTAAAGAAATTGCAATAGCAAGATCCACTAAGATTAACCAAAATAAAAAATACCATCAAAATCAACTTGAAAAGAAACTTAAAAAGGAAATGGATAATCAAGTAAAAGACAAGGAAAAAATAATTCTCATTAAAAATGAAATAAATACGCTAAATGTTAACCAAGGGATTTTTATAAGAACAAAGTAAAAAGTTGTGGAGGATAGCGAAATACCGTCTAAATTACTATTTTCTTTAGAAAAAAGTAACCAGAAAATGAAAACATTCATTTTCTAGTTACTTTTTACACTGAAATCTTTGAAAACAATACCTTATATAAAGACAGTGTTTTCATTAATTAAGTTACTAGAAAATTCTTTAAAAACCTTTACCAAGAAAGTATCTTAGATGGTTCAAAACAAAATAAATTACTAAAAAACATAAATAACCCTCTAAAGAACAATAAAAATATACACTTAAATGAATACCTGACAAGAGATGAGTTATTTACTGCGGCGAAAACTCTTGCAAAATCAAAAACACTAGAAATAGATGGCATACCAGTAGAGTTCTACAAAAGTTTCTGGGATCTTATCGAAACCGACTTTACCAACCTAATAAACCAAAACCTTTTTAATGAAATTAACGAATTGACATGGTCACAAAGAACAGCCATAATAAGCCTTCTATAAGAAGAAGGAGACTTGAAGTTACTTAAGAACTGGAGACCAATTTCACTGTTATGTGCCGATTACAAGATCATAACCAAGGCTCTTGTAATTCGTCTATCAAAGGTTCTTGATAAAATACTCGAACCATCGCAAACCTGCTCTGTTCCTAAGCGTACAATTTACTCAAACATTTTCCTGGCTAAAGATTTAATAGAATATACCAACCAAAAGAATAAAAAATGTTTTATTATATCTATAGATCAGAAAAAAGCATTTGATAAACTAGATTGAAAATTCCTTTTTAAAGTTATTAAACGTTTCAATTTAGGCTATAACTTTACCACAGCTCTAAAACAAACATTAAAAAGTTCTCAATCCTTAATTATAAACAACAGCCACCTAAGCAAGCCTTTCAAAGTTAACAGAGGAGTTAGACAAGGGGACCCAATATCTCTTATGCTCTACTGTATTGCAGTAGAAACCCTGTCTCTAGCAATAAAAAATAATCCTAATATCAATGGAATTCTCATACCTGGAAACGAAAACCCACTCAAAATCTTGCAATATGCAGATGATACTATGGTAACTGCACAAAATATTTCATCCATAGATGAAATATTTAAAGAACTAGCAGATTTTCAACTTGCCTCTGGGTCAAATATAAACAAAGCCAAATCAAAAGCTCTAGCACTTGGAGGTTTTGATCATATAGCATATAAGAATTACATAAAAAGAGGTTTTTATAAAGACCACGGTATAAACTGGGTCAATAATAAAGGCCTCAAAATACTAGGTGTTACATTTAATACAGACCTAGCATATTTATCAACAAAAAACTGAAACGAAACAATAAACAAACTAAAAAAACAAACTAAAATCTTCAAATACAGAAACGTATCCTTGAAATGCAAGGGTATTTTTTTAAACACACTGGCACTTTCAAAGATATGGTACTTAGACAACGTCTTTCCACTAAATAAAATTTTTGAAAATGAAATTAAAAAAGAAATATCAGTTTACTTATGGCAAAGGGATTTCGCCGGGCCTATTAAACGGGATATAATTTATTTACCAATTTGAAATGGTGGTCTAGGAATACTAGACCCAGGAAAACAAAGTCTGTCCCTCAGGATAAAACACCTTCTACAGATGCAAAACTCTGAAAACCCACATGAAAGTATCTACCTCCAGAAATACACATGAAAGTATCTACCTCCAGAAATCACATGAAAGTATCTACCTCCAGAAATACTTGCCACCTCATTAATAAAAATGGAAAACCAAAACTACGAACAATGGAAGTTTTTAAATCAAAACAACTTTTCTAAAACACTAAATAATCCACCTTTTTGTTATCGTGATGTCGTAGACGTCCTAAAAGAAAATAGCTACTTATTCCTATTAACAAACAAATCAACTAGTAATATCTACAAAACACTTTTAAATAGCAAAAGCAACATTTACATTAACAAAGTGCAAACAAACTGGGAACTAAAGTTTCAGAAGCAATTACCTTGGAAGACAATATGGTTAAGGTCTTTTAAATCATATGCCCAAGGACCTAGCCATAACACTCAATGGAGAATACTACAAAATAGTCTACCAACAATGGAAAAGCTGCAGCTTTGGAGAAAAAATAGAGGACAAGGTAGTTCGCTCTGTAGGACTTGTAATCAAAAAGAGACTACGCTACACCCTTTTACATCTTGCAGGATAGCAAGAACAGTTTGGAGCAAACTTAAATCAATTTATAAAACACTGCAACCAATACAACCTTTTAATATAGTTCGTACTGTTCTCTTAACTGACATTGAAAATTTAACACCGGACAGTAAAAGAGCAAAAATTGTTACAACTCTAACAAATATCACTACCACAGAACTATGGAGAGCGAGAAATATGAAAATCAAAGAAAGTAAAATCGTAACCCCAAATAAAATTGTGGCAAATATTAAAAAAGAAATTAAATACATCTTGAACATAAAATACAACAAACATTAAAGATTAAATGATATCAAAACCTTTTATGAAATATACTCTATTAATAATGCTGTCAGCCTTGCAAATTCAGAACAACTAATCTTTAATTTATAACAGATTTTAGGGATAAACTCGTTCTCGAAATTTTGTTTTCTTCGTTTATTCGATTTTCGTTTTGCCGCATATTATCACTAAAAACCTAATTGAAAAATATATATATAAAAAAAAAAAAGTATCTGTTTTTATTTCCGCTCCGGACTATCTCACAATTGGTTACGGTATTGTTAGAAAGCAGAAACAGCACAAGATCGAAACCGTGACAGTCCATAGAGGTTCTTTTTCAGTGTCTCCTTCTATGTCCGGAAATTTCAAAGTGATCCGTCCACTCCGGACGTTAAGACTTCATAATTGAAATAACCCTCAAAGATGCAAAAGCAAAAAATATTTTGTTAAAAATAGACCTGGATATTAAAGGAATCCATCATCGTTTAAATAACTCGACCCCAACAAGACAAGTGAGTGAACGGGTCACTGAATCCATTCTAGGTTTTCCACTTAAATATAAACGTTTCATCGTTGGAAATACTCTGGAAAGGATGGGCTTCGGGAAACTCATTTATTCCAGATCCATGATGAAGAAAACCCCCAAAAATGAAACTCTATACTACTCGGGTATTCTAACAGCTGTCATGGATAAAATTGACACACCCATACCTAAAACACTTGAAATAGAGGGACACAATAGTACATTCAGGCTAAGCAAACAACCTAGCCACAAACATAACCGCAAACACCATATTCACAAAATAAAAAAACCCAAACAAAACAAGTTTTACAAATAATGACGAACCTAAACATATTGGAGTTATGAATACAACTCCTATAGATTTCCAAAAGAAAATAATTGAGAATACAAAAGTAAACGAAAAAAAGACGGACTTCTCCTCAGTTGTAATTGTAGAAAAAAACTGTCCTAAAGGAGGATTTCCAGTCTAAATATCTAAATACCGAAACTGAAAAGCCTAACAAACAAGCAAAAAAATCAGAACGAGAATGCAGAAGAGAGAAAAAGTCCAAATATAGAAAGTAACAAATGTGAAGATATGAAAGAAGAGAAAGAAACATCCATTCTAGAAACTAGTCAAAACGAAGATACGGAAGGAGAAACTTGTGTAGATACTCAAGAAAATGGAGTTAAAGAAAAACAACACCGCAGGACACACAAACCAAACGCTATAAAAAATCAAATAAAGAATCAAGGACCACTTTTGATGGTCAATGTCCAGAAGCAAATCAAACAATGGAGAATAAACTCGATTCCATGTATAAAAAGAATACTAAAAATATACCAAATGATATCGAAATTAAAAACGAAAAACAAATAAAAATTAAAAATTAAAACAACAAAAAAGTAAAAAACCGAAAAAATTAAAGAAAAACAAAAAAATAAATATACAAATAAATAAAAATGGCTTTCAAAATGTTAACCCTAAATGTCAATGGCCTAAATAATGACATTAAAAGGCAAAAAATAATTATGTACATTAAAAATACGGGCTGTGATATTGCATGTATGCAAGAAAAACAATGCAGTCACGAGAAAGAAATATACCGGAAAAACGAATGGAATAAAAAAATAGGAGGTTTCTCTATCTGGAACAATGGGAATAATAGAGAGGAGTCGCAACCCTTATCAAGAACAAACTTCGAATAGATCAAATAACTTACTATGAAAACGGGAAAATAATAGCAACAAATATCAATATAGAAAACAAAACCATAAGAATAATCAGCATATATGGACTAAACGACCCCATGGAAAAAAAAAAAAAAATTTATTTTAAAAATTGTTAAACCATGTGATGAAGTACTGATACTAGGAGACTTTAACATGGTAGAAGACCCAATTCTTGATAAAGGTGGTGATAAAATAAATAAAAACAACAGTCTAGGAAAAAAACTACTGAAAATATTATGCGACAACATAGATGTAACAGATGCATATAGAAAACTAAATCCCCCCAAAAAAAAATCATCTTTGAAAAATCTGACAAAACATATCGCAGTAGAATAGACAGAATATATGTACCATCCAGTCAAGCAATCTATTCTACATGCAATATTATGGACACTAACCTAAGTGACTATAAAGCTCTCCTTTGCAACTACAAGACCGAAAACCTTTATTCAAACAAAAGAGGACCAGGATACTGGCATCTAAATGTATCCCTACTAGATAATGAAACTTTCAACAAAAATATAATAGATCAACTTGATAATGGTAAGGATAATAAAACCCAATTTGAATCCCCTAATCAATGGTGGGACTTTACTAAACTTGAAATAAAAACTGTGCCATCGAAAGATCATCTGAAATTAGATATACAAATAATGTATAAATAAAAGAACTAGAAACTAAAATATTACTAGAAAAATAAAATAAGCCCTATAATAAGGAAGCAATCCAAAACCTAAAAAACGAACTAAGAACTCAAAAAAATGACCTGGGAATATTTATAAGAACAAAGCAAATTTTAGTTGAACTAGGTGAAAAACCATCGAAATTCCTGTTTAGTATAGAAAAATCTAGAAGCAAAAAAAATACCATAGAAATCATAAATAATGGTAACATAACCTACAAAGAAACACACCACATTATGAGGACAATTCGAGAGTAGTATCAAAACCTCTACACCCAAAATGATCATTACATAGTTAAACAACAAGCATTCCTAAACAATATAAAAAACGAATTAAATGATGAAGAAAACCAAATTCTAAATAGTAAACTGAGCAGCGAAGAACTATACAAAGCATTTCCCTACAAAAAGGAAAGACACCAGGCATAGACGGTATACCTGCTGAGTTTTATCAGAAATACTGGCACATATATGGCAACGAGATAACAAACCTTGCAAATAATAACCTTTTTAATGATAACGGCCAACTCTAACGGACTCAAAGAACCGCACTAATAAGTCAAAGGAGGGAGATAAGACCCTTCTACAAAATTGGCGTCCAATCTCTCTTCTTTGCTCTGATCTCAAAATAATATCTAAAGCAATGGCAATGAGACTCGCAAAAGTTTTGGATAAAATTTTGACACCCTCACAAACATGCTCGGTACCTGGTAGAAATATATTCTTCAATATATTTCTTATGAGAGACCTAATACAATATATCAACTCTAAAAACTTTGATGGCATTCTACTATCGATTAACCAAGAAAAAGGCTTCGAAAAGATAGATAAAAGTTTCATATTCAAAGTACTAGAAAATCACAACCTAGGAAAATATTTTTATTATTAACAATAGCTTTATGAGGGCCCAATTCAATGTCAACTGGGGAGTAAGACAGGGTGATCCTATTTCATTGATGCTTTACTGCCTCGCTGTTGAAACACTCTCTTTAAAAATTAACAAAAATACAGGTGATGACGGTGTACCAATACCTGGCACCAAAATCACACTAAAAGTTATTCAATATGCCGATGACACTACCATATTTGTCCAAAATCCAGCCTCTATCGACAAAATTTTTGAAATACTCGACAATTTTAAAAAAGCCACAGGTTCCAACATAAATAAAGGTAAAACTAAAGCTTTAGTATTAGGTGGCTATTACTACATATTATATGAAAATTATGTCCGACGAGGCTACTATTAAAACCACAAAATATCGTGGACAAATAACACAGGCCTTAAAATTTTAGGTATTTTCTTTACAGACCATGTCTTCACAGCAAGTTTTAATTGGCAAAACGCTCTATGTAAATTAGAAAACAAAATAAAACACTAAAACATAAAAATATATCACTAAAATGAAGAGCATTTTTTATAAACACTCTTGCCGTAGCAAAAATCTGGTTTGTAGCAAATGTTTTTCCTATAATAATCGAAAAAAAAAATTAAAAAAAAAAAATCAAACTACTTATGGCAGAGTGACTATGCCGAACCAGTCAAGCGAGAAATTCTAAACCTTCCAACTGACAAAGGAGGGCTTGGTATTTTTGAGCAAACACACCAACGTATCTCTTTAAGAATAAAACACCTGTTTACCCTAAGAGAAGATCTCGCTTACGATCACTAAAAAGAATCCACTTCGCATTACACTCACCCGTATAGCTCCGACGATGATGGCAGCGTTACCGATATCGACATACCGAGCTTCCGGACCGTCGAGGATCGTCAAAAGATTATGACTCATATAAGCCGTGAAAACGCCCTGACCGTTGTGGAATGCGTTCACCGGAAGAAGAATTCAGAATTTACCCCGACCGTTGTGAAATGCTCGAGAACGCCAACTATCAATAAAACCTACGCTAATGCAGCCCGTCGACTCAGGAAAGAAGCCAAACCACCGCTCATGAAAACTCTACTAACCAAAGATTAAGGGCAACCTACAAAAGATGATGTTTTGTCAGCTCTTATAAAGTCTAACTTAATAAACGATCTTGAAGGTCTGCAACTCATACATTGAAGATATGTTGTTGAAATTGTGATGAAAACCGAAACTGCGAGATTCCGATTTCTTAAAAATGGCCTCAACATAAATAAATTTTACCACCGATTTTCTCCTTCAACTAAACACCGCTCTTTTGGTCGACGGACACACGTATCTGTGTTTGGTTTACCTTTAGAAGCACGAGATCTACCTACTGGAATTACTTTAGAAAACATGGATTATGGTAAACATGTCAGCAACAAGCTTATCATGAAATTCTTTCCTAATAGAATTCCGTACTACTCAGAAGTAGTCCAAAATACCAGTTTATAATATAAAGTGATGGCCATTAAGCCATGCATTTAAAAAATAAACGCTTGTCCGTCGCACCCACAGCATTACTGGGACATGCTTATCATTAACATGAACAAAATAAATGAAAAAGAAGATCATTTTAAAATGGTTGATTATTTAAAGTTTAAACACGAGATCTAGCTTGTTTTGTTTCGATATTCCATCCTTAATGAAAAACAAAGTATAAAACTTTTCAATATTGTTTTCACGTTTATACATTTCATATTTTATTTTCCATATATATAATGTTTTTAATTTTTTTAGGCGGTGAGAGAACTTTATTTTACATCACCCTCAGATTCCTTGCGCGCCATACCTCAGTAGTTATAATGTTTGTTAAAGTCGTAATTAGTTTTGCTTTTGGGTCAAATTTTGATACTTTTTTAATGTTTAAAAAATAAGGACATGTATAATTTGAAGTTTGTCTGCGGTAATAGTTTCTCGTACACAATAATCAAACCACACCAAATCGCTCAGGCAACATTGCAGTATACAAAAGGGGTGTATAGTATTTTCGTTTTAGTTGCAGACGAGAAATAAGTATTGGCTCGTCTGCGATTTTTTACCACAGTTTGCATTTTTCTTTTGTAGGTAAAACGTTATGAAACATTTTCCATTGAGTATTTTAGGAGGTTCCTTATGCATAAGATCTAAAACATCTCAACCAGGTCTTATCCCAAGGCATTTTCGTTTTAAAAGTGTTTTCCCAATATAATTAGTTTCCATTGGGTATAGCCTTTATTTGCATATTTGTCAAAAGTGTAAGCGAGGTAACACTTTTTTAAGTAGGAATTTTCATGAGAATTTAGATCTCGGAAATGCTTAAGATGCTTTTGTTTCCAAACCTGTGCATTGCTTTAAGATGTCGAGAATTCACTAAACCCCCTTCGTCTGTTTTTAAATTTAAAAAGTTTCTTTTTAGAGGCTCTGCAAAATTGCTTGCCACAAATAAATTGAAGTTTGTTTTTTAATAGTTTTTTCGTGGTTTTTATTGATAAGAAAGATGTTTGCAACATACCAGACCTTTGACAGGGCTAGCGTGTTCACAAACATCGCCCTACATTTTAACAAAACGTTTCTATATGTAGAATTTTTTAGAACTTAAGTAAATTTGTCGACAGTTTTGTTTAAATTAAATTCGGCTGTCTTTTTTAAATTGTTAAAAAAGAATATACCAAGAACTTTCATATCGTCTTGGTTCGACCAGTTAATAACCAAATCTTTAAATTGTAAATTATGAATTTTGTTTTCCAGTCCCCCGAGCACAAAGGCTTTTGTTTTAGCGACAGTAATATTTGAGCCGGTTGCGTTTTTAATTAATTTTAGCACCGAAAATATTTCGTTAAGACATTTTGCAAGCGACAGGGGTGTCGCCAGCGAACTGCAATAATTTCAAGGAAGCTGTACCAAGAAGTTGAATCCCATCGATGCTTTGGATGGGTTTATACTCGAGGGTGAGTATTTCAACTGCCACACAGTAAAGCATCAAAGAGATCGGATCTCCTTGTCGACATTCTCTCATTATTTGAATTGGTTTGCTCTGGTACCCGTTGTTGGTAATTATGGATTGCGTATTAATAAAAGTTCGTTTGATGGCGTTTATAAAATTATACAAAAATTAAACTTTTGTAAAGTTTTAATAAGGTAGTTTCATTTCATCTTGTCGAAAGCTTTTTCCTGGTCCAAAGACATCAAGAAAGCATCTACTATTTTTTCGTCTGTGTAGTGGATGGGGTCTTGAACCAGGAACAAGTTTAAAAAGATGTTCCTTTCAGTTACTGAGCAAGTTTGTGATTGGTTAAGGATTTTATGGAGAACGTTAGCCATTCTCAAAGCCAGCGCCCTTGTGACAATCTTGTAATTAGCACACAGCAATAAGATGGGCTTCCAGGTCTCCAGTAGTGATAAGTTTCCATACTTTAGCGGGAGACTAATCACTGCCGTTCTCTGGGTCCAAGGAATTTGATTTTCGGATTTTTTAAAAAAGTTTTCGTTTGCTAAACGAGTTAACTCCCCATCATAAATTCCCCACGTCCCCTGCCAGAATTCGACAGGAATTCCTTCGAATCCGGGATAGTTATTTTGTTCAAGGGAGAGAACAGATTGAAAAAGTTCATTAACAGTAAATTTTTCATTAGGAAAAGTATTTTCATCATCTGCAAGAAAATTTTGAATTTTATCAACAAAATGGTTTTGCAAGTTTTCATTAGGTTTCTTATTTTTGTAAAGGATTTTGTAAAATTTTCTTATAACTTTTTGAATTCCATCTGTGTCTGTAAATATTTTGCTATGATAGGATATTTTTTTAATAATTTTTTTTGTTTTGGTTGTGTTTTTTCAAAAGAAACAAGGATCGGGAGGGTATTTCTCCCTCTTCAAATATTACTTGTTTCATTTGGACAAACACGCCATGTTTGTTAATTAATTCAGATAACTCTTTTTTAATACATTTAATTTTTTTCTTCGTCAACATTGTTTTTGAGATTTTCTGCATTCAGAGCCTGTTCCAAAATGTTAAATTTATCTCTTTTTGGTAAGAGTTTTCAAAAGATTTTTGTTTTCGAATAATTTCAAATTGATTTTTAGCATTTCTCTAAATTTTTTATCATTTAATAAGGATGAGTTTAACTGCCAATACCCATACCCCCGTGAGTTCTCCTCTTCAAAGAGAATTTCGCAGGTCACCGAGCTATGGTCACTCTAACCCACCTTTTTTTATTTGCAAATTGGATTTAATTTTAACAAACTATTGGATAAATATATTCTGTCAATTCTACTTTTATAATTTTAATGTTCAAATGAAAATACTTTTTTGTAAGGGTTTTAAAAAATATCAGTCAACTGATATATTTCGGTTAACAAATTTAAATTTTTCCTACCTATAATATTATTTAGATTAAAACGGTACCGGCCTACTCTGTTAAAAGACGGATCCTCAACCATATTAAAATCACCATATATTTTATAATAGTCATTAAGTGACGTATGTTTGTTTAAAGATTTAAAAAAAAATTTCTTTTTCCTGCGGGTCATTTATATTCTGTATATATTGCTTATTCGAAAAAATTTTTAGCTTAAAGTAATATTGGCAGCTAGAATTCTACCGCTCTTATCGTTTGTTATTTGTTCAAAGTTAAAATTTTTTGTAGTTGAGAAAGCTACTCCTCTTTCTCGGTTGCTTCCGTTAATCCAAATTGAATGGCCATTTGACTTTTTTAACCATTCATTTACCCACTAAAGTTGCGTAATGTCACAATAGTGAGTTTTTTGTATTAATATTATATCAAAGTTGTAAAAATAGTTCATTAAAAAATTTCTTGTTTGATCATTATTAAAACCATTAACATTTAAGGATATAATCTTTACTTCCATTTTTTAACTGAGAAATTATATCCAAAATTCAATATTTCTTTTCTGAAAAATTAAAACTTAAAATTCTGCACACAAAATATCTTTAATTAAAAGGATATAATTTTCTCAGTAAAGTATTGCGCTTTTAATTAGATCGTAAATAAAAAATTCTTGTAATAAAAAAATTGCAGTATAAAAGGTATAATAATAAAATTAATTTCTTACATATTTCATGGATATCTTGAATTCCTTGAGTACTTTCGGTATTGCGAATTTAAAAGTCCAACCAATCTATCTGCCAATTTATCTACCAATCTATCTACCAATTTATCTGCATCAGCATAACATAATCACTATCATAACTCACTGAATACAAATGAAAATTCCCAACTAAACGAAAAATTCACTAAAGAAGAACTTCTAATTGCTGCTAACATTCTTGCAAAATCCAAAACACCTGGAAGTGATGGCTTACCGCTAGAATTCTACCTAAGCTTTTGGGACATAATCGACTCACATAGTAAATGAAAACATATTTAATGAAGAAAAAGAACTAACTTGGAGAACAGCATTAGTTAGTCTACTTCCTAAAGAAGGGGACTTGAAATTTTTAAAAAAACTAGAGACCGATCTCATTATTATGTTCAGGTTACAAGATCATAACAAAAGCTCTTGCAATCCGTTAATCAAAAGTCGTAGATAAAATATTAGAACCCTCGCAAACTTGTTCCGTCCCTAAACGAACAATTTTTATCATATATAATTTTACCAAGGGACCTTACAAATTACACTAATGAAAAAAATAAGAAAAGCGTTATCATATCAATAGACCAAGAAAAGGCGTTTGATAAGCTAGACCGTAACTTTTTGTTTAAAGTCATAGAACACTTTAATTTGGGTTCAAAATTCACTCTAGCCGTAAAGCCGACTCTGAAAAATACGCAATCCCTAATTATAAATAATGGTTATCTGGGTAAACCCTTTAAAATCGAATAAGGATAACATACCCGTAAACAGAGGAGGACTAGACATTATTGACACTAAAAAGCAGGGCATAGGCATTAGAACCAAACATATTTATTTTAAAAAAGGAATGTAGAAACTCTCATGAGTCTTGTTTATCCAAATTTACTATTTAGCCCACCACATAACTAAACAAATAAAAACTAATTACCTTCAATAGTTGTTTCTTACAAGAAACAACTTTCAGTTAAAATCAGTTAAAGACATTCCTTTTTATTTCAAAAATATTGTTGGATACCATCAAAAACCGATGATAAAATTTTTGAAATAAAAACTAAAAACTCCAAAAACATATTTTCGCTAGTCAGCAAGTTCGACGAGAACATTAACATCCTAAAAATACAAATAGCGTTAGATGCAAAACTACAAAATTCTCTCCCGTGGAAAAAAATATATAAGAGAGGCTTTAAATCCTATGCCGGAGGATCTAATAAAAACGTCCTCTGAAGAATATTAACAAACTCGTTCCTAACTCTTGAAAAAGTTCAGAGTTGGAGGAAAAACAGAGGACGGGGAAAAGCGTATTGCAAAACCTGCGGTCAGTGGAAAACATATTTAACCTTTTCATCTAATGCAAAAAAGCTATATCGGTGTTGAAGGCCATTAAAAGCATCTACGAAAAGCTCTTAACAGAGCAGAACTTTAATATAGTCCGTATATAATATGTCGAATAAGGATCAGACGGCTAAAAAAGCTACAACTCTGGCACACGAATAACTTCAAAGTTATGGTGGGCCAGAAAAGTGAAATTAAAAGAAAACAAAATTATACCCTATGCAAGAACTGTAGAGCTTATAAAAAATGAAAATAGAACCATTTGGAATATAAACTATAACATATGTTTAAGAAAAAACAACGTGGTGACTTTCAATCAATTAACAGACAAAAAAGATAAATTTAAAAGACAAAAAAGATAAATTTAAAAACAATTACTAAATGTGGGATGTAATTAAATCTAATGTAATTAATAAATAAAACGTCATTAAAAGATTCAAGGCAATAAGAAAAGTAAAAATTGACCAAAAAAATATTGCAAAATATCTTATATGATAAGTAGAGGAAAAATGTAAACCCAAACAAAGAAAAAACTATTAATATAAAAAGGCATATACAAACCCTTAATGATGATAATGGAATTTTCATCAGGACTAAACAAACCATTGTTGAAGACGTTGAAGTTCCAACTAAAGTTCTTTTTCAGCTAGAAAAAAAACTAAAAACGGAAAATAAATTTGAAATAAATGGCAACGAATACGAACAAACTTTTCTCATTCTAAAAATCATTTAACAACATTTTAAAAACTTATATGAAGAAAAGATTTATTATCTAATAATCAAAATCATTTCATTAATAACTTACAGCACCATTACCAGATAGTGAAAATGCTTTAACTAATAAAAAATTAACATGAAAAGAACAATTTGAAGCAGCGAATTCTATCAAAAAAAGTTACAACACCCGGAATTGATGAAGTTCCTGTAGAGTTTCTGAAATTCAAAAATTTTGAGAAACTTATGGAGAACTAATTACGGAAATAGCAAATCAAAATCTTTTTGAAAGTGAAATTAAATTATCATAGTTCCAGAAAACTGCCTTAATAAGTCTCTTGCCAAAACTGGGGTAACCCCAAGTCTATAGAAAACTGAAGACCAATATCATTACTATGTGCAGATTACAAAATTATAACTATGGCACTAGCTAGCAGACTGTCAAAAGTCTTAGATAAAATCATAGAGCCTTTCCAAACATGCTCTATCCTAGGAAGGAGAATCTACTTTACCTTATTCCGTATAAGAAAAGTAGTTGATTATTCAAACCAAAAGAATCAAGAAGTAATAATTATACTAATAGACCAGGAAAAAGCGTTTGATATGCTCGATAAAAAATTCCTAACAAAAATAAAAAAAGAAATACCAAAACACTTATGGCAGAGTAAATCTATTGAGCCTGTTAAAAGAGAAATATTGAGTTTACTAGTCATTGAAGGTGGTTTGCGAATTCTAGACCTTCAAAAACAAGGTGTGGCACTAAGGTTTAAACACATGATGAACTAAACGACTCTACTTGTAACCACAATAACACAAATAGTAACGACAAGGCTTTAGAGAGCGAGAAACCTCAGATTTAAAGAAAACAAGATTATAACATCAGAAACTGTCTATCAAAACATAAGAGAAGAAATAAAATACTTGTGTAGAAGTAAATACAATAAACACACGAAAAATATTAATGTAGTTGACTTTTACAAAAGGTTTTCTATAAATAATGTAATTAGCACAATATATATAAATAAACTCATGTTTACATATTATATTACACTGCTGAGGTTCATATTATCGCTTCAATTTCGTTTTTCGCATTTTTATTTTCGCATTTAACTTGTTTGAATCACCACTTAACAAAAATATATCAATACGTGAAACAATATATAAATAAATAATACATGAATGCGTAAAAAGTGAGTTCATAAAATACCAATAAAAATATAAAATAACATAAAATAAAAAAAAAAAAAACAATAAAACAAAAACAAAAAATATTTAAAAAATGTTCTGTTGTTATCAGTTTAATATCTGGTACGCCGGCACAGTTCGGCTCATATATTAACCTGATTTTGGTATAAGGTCATGGGATCATAGGTTTACTTTGCCCTAACCACGGGTTGCCTCGGATTTACACTACTGCTGAGGCGACCCAGATTAAAAATAAGTGAAATATTTTGACTTTTAGAGTGCCCAACATAGCCAATGATCTCAGCTGCTGCTGATGATGATGCTGCTGCTGATGATGACAACAAAAATGATGAGATACTAATCCAAACCACAAGTACATTTTTGCAGACGGCACCTGTCCGACTATGTCTACAGTGTACAGTTACCACTTCTCGGCCTAATGGCTAAGATCAAGTATTTTAGTTATAAGCCGAGACAATGGTTTTAAACTAACAGAAAAGATTAATTAAATTTTTTAATTTTAATGTAATTGCATCATGGAGCCAGCTCCTAAGCGAGAAGATCGTCGATCGAAATCATGAAGACGCTTAAATTTCTTTTTAATATTATAAACTTGAGTTTTTTTATCACGAACTTTGTTTACGATATAATTAAGAGCGCAATACCTTACTAAAAAAACTATATCTTTTTGATAAAAGAAATTTTGTGTGCATATTTTTATTTTTATTATATATATGTAAAAAGCAATTTTGAAGTTTTGATATAGCTTTCTCAGTAAAAAAACGGCAGTAAACATATTAGCCTTGTAAATGGTTTAAACAATGATCAAAAAAAATAATTTTAAATGTTATTTTCAAAACTTTGATACAGTATTCCTACAAGAAACTCATTGTTATGACTCTATGCACTTTCAGTGGGTAAGTAAATGGTCAAAAAAGTCAAACGGCCATTCTTTATACAATAACGATAGTAACCGAAAAAAAGAGGAGTAGCACTTTTAAGTAAAAAAAAAAATATTTTCACAAATAACAAACGGTAAGAGCGGTAGAATTCTTGCTGCCAGTATTACTTAAAAAAAAAACTTTTCAATTAACTAATATAAATGGACCAAATGATCCGCAGAAAAAGGAAAATTTTTTAAACCTTTGAATAAACATGCATCACTTTGTGATTTTTAAATACTAAAAGGTGATTTTAATGTTTGAGGGCCCGTTTCTTGAAAGAGAAAGCCGGGCCGTTTTAACCCAAATAATACTGTATGTAGGAAAATACTAACGATGATTACCAAGAAATATCAGTTGAATAAAATTTTTCAGAAACAGCTTCCTAATAAAAAAGTTTTCATTTGAACATCATAATTATAAAAGTAGAATCGAGAGGATAATATGTTTCTAATAGTTTGATAAATTTAAATCCAATTTGCGAATAAGAAAAGGTGGTTTAGAGTGACCATTGCTCCTCTTTAAAGTGGATTGCTCAGTGTCCTGCGAAATCCACTTTAAAGAGGAGATTCCGCGGGGGCCGGGATATTGGCACTTAAACTCATCTTTATTGAATGATAAAAAATTTAAAGCACTGCTTACAAATGAATTTGAAATTATTCTAAAACAAAACTTATTTAAAAAATCTAACCAAGTTTGAGAATATAGCAAGTCTATGGTTAGAGTTAAAGCGGAAAAGACGACGCGATATTAGAAAAGAAAAAAAAGAAAAAACAGTTATTTTTAGAACAAGCTTTAAATGCAAAAAATTGTAAAAAAGATATTGACGAAGTAAAAATTTAACAGATTAAAAAATAACTAACTAGATTTAAAAACAAATGTGGTGTGTTTATTCGAACGAAACAAGTCATATTTGAAGTGGGAGAATTACCCTCCAGATCCTTTTTTCTTTTGGAAAAACACAAACAAACCAAAAAACTGTAAAAACTTTATCCTATAAAAATAAAACTTAAACTTACACAGTTGAAATTAAAAAAGTTTTGAGAAAATTTTACAAAAAACTATATAATAATGAAAAACTTGATAAAAACTTACCAAACAGATTTTTTGATAAAACTCAAAACATTTTAAAAGATGAAGAAAATACTTCTAAAATAAAAATTTACATTAAATGAAATTACAAATCCGCCCTATCCCCATGAAAAGACTAAATCTCCTGGAATCGACAGAGTCCCTTTTGATTCCTGGCAGAGCACGTGGGGTACTTATGGGGTGGAATTTACACGGTTGGCTAATGAAAATTTTTTTGAAAACACTGATATCAATATCCCGTGGACCCAGAGGACGGCAGTTATTAGTCTCCTACTAAAAGGTAGAGTTTTGTCGCTGCTGCAAAACTGGAGACCAATTTCATTGCTGTACACTGACAGCAAGAATATTAAAAAAGCGCTGGCTTTGAAAATGACCAAGGTTCTTCATAAAAACCTTAAGATCTTCAAAACCTTCTCGGTACCCGGCAAATACATCTTTTCAAACTTCTTACTCGTCCGAGATCTCATCCACTACGCCGACGAAAAAAAGATCGGTGATAGCTTGATGTCTTTGGGCCAGGAGAAAGCTTTTAATAAGATGGATTGCCACTTCTTAATTAAAACTTTACAAAAATTTAGTCTAGTAAATAATTTTGTGAATGCCATAAAAGAAACTTTTAAAAATACTTAATCTATTGTTACCGACAAGGGGTATCTGAGCAAGCCCGTTCAAACAAAAAGAGGAGTTCGACAGGGAGATTCGATCTCCTTGATGCTTTACTGTGTGACATTGGAAACGCTCGCTCTTGAGTTTAAACGCAATCAAGGCATCGAGGGAATATAATTCTATGTTACAACTCCCTTTAAAATATTGCAGTTTGAAGACGACGCCGCTGTCGCTGTCGCAAAATATTTTATATCTTTCCTATGAATAAAATACACGAAAAAACTATTAAAAAAGAAACTTTAAATTATTTGTGCCAGAGCAACTTTGCAGAGCCAATAAAAAAAAACATTTTAATTTTAAAAATAGATTTGGACTTAAGTATTCTCAACGTCAAAAAGCAATTTACAGCTTCAAGACTAAAGCATTTAATGCAATTCAGAGAAGACCTAAATCCTTATAAAAGTTTCTATTTAAAAAAATATTATCTTCTTTACTCAGTACATAAATATGGTAAAAAATGTCATAATCAATGGAACTTTCTTTACGGAGTAAACTTTCCCAAGTCTTTGAAAGAACTGCCACTCTAATATATAGATTTTATAGATCTATTATTATTATTATTATTATTAGTAGTAGTAGTAGTAGTAGTAGTAGTAGTAGTAGTATGTAATTAGTATCTGTTCTTATTAGTATCTGTTCTTATTAGTATCATATTAGTATCATATTAGTATCTGTTCGTATTAGTATGTAATAAGTATCTTATTACTCTGTAGTATTGCTTCACGACCTAATGACTAAGTTTTAGATTGAATCGAGCTAGTGGTCAATATTAAAAAGGTCTACGTACCTCCTTTATAGCATTTATAATAATTAAATATTTATCTTGCCCCATCCACTGGTTGTCAAGGTTATAATAAGATCTACTGGCCTTTACTGTGTGGAAATACGAGAGTAACTCTATCCCTAAAACCAGTCATGGACGATCATGAACTAGATTTTGATTATCATGATATAAAATGTCCTGACCTGATGTATGACAAAATACAAATATCTTTGATGCTAGAAGGTTATAATGCTGAACAAACCATCCAGCCGAAACTCTCCTATGCACAAATGAATAATCTTAAAAATTAAAACCAACCTCAAAAATAAAAACTTTTTACTAAAATAACATCACGAGTTAACATAAATCGAAATCCTCCTCTATAATTAAAAAATTGTGGAATTCAAAATGAACGAAATCTTTTAATTTTAAATAGTTTTTTGTCTGGGTCTAATTTAAAATTTGTTTTTTTATTTGTTTGTTTATTGTGTAACACTACACTTGCTAAAAACAATGAAAAAAAAACAACAAATATATTTTTATATATTTATATGATTTATATATGATTTATATATATATATATATATATATATATATATATATATATATATATATATATATATATATATATATATACATATATATATATATATTTATATATATATATAACTATATTTATATGATTTAATAAACAAAAGAAACCAAACAAATATAAAAGAGAATAAAGAAGAAGACTACTCAAATGATAAAATGAGAGAAGACCCTAATACAAAAAGCGGAGATAACAAGAAAAATAGGAAAAACAGTATAGAAGCAAAAAAATCCTTTGACCACAAAAGATCTAGTAAAGCTATTTTAAATAAAAAGCGACGATGGATCGAAGGTTATATTAAATAATAAAATTAAAAAATAAATTAAAAAATAAAAGTAAAAACCAAACAGAAATATAAAACAAAAAAGAACAAAAAAGTCTCTCGTTTTAGTTTTAAAAATGGAGACAAAATACTTACTTTAAATGTAAACAGTATAAACACCGATATTTAAAGGTTTAACATAATAAACTTCTTTAAAAATTTAGAATGCGATATCTTGTGTCTGCAAGAGACCCATTGTATTAATATTAAAGAAGAATAGAAGTAAAAAGACAGGGTAAAGATAACTGGAGGTTCCTTTATATGGGACAACAACAACAAAAAATGTGGGGTAGCCATACTTTCTAAAAAAAAAACTCTTCTCCAGGAGGTTACCAAGGATGATCATGACAGAATAATTGCAGTCACAATCAGCCGCGAAAATGCAACGAGTATTATAAACATATATGCTCTTTGCATTCCACAAGAGAGAGAAAATTTCTATAAATTAAGTAAAAAAACACACAAAGACAAGTAATCAAACATTTCTAGCAAGCGACTTTAATATGGTAGTAGATCCGCGCTTAGACAGAAAAGGTGGCGATCCTTTTAACCCTTACAACACACTCGGTAAACTTAGTCTGGAAAGGTTTTATGAGAAATTTAATCTCTCAGACACATGTCGAGAATCACACCTATACACAACAGATTTTACTGATGAAATGATCTGATCTGAGATCTTATTAACTATTCAAACAGCAAAAATATTGAAAGTTTTATTCTGACTATAGATAAGGAAAAAGCTTTCGATAAGGTGGACCGAAACTTTTTGATTGAAGCTTTAAAAAATTATAACCTTGGAAAGCTCTAAAAAAATATAACCTCGGGAAAAGATTCATCAATGTTATAAAGCAAACACTAAAAAATAGTTAACTGTTAATTGTAAATAATGGTCTATTGAGTAAGCCTTTCAAAATACACAAATCAGTCAGGTGACCCCATATCGCTCAATATCTAGTACGATGATATAATTAAAACACTTAACTCCTCAAAAGAAATCATTAAAATAACTAAAAAAACCGTCAAAAACTTATATACTCATATACTCAAAGCTCAAAACAATACAAGTGTAAAAAAAAAATTCAAACAACATGGGAAATCAAATTACAAAGAAACTTACCTTGGCACACAATATGGCAAAGAAATTTTAACTCCAATGCCTAAGGCCCATGCAAAAATACTCTATGGAGAACATTAACTGACTCTCTTCCAAAATTAGAAAGAACTCGACAATGGAAAGAGAACCGAGTTAGAGGAAATACAATATGTTTAACGTGTGAAAAATCTGAAAACAACCTGCATCCATTGCATTTATTGCAATAAAGCAAGAGGTGTATGGAAATGCATACAAAAAATATACCAAATTTCTACCAAAATATACCAAGCTTCTACCAAGTAAAAAATTTAACTTGGTCCATACCATATTCCAACCAAACATTGAAGACCTAGGAAAAAAAGACTTTCTTGCAAAACTTGCAACTGCCATAACTAGTATAACAATCACTGAGTTATGGAGAGCAAGAAACAAAATGAGCAAAATGAGAGCAAAAAACAAAACAAAACCAAAACACAAAAGTCGACACAATAATAGAAAACATAAAAAACGAGATTAAATACATATGGTTATTAAAACCAAGGGAAAACAACGTCTCAAAACTGCAGTGATTATTCCAAATTAGTAATGCCATTAGCATAAACTACTTAAATAAATTGAGATTTGCTTTCTAAGCATTCATGTTTACAATTTACCCGACGGGCATTTGTTTTTAAAAGTTACGTTCTAAATGTGTTTTAAATGTCTTTCAAACGTCTTTTAAACAATAATGTTTAAAAGACGCTTAAAAGACATTTAAAATACATTTAGATCGCAACTTTTAAAAAAAAAAACCCGTAGGGTAATGATACCGACAGTTAGTGATCAGTTAATGATACCGACAATTTATAATACTTTATTCCTCGTTTCTCGTTGTTATCATTTTTTTCAATCTTAACTACTTTAAACTATGCAGATCTATAAAATTTGTTTTGGATGAATCAGATTAATCTTTAACTATCTTAAATTGTCTATTTAAGTTAACCACCTCCTAAGTGATATCCTCAGCAATGCCATAGCAAAGCACTTAAACAATTTTATAAACCATACTTTTACCTTAATTTCATACAAACAAGTGTTACTCTTGCAATGCATTAGCTTAAATAACTTCTTGATGCGTTTTTCGAGAATTTACCAATACTTTGGAACAAGTAAGATAATAGTTTTCAGTTCAGTCAGTTCTTGAGATTTTATTAGGTTAGTTTAATCAGTAAAAATAGGAAAAGCTCGTCGAGTTAAGAGATGTACACAAACTCATAAAAAAAGGAAAAGGTTTATGGCAAATGTTCAAAATTCTGTTAATACTGTTATCTGATAGTAGGGGAGATTGGTCTATAACGGGCCCCTCGGTTAAAACGGGCCCCACGATTGGCACGACACCAAGCGGATTTTTTCGGTGACTCTGAATGCAAATAGAACCAGCTTAGTTTAATGAATATGCATGATTGTTTACATTGCGTTAATAATTGACAGGGTCTTGTAAAAACGTGTCGAATCAATTATATCAATTTCTCTTGTTTTATTTGACGTTACGAAATCACAAACCTACAAGTCATATCGTCATATCGAGTTACAAGGTAGGGCACTATTGCTTTTGTTTTTTTGTTACGATTACTCAGGAAATGAGCGATTTCATGTGTTTTTTATCGGAACGTTACAACATGAGGATTTTGTAATGGCCTTATCAGTGTCTAAAACGGGCCCGCTATGGGCCCATTTTAGACCAAAGGGCCCGTTTTAGACAGCTGATGCAGGCATTGACTTCTTAAGGTGGTTCATCACAAAATAAATGTGAATAAATTATTTTTTTTAAGAAAAATTATTTTCATCTTTTCTGATAGAAAATATTATTATTTTTTAGTTTTTTGAAAAAAATTCTACATTTTGTTTTGTATATTTTGTGATATTTAACTTTTTACCTAGGTATATTATCAAATAGTTCCTTAGCAACGCCTTAGTTACCGTTTTGAACAACTACAAACCTATCTAGTTCATACTATGAACTTCATATGTAATATTGTTTAATGAGAGGTCTTCAAATTATAAATTTGTCTGAATCTGTTATGTAAAATATAACTAAGTTTAAACTGCATTATGGGATATATCAACATAAAAAAGTCGTTTAAAAGTGTGCTTATTTAAATAAATTTGGTGTGTTATTAAAATAATTTCTTTTGATTTTCTTGTTGTTTTAAAGTAAATTAATGGTACTATTAATCAAGGGTGTATGTCTTTGAATGTTTCAAATTAATGTATAATCTACTATTATTACAGATTAATAGCACATTATGTAATTGTATTGTGCTTTGTTTCAGCTTCTTCAATAAAATGGGACGGTATAAAAGAACAACTGAAAGACAAACGTGGTCAGAGACAGGTATGGTCAAAGCAATTGAAGCATTACGTACAAAAACAAGGGGATTAAAGAAAGCCTGTAAACTTTTCAGCGTACCCCGTTCAACACTTCAGCGGAGGTACAAGTCAAGTCTAGCAAGTGGAGCAGCAGCTGCAAAAAGACTCGGCTCAAGGTGCAATGTATTCGATACGGAAACTGAACTGGAACTTGTTCAGCATATAAAAACCATGGAAAGTATGCTTTTTGGTTTCACACCTAAGCGCTTACGAAAACTCGCATATCAACTAGCGAAAAGTAACAATATCCATGAAAGATTCAGTTCTGTCAAAGAAGAAGCAGGTCTGGACTGGTATAGAGGATTTATGTCACGACATCCAGACCTGTCTTTAAGAATGCCAGAGCCAACTTCTTCGGCACGGGCACAAGGCTTCAACAAAGTTGTTGTTGACCAGTTTTTTGATTTGCTCACTGAGTTACAGACAAAGCACCACTATAGTCCAGACAGGGTATACAACTGTGACGAGACTGGTTTCACAACTGTGCCGAACAGACCTTCCAAGGTGATAGCAGCTCGGGGCAAGAAGCAAGTTGGCAGCTTGAGTTCGGCAGAACGTGGTCAGTTAGTGACAGTGGAAATATGCATGAGTGCATCAGGTAATTTCATCCCTCCTATGTTTGTGTTTCCGAGATGCCGAATGAAGCCTGAGTTACTTGATGCTGCACCACCAGGATCCATCGGTGTAGCCCATCCGTCTGGTTGGATGCAAACTGATTTGTTTCTGAAATGGTTTGAACATTTTGTATATCACAGTCATTCGTGTGCCGATTCACCAGTACTGTTGATCCTTGATGGACATAAAACCCACACCTTAAATCTTGATGTTATCAATCTTGCTCGTGAAAAGTGTGTTTCTCTCCTATGTTTACCACCTCATTGCAGCCATCGGCTACAACCATTAGACGTAAGCTTGATGAAACCACTCAGTACGTATTACACTCAAGAAGTTGAGAAGTGGTTACTTGTTCACCCAGGTAGAATAGTGACTACTCTGCAATTACCTGCGCTCTTCCGAGAGGCTTATCTTCGTGCAGCCAGTGCTCTGACTGCAGTCAATGGGTTTAGAAAAACTGGTATATGGCCAATCAATCGTGATGTCTTTCAAGATGCAGACTTTGCTGCTTCATTGCCTACAGATATTCCAAGATTGGAACATGAAGCAACTGGTAGCAATACAGAGTTGGTTGCTGGTGAAGTTTCACCAACAGGCGAATATGTTGAACTCATTATAGAGAAAACTGGCATGCCTATTGAGATTCTTCAGATACCAGTGTTGCAGTCACAACCACTAATTCGGCATATTGGTGAAGGGGCATCTCAACCCACATCACACGAGTCAGGCATGGAGCAACTCGATGATGTTGATCAGTTAATTCTTCAGGTTATTTCTCCGATAACAATGGAGCTGACAGAAGGACAAGTTGGTGACATCGCCTTTCTACTTACATTGGTCGAGCCAGTTCTACAGCAACCCGGTGGCGGTGATGTTGATTCTTTAGTTTCTCCGACAACAATAGAGTTGATAGAGGCACAAGTTGGTGACAGTTCATCTTCACCAAGATTGGTCGAGCCAGTTCTGCAAAAACCCTGTGATGCTGACGGTGTCGGTTTAAATACACCAACAGCTGTTGGTTGTCGAAACGCTCTTGAACATAAACCTAAAGTCCGTGTTTTGCAAATTTCGCCTTTACCAAAAGTGGAAGTGGGCAGCATTCGCAAAACATCGAAATCGAAAGGTAAAACTGCTATTTTGACTGCCAGTCCTTACAAGCAAGGCTTAGAAACAAAAAAGCGTTTGGCTGAAGAGAAGATAGCTGCAATGGAGGCTAAAAAAGTGAAAAAAGCTCTTGCGGCAGCAGAAAAAAACAAGAAGACTAGCAAAACGAAAGAAAAGAAGCCTAAATCTGCACTAAATACAAACCAAAAAAGAGGAGTGAAACAGACTGGGCCTATCCAATCAGTTTGTCCAGAATGTGGAATCATGGAAAAATCTGTCGAGGATAAGGTGAAGGCGTGTGACTGGATTTCATGCAAAACCTGTCTGACATGGTACCATGAATCGTGTGCAGAAGTGAATGGAGTATTTGATGACAATTACTTTTTATGTGTTCAATGTTGTGAGTAGCACCACATGCTACTCGTTTGAACGTGAACTTTCTATTGCTAACTGTTCATCATGAATAGATCTAACTGTAAAACCTATTCACGAAGCTGCAGAAGTGAAATGTATTCATCGTTATTAATAGCTTAATAGTTAGTTTTTGTGTTGAAATGATGAGTTGTTTATTGTTCAGATCTTGCTATTGCATGATAGTATCCTGATAGCGTAGACGCAAAATTAACAAGTTATCATTTGAATAATGTTCTGATCTGATTTTGTCACTGACAGAGCACAAGGTTAAAACGGGCCCGGGGCCCATCTTAACCTGGCCAGTTAAAATGGGCCCGGGCCCGTTTTAGGCTTAGCTATGGGATAAAATGGGCCCCTAATCACAAGTTTTAAAAGTATGATTAATTAATTAGTTTGTTATATTAATCCAACTGATTATGACCCATTAATTACATTGTCATCTAAGTTATGCTATTCTTGCATTAGGCATTCAATACTGGTATCTATATCGGGAAAAAATGAACTTCTATGCTAAGGGGCCCGTATTAGACCACGCTCCCCTACTAATATCGAATCGCCCACAATAAATCCAAATGCCTCTAACATCAGTTGTCTCACTGAACGAATTTTTGAAAATCCACTTAATTTGTCAGCTTCAGCTCATAAATTCGAAAACTTAGAAGATGCAATTATTTCTAAACCTGCCATATCTGGTTATTGTATAATTGATATGGCTGTTTAACTGTCTCTATAGAGTTTTGTTCTGTGCCCAAAGTGTGGGTGTTCCACACTCTTACTAAGTGAGAGATACACTCAACGACGTGGTTTATCTTCCTTACTATATCTTAAGTGTATGAAAAGAGGTTGTAACTATTTTCAAAAGTTCTACACTTTTAACTATGACAATAAAAAAGGATTTGATATCAATAAACGAATAGTTTATTGTATGCGATTATTGGGTCATGGATATGCAGGCATAGTAATTTTTTGTACCAATATGAATCTACCAAGCCAATGACCAAAATCAATTTTGAAAAACTGATAAAAGTAATTTTAAAAGCTGTTAAAACTGTAGCAGAACGAACAATGATAAATGCTGCTAATAAATTGCAAAATACAGCTTTGAAAGTAACCAACATTTGTGTATCTTGAGATGGAACATAGCAAAAACGAGGATACTCATCACTGAACGAAGTCTTTTCTGCCATCTCTACTGCTAGTGGCAAAGTTTTAGATTTTTAAATCATGTCCAGATATTGTAAAGGTTGTAATTTAACTCAAATCCTCCAAAAATTTGATCCAACTTCTTACGCACAATGGAAAAATTCCCATATTTGCAAGTATAATTACCAAAGGTTCGGCTGGGGGTATGGAGGCAGAAGGAGCAAAACGTATCTTTGAATGTTCGAATAAAAATTGCTAGTTACGATACGTTCAATATTTAGGTGATGGTGATACTAAAAGTTATTATAGTCTTAAAAATGTATATCCTGATATAAAAATTAAAAAGCAAAAATGTGTTGGTCATTATTAAAAAAGAGTTGGAACCCGCCTCCAAAATTAAAAAAAATAAGAAAAAGGCCTCGGTAGAAGAGGCCGTCTTACAGATGCCACAATTGATCGTTTACAAAAATTTGTTGGAGTTGCTATCAAGCAATATGTTGGTAAATTTAAGGAAATGAGAGCTGGGGTGTTGGCATCACCATTTCATGTTGTTTCCTCAAAAAATAACAGCTTACATATCCCACACTGCCCCACTGTTGCAGACAGCTGGTGCATATACAATGCCGAGAAAATAAATAAGACGTCAACATATAAACCAGGACCGGGTTTACCAATGGATGTCATTATGAAAGTAAGACCTACATTTGAGGATTTAAGTAAAGACATTGAGTTACACAAAGTAAGACACAAAATGACAATAAATCTTTCAAAGGAATGATTTGGAAGCGTATACTAAAACAAACATTTGTATCACTTACACAATTAGAAATTGGTGTATAGATGTTTTTGCTCCAATATTAAAGTTGGCTGTTGCCAATTTTAATATTGGAGCAAAAACATCTATTGATATTTTGCAGAAACTGGACATGGAACCAGGTTTCATATGATTGCAGGATGCTAGGCATTAATGCAATTAAAGCAATAATGAAAGATTACAAAATGCAGAAACTAGAATAAACCCTGCTAAAAAGTTAAGGTAGCAGATCCCTTTAAAAAAAAGTTGCTTAAATTTTTGTTATAGATCATTAATTGCAATTAAATTGCATTTTAAATTAATTAAATTTCTATTTCTTATATATAAAACTAAAAAAAAAAAGTAATTAAGGACTAGTTACACATTTAAGATGCCATTTTGAAAAATTTTCAAATATGATTGTATAAGTTTTACAATTGCTAGTAACTCCAAATTTTTAGAGTATATTTAAAGTACTATCAACTGGGGTTTCTACCACGAATGTAAAAAACGAATAATTTTTTTCAAGTAACTAAAAAAATAAAAAAGTATACTTTACATAAAAATTAAGCTTTCATTGAGGTACCAACCCCAGACAACACAACAAGGAACATTTCCTGAAAATTTCAAAGAAAAATCTTTATTAGAAGTTGAGAAAACGTGTTTTATTTGTTGCAATTTATTCAAAAAATAAAACGCGAGAAAAACGGTCGTAAAGATTGCGTAATAAAAAAAAGTCAAAAAATTATTATAATTCTAAGTCACTAGCAAAATATGATGCTCCTTCTTCATATTTTTTGTCAAAGAACCTTTTGTTCATAATTTTTACTAACTTTTGTCGAAGGTATCTGCAGAAGAAATTTTTTGTTATTACCTGCTGTGGAAGTTTTTTTATTATCAATTCATTCATTATCAAAAAAACTTGAAAAATTTGCAATAGGTAATGAGGCTGTATTTTGTTTTTTTTTTTTGGAAGTATTATAACTGTTTTAGAATTTATATTTGTTTTAGAATTTATATTCACGTTTTCTTATTGTGCAACAAGTCATTTTTATATAAAAGATACAAACAAATTTGTAGTAAAATTTTTTTTAAGCAAGTATACAAATATAACTAAATGATGAGGTATTATTAGTAAACTTTAGGCTGTGAAACTTATCCTAAATTTTTTTTGAGCACTGGTAAAATATTAGGCGAACAGGATATTTTTAGAGCCAAGTTTCCTCTAAAAACTTTACTATAAAGCTAAAAATCCAATAAGCAAATTCGTTGCTATGATGGTCGCTAGGGAAGTTTGAAAAACTGTTGTGCACTTAAATATAATTATTTAAAAAACTAAATTAGTTTACAACAAACTGTTTTTACGCAATTAATCTCTGTTAAGTTTATAATTAAAGTTTACTAAATAGAAATTTTTAAAATAATGTGATTTTTATGGGGATTTGCTACCTTAAGAAGGCAAGTATTACGTGCCAAGAAGCTGAAGAAGAATGAGAAAATAATTAAAAAAGGAGACTTGTATGTTCCTAGAGAATTTTGAAAACTTTGTTTATTTTTAAACAGATTTTATGAAAAAAATTGTATTGTCTTCAAAAACTTTAACTGAAATCGTCTTTTTCTCAAAATAGAATATTGTGCATGCTGGCCAAATTTTCTGGAGAACCGTGTTACATTTTTATGTGAAATTTTCAGGAAGTGTTTACCATATTATACTCTGTGAAATGAATAGAATGCAATTTATTTATGTTATTAAAAATATATATATATGACCTAAAATCAATACAAATTTTGACCATGATTTTGACCATGATTTGTCGATTGCAGTGACAAAATGTTATGAAATTTAGAATATGGTGAATATGGTGAAATGTTATAAAATTTCGTGAATATGGTGAATATGGTGAAATGTTATGAAATTTCGAATATGGTGACAAAATGTTATGAAAAATATGATCCATTCATTTCATAGCACTACTTTATGATAATATTGTGTTCAAATTTTAAAAGGTAAATAGGTAAACATATTTTTATATTTTGGCCTGCGTTAATTTAGTTTTTGGTCATTTTAGAGTTATTTTTTGGTTACCAAGGAAACCACCAACTTTTTTTTTTTTTAAAAAAAAGATTTATATTTAACTAAAACCTAGAAACACATAACATTTTATTTTTTAAATACTTAATTTAAAAAACAGAGGGAGTAGCCCCTTAAGTGGGCCATACGCAGAGTTTCAGCTCCCTGATAAAGCCGCCTTCTAGGCCCCTGTGTAAGTCTGATTACAGCTTCAGGTGTCTCTAGTTGGTCGCTAAAAAAAAAAAAGTTTGCTCGTGATATGCAGCCAAATTTTCCGTACTACTCTAGTATTTTTGTTTTAAAAAACTTTTAAACTTTTAAAAAACGCAAACGAAATCTTAGAAGCAGAAAACGTAGAAGGGAAAAACCAAAAAAGAAAAATCTCTTTATCCAATGAAGTCCCGAAGAAAAACCAGATACGGCTATCAAATTAAATCCGAATGTTGACGCAGATTTAATGGATGTAAACTCGTTTAACTGGAAATGATTGTTTAAAGAAGACCGCGGTCGAATGATTGGTCAACTCTTAGCTTTGAAATTCGGATCATTTGACGAAAGTGAAGCCGAAAAAATCGAGAAGGATCAAAGTAAATGTAAATTCATAAAGGAAAACTGGAAAAAATGTTGCAATATTAGCCCTAACAAACTGATTGAAGATAACAAAGTACTGCGACCAATTCAAAACCTAAATAGAGTCGTAAGGATTTATTTAAACGTACTACTTGATTTTTTATTGTTTTTTTGTTTTAGAAATTAAGTAACCGATTGAGGTAAACATGTCTGCAGTGTTTAGTTATCGCTTCTCAACCTAATGGCTAAGATCCAGAGGGGTATCCTACTGAACTATTAGTATTAGTCCGAGCTAGCGGTTATGTAGTGTATATTGTGAGTATAAGATGTATGCAGACTTATAGTGGGTGTAATAGGTGTTTAGAGGATGCGAGTTTTTTTCGAGTTATGTGTAACATAATTACAATGGAAAGTTGCTAAACAACTACTGATAACATGCAAGATAATAATGATATGATTGTTGAGAATAATGATTATTGCTCAGAATATCATGAAACAACACAAAATAATCCAAACCAAGTTTTATATGCGCAAACAGCAAAATTAAACAAACCTAATAAATTTTAAAGACAACTAAATAAAATATTTCTAAGTAAACAAGTGCCAAATACATCTTTTAATGATGCACTTATTGCACTAGAAGAAAATAATCCTGACGGAAGTATTGATGGTGTTCAAATAATACGGGCGGAATAATTATTAGAAAGAACAGTAAATCATGAAAAAAATTAAAAACAGTCTTATAGAAAGAGGGCTAGACAAAAACGGTTATAACCATCGTTTCTCTAATTCCACTCCAACTAAACAAATTAAAACTCGGGTGAAAGTATCTCTCTTGGGTCTACCACATGAGTATAAAGGATGCATTGGAAGATTTTTAAAAGAAATGGAATTCGGTAACCATGCATACTTAAAGTCGATAATGGAAAAAACACTAACAAAGGGTACCGAATACTATTCTGATATATTGGTTGCTGTAATGGATAATATACCCGGACCTTTACGAAGTCATTAAAGGGTAGACGTTCAGAATAATTCAAACGGGCCAAGATAACAACAAGTGCGGGGTGCCGTGTTTAACTGAAACAGGAAAAAAAAATTCAAAAAGTCCCTTAATTGATAGAAATGTTGAAAAAGAAGGAATCCATACTAAAATATCAACTAAACTGATAACAACAATCGAAAACGAAAAGGAAAATGAGGAGAACTCAATTATAAATAAACTAAGGGAATTAAAATCAAACGATAATGAATCAGATGTTTTACAAACATATTATACAATGTTAAATGCATGTAACCATGACGAAAATAATAGAAAATCAGAAGGGTTGAGTAAAATGGAGATGTCAGAGTTACGAGACAAAAATAATTAAAGGAAAATAACATCACAAATAATTAAAACACATCCAAACGATCAAACAGAGACAACGACCTACTAGGTCAAGTCTATAACAAAAATAAAGAAAACCAAATAAAAATATATTTTTCAAATTGAATAGAATTAAAAACAAAAAATGAAAATAAAAACAAAATAAAAATATAAAATAATATAAATAAAAATGGCTGTAGAGATTATAAGATTTAACGTGTATGGTCACAACGAGGATAGAAAGAGGCATAATATTATGAATTCTTTCAAAAATATGGACTGCGATGTCTTCTGTATTCAAGAGACACACTGTGTAGACGATAGAGCCGGACAACAGACAAAAGAATGTAAAGAAATAACAGAAGGATTAGCAATATGGAACAACGGGGAAGTAAGACAACGAGGGAAGCAATACTTGTAAAAAAAGATATTATCTTTGAAAAAGTATCTTATGATAAAAAGGGCAGAATAATTGCTGCAAGCATCACCCTAAAGACTATAAATATAAGAATCGTCAATGTTTATGGTCCAAATGACCCGCAACAAAAAGAAAACTTCTTTAGTCATTCAGACAAATATATAACTAAAAAATAAAACAACAAAGCTGACATCATACTTCTCTTAGGCGATTTTAGCATGGTTGAAAACTCTTTGTGATATTGGGAAAAAAGTGACGCACTAAGTAAAAATAATAAACTAGGACGGTCTCCTCTGAAAAAGTTTAAACTAGTAGATATTTATAGAACGTTAAACCCACTCGCAAGAGAGTTCACATGAGATAACTGATAAAACCTACCGGAGCAGAATTGACAGAATATATACACCTATACAGAAACAGCGTCTTGCAAAATTATAAACTCAGCATTAGGCGGTCACAAGATGATTTACAACCAATTCTCTGCCGAAAGAGAAACTAAAAAAGGTCCTGGTTATTCGCACCATAACACAGAAATATTAAAAGAGGAGCAATTTATAAAAAACCTAATGGTTAATTTTCACATACTAAAAAAAAAAACTAGTACCAGACCTACAATTAATGGTGGGAGACAACAAAACATCACATCCCAACAAAAAAAAAACATTTAAGGCTAAACACACGAGCATAAGCCAACAATTATTACGAATAAAACAACAACTTAAATTCAAAAAAATTAAACCACAAAAACAGATAGAAAAAACACAATGGATTAAAACCCGATTGCATCAAGCATCCTTGGCTAAAAAGTCGAAAAACTTTCCCGAAACAATTTTCCAAATGGTAGAGATCAATCAAATTAAGAAAACTATCAAAGAAATAAAAGAATTCCTCAAGTCAGCCATGAGTCTAAATAAAGGTAAGACCTTAGGCATTAATGGAATTCCAGCAGAATTCTCTCAGGAATACTGGAAAATATATGGCAAAAAAGTAACAGCAATAGCAAATCCAAATATATTTGACAAGGAGAGAAAACTTACATGGTCGCAAAGAACAGCTCTGATTAGCCTCCTTCTCTGAGTCGGGGACAATACCGAGCCAAAGACTGGCGACCAATTTCTTTTTTGTGTTCAGATTGTAATATAATAACAAAAGCACTTGCTCAAAGGCTTTCCAAAATACTTAATATCATTCTAGAACCATTAAAAACATGTTCAGTCCCTGATCGAAATATCTTCTCGAATATAATTCTTGTTTGGGACATCATCCACTACACATATAAAAAAAATATGAAATGCATTCTCTTAACTATAGACCAAGAAAAAAGCTTCGACAAAATTGATCGTAACTTTATCATAGCTGTCATGACAGGTTTTAACATAGGATCAACGCCATAAAACAGACTCTTCAAAATAACTAGCCTATATTACTAATCAAAGATTGTATAAGCAAACCATTTAAAATAAACCAAAAAGTACGTCAGGGTGACCCGATAGCCCTAATGCTTTACTGTATAGCTGTTGAAACATTATTACTCAGTTTAAAAAGTAATCCTAAAATAAATGGTATACCAATGCCCAGATCAAAATCAAATTTAAAGGTCATCCAATATGCAGACGACAAAACAACCTTCATGACTAATCCAAACTCTGTAAATAAAGTCTTTGAAACATTATTAAATTTTGAAAAAGCAACTGGCTCAAACATTAATAGAGACAAAACTAAAGATTCAGCATTATGAGGCTTCGACTATCTCGAGTATGAAAAAACAACGATAATACTGAAACAAATAAAAATCATAACATACAATGGAAAAATGGACAAGGTATCAAAATATTGGGAGTCGAGTTCTATGCTGACCTAGCACAAACCTTTTACTTAAATGTTGTACAAAAATTTACAAAATAAATTAAAAGTAAGTAAAATAAAAATATAAAACTGTATTAATTATAGGGGGTACTAGGTAATATCCAGAAATTACGTTCTAACCCCAACTAACTATTTACACCAACAAAAAAAAATTAATTAAAAAAAAAACAAATAAAACTAAATTTTAAAATTTAAAACATAAAAATAAAATTTAAAAACCAAACTCGCCTTTTAGGGCCCTGGACTAGATTGCAGAGTTAATAATAATAGAAAAAAAGTATCTGTTCTTATCAGTTTAATATCTGGTACGCCGGCACAGTCGGCGTACCAGATATTAAACTGATAAGAACAGATTAGGTAAAGTGATCATAGAGTTACCTTGCCTTGACCACAGAATGCCTCGGCTTTGCACTCCTGCTGAGCGCGGCCCAGATTGAAAATAAATGAAATATTTTGACTTTTAAAGTGTCCAAAATCGCCATTGGTCTCAGCTGCTGATGATGACGACGTCGCATATTGTTTGACGTACTAATGCAAACCACAAGTACATTGTTGAAGACGGCGTCTATCCGACAATGTTTGCAGTGTTCAGTTATTGCTTCCTGGCCTAATTGCTAAGATCACGAGGGGTTCCCTTGCAATTTATTAGCATTTGGACGAGCTAACGACTTTAAAGAGTATATAGTGAGTATTGAGTGTATTGGGTTTATTGAGGGTTACATAAAGGGTATGAGGGGGTATAGAGTTTTAAAGTTAGTATTGAGCGAACCAGTGCGTTTTTCACATTTAATAGGTCATTATACTTAAGGTAATATGAATAATTTCACATGAGATAACGATATTACTGAAATGGAAACTCCAATCGATGAGTTTTCTCTGGATGTATATCTGGTTAACGAGGAAATAAATAATAATACCACATAAGTAAAGAGTTATGCTTGAGCTGCGACATTAAAAGAAAAAAAACAAACATATACTGACTATTTTAACCTTGATAATACTCTTATATTTAAACTATCAATAAATATTTCTCCCTTACGATGTCTTATGATCGCTTAAGGAAGAGAATCTTGACGAAGAGCTTAAAGAAACTCAATTATTAAAAAAGGGAAAACTCCTAGAAATTGTTATGAAAAGTGATAAAGATAAAAACAGGGAAAGGAGTCTTATTATTAATGGTTTTCATCAGCGTTATGTCCAAAACAAGATCTAAGCACACGTGTCTACGCTTCAATCATAGATTTATCAATAGCCGCTAAACTAGCCCAAATTGGAAAAGACCTTGAAGAATTGGGGTACGGAAACGTATCCTTTAATGAAGGCAACTCCATAAAAGGTACCCAGTATTTCTCCGGAACATTAATGGCTGTAATGGAAAAGCTATATAAAGATATACCCAGATTTATAAAACTAAAAGGCTGTCATGTATATAATATCATCATATAAAATCAAGTAGCTGTCATGAGCTATATTTACGGGATAATCAAATTCAAAAAAAACACAAGATAGTAACACTATCTACTGGAAACAAGCCCTGCAAAACCTTTAACTAAGGAAACAATCACAACCAATAAAAAAATTAAACAACAAGAACCCCAAAAACAACTCCAAAATAAAAATGTTGATGAAACAAAACCTATGAATATAATTGAAATACCTGCAAAACAAAACAAGGTAAAACGAAACGAAAAAAACTCTACGAAAATAGTAGAAGAAAACAAGGAAATTAGCTGTAGTGACAATGAAGATTATTTTGAGTTAAATGGTTTTACAAAAGTAAAAATAGAAACGCTCTGAAAAAAAATCCAAAATTAAAGATTCTAAAAGAACCAACACGGAGACGAATCCGTATAGGGGCGAATCCAAAAGCCAAATAAAAAATAGTTAACGAAATAAATATAAAATCATAAACGAAATTAATATATAAAACAAAAAACCAAATAAAGATATAAAACAATAACAGCTTTCAAAATTACAATTTTGATGTAAATGGTTTAACAACTTTTAACGGTCTTACAACTTTTGGTGTTACAAAACTTAAACATTTGGTCTTACAACTTTTGGTCTTAACCTTAGTAATCTTACAACTTTTTATGTAAATACTTGCAAATACCGAAAGTGATGTCTTCTGCTTACAAGAAACACGCTGTTTAGATGAAAAAGAACAACCCTAGACAACGGAACGGCACTTTATAACGCAAGGCTCAGCCTTGTGGAATAACGAAACAAATAAAGATAAAACAATTGTAACCCTCACTAAAAAAGAACTATATTTAGAGAAGTCACTCGAGATAGCAATGGCAGAATATTAGCAACAAATGCTAAGTTTAATAGCAACAACATAAGAATTATCAACTTTTATTGTTAAAACGTTCCAATAGAAAAAGAAAACTTCTATGGACCTCTAAATTAACACTTTAGGATATGCGATTCCTTGATTCTAGCAGGAGATTTCAATACAGTGGAAAATCTGGAAATAGACAGACAAGGCGGGGGTGCATTTAAAATAAACAACTCCCTTGGAACTTTCAATCTGAAAACTTTTTACAAATAAGTATGAAATAATAGATTCCTATAGAAAACTAAACCCAAGAGGTACAGACTTTACTTACAAAGACAAACCATTCAAAAGCCGTATTGACAGAATTTACATTACAAAGAGTATCACAAAAAATATTTCATATAAGATATCTGAGACTCTGTTGAGTGATCATAAAATCTATCAATGCCAATTCTCAATATTAGCTGAGCAAAAAAAAAGACCAGGATGCTGGCATCTCAACACAAATCTATTGAAAGTTTAAAATTGAAGTTAAAAAGATTTTAAAATACTCAAACTGTCAAAACACCGATAAGAAACTACAAACCAGGTTTGAGAAATGGTGAAATATGGAATCAAAGAAATCCTGAAAAGAAAATCAAGGAAATTCAAAGATGGAAAAGGAAAACATCATCATATCGGTGGAAAACAAAATAAAGAAAGAAAAGAAAAACCAAAACAAAAAAAAGATACAAATACTTTTAAATGAAATAAGACGACTTATAAAAGGCAAAGGTATATTTGAAAAGACCAAACAAAGGATAGTCGAGGAAGGAGAGGTACCTTCAAAATCTGTCTTCATGATGAAGAAAACAAATCAAAAAGGAAAAACAATTACTGATATCTAGGATGGCAATATAACTCACAGTATTACAGTAAATGTTCAGAAAATATAGAGAAAATATTATTTTAACATGTACTCTGAACAAACAAAAAATAAAGAAAAAAAAACTATTCTTAGATAATATTAAAAACCCGTTAACAAATGAAGAGAATATATTCCTAAATAAAATATTACAATTGAAGAACTGCATGAAGCAGCTTTATCTTTAAAAACTGAAAAAACACCAGATATTGACGGAATTCCCATTAAAGTCTATAAAAAATTCTGGACGATATTTGGTTCTCAATTAACAGAATTGGCAAATGAACAGCTTTTTAATGTGGATCAACAATTTTATAGAATTCAACAGCCTTAATTTGTCTTCTACCTAAAGAAGGTGACCCAAAATGCATTAAAAATTGGCGCCCCTTATTGCTCTTATTAAAGGTATAAAAATAATATTAAAGGTATAAAAATACCTGGGTCGAAACAAAGTTAAAAAATACTACAATATGCTGACGATAAAGCAATAACAGCATGAAACTTCACTTCAGTAGATGAGATTTTCAAAGTAATTGAAAATTTCGAACTAGCAACTGGATCCAATATAAATAATACGAAGCCAAAGGCCTTGATGAAAGGAGGTTTTATCTACATAGCCTTCCAAAACGATATACAATAGAAATGCTTAAAGGAACATCATATCACTTGGTCCTACTGACCTAGCTATATCACTAGCTGACCTATATCACTTGGTCCCTACTGACCTAGCTTTTACAGCAGCTAAAACTGGAACAGTATCGTAACAAAATTGGATCGTAATTTAAAAAGTTTTCAATACAGAAATGTATCACTGAGATGTAAGGGAATGTTCTTAAATATAATTGCAATGTCAAAAATCTAGTTCCCTGCATATATTTTCTCTGAAACAAAAGAATTAAGAAAAGGATTTCGTTATATTTGTGGCCAAGTGAATATGCAGAGCCTGTTTAAAGAAATATTTTAAGCTACCCAACAGCAGCAGGAGGCCTAGGTATAATAAATCCTATAAAACAAAATATCGCCCTAAGAATAAAACACCTCAATTTAAAGGATACTCAAAAACAACATGAGAGTTTGTACTTCCAAAAATTTTCTTGTAAACATCCCTAATTAAAATAGCAACAAATAAATTTGAGCAATGGAAATTTATGAATAAAAATAAACATCCCAAAACACTTAATAAGCTCTGGTTCTATTGTGAAGACATCGTGATTATATTAAAAACTAATAGAGCAATTATTCTCCTAAAAAAAAACTTAAAAAATATATACACTACTCTCTCAAGTGCGAGAAATAATCCATCGATTAAAAAAACGCAGAGTTACTGGAATTCAATAATCAAAAAAAAATCTGCCTTGCAACCAAATTTGGATGAGGTGTTTCATTGAGAGACCAAGCTAGAGGTGTTTCATTGAGAGACCAAGCTAGAATACACTTTGGTGATTAATGCAAAATAGCCTTTCGACGTTAGATAAAATAAAGGCATGACAAAAATCGAGGCCGAGAAACGCTTTATAAAAATCATATCGCCAAACTGAAACAACACTGCATCCGTTTGCATATTGCAAAAAAACGCGAACAGTTTGGAAAATTATACAACCCATTTATAAAAAGCTATATCCAGGAAAACTTTTAACATCATAAAAACAATATTTCTAACAAGCGTTGAAGAGCTTTCAATAAACGATAAGAAAGCTAAAACCTATACAACCATTACAAATAAACTAATAAGCGAACTCAGGCGCGCCAGAAACGCAAAATTTAAGGAAAATAAAGAAATAAAATCAAATCAAATATCTGAAACCATCAAACAAGAATATATCAAAAAGCAGTTTGAGAATACAACCTCTAATTATTTCATTCAAAACTTTCCATCAATAATGCAATATGCAAAAGTAACATCCAAGAGTTAATTTTTTGTTTTTAATACGCTAATACAATGTACCATGTACTAGAAGTTTACCATAACATTTTCTAACTTAGATACTAACAAAAAACCAAAGTCATCAACAATAATGAGTCACATCCAATTTACTCTCATAATAATTAAAGATAAATCATAAATAAATAAAAACCAAAATAAATAAAAATATAGAAGAAACAAAATAAAGTATAAGTTAAAAAGTTAATAAACAAAATATAACTATAGAACTTAAAAACAAGCCAAAAAAAAACTCTTAAAAAATAGACTCACTGTTAATAACTACCACCATACGTTTAAAACATCGAATGAAAATCGAAGGCAAAAAACAGAACTTGAACAAACTTATGCCTGAGTTTTTGGCCTCCCATTGAGGCGCAATTCGGAAATCGGAAAAAGTTTTGAAGCAATGGGCTGCGGAAAACACATTTACACAAAGCCAATAATACGAACAACCCCTGATAAAGGCACACCATACTACATCCGGCATATTGGTGGCTGTGATGACGAACATGACAAGACCAATACCAACCTCAATAAACATTCTAGATTACAACATAAAAATTAAACAACGGTCAAGAAAAAAATACATCAACGAAAAAACGCAACAACAGTACACAAAAGAAGATGCTACACCTATTTTAACTCGAAACCCCCAACAACATGTAAATCAAGAAAATCAAGAAGATAAAACAAATGAAGAAAAAGCGTAAACTAAAAACTCGAAACAAAAGCATAAACGAAATCAACAAAGAAACAACTAACGAAAGAGTAAATAACGAAAAAAAGTCTTAATCGAAAAACAACGAAACAAATAAAACAAACAACTATATCGAAACCGAAGCAAAAAATAAAAAAAACAAGCCATACCAACAAACAAAACCCATCAAGAAACAACTAAAAAAGAAAGGAAGAAACAGCTGACAAGTAGAAAAAATTTCTACTTTGGAAAAGCGATGACGGACGAAGTAGTTGAAGAAGAAGGTAACACGAAAGATACGGAACAAGAGGAAGGAGCGGAAAGAAGTAGTCGATCATAAAAAGCAAGCGAAAGTAAAGAAGAAAAAATGGAAGAAACGTCGCAAAAAACTATATTTGAACGAAGTGCACCTCCACCTTTACCACACAAAAATGAAAGAAAAAAAGTAATATAAGCGAAAAACAAAGATGGCTAAGTTTTAATTATTTTTTCTTTTTTTATATAACTTTTATGAACGACTTTATTTTTTAATATTTTACTTTTAAAGTAACAATATTATAAAAAAATGCTTAACTCTAAACCACCTGAAGTGTGCGTTCAAAAAAGAGTGTGCTTTTTTTTACATTCTTAAATATGGAACTCCTACTTAAGGGTGGAAAAAGCCTTGATACTGATATATGAATTTTACATATTTTTTTGTCAATGAATAAACAAAAACAAAAAACAGTTTTAAATAATTTCAAAAAACTAAATTATGATTTCTATTTTCTACAAGATACAAAATGATGAGTTGTCAAGAAAAAAGTAAGGAAAGCTTTGAGAATTTCAAAGAGGAAAATGGAACTTTTAATTACGTTTTAAGAAAATATAACAAACAAAAAATTCTTTTTGTTAGATGTTTACGCTGCCTCGGGACCTAATTTTGCAAAAAACAGAAAAATATTATTTGAATTAATTGAAAGCAAAATAAAACACATAAACTTAGAAAACGTTTTAATAGTTATGGCAGGAGATTTCAATATGGTTCTAAATGATTTTGACACAAATCTATAGAAAAATAGAGATAGAGGGAAAAAAATTAAAAGATTTATAAATAAACTAGAAGTGGAAGACACGTGGAGACAATTCAATCCAAACAAAGAAAAACTTACATACAAAACCACAAACAATGTTTTTCATTCACGACTTGATAGAATATACATAAGTTATACCGAAGCCGTCAAAAGGCCATACCGTAATGGAACGTCACCAGAGAAACGCCAACATTCAATTAAAAACCAGGAAAACCTACGCTACCGCTGCCGCCACTCAACGCAATGAAAAGAAACCTCAACTACGTAAAACCCTACTATCTAAATTACAAACTATGAAACAGTGCGGGAAAACAGTTTCTCTTTTTGAACTATCTCTTGAGTTGACAAAATGTTGGTAAAACATTAGACCTCTTAGATATGATAAATTCTTATCCCAAATACCACTTATGAAAAAAACTCTTATAAATAAAACTGAATATTATACCAGTACTATTTTGATATCAATGGAAAATTTAAAACCAATTTTAAAAACGAATATCAATCCAAGGGTACTATGATAAGATAATACACAACGGGCAATATAAACAAATTAAAGATAATAACCAATAAAATGTAAATACTAAAACTGAGACTATACCAGCAAAGAATGATTTAGAAAAAAAAATTGAAACCATAAGTCTCAAAGACCAAGAAAATACGGAAAAGATGTCTCTTATCAATGAAGTACCTCCAGAAAAAAATATTTTAAAAACACAAAATAATCAATGTAAAGATAAAATACAATTTGAAGAAAAAGAGGAAGAACAAACTACCTCTCTTCCAAATCAAGTTTCCAGTTGGAAGACAAAACTTGAAAACAACGGTTTAATTTTTTGTTTTTTAATTTGAATTCGTTAAGATTTAACTTGAAAATATTTTTTATTATTAAGATTTGATTAAGATTAATTTTGAAAATAACGATAAAAAATTTTCCCTTTTAAAAAGAAAAACAAAGCCAAGAAAATAAAACTGAACTAAAGAATGATTTAAAGATGGATAAAGATATAGACCCTGAAAAGGGCAGAAAAAAATAAAGAAAAGGAAAAATAATATCGAAAAGCTAATAACCAGCTGAACTAACTAAATAAATTAACACCAAACTGTGATTTATAATGTTAATGGCCTAAATAACGCCTTGAAAAGGCAAAATTTGTTCTAATATTTAATAAACGCAAAATGTGATGTAATCTTTCTGCAAGAAATACTACTCAACTTAAAGAACACTTTTATGGGAAAAAGATTAGAATAAAAAATCCAACAGATCCTCAGTTTGGATTTGTGGAGGCAAAAAAAAAAATGTGGTGTTGCTATTCTTTCAAATAAAACTTAATTTCCAACAATGTAACTACTGATTATCAGGAAAGAGTAGTTGCAGTTAGCCTCGATCATATAAACCAAAGGATTATAAACATAAAAGAACCAAATGATCCCCAGAAAAAATTAAACTTTTTTCCATGTCTAAATACTAATAAGCCTACTTGTGACTTGCTGATCTTATCAGGTGATTTTAACATAGTGGAAAATTCTATAATGGATAGAGAAGGGGGAAATCCCCATAACAAAAGTAGTACCATGGGAAAAACAAAATTAAAAAATTTGTCATGTTACATTAATCTTAAACACCCAAAAGAAAATCACCTTATAGATTTACTCCAAGTAAATCTTAAGCTTCCAAAAGAGAAGCACCCACTAGATTTACTCTAAGTAAAGAAAAAATATGCTATCTTAAAAAGAAATTAAAATTCCTGTCTATCGAGAAAAAGAGCCTTTGTCTGTACTAAACAAACAATAGTTGAAGAGGGTTAAACTCTATCAAAATTCCTCTTTAAACTTGAAAAAAATAACCAAAAAAATAAGACAATAATGGAGCTAAATGAAGGAGAAAAAATTCTAACTAATATACTTGACGCAATAAAAAAGTTTTATTAAAACCTTCATGAAGAAAAAGATAGCCTAGATAAAAACAAAAATTCTTCCTTAAAAATATAAATTCTACCATAACTGATACAGAAAATGAACCTTTAACAGTTTATTTCATGTTAAAAATTGCTTAACGCAGCAAATACCTAGAAAAAAAGCAAAACGCCGAGAATAGATGGACTACCGGTCGAATTTTATCAAAAACACTGGATATATTTATTACAGATCTTGCAAATCAAAACCTCTTTGACGTAAACAGAGAAATGACGTGGACGCAGAGGACTACGATCATTAGTGTTTTACCAATAGATTAAACTAACATATTTTAAAAACTGGAGCCTATCTCACTTCTATGTGCTGATTTTAAGATAGTAGCAAAAGCCCTTGCTATAATGTTATGGAAAGTTTTAGACAGGATTCTGGAACCTACACAAACATGTTCCGTTTCTGGTAGAAATATTTTTTCGAATATTTTTTTAACAAAAGAAATCTTAGAATACACAAATTTAAAAAACATTGAGAGCTACATTATAACTATAGGTCAAGAAAAACCTTAGATAAACTAGACAGAAAGTTCTTTTTTAAGGCATTAGAAAAGTATAACCTTTGTAAAAGATTAACTTATGCCATAATAAACAAAATGAAAAACTCGCAGTCCATAATCTTAAACAATAGATACTTGGGGGTACCTTTTGAAGTTAAAAGGGGCCTAAGGCAAGGGAACCCAATATCCTTAATGCTATATTGTTTAGCAGTAGAAACTTTAGCACTCGAAATCATATAAAATGAAAAAGTTAGTAAAAGAAAGTTAAGTAAGGGAATATTTCTCGACCAGGAACAACAAACCCTTTCAGAGTAATGCAATACGCAGATGATACTAATATCTTTTTACAAAAGATTGATACTATAACAGAGGTCTTTAGATCACTAAGGAGATTTGAAAATGCCTCTAGATCCAATATTAAATAACATGTAAAACAAAAATGGCTGTCAGAATACTTACATTAAATGTAAATGGTCTAAATTATGACCAAAAAAGATAAAATATTTCAAGAACATGGCGAACTTTGCTGGTCACAGAGAACAGCCATGATAAGTCTTCTTCCCAATATTGGGGACCTTGTGCTCACTATAAAGTCAGAACCTAAGCACTAGCAATAAGACTATTCAGATTTTTGAACATCATTATTGAGTCCTCACAGACCTGCTCAGTTCCAGGCAGAAATATCTACTCTAACATATTTCTAGTTAGAGACCTAATCCAATACACAAATAAAATCTAAAAGGTATACTGATAACAATAGATCAAGAATAAGCATTGGACATAACGGACCAAAATCTTATCTTTCCACTCTGGAGAAGTTCAATCTAAGAAAAAAATTTGTCGGTGCAATTAGAAATACCCTTAAAATTATTCAATTGATAACCTTAACTACGGATCCATGAGTACCCCATTCAATGTCAGCAGAGGTGTTAGACAATGAGATTTAATCTCCCTAATGCTCTGCTGCCTAGCTGAACTCCTTGCGAACGAAATAAGGAACAATAACAAAATAGATGGAATACCACTACCATGTAGTGGAACAAATCTCAAGCTAATGCAGTATGCAGACGACAGTGTTATGTTTGTAAAAGACACCAACTTTGTATCGGAGATCTTTAAAGTACTCTAACTCTTCGAAGAGGTTTTCACCTCATAAATAAACAGGGTCAAAACGAAAGCCCTAGCCTTGAGAGGTTTTAACTACCTAGAATACGAAAAAACAACAAAACTAATGAATCAAAAAACCTACAATATTGTTTGGACCAATACTATGGGTCTTAACATACTAGGCACATACCTCCATACAGATCTTACATATGCAGCCATCATAAACTGGTCCAAAGTTACGGATAACTTTATTAGGAAAGTTAAAAACTTTAAATACAGGAAGGTGTTGCCTTGCCTTATCGAAAGTCTGGTTCATAGCCAACACATTTCTTGTCTCTGAAACAGTAACAAAAAGTATTAAGAAAAAAATATTTAAATACTTATTGCAAAGCCTACATACTGAACCAATCAAAAGAGATATTCTTTACCTCCCAAAAGATAAAGGAGGACTAGGAATATTAGACGTTGAGAAACAGAGCCTAGCTTTTCGACTAAAACACATATTCAACATAAAAAAATGTGATAATCCTTATTAACTCTAGTATTTACTAACTGCTAAACTTGTCTATCATCTAACTAACTACGCAAGAGACAAATACTCACAATGGCGTTTCTAACATCAAACCGCTTTCCAAAATCGCCTAAAAGTACTCCATATTATTACGCAGACGTAATATGTAAAATTAAAAGTGACGACAACGTATTCAACTTAACATCTAAAAAGCAAAATATCTATATATCTATATACTAGCACTAAATATCTAAATATCTAATATACTAGCACTTAATAAAAGCCAAAGAAAATAGTAATATACGAAAAATCCAAAGGATGTAGGAAGGTAGACTACAAAGAAATTTAACAACATTGAAAGTTAACAATATTGAAAGATCTTGTTATTCCTACGCCCAAGGTCATTGCTAGAACACGCAGTGGAGAATTCTTACTGACAACTTACCAAAACTCGAAAAGCTGTAAAGTTGGCGCAACAACAGAGGATAAAGGAAGCAGCAGCTGCAAAATCTGCAACCAACCAGAAAATACCCTACACACTTTCATATCGTGCAGGAAAGCCAGAAGTGTGTGGAAAGTTTTCCAAATAATATACGAAAATTTGCTACCAACAAAAAAAGTTTAACATTGTTCACACAATACAGATAGAAATCAATATAGAAGAACTCCATAAATCTAATAACACTGCTAAATGTACAACCACACTAACCAACATCATTACAACTGAATTATGGAGAGCCATGAACTCATTAGTTAAAGAAAATAAGAAAATATTATCAAATAATACTATAGAAAGTATAAAATAATAATTTAAACATATATGGTCACTTACATAAAATAAATACTTCAGACAAAACCATATCAATGGTTTTCACGAAACCTTTTCGATTAATAATGTTATTAGTGAAGATCGCAATACAAGATTACAATTTAATATCCTAAACCTTTGAAAAATGATCTTGACAATTGTCGAACTTTTTTTATTTCGTTTCTCCGTTTATCGTTTTTGAATCTAGATCATTCAGAATCAAATAAATAATAAAATTAAAACAAAAAAATTACAAGTGCTATAAAGTCACATCCCAGAATTACTTTTTTAACAGTTGATGACATAAAAAAAATCCACATATAAAATATATGCGGATTTATAAGATTTTTACAAAGGCACTTGCAAACAGATTATCAAAAGTGCTTGGTGATGTCTTAGAACCGTCACAGACGTGTTCTAAGACATCACCAAAAACAAACATATGTTCAAATATTGTCCTTGAAAGAGCTATTATTGAATAACACTACCCAAAAAAATCGATCAATCGACCAAGAAAAGCTTATGATAAGCTAGACCGGAATCTCCTTTTTTGAGTACTTGAGAAATTAAATTTATGTAAAAACCTTATACAAGCTATCAAAAATATCATGAAAAACACTCAGTCACTGTATTAAAAAATGATCAGCAAACCATTTAACGTGGAACAGGGGGTAGGACAAGAGGACCCAATATCCCTAATGCTATACTGTATCGCAGTAGAGACCTTAGCTCACTAGATTAAGAATAACAACAAAATTAAAAGTTGGAAAAGCTACTGGTTTAAATAAAAATTGACTTATTTTTATTTAAATCAGTAGCTTTTCGAAAACTCTGAGAGTTTTCGAAAAGCTACTGGTTTAAATAAAAATAAGTCAAAGACAAAAGTCCTCGCCTAAGATGGCTTTGACTACCTCAACTGCAACAAACAGGGCAAAATACCAATTGTCTGCTCAATTTTAACCGGAATGAAAATACCTTGCATAAACTTTTTTACAGATCTAGCATAAAATGCTTAAACAAACTGATAAGAGGCTGTAACAAAATTAAAGTCTAGGGTTAAAACCTTTACTTACAGAATGTATCTCTGAGATACAAAGCCATCTTTCTTAATACACTAGTTCTCTCGAAAATATGGTTTTTTGCAAATGTCTTTCCAGTGAAGAAAATAGTCGAAAAAAACATATAGTAGGCGATATCGGGTTACCTGTGGTAAAGTGAATTTGCGAAACCCATTAAGAGAGAAATTCTAAACAAACACTCCAAAAAAGGAAGATTGAGAACTATCGATCCTGCTAAACAAAGCTTAGCATTAAGAGCATATGCTTAACCTAAAAGCATATGCTTACCCTAAAAGAAATATGTACTCTTCACGAGTCATACTATCTGTAAATAAACTTCATAACCAATTCCCTTTCACAGTTAGCAACTCGAAATTACAAACAATGGCAGTTTCTAAATGATAATAACTTTTAAAAGAATCTAAGCAAACCTCACTTTTACCATCAAGGCGTAATAGCAAATATCAAAAAAATATGAAAATGTATTGACCTTAAAGAAAATAACATTAAAATATATATATATATTTAATTATCTAACTAAAGTGTCCAAAATTGCCAATAGCTGCTGATGATGATGATGATGATGATGATGATGATGATGATGATGATGATGATGATGATGATGATGATGATGTTGCTGATGATGATGACGAAAATGCTTTGACGTACTAATGTAAACCACAAGTACCTTGTTGAAGACGGCGTCTGTCCGACTATGTCTGCAGTATTCAATTATCGCTCCACAGACTAAGGGCTAAGATTATCTTTAATTCAAGTTTTAAACCTAGACAGTGGTTTTAAACTGCTCTGAGAAGTTTTTTAAATTATCTTTGGGTTTTCGTTTAGAATGCCATGGACGAGAATCATCCGAACCGACCTGCCGTCTCTGATTAGGATATGATCGACGAACAGGCCTGAGTTATTTTCGAGAAGTAAAAAATAAATCGTTCAACACCGACCAACTTCGGAAGAATCGATTCACGACGCCGAAATCAGTTACAGCTCCGACGAAGGAAGTGACGTTCGAGATCTGTCATGCTTAACAACTCCGATTCGCTGATGTCGCATTAAATAAGTAGCTCGTTAAAAAAGTAGGCAAACAGTTCTGCGCATGCACAAAAACGCTGAAACACTTAAAACTAGAATCTGACAACCCAGCAACCTTGATTATAAACAAAAAAGATGGCTCACCGCGATTATTCTGCGGAAGATTTTAAAAAATATCTTTATGATGGAACAATTAAGAAATGTATGAGTTTAAAACAGCGTAAATAATTTCTAAAATATGCTAAAAAACTTCAGTTTATGTATTAATATTATGGTATGTATTAATATTAAAAGTAATTTTGTATTTGGACTATAACTTTATTTGAAAATTTAAAATTAAATTTCAGATAAAATGTAAACATTTCAGACAAAATGTAAACAGTCGCATGTGTTTATAAATATTTACATGTGTTGTAAACGTTTGCAGATAATTTATATACGATTCTAAACGTTGCTGAAATAGTACTGCAATGACTAATATTGCATAAACTTATAAAATTACTCAAAAGTAACTATTGCATACACCTTTGGCATACAAATGTAAACATTGCAAACAAAATTCTACAAACTAGTCTTCAAATCAACATTTTTTCGAAATTGTTTGATAAAAGTGTGGAAACACTACTTTTTTTATTTTTTTTTCTTAGAAGGAATGCATACTATGTAACTGCTTCTAATAAGCTGTATGTTTTTTGAACAGAAAAAAAAAGAAGAAAAAAAACATGCCTTTAGAGATGTGCACGACTCTAATCATAGGCCTCATGTTGGCCTTAATAACACAAAAATTTAGCGAAAAAGTGCTTTTTATTGGCTAGAAACAGAGTTAAATATTTCAATTGATTATATTTTTTATCAAATTTTTTAATCTAATAATTATCTATTTTGCATTAATAATGATTTTAAACATGGTTCACTTTATGTAATTGTAATTATAATAGTAAATTTTCAACATTGTTCACTTTATGTAATTGTAATTATAATAGTAAATTTTTCCAATACAAAATGCTTATCATATTATTTGCATAATTTTATCTAGGTATGCTTAGTGATGTTACAAAATGGGTGAAAAAATGCAACAAGTGCCAGCCCATAGAGAAGATTAAATTGTGTGCTCCAGAACTGAAACCAATTATAGTCAACAAATTGTGGGAGTTTTGAGGTATAAACCTTATTGGTGCCCCCTCCGCTTACAACACAAGGTAATAAACACATTTTAACTGTTACTTACCTTTGGAGTTAGTATGTTTAAGCTTTTTCAATACCAGAAAATTTGACTTGGATTTCCAAAAAAAGATTTTGCCTTCCAAAAAAGTACTACCAGACCAAGGTAGAGAATTAGTAAATAGCTTGAATGAATTTTTGTTTTCTACTTTTAACAAAAGCATTTATTAACATCTGCTTATTATCCACATACAAATGGACAGGATTAGAGAACAAATCAGATTATTAGGCGAGCTCTTTCAAAGTAGCTATTGAATCCTAAGATAATTGGGATACTATATTAGAACCAGAATTATTTTGTCTCCATACATGCGTACAAATTTCAACTAAGTTCAATCCATTTTATTAGTTTGGCAGGAATGCACGGTTTTTGATCTTTAGCTCTCAATTAAATGACCCTGATTTTAATGATAATACTATTGACATTGCAAAAAGTAATGCAACTGAATCACATATTCAAGAGATATTGGATTCCCGTATTGCATTTTATGTCTTAATGAATAATAATATTTGTATTGCACGAAAAAAAAAATGATAAAAAACATTTAAAAGGTTTCAAGTAATTTATTTTTGAAATAGGAGACAAATTTTTAGTGAAAAATTGCAAAAAGATAGGTTGCAAAGGTAACCGTGTGGAGCATGATTGGCTTGGACTTGCTATAATTACCGATTTTAAGCCAACTAAAGCTGTTGTGTCCCTTAACGGTAAAGTTTGGAAATCAGCTGTAGCTATCCCTAATTTGAAAGAAAGTCTAAGTATTATCTCTTCAAATATAAAAAAAAAACATAATTATTGTTTGCAAATCACTGACCAAATATTTATGAACAAAAAACCATGTGATGAAAATACAAAATCTACTTCTACAGCATTAAAGATGACATCTACATCAATGTATGATTTAGAAAGAAAGAAAATAAAAGTTAGTAAAGTAAAAGCTTTCCCTACTTTTCGTAATAATTATAATACTAATAATAACTATAGTAATAGTAACCCAGCTAACACAAAACGTTCAATAAATGTTGCGAACGTTTTAGAACGTTCTATGAACGTTCATAGAACGTACTCGAACGTTCTTGAACGTTTTGTGTTACCTGGGAAGTATAATTATAGTAAAAAAATTTTAACAGTTAAAGAAGAGAAGCCAGTTAATAGTGTTGGAAAAAGTGTTAAATCTGATACAATAAAATAAAATTTGCTATATATAAATAAATAAAATAAAATATATAAGTACAATAAAAAAAAGTGAATGTAGAAGTTCAAAGTTTTCTAAAGTTTTTTGTACAGTTCCTGTTGCCTGTAATTTTCATTCAAAATTGTCAACACAGTCTAAAGAAAGGGCCTTATTTATAATTTATGTAAAATAAAATTACATTGCTTCTAAGTATCTTCTGTGTGTTATGTTAAATAAATTTACATTGCTTCTAAGTATCTTCTGTGTGTAATGTGAAATAAATTTACATTGCTTCTAATGTGTCTTCTGATGTTGTTTCCCATTTAAAGTGTGTTCAGTTCTACCATTCACTTTTGATAGTTCACAGAGTTGTACATTCATTCTTAAATTGTCAAACAAGCAGTTCTTTGTCAAATGATGAATTGTCAAACGCAACCAAATGGTTGTGGTCAAAATGATTGTGGTCCTTTTGCAATAGCAAATGCGATAGCTTTATGTAATGGTATCAATCCAAGTTTATTCATATGGAAACATAATGATAAGGCAAATTACATGAAATGTATCATGAATGGTGTATAAGAGATGTTTCCCTTCGTTACTGTGTTAGACGGTCGTATAAGTTGTGCTTTTTCTATTGATTGTAATCATTTTTGTAAGAGCAGACTAATAAAAATTAATTGATTGTCATTAAAGTATTTCTGGGTATGGATTTATAATTCCTGTTAATTTTTTAGTGTTTATGTATCCTGTTCTTTTTTTAGTTTTTATGAAATCATATACAAAAAAAGTTTTTTTGTATCGATGTATATAAGTTTTTTTCTATCGACGGTTTGTTTATATATTCTATAACATAGTTAATAATTTAGTTTATATTAGTTGTTTAATATATTCAAATTTTTAGCAAATAAGTTAGTTAGTAGTTAGTTTTTTATGTTTATATATGTCTTATAGACGTTAAAAGTTATGTAATTGTTTAATTTAGGTCAACTATTGCTTCTTTTTTAATTCGTTATTGGTATAATGATTTGTTTTGCTTAACTTGTAGTTTATTTTTTATTCTTATTAGTTTTTTTATTATATCAATTAGGATTATCGATATAAGATATAGTTAATATCTACTGTTATTGAACTTACAAGCATTTGTTTATGTAGCAGATAACTGTAAGTACTACTACTACTACGACAAGAGTAATATTTAAAGATATGGTTACGTTGTTTTTAATTTTATTTAGATATTTTATCAATTAATTATAAAATATTGTTATAATTTAGACTATTCTGGCTTGTAAATGGCGTGACGTCCGAGAAAATCCTACGTGAAAGCCGTTAGATCCGTCGAAGGCGACCCGATACCACCTCTACCGAGAACACTCCTCTCGAAGTTACAAACGGAGTGTACGTTTTACGAAGTTCTTCGTGCTTTCCAGGCTGCGAAGATTGATGAAGAAATCGATGGCATTCAGCTAATCCACCGCCTAAAGGTCATTGAAGTCGTTATAAACTCTGATTATATATTTTATGGTAAATAATTTACTTTGACGCGATAATGTGGGATTAAATAGTTAATTAGTTTTCTTTCTTTTTTTTCTGAGCTGTGGTTAATTTAATATTGTTATATATCTGTGCGAGTGTTGATAATGGATAACAAATGCTTACTCATATCGCAGTTAGTAGTTTTACAATTTAAAATTTTGTTAAGCATTTTGCATTATACATAAATCACCTTTCCACATTTCTAGATTGTACTCGTTATTATTACAATCAATGACAGCGGCATGGGTTTAGTATTTACATATTTATCCATTATAAACCTCAATTGCTTAAACCGTTGAAATAATGTTTGTTTACGTTTTTACTTCCATTTCTGGGCGCTCATAAATTTTATATCGGAACTGTGAAAAGGTGTAATCCATATTTTAAATGCTAATGCTTTCGTTTATATATGTAACGCCAATAAATTGGAAAAACAGTAACTAATTGTGAAAAGTAGTTACTTCATACACTCCAATATTATTGCTTTAGACTAAAACAATAGAGAGCACAACATAATGATATTTTCCAGGTATCAAACAAATTATGATCTTATGATAAAAATGCTTGACATTGTTAATGAGTCCATAATAAAGAGGAGCCAGGAAAAAGTTGAAGACTCCTCTAAACAGAAGTTCGATTCCTACATCATATTTAATTATAATTTGGCTTTAACTACATTGTTAGCATGGAAAAACCCAAAGTTGCAACTTGCTTATACTAGATCACATAGTGTAATTTACGAAAATCTCTCGAGTGAAAGTATGTGCATATTCAAAAAAAGGGCCGCCGAGAGCTTTTATGGCGCCCGGGGCATAGCGTTGAGTAGGCGCCCCCTTAAAGATACATTATAAAAAAAACTTTATAAAATGCAATCTTGTACAAATATAAGTGCACATGGTTAGAAATTGAATTTTCTTAATTGTGGTTTACTTCTGTCATAATCATTTTACGGCAATATTTTCAAACATTACGTCTTTAAAAAAATACAACTAAGTAACAAAAATAAAACGTAAATGCATTATTAAACATTCTTTAGAAGTTCAAATAAGGAAAAACGGCTTATATAAAAGACTTTTTTATTGTATTTTTACCGGCAAAATTATATTATTATATCATCGTATGACAGAGTCTTAGCTAACACATTTTCGCTGAAAGCATCATGAGATCCGAAAGGCGTTCTTGTCCCATAGTGGCCCTACAATAATTCTTTATCAATTAAAGTTTACTGAAGGATCGCTCACCCTCAGCCTCAGATACTGGCGTTGTATTAAAAATTCGAATTAAGATGCATACAAATGAAAAAATAGGGCTGTAGACTCTTTGAATGTTTTTGGTTGAGAAAGCTCAATAAGTTTCCAGGAATTTAAAACAAAGACTCTTTTAAACAATTAAGATGCAAAACTTCTTGTATGAAGTCGTCATCATTAGCGCAAAACTGTGCTAATTCACGAGCTTTTATCTCTTGAGAATCTGGTTCTTGGTCTTTCAACCAGATGAATGGGAATCTTAAGAAAACACTCTTTACTATGTCAAATCTTGACTGATTGATAAATAAAATAATCAAGAGCAACGTTAAAAACGTTTACCTCAAATTAATGCTTGGGGCTTTCATAGCAAAAAGCTGCATTTGCAAGTTCATCGTGATACCGTTTCGCTCTCTTCTTTCGTTTTAAAGTCTAGAGGACCTGTAACAGCTTTTTCTTCAGTCAAAATATTATTCCATAATGAGCGGATACGGTCAAGATTGCTTATTAGCTGTTGAATTAGAATAACTTTGTCATCTATTGTTAGTGAAGTTGACTGGAACAAACGGCTTACTTCATCTACTACTTGAAGAGCTTTATACCGAAAGGTCAGAAGTACAACAGTTTCAAAGAATTAAAAATACTTTATCAAAGACTTAGCTTGATTTAGCATGTCAGCAGTAAGGTCAAGATCCTCTATATTACGATTAATGGTAGTAATTATCTCACGTGGTCGCTTCGCTGTTGGCAATACTGGTATTGGAAGGCTTGTGAAGAGAGATTCCATTCAAATCTTGCAAAGTCTTCCACTTAGCCGGACTGTAGGTAAAAAATACGTTGAGAGCTTGGGCATTACCGAAGAAAGTCTTCATCTCAGCACAAGATGCTTGTACTCTAGTTAAATTAAGACTATAGGCACCCCAATGAATATAGAGGGCTAATGGATTTTTCTTTAAAATTAAAGCTGGTGCTCCAACGTAAATTCCAGCCATATTTGAGTTTTCGTAACCTTGACCACGGCATTTCTGCAAGTCAAAACTTATTTATATTAAAACATCACAAAATAGTTTTGCAATATCCACTCATTTTTTTTCTTTTCATGTCTTCAACGCAAAGAAAGCGCTCTTTTACCTCCCAGGTTTTTAGTTGAAGCTGCAATAAACAAAGCGAAGAACAAAAGTGATCTGTTCAGTGTGAAACGTCTGAGGTTCCATTGATAATGACTGTAAAGTATTCAGCTTCTCTCATTTCCTTTAAAAGAGCACACTGAACTAATGAAGCAACCTCACGTATGAACTCATTATGTGATTCCCACGAGAGTTAGTGTGCCAGCATTCGAGTTCCTTCTTTTTGGTGACGAGCTCCTAGAAAATTGCCGCTTTCTTGCTCTCCAAGAGGAGATCTTTGACCTGTTAATAACAAAAGAATCTGTAAAAAAAAGATTATTTATACAATAAATATCATTAACTACGTAAAAATAAAGTTAACCTCTAAACGCCATGTTTCGTGATGAGAGAAACAATGTTACCTCCAAAACACAGCGCAATATTTCACGCTACCTCGCTACCGGGACTCAAAGTTTGTGTTTGATTGCCGTACATTTTTTATTTACTATTTTCGAACTTTTTTTTTTTCTAGCTTGTGTTATGTTTTTATTTGCTTTTGTTTTTATTTTAATCTATACTCATTTAAATATTTTAATTTTTATATCTAATAGTTTTTTAATCTATTCTTTTTTTTCCCTTATTTCCTTTTCTTATTTCACTTTAAAATAAGCAGATTTGACATATCATTTTACGGCGCCCCTATAATCTTAGCTCCCGGGGCACGTATGCCCTCTTTGCCCCATTCCCCTCTCGGCGGCCCTGTTCAGGAACATGCTTAAAATATATGCAAAAATTTAGGCGACTCCAGACATAAATAGATAAAGCAAGGACAAAGTAGCAAAAGACAATGAAAAACAGATGTTGTTTTTAAATTTTGAAAAAAAATTTTATTTCAAATTTCTCATGTTTTGTTTTAATAATTAGTTAAGCTAGAATTTTGATACATATGTTAAAACTATACCTGTTTTTTTTTCTTATAAGCATATGGAGGCTCAAATTTGGAATAAAATAAGCATATGTAAGCATATTCCAGAGCCTTGATAAACCATTTAAAAAATTCAAATTTTATTAATTTTATTATTTCATTGATAACATTGATAACATATAGCATATTCTTTATTATACTGTACTAAAGTCGACTCTTAATTTTTCTTATAACCATTAACCTTTAGAAACGCACGCATTTTTGGAAAGTATTGAAATAAGCATATTTTATTATGAATGTGCTTAAGTTTAGGCATACTTTTGCGCCTCTTTCAACTTTTTGCTTAAGCATATCCAAGCCTGTTTGAAAAATTTCATATTCTTGTAAAAAAAATATGTATGTGACAAAAACAGACTTTTTTTTTTATCTTTAGGGCAAAACCCGAGCGATTTTTTTAATTTTGCCTGAAAAAAAAGACCTTATTAGAAACCAAAAGGACTTGTTGTCCAGCTTTAAAGTCCACATTCAGTAAATAGTCGTTTAGGGTGGAATGGAAGAAGCGAAGTCGAGTGTAGAAAGTCATACTTCAAATTTATCAATTTCCACGAATGCCCGACCGACTCTAAATATCCTCTTTCGATTACTACACTCCAGCCTACCTTCTGCGGCCTTGCTAGCCAAAAGCACAGGGCAACATATTGTTTAAAACAACAAATGATAAACTTGCAGTAAAATCGAAGTTAACATCCACATATTTGCCTGTCCTCCTACTGTTGAAATATGGGAGTATTTTGAACATGTATATATCTCCTTGACTCTCCAAAAAGGTTTCTCTCCGATAAATTCGATCTTCTCTATTAGGATAGTGGATCTATCGGAGATGAACCCTATTTCTCAACTGCTGTTGACGCTCACTCAACCCGTAATGAGTGCAATATGCAACAGCAGATGTCACCACATATATACTAACATAAAATTCGACCCATTGCCAGTGATCAGGGTGATAATTTGGAACATCAGAAAGTTTTTCACTTTAAAATGTTATTATTCCCGTTGTATATGTTATTGTTGTTGTATATGTTATTATATGTAAATATGTTATTATCATGTCCGTCAAAACACTGCGGAACTAAACATATGAGTTATTTAATGCACTGGCCCCGAATTCAGAACTAAACATTTTTTTGCTACAAAAATATCATTATTTTTGATTAGACAATCACTGCCAGCCCTTATTTTATGAAATATTATTGTTATATATGTATATGTATATGTGCTAAACGTAGAAATGTAGTGGCTTTGGTGTAAAAGTCCTGTAAATTTCTTTATTACCTGTATATGTTTTCTTGAATATAGTCTTTTTAAAATATTCTAATATAATATTGAAATTTATCTTTTAATATTTTTTTTACATCTTACCAATTTCTTTGCATCTTTTAGCACAACGGCTAAAAATGAAAAAAATGAAAAAAAAAAAAACCCATAACTAAAAAACACAAGAAAATATAAAATTTAAAAACCACAAAAAAATGAAAAATTTAAAGATTCAAAAAAAAAATGTTTATAAATAAAAATATAAATAAAATGTAAATACATAAAAACAGTTGTAAACCTTCTGTATTATATATTCAGAAAAACATTTGTAAAACTTCTATATTGTAAAACCATAACTCTATGTTAAGCTGAGATAATTTTATTAATTTGTAAATAATTTATTATTTTATAATTAACAAAATACTTCAAGCCTAAAATTTGACTTGAGCAAATGCAAAGAGCGAAAACAAAGTCTAATTTGAAAACTTGATTCAAAAACCGGCTATTTTCAATTGCCGTTTTGAACCGGCTATTTTCAATTGACGGTTTTTTTTTCAATAAATAGTTTTTACTACAATGAAAAATAGATGCGCTGCCTCTATTTTTCCTTGTAGTGAAAATCATAGATTACAAAATTGTGGCTATTTTTGTATGTGAATATGAAACCACACAGGTTATTATGAAGGCATTTGCGTGCATTGGAGAATGGAATCTTTTGTTTCAACCAAAATTCTTTAAAAAACTTTGCGTTATTCCTAAGCGTCGCAGAAGAGAAATTACTATGAGTGGGTGTTAAACATGACATTTAAATAGCAGCTGCAGATATTAGTGTAATGGCTGAAAAGGAAGCTTCAAGTGACGTGATTGATGAAAATTGTAAAATGTTTCACGTTCCTAAAGATACCTTTCAAATTTACAATCTTTTAAGTGATAATAGTAACAACATCTTCGACTATATCATTAACTGAAGAATATTCTTTGTGAACCTGAACCAAAAAATTGTGAACCTGAAAAGAGAATCCCCCACCCCCTACCCCCGCATCTCCAAAGAAGGTAAAATTTCAAGTTATAGTCGGTTTTTTACGAATTTAGTTGTCTAGTTGGCTATTTCACGCAATTCAGTTGGTTTGATGACCTTTTTTTTTTAGAAGCTAATCTGTACATTCTGAGGATTCACCCTCTTCCCTCTTATTTATTTTGTAGAATCGCCTCTGCATCAAATGTAAACCAAGATTAATATCAAGTTTATAAATATTTGTAATATCAAGATTCCGTATATAAAGAAAAGAACTGTTATTAAATGCAATACAAAAAAATACAGTTCTAGCGCGTTTTTGGATGCTAAAACCTTTTAAGTTTAGCCCTATTGGGTAACATATAGTGAAAAAAAAGTTTATTTTGTTAAAGACATTTGAATAATTTTTATCTAATTTTCTTTAAAATATTTACATAGAAGTGATTTATAAATGTCATTTTTATCTTTATTGACTGTTCATACATGACTTTTTCATGCGTTTTAGAGTATTAAAGCCCGTTATTAAAGTTATTAGAGTTATTAAAGTGCGTCACATAGAAGAGTTTGATATTTAGTGGCCATAAGTAAAATAAAATTTTTTAATTGTACCCAGGGCCACTAACTATTCTACCCAAAGACACCCTCTGAAAATTAGGTTTAACTCCATTATAATTCCTAATACGATCTTTTGTTAACGTTCCACCAGTTATAAGATTGCAAGATTTATTTAGAATGAGATACCCTCTTTGTTAAAAGGAATTTTTCTCTGAGGATACTATATATATTACTATATATATATATTACTATATATATATATATATATATATATATATATATATATATATATATATATATATATATATATATATATATATATATATATATATATACATATATATATATATATATATATATATATATATATATATATATATGTATATATAAATTTGTCTTAAACGCACTTCCTTTAATGGCGATTGATTTGTCTTGGCAAAAATCTTTTTTAGGTTTTATCAATTTTTAGGTCGCTATTTACAATATTAAAACATACATCGTCTAATAAACTTTTTAACGAAATGTTTTCAGCAACATTACTCTGTTCGCAAGACCTCTTTTTGCATATTTTCAAAACTTGCAAGACCTATAATAAAAAATATCATTCAAACAAAAATTTGTTAAACTTTAATTATTAAGTATTAAAAGTTATATAGGTTTTTTTGCCAGTATGAAATAGTTATTTTTATTATTGTATTGGTGGTAACTGGTTGAATCATATTTTTTGCTGTTTCATGAACAATAAAAAATCACTAAAATAAATTATAGAAAAAAAATACTTCTTTATTGCGCCAGCGTGTAAGTAAGTGAAAAAATTTTATTAAATTCTCTTAAAACATTTGGAAGAAACATTTTCCTAATATCAGAAGTCTCACCAATCAAGACTAACATTCGTCTTAGGTCACCATCGGATTTCTCAGATGATGTCTTGTCGCGCTTACAATCTGGTCCAACAAGAAAATTATTAAATTCTGTTAATATTTAAGTAATTTCGTCATTGAAGACAGACTATGCAATTAAATAATCATCACTATCTGGATGGTATGAGTCATCATCACTATGCCGTTGTCAGTATCAGAAGACACAACTGCATAATCTGAATCACTAGAGAAATCTTGAAGTTCATCAGCTACACAATTTTTTTCTGATTTCTGATTTCTAACAACGTTGACTATAGGTTTAGGTTCAAACAGTTTTTTGTTTACATAATTAAAAGAATCTTTACCAATATCGAAAGGTTTTGCTGATAAAAGATCATCATAATTTATGTTCAAACCAGTACCTATTAATGGTTTGCATGGTGACTTATCAAAATTTGATATGAAAGAGATGTGATACGTTTGGGAAGTTTTAGTATACCTATAAAAATCGCGATGATTTTTACTAATATAATGAGTTTTTTTTTTAATGATCACCGGTTCTTTTTACCCCAGACATACAATTGATTACAGAACAATACTTTTTGGGGACAGTAATTTTATTGAAACTTTCATCTAACTTATTAGATGAATTACATTCAGACTTTTCATAAGGCTTACGTAATCCAAAAATGGAAACAGCTTTGCATGTTTTTCCTTGTGACCACTTATGAATACTACTTTGTAAATGCTTTGATAAATCAACAACATCTTCGCAACACCAAGAAACAGGACACTTAAATCTCCTTCTAAATGTTTTAAAAAAATCTTTTATAGGTTTTAAGAACATATATATATATATATATATATATATATATATATATATATATATATATATATATATATATATATATATATATATATATATATATATATAGATATAGATATAGATAAATAGATAGATAGATAGAGATAGATAGGTAGAACATGCAAAGAGTAGTACACACATATGATGGTGTGGATTATATACATACAAGTAATAGAATAAGCTTATGGACAGATATTGTTAGCCCTATAACTTTTATTTGTGACAAAACCTGTTTACAAAAGGTTGTAAACTAACCCTGTAAAGTTTCGTTAAACGCGGTATCTAAAAATGCTTCTAAAATTAAAATTCCAAATTAAAAGTTGAAAAAATCTATACGTCAAATTAAGTTTGCCAAAAGAAAGATTACTTATTATTATGAAAACTATTAAAGTTTAATAATTAGTAAATTAAATGCTAATAGTTTTCAGAATAATTAATAAACTTTCTTTTTGCAAACTTTATTTAGAGTATGGATTTTTTTCTCTATGTTATTAAATTTAAATATATAAATATACATATATATATATTGTTAACGTATCTCCAAATGTTAACGTATGGTCCTTTAGTTACTACGCTTTAGATAATACGCATAAATAAATGTTATGAGTTGCTGATAAACCAAACAACACTTCGTAACAACTTATAACAAATATAAATACTAGTTTCAATTGTCCCAATATATTATATAAAACCGTATAAATATAATACAACTTGTTTTACTATATCTTCTGGTATCTTTATATTATCTTCGGCTCCTCAACAACTTCAATCGCTTCTTCGACTCCTTCAACCGAACCACGAACGTTTGTTAACTGACGTTTTTATACGTTTTGTTTAAACGCTAGACGCGTTTCGGTTCATAAACAAATTGTTTTGGTACGCAAGCGTCTAGGTTCAATAAACTTGAATTACTCAAGCGTTCCGCTTGAGTACCCCACCTTCGTAGCATTACTCACGACGAACAAAAAGTCCGTCGTCGGACTTAAAAGTGTCATCAAAACAGCAACAATAGTATAATCTCAAGTGAGTAGCAAACGGGTAATCGCCAATATCTCGTTAAGGAAAATCAACAGCTCGGAAAACGAAACAGCATCATTGCACATCAGCAACTTAAAAATTCATCGTAATAGAATAGCATTATAAAAATTATCGAAGACAGCATCAGCAATTTAAAAATTCATCGTAATAAAACAGCATCATAAAAATCATTGCGAAACAGCATCATTGCACATCAGCAACTGAAAAATTCATCGTAATAAAATATCATCATAAAAATCATTGCGAAACAGTATCATTAAAATTATTGAAAACAGCATCATTGCACATCAAGCTCATCGTTTGTTCCAAACAGCACTATAAAAGTTCATTGTAATTATTTTAAAAATTTTTTGCTAAACAGCATTGTTGCAAACAGCAACACAGCGCAAGAAAAACAGAAAAATTGCATTTTTCAGGAAACTTGTGGTGGTTGGAGGCGTCTTACATCTCCATCCAGGAATTATACAAGATTTAATTCCTGCCATTACCGTTCACCGGTATTTTTTTTACTCCCTATGAACTACCTTTCAAGCAGAGCAATTACGTGGGTGACGTCCTTTTACTCTAGGAGACATTGTCGTGGACTGATCCTGGCGTGGCTGTACTACAGTTTCATTAACCAATGGTATTTGAAAATATCTTAAGCAAGGCAGGGAATAATTTAAATTAGGCTTGTTCAAGATTAAATATATTACTATTAAAAGTATTGCTGCCCACAGAATGGATCCGCTTATACCACCAAGGAACTTCTGAAAGAAGGATCCTGCACCTTCTCCAACATCTTTCACAGCCCCACCGGCGGCTGTTAACACCGATGAGGACGCGTCTCCAATTGACCGGACTAGCTTCTCATTTAAGTCTGAAACTCCATTCAATGAATCCTTTATAGCACCCCCAAAGGCTTTAATGATCTGGCTTCCTCCACTTGCGGTGGCTTGTAAGGCACTTCCTAAAGCTGTGCCAATACCAGTTAAGGCATCACCACCGTTGGTGTCACTAATAGTTTTAAGTGACTGCAGTGTTTCATGTGACCCTGAGATTAATTGTAAGACTGTGTACGGTGATAATCGTTGAGGTTTTTTCGACAAGAAAATTTTTGTTGTATCCTCGAATACGGGGAATCGGGTTGTTTGGCGAGGAAAGCACGTGGTCCATCTGGGTCTCCACAATTTTAACACGTCCGTATGCCGATATTTTGTACATGATATTTAATTTAGGGTCCTGTAAGTACGTGTGCTTTGGTCTAAGTTTACAAGGAATACGGGGACTTGTCCTTATTAGTTTTCGATCACTAACCTCTAGAAAATAAGTTATGTTTGAACGGTAATTGGAAAGGTAATTGGCAAGGTAATTGGAAAATGTTCTAAACAAAAGTTGCCTATCTTCCGATTATACTGAATGGCTCAAGTCGTGTAGTTAATGCATTCCGATAATAGTAAAGCATCTCCAGCTGATTCCACAGTTACTCCTTGAGATTGGTGCACCCACTCTGCTGATGTAGTAGGAAACTGGGCAATCATCCATCGATGTATGCGAGAGATCTCCGTTTGGATAAAACAAATCTGTTCCCAAGTACTTATCATATTCATCTTTTGAGTCATGAGGGCTATCGTAATGTGGGCTTCGAGAATTGCTGTAGCTGGATCATTTGCTAATTTTTGTGAGTAATTTGCAGCGGTTGATTTATATTGTTTAAAGACATCATCTGGGAACTTGGGGTCTTTTAGTAGCATGCCGTTATCCAGGGTAAGCACGTAGTCTTTTTGCTCTGCTAGCTGTATAGCTCCACCTACCTTGAGACTCCTGATTAGAATTAAATCACCTATACGTTCAATTGGATAAGTACCTAATTTCTTCATGACTTCTTTATCGTGGTTGTCATTTCCTCATACAATTATAGATTCTGGCCATTCAATGGGAACGCAACGACGGCGCTAATTTACATCTCTACCCCCCTATTTTTATTTTTGATTATGATGGAGAATTTTATCCTGATTAAGAATCGTATGAAATCATAGACCTTAAAACCAAAGGAAAGTTCTCTAATTTGATGTTAAAGTGTCAAAAAATATATACCAAAAACGCTAATATTCGCAATCTTTTTTTGAAACACGACCAAGTTAATATTTAAGGCGGTAAACATAATGAAATTAATCATTAAAAAACTTTTTAGCCTGGTTTTTAATTTGCTAAAACATTTTATGGAGAAATTTGTAGTATATTTTCTTTTTAATTAAGTATTTTTTTTTGAAAAAACTTTGAATTTCAATAAGTTTTTTTTGAATATATTAATGATTTTAGATCTTACTATAATACAAAAATTACTATATACAAAAATTATAATCAAACGGGATATTCATCTACAACTTGGTTCCAAAAGTAAAAATAAGAGTGTTCTTTAAAACGTTGTGCCCACATAAATTCTGACAAATAATCGGGAATAATTTCTCTATTTGTGGGCCCAAACATAGCTTTAAATTTGGCTTTGCTTCTTTGCCACATTGCCTCAACCCTGTTTGTTGTAACATTTGTTGCGGGATCAACAAAATGTAAAGTATGGTTTACTGTACCATGTTGAAAACCTTGCGCAGCTAAACCTCGGTATGCTGCCCGCATATCGCTCCATATTTCAGTTCCAGGACGAATCCATTGTATAATGATGGGTAATAAGGTTGTTGTATCGCGGTTCGCTACAGGAATGAGTAACCCTTCTTTAGTTGCTATATCGTACGCACCAAAAATCCATTGATCTTCTACAATTCTACCCCGGTTGTATTTCCTTCTTGAAAAAAGTGATTCATCTATTTCCACTATTGAACCTGGCCCTCCTAATTGCACACGGTTGTTAAGGAAATAAGTAACGGCAATGTCTCTACAAAATTGATTCCAATCAACTACAGTTTTTTTGCTACCAATTTCTAAATCCTATTGAATGTCTTCTACTGAAAGGCCACGACTTTTTCCGTCGCTACGAGTCCAAATAAAGGTAATACCTATTATTTGCCAAAGTTTCAGTTAAGATCTTTCAAAAAAACTTCCAACACGAATAGTTATTTTCTTGTTGCATTGTTTTTGCATGCATCTCCAAATCTTTCCATCGACATTATGACTATTTTGTTTGTTGCACTGGATGTTACATCGAGGACAGATCATATTGATAGTAATTAAACCAAACTCCCTGCACCACCGGATGCACTCGTTATTATTGTTTTTAAACCTGCGACCAATTTCCGGTAAGTTAAGGCTATCAAACTCAATAATTGTCGGTCGTCTAGCATTCGCCATTTTAATTTTAAAACAGAAATACAGAAACATTCCTTATAGATAGAGTCTTTTATAATTACATTTTATTTTTTGCGAATTTTTTGCATAGGAATTTTCATGAATACTTTCGGAATTTTAATGAGTATTTTAACTACTTTCAAACAACAGAAACCAGGCGTAATTAAATAGTGAAATTTTAAAATGTGATAAAAAAAGATGGCGAATATTAGCGTTTTTGGTATATATTTTTTGACACTTCAACATCAAATTAGAGAACTTTCCTTTGGTTTTCAGGTCTATGTTTTTATACGATTCTTATTCAGGATAAAATTCTCTATCATAATCAAAAATAAAAATAGGAGGGTAGAGATGTAAATTAGCGCCCGCAACGACGCAGGGCATGATAGCATAAAGTCTTAGTGACGTATTGTTCTAGGGTTACCGCTCGTCCGGTGATTTGTCCGTTATATGTCTTCATGAAAAAATGGGTATACTCCTGTGTTTTTGTGCGCATCCAGGCACAATGAAATTGATCTGTCGCTACCGTTCTCCATGTATTGAGGTTATCCACTTGTAATGCTCCGTAAGGCGATATTTTAGTATTCATGGCTAAAAGACATTCTCCTGCTGTTACGAGTATTCGTTTGGATGTTAGGTCTTTAGATTTTTGGTTAAGAAAATTTGACTGGCAAGTAAGTGTGACTTTTTCGGCATAACAATGAAATAAAGTTATTGTGGTTGTCTGAGGTCTATAAGCATAGACATCTGCCATAAACGTTTTCACCGAGTCATTTAGCGTATGCATATTGTGATTACAAGACGTAACTTCTGGTAATTGGTAAAGTCCAATAGGTTTCACTTTAGTGCAGTCAAATACTTCGCCAATAAACAAGCCAGTAATGAAAGTTGGTAAAAGAGCCAGACACCATAATTTCCACAATTTGTTTACTCTGAGGGTTACTTTCGGCATGACCCTACAATTAGTTTGATTTTTCTTCTTACGTATGCACAGATTTGTCGTGGTTATAGCTGAGATATGTACACTTTTGCTAGTCTTTTTACTATTAATATACTTCTGGATTACTTAAGGATCAAAAATGTTCTCTTCGGGCTTCCAAGTATTTTGGCTGGATGGATAACCTTCCCATTTAATTAGATTTGTATTTTTCCTCCTCTTGTTCTTTTTTTAACAATTTTCTCGATTTTATATATATCGGAATCAAGATTCTCCATTCTGTCAACTTGATGTTCAATTTCAGGGGCGAGAGTAACTTCTTCCTGTATTTTATAGTTAGTTTCCTCAAAACAGAATTCGTCCATCGTTTCTGTGGCTTCGGTGAGAACTTCAGTGTTTAGAGCTAGGTCTGTAGTTGGTTTTTCTTCATAACCAAACCATTGTTTAAAACGAGACACATGAATTGGCGTAGGCAGTTCTTTACTATTCATATTTTCCACTTTGAACGTTACGGGTGATGTTGTTTGCGTTCCACAAAACCGTCAGTTTGGGGGTGATAAGCGGTTGTAAAACGACTTCTTTACATTTAATATTTCGCATACTTCTTTCACAAGTTTAGAAATCGCCTTGGTGCTCCATGTTTAAACACAATGTTGTCTACAAATATCGCTGCAATAGACGATGCTGCAATGGTGGGGACCGCAAAAGCAACCAAACACAACTATATAGCGGTTTCCTTTAAATAAGCAACCAAACACAACTATAAAGCGGTTTCCTTTTAAAGAAGGAGGGAAAGGTCCCAAACAATCGGCTGCAATGACGTCCCATGGTCCTTTGACAGGAATTGGTAGTAGGGGTGCTTTGACAGGAATTGGTAGTAGGGGTGCATTAACTCATTTCTTAAAGATTGTGGTACAACTAGCTGAGTAAGGTTTCTTGAGGTTTTTGATTCATGGTGGAATAGTAAACCATTCTCACCTAAGTAGTGGTAACCCTCTAATGCCAACACTTTCTTTGCTTCTTTTAAGTCTTCGGGTAGCTCTTTATTGGCTAGATATGATACTAAATCAGCTTAATAGGGATCGTTACGTTGTTCTTTTACAACCTGGTCAATTGGTCTACCCGGTACTGTCAATGTTGCAACTGTGTCGTAACTCCGTCGGGATAGTCCGTCAGCATTACCATTCATTTTTCCTGGTCGATATTCGATTTCAAAGTCATAACTTTGTAACATTAAGCTCCACCTTGCAAGGCGACCGGTTGGGTCTTTGATCGACATTAGCCACTTTAATGAATTATGATCGGTTACAATTTTAAACCTTTGTCCACATATGTACGGCCTACATTTCTGTATTGCAACGACGACGGCCAGCGCTTCCCGTTCAGTTGTGGAATATTTAATTTCTGTGTTCGTAAAACTACGCCCACCATACAGAATAACTTTTTCGGAATCCCCTTGACATTGCGCTAGAACATACCCTTATGCCTCGCCACTTGCGTCTGAATATATAATAAAAGGTCTTTTGAATTCGGGAAAAACCAAAATGGGTGTCGTTGTCAGGGCTTCCTTAAGCTGATCAAAACTCTTTTGCTGATCAATCTGCCATTGAAACTAGTGTCCTTTTTCAACAAGTTATTCAACGGCAAAACAATATCTGAGAATCCTTTAATAAATCTTCGATAATAGCTACATAAGCCAATAAACGTTCGAACATCTTTTATATTTTTAGGTATTGGATAATCCTTTACTGCTTTGATATTTTCAGGGTCTGGTTTAATACCATCTGCATTAATATAATGGTAGGCTCTCTTGTCAAACCCTTATTCCGACGCTGTCCTTAAAGTCCGCGAAATGGCGAGTTATAACGCTTTAAAGATTTCGCGATGGAGTTGCTACGGAGTTTATTTTTATTTTTTTATTTTTTTTTTATCAAGATGCTCTAAAAAATCCTAATGGTCTTGTCACAGCGCTGGCTTTACTTTTTATTATATTTTGCTTAATTATAAAATCAAATACTTATTATAAAAATAAAATATTTAGTATATAAAAGTTTTATAGTTTGGTTATTTGGTTATGTTAAAATAATGTTTATTACGTACTTTGAATATTTTGCCTTTTAATGGCGAAATTATATTTAGCAATTGTTCGAAGCGTCATGCGAAAAATTTGCAGGGAAAATAAAACGAAAAATTTGCCGAGAAATTGTTTACTTTAAAAATGTTTAGATTAAAAATATATTATATACAATTGACATATGTAATGTGAGTTAGCCACACAACCATTTCCTCGATTACTCCGTGACTTTTTCAAAATTCCACCCGATTTTGCTGATTATTATTTTCAAAATTCAAGCCAATTTCACTCATTATAATTATCAAAATTCAACCCAATTTCACTCATTATTCACTGATTTTTTGCAGAAAACTGAACACAGGTACTCTACCGATTATTATCAATTTAAATATTTATTAAATGATTAAAATAATATGAACGTATCATTATTAACGTAAGTTTATTAAAAATTATTATTATTATTAACATCAAAAATAGAATATATTGCCACAAAACAAATTTTTTTTACCTTAATTATGATGAACTCAGTTTACTTTTTAAACTATTGGCTAATGATCAATACAGTAAATTTCAAATCATTAAAATTTACCAAATTAAAACCATATCTCAACAGTAGGTTCAACCAAATTTAAACAAAAGCTAGACACTAAAGAAAAAAAAAGAAAAAAGAAAGAAAATATTAAAAAACATATTTTGTTATTCATACATGTAAAAGTTTACTTATTTATATAACTATATTATTTATATAATTAACTAATAATTGATATACAAAAAATGTTGTTAAAAACCTTGAAATATAAAAATATTTCTTGGTTTTTAACAATATGACATAAAAAAAAGGCTTTTAAAGAAAATCAACAGAAATAATGCTAAACCTTAACTAGACAATATTGGACTCCTACTTATATTAGGAATAATACAATGTAATAAGACTCATACCCCAGGTTCCATTGAGTCTAAAGTAAAGTAATTTAATTTATTTTAAAAAACTAATAATAAAAATACTGACAGATCCACTCAAACGCTTCATCTAAACTTTAAAAGAAACTTTATTAAAATAAAGACCTGAAATATTTCTAAAAAAAAGCCAAACTAAAAAAACCAATTAACTAAAAGTGATACTATTGACTAACAATTGTTGTTATCAACTTTTTTTTCTCTAAGCAGTCTCACTAAAAAGTTAAACTTTTAACTCTAACTTCAAATCAAACTTTTTTTAAATAAATTTAAAATATTTACAATCTTCATTTAAAAGAATTATTAATAACTGTTTGTCCCTCTTAAAATTTTTTTGATTTTGAGCTTATTCTCTTCTTGTCACCATAAATCTGAAGTGTGATTAGACTATTGAAAGGTCCAAACCAGTGATTCTAATATTTGTTAGGGTTTTCGGGCCTCAAGTGTTTGGTTTGATATATGTAAAAAATAGACAAATCACATTGGTTCGATAGGAATATTGTAAAAAGAATCGTCCAAAGGTGCATATTCTTCAATTATATCTTGTTTCTCCTTTTCTTTTTCTAAAATTTTTATACTAGATGCAATTCTTCTTTTTTCTGTCGAAATTCCAATTCTGCCGGTAAATTTTGTTTTCAAAATTTTTGATTTAGGTAATTTATTTGAAATTGCACACGCGTACCTTTTTTTCTTAGTAACTTCATTCCTTTCTAATGTCGTCATGTTTAGGGACGTTTGAAGCTCATTTCTTGAAGTTTAAAATTTAATGATTTAACCACATTCTCATCATAAATTAAGTAACTTAATGTTTTTATTTGAGAAAGGATATCTCTACATGATGATGCATTTGTTTGCTTAGGGTATATTTTATTCTGCACATTTTCAAAAATAACATGACCTTGTGTCTCAGATAAGTTGTCTTCAAAACATATATTAGATTCTTCTTCATGACAAGATTCATTATTATAAATGACTGAATTATCCAAACAAAAGTATGGAGATAATCGGTAACTATCTGGCAATAAATCCCAACTAACTCCATCGCAATGTTGAAAGATTGCTACCATATGTTTGCATGGCATCAATGTTTTCTTCCATTCTATGCATTGGCAATCAGGGAGCTTAGTGTCTTGACCTCCAATAGTGACAATGTAACTTTTTGCACTTGTGAAGCTTTTTACCTCATACATTTGCTTATTCTTAGAATTTTCATGGAATGTAATTTTTAGGTTATTGCAGTCCTTCACAAGACCAATCTTTTCTATACAATGTCTTGTAAAATTCTCAGGTTTATTACAAAGCCAATTTGGAAGGTTGCTATTGTAGAGTCTGTAGTCTGAGCAGCGACGAATATTAGCTTCCACGTACCTTAAAGAATGAATAATAATAAATTATTTGCTAAGATTATTCTCAAGACAATAATTATTAAAATTTATAAAAACTTTAATAAGAATAGAAAGGTCTATTAAAAAACTGCATATACATGGAAACTAATAAAATCCCTTTTTATTATTCTAATAAATTTGACAATATATGTCTATATTATCAATTAACAACAAATGTTTGCATTGTCAGTATAATGAAAGTATAATTGCTTTTCAGTATAATTGCTTTTGTCAAAAGCTTACCTGCTGTATGTCTCAGGAATAAATTGATCAACAAGAACTGTCACTATTCCACTTAACGAGTTATCCTTATACTGATTTAAAAACTCATGTTTGAAATCTCTGTTCTTTCGCTCAACACCGTTGTTTGTATTTACAACTGTCTCTAATATTCCACTTCTGAATGCTTTGACCCAACGCTAAATAAAGGAAAAAAGCCAGTATTACGTCAATTCATACACATAATAGGATACATAATAGGATAATAAATGGTTATATTGCATAAAACTTGTAAGCAACAAGATCCTACCTTTTTCTCAGGCAACCATGTGTTTTCTAGGTAATTTTTAAATTTAATGCTATTTGTAGAGATCCATATTGGATCCTTGAGTAGAGCTTGTATAGCAATGTCATATTCTTCCTGTGTTTCAGTAGCAGCTATTCGTCTAAGTAAACAAAGAGCAGTGTGCTTGACTGATCTCATTCCATTTGCATTAGTAGACAACCATCTTTCCCACGCTTGCTCACGGTGAAAATCAAAGCAATCTTAAAAACAATCATTACGCTCAAATATAAACTTATTTCATATGTAACTTATGTCTTTAATTTAGAGGAAATTAGGCACCAATAATCCTAAAATCCAGGGTACTTTAAGGTTAATATTATTTTTTTACAATTTCTTAACTCTAAAATAGCTATAACACCAATGAACCCATTTTTTTCACTACATTTATTATTCTGCAAATCTATATCCCACAATATATGTACTACATCCGCTTTTATGACATCCGCTTGAATAACTGATAAAGACACTAGAGGGTTTGGTGAATGACATTCACCAACTATTGAAATTACATTTTTTTGACATAATCAATTAATTAAAAATTATTTCTATTATCATATATATACTTAGCATAGACAAATCTTTGCTACTTTTATGGGATTACACCCCTAATGTAACTTGGTATATTAGAGGTGTAAACGCTTTTCTATTGTAAGGGGTGTACCCTGATAGTCATCCGGTGGCACAGGAAAACTTGTTTTCTAAAATGGTGACTTAAATTTCAAATAAAATTTCTCTTGGTAGCCCAACAGGACAACCAGGCAGTTTGTTACTTACAAAAATATGTTTATTATTAATATAAGATTTCATTCCTTGCAATTATTCAAAAGAAACCTTCAAAAAGTATTTAATTTAGTCATACACTACGTTTAAAAATAAATACACTATGGCGCATTAATACATTTTTAGATATTACCGGCCTACTGGTTATCATTGCAGACAACTCAAGTAAGAAAATATTTCAGCTGCAGGGACACCATGAAATGACCAAAGGACACACCCCTGTATATATAACAACTTCATCTATTACTAAAAATAATCAACCATTTTCACAAAAAATTATCAAACACTTTCAGAACATCAGTTAGGGCAGCAACTCTAATTACACAGGATAATAATTTACCATAAATATACCTTACCTATGTATACGCATGAACAAAGAAGCTATAACAACAAAAAGAAATTATAATTAAATATAACAAACCAACCTTTAAAAACATTTTCGATTGATAAAATTTCTGCCTCACAGTTATCAGTCATAAAACACTTAGGGTTCCATTCTGGATTCCACTGACTTAATTTTTTTAGTGCTTCTGTTATTGTATCAGTAGTTTCATCTTGCACTGCAAAGGACGCTACTACCTGATAGTTACTGTTTGTTTTTACAACAACAAAGAACAACGGGATTGAATATCTAGTAGATTTATAAGTGGCATCTAGTAGACATATATGATTGCCATATTTATAAAGAAGTTCTTTTTGACTTATTGTCTGGTGAATAAAAAGAAGTTTTTGTTTTGTAGGAAGTACATTAGACTAAATATAAAATTAAAATAAAAAATAATCTCTAAAGCTTACTAAAATTTATATAAAAAATTATCACATCAAAAATATTGCCAGGGATACATTTCTAGATATATTAAACATATTAAGAACATTTCTCTAAAAGATAAAAATAAGTAAAAAAATGCATTTGATTTATTAAATTACTTTTTTTATAGTATCATTTTTTCCTTTCATTATACTCAAAATAATCATAATATACCAATACAACTTTCACTTACAAAAATATCTTCTTCATCTTCTCTGTTAAATTTTTCTGAAACTTCTAATTCTTTGCTATGGTCTGTAACTTCTCCGTAACCACAATAATAAAACTTATCTCTTGGGTATTTATTTCTCCATTCTTCAACCTTTTGCTGGAGAATTTCTTGATCCAGTTTAGAAAATTTCAACTTTGTAGCAGCTTTATACATATGATTTCGTATATCTTGATTTTTTGGGTAGTATCTTCTAGATGATGTTGGTGGTAATTCTAGTCCTCTAAATAGTTTGTCTTTTACATATACACGAATAGATCTTTGCATTTCACGTGGATTTCGGACCCCTTTTCCAAATAATTAATAAATTTTGGAAATAATTTTAGAATCAACTTGTAGTGACAAACCAGCCCTCTGAAAAAAATTTTGAATGTTTTTGGTTAACTTTAATGGTTTCATTTTATATTATGTTTTTTTTTTATTTTTTTATTTTCAGATTTAATAAAAAGAAGGTCGCAATATATTATTAACATTAAACTATTTTTGGTGGTCTTCTGGAAGGCACAAAATACAATAATATAGAAACAAGGTCAACAAAAGAGGTCGAAGTCAGATCAGCAGATAGTTCAGCATTGCAGAGTGCTGAAACTAAATCTGAAGGTTGGTAACCATATTTGACTTTTTAAAGATTTTGTTTAAAATTTCAGAAAAAAAAAAAAAATTTCTTTTCCAACTAAATGACCTTTGTGTTCGTCTTCTAAGGGGAAAGTAACAACAATTTTTCTATCAAAATTAAATGTTTCTTTTTTGTTGCTCCAGTCCTCCTTCAGTTTTTCAGCGACAGTACGCTTTCGGCGTTCAGTGTTTGCTTCTGCCTAAATTTAAAATTAATCTATTAATCTATTCCATTAAATAGTCTAATTTTTACAAAAAATTTAACTTAAGTCTGTTACCGCTATTTTATAATAAAGCATTATCTAAGAAAAATCACAAAAATTATATTGTACTTTTAAAATCTGAAAAATAAACCACATCTCTTATTGTAATTTTTGCAGGGCAGTTCATTTTCTTTGTATCTTGAGACAAAAAACGACTTTTAGCATACATTGTGGCACTATAAACAGTATCCTAAATGAAAGTTCACACACATAAAAACATTTAAAAAAGTTATATATTTATCAAGATAAGATTCTAATCCATTGTTTTTGTTTAGTTGTTTTTGTATCGATTAATAGGACATATTTTACTCACATCAAATTTTTAAAAGTGGTCAAAATAAATTACTTTTGCCTTCAGTTTTTCTGCTTGATTTCTTATTTTCCGCGATATAGTATGATTGACTCCATGAGTACAATCAAGATGTTTCGAACCAACAATTATAAACGGAACTCCACTAAACATAATTTGCTGACTAGGTCGAAATTTATTCTTTTTATCTTCAAAAAGTATTTTGTGGTTTTTCAACTCAAAATCTAAAAAACATTAAAGTGTCAATATTTAATTTATATAAACTATCTAATATACTAATTATAAGTTAGATTTTTGCTCTTTTTTTAAAGCCGGCACAGACATTAAAGCCTAGCATTAAAGTCACCAAAAACAACAATATTATAAATAAATGTAAATTTAAATTAATTTTAACGTAAATTTATTTAACTTCATTAAATAAATGTAAATTTATTTAACTTATTTAACTTGTCTGAAAAAATAAAAAGACAGTATGATTAAATAATATATACGTCATAAATATATTACATTTTCAAAATAAATAGATTGCAAATGGAAACCGTATTGAAAGTTATATGACCATCAAATTATGCTGTGCATATCCATCAAAACATGCTGTGCATACCCAGTGATTTAAATCATGCAAAATTTTAATTGAGTCATAACTCAAAGCTTTAAACCCCTCTATCCCTTGAGAAAGTAGTGTTGACTGACATGGTTCTTCATTCGCCAAATTAAGGCTAACGATAGTATTAACAGCGTCGATAATGCGGTCATTTAGCCATTCATTAGACTCCAAAATTTCTTTATCTTCTTATTTTAGATTCAGTTCCTGTATCCACCATGCAATTGGTGGGAGTGGATCTTCTAAATCTATAATTTCTATTGAAGTTATCGCTTGTTACAAATGAACATCTTCCAATAAAACAGAAGTTAGTGAAGTAATTAATGTAGGTGGAAACCAAAGTTTTAAATTGCTAGCATTAACAACTTGTTTAATAATTTTTCTCCAAGTTGAAGTCTGTAAACTCCTTTACCTAACTCGTCTATGATTTTAAAAGGACCTGTAAACCGCGCAGAAAGCTTGTCACCCATTCGTGTGTCACGACAGTTATGTTTAAGTACCATTTACCCGACTTTATAGGTTGCAGCTGAATGCTTTAGATCTTAACCTTTTGTTGCGCTTTTTCAATCTTTTCTTTTGCCTGTTCTCGTGTATTTTGTAGGGATTGTTTAAGGGTAATTGTATGTTGAGGTACATCATCGTTTTCATCAACAGAAGCCTCGCATATGTCTTTTTCTATATCGATTGAAAGACGAGCTTATACTCCATACATTAGTTGGAAAGGCGAATACTTTACAGATGCTTGAATGTTAATGCGATAAGCAATAACAACTGGATTAATAAATAGGTCCCAATCGTCACTTTCTTTGTTTATTAGCTTGAGCAAATGTCTTACCAAGGTTTGATTAAAACGCTCCGTCAACCTGGAAATCCAATAAAATAAAAGTTTGTTTTATAATTATAGAAAAAAATTTGTTCAATATGATATGGTGTGTATATGTTGTTGTAATGACATAAAATTACCGTTTCAAAATAAAAATTTTCAAATTTTATTTTAAAATTTTCATTTGCTCACAGAGATCGTGGACAAGCTGGTTCTTAAATTCCTTACCATGATTGTGTAAAATTACGTTAGAAGCACCAAATCTGGACACAAGCTCCATCAAAAATGCATGAACACTAATAGCATTTTTTTCCCGAATAGGTTTACTTCCGCATATTTCGTAAGATATTCATTAGCTACACAAATATACTTTTTTCCTTTTTTTGTCTCTTTAAGAGGACTAATAAGGTTGATACAAGCTGCACATTTACGTGCAAAATCTTTGACGTCTGCTGCTATACAAGACCACCAATACCGATTGGTTACTTTAGCTATTGTTGCAGATTGACCGAAGTGACATCCGCCGATAATTCCATCATGCATAGACTTTATTATATATTTTTTTTGGTCTTCATCAATGATAACTCTTCCTAATTTAGTATGTAAACTCTTACTCTTGTGATAAAGAAAATCTTTTACAATCAAAAAAGAAGTAGCTTTTTGCCGCAGTCGTCTTTTTTGTGCTTTATCGTAACCAGGCGGATACACTTTATTTAAAGTATAATGTTTCAAATTCATTTAAATTTCTTCGTCTAGTTTATTATTTATATCTTCAATTTTGTGTTGAATTTTTATTTAATGTTTTTAATGGCTTCCGTTTTTGAGACTGTTATACAACTAAATAATAATTTAATATTTCTTTTCTTTTTCTTCAATTTATTCTTAATTTAATTGCTCAGTAATAACTATTATTTACGATCTTTTTAATAATTGACAAAAATAATAGACAAAAATATTTTTAATGATAAAACTACGTTGTATTGGTTCTTTGTCAAATGGCAAGACAAGACAAAAATTTTACATTATCTACCTGAATCCTTAAATGGTCAGCAATAACTATTATTTATATTTTTTTAATAATTGCATTATAGACAAAAAATAAAAACTGTTCTTAAAACCATCGGGATTGGCCGATGGTTACCTAGGTCGATGCATCGGCTAAATGGTCGATGCATCAGCTAAATGGTAGATGCATTGGCAGGATGATGCCAATCCAACCCTACATATAATTGACTCAGTGGAAAAGGTGCGTAGCCCACATTTCTTAAATTTCCATGGTAACCACTTTAACCCACTTTTAATGTGGTTTAAAGTGATAACCTGCGAAATTTCGAAAAGGTGGGTTAGGCATCTTTTCAAGAGTTTGTCATATAGCGTTAACATTATTATTAAATCTTAATATAAATACATTTATGATGCATACACTTTTTAGTCATTTCATGTTTTTTCATTTTTCATAAATCAGTAAGCATCTAATCATGTATACATATATGCATGTAAATATATATGTGTGTGTGTATATATGTGTATATATATATACACACATATATATATACACACACATATATACACATATATGTAAATATACATATATATTTATATATATATATATATATATATACATATAATTATAAATGCATTCTATAAAATGGAGTGCTCAATGTTCTTAAAAGAACAAAGCAATAAATTAGTAGATGTAATAGATAGTAGAAAGATAGTAGTATTCGATATATACGTATTTACATTCACACATATATATCGAATGTACAAATATTTAAGAATGCTTAAAATATATTTAGTGCTACTGTTATTATATCCATATCAGTACTAATTAACAGATTAACAAACACAATTATTATTTGTAAGTCGATGTAACAGTACTCTGGTGCGAGTCAGGCTATAAGATAGTTGATGTAGCAACACTCCCTTGTAGCAGCAGACTATAAGATAGTCGATGTAGCAACACTTACGCATGCTTTAAAAATGTTTTTTTAATAAAACAAAAACACAAATAATTAAAAAAACTTTCTAGTCATTATTATTGCTGTTTTTTAAAAAAACAATAAAATTTAATGTACTTCCGCATTAATTTAATTGCTTTGACATTTCGACAACAATAAAATGCAGCTGAAAAGACAAGGTAAAAAAATTGTAGTCAAAAGAGACTTTCTTTTACCATAAAAGTCTCTTTCGACTACACTATAAGGATATATATATATATATATATATATATATATATTGCAGGTAAATTGTAATTAAGAAAAACAACATTTCCTTTTCAACAGTTCCTATGAAGAGTTTTTTTGAATTTGACAGTGGATATAAACTATAGCTTATATCCATTGTCAAATTCAAAAAAACTTTAAATAGGAAATGTTGGACGATTTACTTGCTGTACCTTTACAACACATTAACAATATATCTTCCCAGAAAATTAAAATAATGCAACAAAATTAAATATGGGCGATTCACTCTCATACAGCATAGCCTAGCAACAACAAGTCACCAACAACAACAATATTAGCAAAAGAATAAAGTGAAAGAGCTTGGTCAGCAAAAACATTCCAAAACGAAAGAATATAAAAGAATACTCAGAAAATTCAAACCTAGATTTAAACCAAAGTCACCTAACAAATTAGTGAATTGTTATGTATGTAAATGCCTAGGCCAATCGTGTGAATATTACAATCTTAATAAATCAAAGACAGATATCAATGAACACTAAGATAGCGAACTTAAACTAGTTTCACAAAGGTTAAGTGAACTTTGCGAGAATAAGGATTTGAAAAAAAAATTAATTATATGATTACTGATATGTATTATACTTTTTGGTACACTATTCATTTTTGGATTTTTAAAAGAACTTGACTCATGGATAGCATGGATAGTACTCAATACACTGTTAGTACTATCATATTTTAAAGCTGTTTTGGAATCAACCTCTTTGAGAGCTAGCACAGAGTTTGGTAAACCTGACTACCAGCTGTCTTCAAAAAAGCATATCCTACAAGACAGCATGATAATAGGCAGGTTTTACTGGGTTACATGGTACCAGTAGCAGTAAGATCTAACAAAAATAACCTTAATCCCTGAAAAAATGAACTAAATATCATTTATGCATATAAATAACAATGAATATATAAATAATAAAGCAAACTAAGAAACAAATTTAAAAAATCTATACTCTTTACGCTAAAAGTTTTATCTTTTTTAAACATTGAAAATTTTGAGGATGTTTGCATCTCATATTTAATAATTGAATCTTCTGCATTTTGTAGAGTGCCAAACACAGAAAATGTGGTATTAATCACTTCATTGTCTTAAAATAAATATTATAATAAATTCTAATTATAAATACAAAAAGTAAAAATAAATACAATAACAAACTTAATATTAATAATAATATATAATTAATTTAATAACAGAAAAGTAAATAAAGAAATTTAAAAAAAGAAAAAGATTTACTTATTTCTTCCACGGTTGCCATTTTCTAAAAAACTTAGAAGAATTGACCAATTGGCTACAAAAAAACTTGGTAAGAGTATCAATTTAAGTAAGGTTTGATTAGAGTTTGTTTACTGAAAAGTACACAGTAAATAAGTAATTGGGAGTAGAAGACTGAATAAATTAAACCTTTAACTTTAGAAAATTTTAAAAAATATTTTATTTAATATTTAAATGTTAATGGCCATATAACCGTCTCAGTCAAACATACATATGGAAGTTTGAATAAATTTAACTGTAACTTTAGGAAGAAAGAATAAATTTAACTGTAACTTTAAATTTTACACTATTAAAAACATGTAAAATCTTTACATGTTGTTAACAGTGTGAAGTTTAAAGTTATTTCTTATGTATAAACATCTCAGTCAAACATCTTAATGAATTTAAAGATTTTTAACTTAAAATTTTTTAATGTTGACTATAAATAAAATATTTTTACGTCGTGGTGATTAACTTTCCATTCTATTCCTTATGATTATATAAAAAGTATTATTAAACAAGTAATTTTTCCTGCCAGTTCTAAACTTTATTAGATAATTGCTTCTATTCAAACACAACTCCGTAACTTCGCCAAAAAATCTTTAAAGCTTTATAACTCGCCATTTCGCGGACTTAAAGGACAGCGTCGGAATAGGGGTTTGACAAGAGAGCCTACCTAATATAATGTCCTAAGAATTTCACTTCAGTTGTGCAAAAAGTGCATTTCAGTAGGTTTAATTTTAAACCAGCTTGTCTAACGGCTTCAGTTATCATAAGTATATGTTCGAGGTGCTCTTTATACGTTTTTGAATATACCAAGATATCGTCTAAGTAAAGCATGCAATGTTTGTATAAATGGTCATGGAGTATGTTGTCCATCATTCGTTGAAATGTTGATGGTGCATTCGACAGACCAAAAGGAAGAACTTTAAACTGATACAATCCTTTAAGCAATGTAAATGCGGTTTTCTCTTTAGATTCGTCGTCGAGCCGCACCTGATAATATCCGCTGAGAAGATCTAGTGAAGAAAAATATTTCGCCCCGTGTAGCATGTCGAGACTTTCATCTATTCGTGGGAGTGGATAGGTATCCTTTTTTGTTCCGTTGTTTAGTTTTCTATAATCAATACACACCCTGAAATTCCCATCTTTCTTCGGTACCATTACTACCGGACTAGACCAAGGACTGACACTTGGTTCAATGATATCATTTGCTAGCATCTCCTCAACGTGCTTGTTCAGTGATTTTCTCTGAGCTTCCACAAGACGGAAAGGTCTTTGTCTAATCGGCTGAGCATTGCCCTTGTCAATACAGTGTTGTATTACATCAGTTTGCTCAATGTCGTGCAAACCTTGACCAAAAACATCTTGGTTATTCTTTAGTAAGGTCAACAGCTGGAGGCGTTCTTCTTGATTCAACGCAGCGGCGTTAGTCTTTGATTCCAACAAGTCTATCAAGCCGTCAGGCAACCCAGCGTTATACTCTTTCGAGATTTTGGTAGGTAATGAAATTACAACCCCAATTACTTTATTTTTACCAATCGTTACATAATCCGATGAGGGTTTAACGACATGCAGCTTGACTTGATTAGATACACCATGGGTTATGGTGGGATAAACATGGACATTTTGATCCTCGAACAGATTTGTCTCTGGTATAAAGAAACAGTCACCTTTAGTTTTTAAAGCGTGTGCTATGGTGAGGATGGTTTCACACTTGGGAACAGCCTTTATTTCCTTTGTTACGCATATCGGAGTTATAGAAAGGTCTACGGGATTTGATTTAGGTTTGGTGTTGTTGAATCTATCTTGATAGTCTATGCTGAATGCAGGATATGGGCGGCGGTCGCTGAATAGCGGCTGGAGCTCTTTAGCTTCATCCGGTGTACGTGGCGCATCGGACTTCGGCGTCAGATTTTTTCTTTGTATTTTACACTCAAACTGGGTATTCGTGGGTTGGTTAATAAGCGGATTTTCTTTTAACAACGGTTCAGGCGCAGGCAACCACTTGACATCGAACTTATCAATTTGCGGTATACGGCGAATTGGTGTATCATCCACAATTATTCCAGTGGAGAATTTGTTGTCGATGTGTTTGCTTATCTATATCAAACATTCCCTCGAAGATAACTCGATGATTCCTGCAGTCCAATTTGACGTTAAACTGGCTCATGAAGTCGTAGCCTAAAATCACTGGATGAGTCAAATTTTTAGCGATAAGCATTTCATGCTCAAATATATATCCTCCAATATTAATGGGGCACACGGTTTTTCCAAGGACATGAAGTGGCGCTATATTTGCGGTTCTTAGGGTACCATAGTAGGAAAGTGGTCTGTTAACTTGATTCCTAAAATTTTCGAAGATATTTTCGTCTAATACACTGCACCTAGCACCTGTGTCCATAAGAAGAAGCACTTTAGTCTTGTATACCTTTCCCCAGATTTCGGAACCAGGTTCCTCCAGATTTGAGTGTATTAGTGTGTCGATGGGGAATTCGGCTATCCCAAATGTGGACTGTTCCTTGGTTCATTGTGTCGGGATTGTCTATTTGGATAAGAATTATTACGGATTGAAACCGGGTTTTGTGTGTCATGGTTCCAGTGGTGCGGTTGCGGCGATGCATGTTGATAGTGATTTCTTCCTGACAATGGGGCGATTTTTCGGAACACGACCTTTGGGTGTGTCCTACTTTCAGGCATTGGTTGCATATAACCTGACCGTCACTGGTACGGAGATTACGTCCGTTTGGCCGGAATCTTTCATGTTGGCTAGAACGGTTGTTGTTCCGCCTCAATGATGCAATTTCCGTCTGTAATTCACCAATCCGCTGATTTAGGATAGGATGCTCTCGGTAGGTGGCAGCTGCAATATGTTGAGGGGAGTTTAGTAGGGCGTCTAACTTGGCTTCCAGACGAGTTATAGTCGAGTCTGATCTAACGGAGTCCTGTAGTTTTGCGAAAGCTACTGCAGCCTGATAATCCACCGGTTGCTTGAGTTTTAGATCATTCCTTAAATGTGGCTTCAGTCCCTTGATAAACAAATTCAGCTTAGTCTCATCATCAACCCCAAGCTGCTGACTAAATTTATCTAGCGTGGTAATATAGGAAGCAAGATCAGCATCCTGTAATAGGCCGAATAACTCCATCTTACGGTTCCATGCGATGTTTGCATTATTATAATACTGACGAAAATGTTCTTGAATTTGACTAAAATCGTTCCTAATGTGCGCGGTAAGGGTTTCGTAATAAACCCACGCACTATCTTCCAAGTATAACGGGAACGCAAGTAGTTTTCTCATATCGGTCCATTGGTTATGTTGGGCAATGCGTCCAAAACTGGCTAACCATTCGGTAACATCTTCTGTTTCTGTACCTTTAAATATTTTTGGATGTACTTCTTGAGTAGGCTTCAATGTTAATCTTTCTAATATTTGCTCAAGCGACATATTGTTCTTCTCTTAAGGGGAACGGCTATTCTGTGTTTTAAACGGATTGGTATCGGATAGCTCTAAGGAATCGGCGGAGTCGGAGTTGTTAAGCGAGGTATGAGAATTATTGCCAGCAATCAAACGATGTGTTGGTTCAACAAACGGACATATTTTTCCCGAGCATAAACGGATCATATATATATACAGCAAAGTTATTACAGTTTAAAATAATATCTTCGTTTGAATGCAAGTAAAACAAATAATAAAATGAACAAACGTTAATGTTTTCTTACACAGTTTTTAATTGATCGGCCCGAGCAGAGATAGAATCCACTCGTATTCGGGCAGTGCCTCTCAATGTTAACGTATCTCCAAATGTTAACGTATGGTCCTTTAGTTACTACGCTTTAGATAATACGCATAAATAAATGTTACGAGTTACTGATAATCCAAACAACACTTCGTAACAACTTATAACAAATATAAATACTAGTTTTAATTGTCCCGATATATTATATAAAACCGTATAAATATAATACAACTTGTTTTACTATATCTTCTGGTATCTTTATATTATCTTCGGCTCCTCAACAACTTCAATCGCTTCTTCGACTCCTTCAGCCGAACCACGAACGTTTGTTAACTGACGTTTTTATACGTTTTGTTTAAACGCTAGACGCGTTTCGGTTCATAAACAAATTGTTTATGAACCGAAACGCGTCTTCAAATACTTTGTTTTGTTTTTTTGTTTTTTTTGCATATTATTTTATTTCATTTTTACTAACTTTGTTGTTAATTTTATTATATATTTTATACTAATTATTTTATTTTAATATATCAACGTGTACAGTTTGATCGGTTAAAGCATCGGCCTGATAAACTGTTAGTTTTTGGTATTTTAATAATATTTTATAAATATTAGTATTTTAATTAATAATATTTTAATATTGATAATCTGTTAGTTTGGTGATTTAAAAAGTTTTATTTTTTCCAATTCTCTGCCGCTATGAGTTGCAATGTTTATTTTTCCAATTGCGCCTTTAAATCAACGCCTTTAAAATTTTTAAGTTTAACTTTTTCAAGCGCGATCTTAAAATTTTCAAGTCTCGTTCACGCATTTGCTGTTTGATTTGTTTTTTGTGAAGTCTTACTTGACAAAGTCATACTTCAAAGTTGAACTTCAGGCAAGTGTGCTTCTTCCATTCCACCCTTGATATTTTTCCAGATTTTGCGTTTCGCGTTCTCTTAGTTCAACCCTTGTTATTACATTAAAATTATACAAATATATTTTACAAACACATTGCAATTTATATTTATACTTTTCTCCTTAAAAAAAAGGTAAAAAAAGGAAAATCGTTCTTTTTATTGTAGACTTAAAACTGTTTGTTTGTTTTTTTTTTTTTTTTGCTTTACCTTATCTAGTTTTGTTGCTGAATATAACAACCACTCTAAAAAAACAAAAATAAAAACAATACACAAATTAATTAAAATATTAAATACTTTTTATTTATTTTATTTTAAATTATTTTCATTTTTTAAGTTGTTAGTTTTGTTTTTTGTTTTTATAACTTTTCCCGCAATGATTATTATTAAACTTGCAAACAGCCTAAAATAAAATACTCGCGTGTGGTGATACATACTCGCGTGTAGTTTCCTGGGAAGGCTTGCATATAGTACTAACGCCAAGATTGATGATTCCAAATATTGAATATGTTATTTTCCTTGAATATCATATGTTTATTTGATATTTTTATCTTTATTCATTTTCCAAACTTTTGATGATTTCAAATTTAAACAAAACTAGTTGTAAAAATTAGGCAAAGAAGCCACCATGTCATGTATACCTACAGTAATATATTTTTTGCTAATGGGTAAATATTGGCACCCTTATAACTATTATTCAGTACTTTAAAAACCAAAATTTGCTTACCTCTTGTTCAAGATGGTTTTCATTGCATATTGTAAAGTTTAAAAAAAATGCCAAAAAACTCTAGAAACAATATTATATACAAAGTTTTTTGAAAATTTTAGTAATATATACCTTATGTAATATATATAGTACTTTGTAATCAAAATTTGCTTGCTTCTTGTTCAAGACGGTTTTCATTGATTTTTGTAAAGTTTAAAGATGCAATAACACTCTAGAAACAACGTTTTAAGAAATTCAAGTGATAAATACATGCAAGTAATATATAGTGCATATGTACAGATATATCTAGCCCTAAAGCTCTTACTTGGTTTTGTGAAACTTAAATCTGCTTACCTCTTGTTCAATATGGTTTTTATCACACAGTTTTATGGAGATGCTATAGTACACTAGAAATAACATTATTTTTAGTCAGCTAATTCAGTAAAAACTTTCTGACTTGTAAAAACAAAAACATTTACATTTCAGTAAATTGAAACCAAAAAATGATTATCTATGTTATTTTCCCCCTTATATTTTTTTTGTTTACCAAACTTTCAGTGATTTTAAATTTAAAGCAGTATTGGTGTAGTGGTAGCACTCGCCTCAGAAGCAAGAAGGGTGGAGGCTGATCCCCCTTCCTCCCACGTTTCTGGTAGTAACGGGCTCAACTTGTTTATGTGTGCAGCTACCTTGTTGGTCAAGGTTCGTGTTTAGGAATTATATAGTGGCGAGAGTATTCCAACTAAAGTACCCTCGTTGACTGTAGTGGCCATCATGGTCCTAAGGAAATGAATTATAAAAAAAATTGTTATAAACCTTTTTTTTTACATGAGGCCAATATGCAAAGTAAATGCAAAGAAGCCACCCGCCTTACGGTATACGTACAGTTATATATATAGCGCTGATGAATAGATATTGGTAGACCTATAACTGTTATTCAGTACTGTGAAATCAAAAACTGCTTACCTCATGTTTAGAATGGTCTTTATCGCGTATTGTAAAGTTTAAAAAAGATGCCAAGGACTCTAGAAACAACGTCAGTTTAAAAGATTTATGAAAATCTAGTTCTATAAAATACATATATATATCTAGTTCTATATAATACATATATATATCTAGTTCTATATAATACATATATATATATATATATATATATATATATATATATATATATATATATATATATATATATATATATATATATATATATATATATGTATATACTCTTATATTTATATAGATATATGTATATATATGTATATATATATATATATATATATATATATATATATATATATATATATATATATATAGGTTTTAGGGTGTCCCTTTAATGAGTAAAATTTTTGTTTTTGGCATATCAAATGCATGCCCCATATTTCTTTTTAGAATTAATTAAATAAAAAATTTTATCTTCGTACGACAACATTATTGCGTGCCGGCAAAACTCTAAAGGTGTTGAAAAAATTCAAAAAATATTGACATTTACTATGTCAATATTTTTTGACATAGTAAATGTCAAAAAATATTGTCATAGTAAATGTCAATATATTTACTATGTCAATATTTAATATGGCTCAAGCAACAAAATTTTTTCAAAAATCCTTTAGGAGTTTTTTTTTAAAATTCTGGATACAGATTTTTATGCTCTTGCACACAGAGTAGCAAATATTGCTTTTGTTCTTCTTTTGCAGTGATCAATCCATGAAATTCTTGAATAAGTTTTACTGCTCTTTTAGCTGCATCATCAACTATTCTTAAAAGAATAACTTTTATTTTTGCCTCTTTATAGACATCATCTTGATCCCACCTTAAAACGGATTTCTGAAGGATATTCTAAATTTTTAATCGAGAGAAAAATTTGTGATTTTAAAAGACACAAAATCATTTAATTTTTATGTTCACTACAATGTTTCCCTTAGTTTTTTCATTAACTTAACTTAAATTAAATTAACTTCATCATCAAAGAGTGATAAAAATGTAATTTCTTCTGACAAGTTTCAAAGATATTTACAAAACCTGTTCAGGGCTGCTTTAGAGATCGATTTGTCAACAGTTCCGTACTACTTGAGCCACTTTAAAAAGTACAAATCTTGACTTTGCCCCTTCACCTGCAGACCGCATCCCAGCCAAGGCTTCACTTATATAACGGCAATAAATTAACAAATGTCTTCAAATGATCTAGAATTGCAACAAACATATCTTTATGTATTAAATAGCTCTAGCCATCCACCTCTCTTGATGCATTGCTCCATTATCATTATTGGTAAAAAATAACAAGAGCAACACTCCATTGCAAGTCAGGCTATAAGATAGTCAATACTCCCTGGTAACAGCTGGCTATAAGATAGCAACAGTCCCTGGTAACAGCAGGCTATAAGATATTCAATGTAGATACACTCCGCTCTAAATTAAATTTTATTAAAAAAATAATAAAATTTAATGTACTTTCGCATTAATTTAATTGCTTTAACATTTCGACGACAATAAAATGTAACTTAATTGTTGAAGTAGCAAGTTGTAGTCGAAAAAGACTTTTTTATAAAAATATATATATATATGTGTGTGTGTGTGTGTTACTATGTGTTAACGTTTGACATTTGGCTCAGATGCTAAATATAAACGAGTTTTCTCAATATTTTTATTTGAGAGGTCTTATTCACATGTACCATTGTTAAAAATTATTCATACCAAAAAAATTTTTATGAAGTACTAAATCTAAGAAAATAAATGTCTATGTTTTATTGAAGAAAGGTAACTTTTAATCTCATTGAGCTAAATGAACCAGAGAAACAAATACCCGTTAATCAATAGAAACTACTGTTATTACTTGTCCATTAATGTCATTTTATTACAGACCATCAATCAAGTTCAGTTGCAAACTTCAGTTTTAGAATCTAAAATTATAAGCAACTTTTTTTTCAACTGCAATAACACACACACGCAAAATGTGTGTGTTGTTTGTTATAGTAACTTTTTATTTGTTATAGTAACTAGAGCAGGAAAACCTTTTTTAAATGAAATTTTAGTTAATTGTCAATTATGTCAATAGGTAGCGTATTGAATCGCCTTTGATTTGGGCCTTTTTCTAGTTGATTTACTAATAAAATTCTTTTCACCATGGTAACATGCATAATGTATTGCATAAAACTTCAAACTTTCTTTTTCCCTCTTTTCCTGGCTGACTCAATAGTCCTACTTTCTTTCTTATAAAGAGAAACACATAATTCAATTTCAAAAGATGAAACTTTTTTCTTCTAATTCTTGCAAAAGAATTAAAACAGTCGCTTACTTTTAATGGGATTGTATAATAATGATTTAGAACAATATAATAATGTTTATAGAATTATATTATAATTATTTAGCAATATCTTGCGTAGCGTCCAAAACTTTGACCGTATCAATAAGAAAATTTGTTATTAGTACGTCATGTCGTATTCGTAGTCACTTCGTAAAAAACATGCATCATTTATTATGTATGCGTTAAATAATACCAAATTAAGAATAAAAAAACAAATAGTATGCAATAAATACATTTAATGAATATAAGATTTTAGTTCAAAAGAATTTTATATGTATACTGAAAATACTAATAAAATTTCAAGCAAATGAAATTTTTCTAACTTGAGATAATTGGTTTTGAAGTTACAAAATCTTGCAAAAATATCAAAGTTCAATAAAACGCAAAATAAAGTTGTAACATGTTTAAAATTATATATACAATATCTTTAAAACTCTCCTGATGCATTTCGTTTTGACTTTGTTTATCAAAGCATCTTTTTTTTTATTGCTGTGAGACTTTTTCTTCTAGTTTTTACCTTTTCACTTGACTTTATACCCATGCTCTTTATACGTGAAATATTTTGTTCATAAAATTTAGAGTTTGTAACAACGTTTGATAGTCCAAATAAAAGTAAAATATTATTAACACCCTCAGTACCATCATTGTAGCGTAAAGTTACTGAATTAATACTCATTTAAATTTGCTGAATTAATAATCAACAGTTTGTTTACAAATAAATATGTTTTAGGGCAACTAAACTAAACCAATGCATTAAGACTTTCATTTGCATTTTGGGTCTGCCCATGGACACATTTTAACATCAATTCTTTATTTGATAGATCTTTAAACACTTTGTAAAAGGTTTTTAAAAGGTTTTAAAAGGTTACTTATCCATAATGGTAAATTAATATGTTCTATATATTTTGACGTATTATGTAATTTGTCATATTGATACTGACACCAACTATTTAAGTTCTTATGCAAAAGCAGCGGCAAAACTTATGATTTGAATACCCAGTCTGGTGGAATAAAATATTGTTTTTTTTCGTGGCATTTTTTTTCTTGCCAAACTTAATAGTAGTAGTGCCCTTTCGAGCCTGTTTGACACGGTACACTTGGCAGCCATTGCAAGCAAGGTAATCGGAGAAAAAGTCGCAGCACTTTATTTTATAAGAAAACGTGAACAAACACGTGTCCAAATATCTAACGTACGTAAACTATAAATTAAGTAATGTTAAAACATATGTTAAAAAATACTGAAATATTTATCAAGTTTTACTGTTTGATTTTCACTTGATAATTGCATTGCGTCAAGCCCTCCTTAATTTTGATTTAAAACATTTTTTTTCTTAAATCATTTCATTGTTTAAAAAAATTGATTGAGTATGTGCCAGTGTGGCAGAGTGAATAAGGCGCCAAGCTTCTGAACAAGAAACTCAAGGTGCTATAGCTACCACATGCTGCTTCTTATTTTCATTTTTTTTTCAATTCAAATTAATTTCGACGTTTTATGAAGATTATAAACAAACATATGTAACGTAACGATATTATACACTTTCACAAAAGAAAAGATTTTAAGAAAGCTATATTTTCATAAAACGTCAACAAACAAAAAAACACCACCGGGCGAAAAAACTTGTTGCGTGTGTATGATGATTGAGACACTTATGTTAATAATATGCTCAGGTAGTTAGTCCTAATATGCTACGGATGGTCTGAAAAAATAGTTGTCTGAATCTTGATAAAGGAAAAACTACATTAAATAAATAAGAAAGTCCTGCTACTCAAGAAGCTGCTGTGTGGAGGGAAAAAAAAAAAAACTTGAAGCTAGAAAAAAATATTAAACTTACTTTTGACTATGAAAAGAAAATGCTTATTACGTAATTCGAGAAAAACGCAGTTAAAAAAAATATTAAAAATTAGTTTTTTGTTAAACGTTTTTTGAAACGAATAATTTTAATGAATTTTTCCAGAACTCTTTGAAAGTATGTATTCAATAACGCTTGTAGAAATATAAACTAGCTTATTTTGTGAAAAAGTCAAAATGATATTTTAACCTTAAGGCGTTTTGAAAAACGGCTGCAGTATGGATGATACAACGAATATGTTAAAATGAGATAATTTGACGCAATATTTAAAAGCTCTTAACAAAAGCCATTAAACTAAAAAAATTAAAAATAATTGTCTAAAAATTTTCTTATTGTGGAAATGTTTATATTAGTGAATATAGTAATTGTAGTTCAAAATTTTATTTTAGAACTTAAAAATTTTATTATAGTGCGTTGGTTTTTGCAAAGAACGCTATATAAGTCATATTTGAATTTTAATATAAACTAATTTTGTTGTTAAACTTTGTTGCGCTTAATCATCTCTATATAAACAATGTATATATTAACATATATGCCATTTGTTTATATATATTGTTTATAAAATATAAAAAGTCTACTTATATAACGCTTTATTCAGGATCGTATGTAATATAAGTGAACATTTTTAATACATACAAGTCTTTTTTTGCTCAAACTGTTTTGTTTTGATTTTTTGTAGTTATGTTATCATATTAAAATAAAATTGACAAGATTAAAAAAACACGAAACATATTGTCACTTCTGAGTGGAAAATTTGAAACTCCAACTTTAGATTGCTCCTCTCTAGATAATTTCTGAATTCTAAAGTTATTTCATTTACTTCTTACACCTTTAAAAATGATTGTCATAGAAATAAGATTTTATTTCAATTTTTTATTAAAACTCTATCTATTAAAGATACATGGAATACAAGACAAACGGGGCCATCCATAAAGGACATCATTCAAATTGGGTGAGGAAAGGGGTTCGAGATAAAAACTTCGAGATAGAAAATAATGTATGAGAATATTTTTAATTTCATTTTTCAAAGGTGTAGCAGCAGATTCAAACACTATTGCGAGATGAAATAATTTTTAAGAGGTTTAAAATGGGGAGGGAGAGAACGTCCTTTTGACGGGGGTATAGGGAAAAAGGACAAACTGTGACTAAGGGGGAGATGAGGTCAAAAATTGGCTAAAAAATGATGACTTTCTTTATGGATGGCAACAAACTATTTATTTATTACTTTTGTAATACATACAATCTCTTTTCCGCAAAAATTATATATCTGTACAAGTTTTATTAATTTTAATGCATTTGTAATCAACATAATAAAAATTAATAAAGAAATGATAAATGCAAAAAAAACTTTACGCATAAAGGTTTACTTTGCCACGAACTGACGTCAATGCCCAAAATAGTTTTGGCTTCACTTTTAGATAAGCGTTTAATATTATTCTTTTAGTTCTTAATCATAAAAATTAATTTTTTTTCTGACTTTGGTTTAGTGCTCTTAGATCTTCTTAATTTCATTTGTATAGCGTTACGTACAAATTAATGTAAGTTTTTATGTCTTATAAACGTTTTTATGTTGAGTTTGCAGGCATTTTATGGAATAATCGGGTATATCTATATATCTATAAAATGAGAAAACTTGAAAATTTTATTTTAAATTTTAGAAAACTTTTTTTCTATATTCTTATTTTTTTGCTATGAACGTATAAAATTTATTACGCTAAAAGGAGGTTTTAAACCCTCTAAAACAACACTGATGACAGGGCATGTAACCACTGCGCTCTCAATGACATGCATTTAGCAGAAGAACAAACCTAATAAAAAGCCTCTAATAAACTCTCTACGTATGCGGAAAAGGTGCGCATGTTAAGTTTTTTGCTCTTAAATTTTTTTTCAGAATAAATTAATTTACTAAAAATTATTGATGTAAATAAGGAAAAGGTATAAAAATTTTTGGCTAGAAATAGGTATGGAAATTGGTAAAGACCTTAATTTTACGGATCTGGTAAGCTAGGATATAAGGGAAAAGTATAGAAAAGTTCTCTTTGGAATAAATATTCAAAGACCCGGGGCCGATCTCAGCTACTATATGTTAATTGTGTTACTTCTTATAGATAAACCATAATAATTTTGCATACTATTAGATGCATTTTCTGTCAGTTTATTTTTTCCATCTAGTGGAGTTGACGTTCCTTTTTAACTTTTGATTAAGTTTCGTAGCCGTGTACCTATTTTTTTTTGTACATGTGCAACACACTCTAACTTTTGAAGTGATATTTCATAGTCTCTATAGGGATTAGATTTTATTACTCTCCATTTCCAAGATGATAATATTATTATATTTAATTAAACGTGCAAATATTTTTACAGCACCAGCTGCTTCCATTGACCCAAAAGATTATTCAAATAACAACATTTCTTTTTGAACTGTAGAAGATATATTTTCTACCCTTATAGGTGGTGTTCGTATTGTTGCCATTTTTTTTTCCATAACTTCCTTGAATTGTTCGCTAATGGTTTTGACGTTATTATCATATTTGTGGCTTGATAAAGCCTGGTTTAACTGAACATCGCTAGTCGAGTCTGATGTTGTTATTATATTTGCCGAATTTAAACGCTTTATCAGGTTTATGATAATTTTTTTATTTCAGGTACTTGTATTTGGAACAAAAACTTCTGGCATTTTTGATGAAGTAAACTGGCCATTATAAAGATAAAAAACTAAGCTGCTTAACGGTGTTCTCCTCTCTTTAATTCGGTGACTCAAAGCATCATATAATTGTTTTCCAATTTCAGATTGTTGCTGTTTTATTTTTGTCAACATGAATTCTAATGCAATATCAGCCAAAATTAAAGTTGCGTCTCGTTGACAAAGTACTTCCACAGTTGCTATAACAGAAGTCAAAAGTACAACTAAATCAGATATTATTTTGTATTCATTTTCGTTCATCTTAATTGAATCGTCAATGTTGGAATCATATTCTAAATCTAGAAATGTCTTTTTAATACAATATTTCAACTTCTCAAATCAATCTAGCATCAGCAACAAGCTGCTCCATCGGGTTTTGCAATCCATGATTAAATGAATGACATTTCCAAACTCAATTTTTACGTACTTTTGTAAATAATTTTCATTTTTGCTTGGAGATCATTTAAACATTTTTACAATTTTCCTGACTTTAGTTATAACGGGTCCAATAATTTGGTGCTTAATTTTAACTTCAGATGTTTCATTAATAAACAATGAATCATTTATATCTCGAATGTTATCTTTCTCTTCAGAAACGTAATCGCTATTATAATCATCATATTTTTCTTCATCATTTTTATGCTCTTAACTTGCAAAGGCAGCGTTCTCATCATCTATACTTTCATCAACATCCAAGGGATTGGAGTCATTTTTATTAAGAACTGATATAATTGCCAGCTGTAGAGCGTGGGCAAAGCATAGTTGTTGATCTATTTTTAGAATTTTTCCAAGTTTCTTCATAACGCTTGCACCATCAGTCGTAATGACTATGACATTGTCCTCAAGTTTTATTTTAAAGTTGCAAAGTCTTTCGATTAGAAGAAAAACGCACTTTTCTGTTGGCATAGACCCTAAAATGCAAATCAAACCTAAACTCTAATAACTTTTTATCTCGTGTACGTTCACATTCATATATCTGCAGTTTCCAAAAGAAGTCCCCTCATCGAGCGTTAAGGAAAATTTAGAGCCTCTTGATATTTGATTAATTATTTCCTTTATCACTTGTTTTTTAATCTGCTCGTAATAGTCTAAAACCATTTTTCTAATAGTATTACGTGATTTTGGGACATTTTTATAGCCACGTGCAACTAACCCAGCTCGTATATCAATAGAATTACAAACTGTACTAAATGATATTTCATCTTTTGCTGCCATACGTGCAAAAACTTCCGAGAGCCTTTCTTTTTTTTTTGATGTTGTCCAAAAATAGTTAGTGATTTTCGGTTTTTTATTTTGAGGTTCTTCTAATTCTTTTGAAGTCGAAGTTGTCGCGAATGAACTTGGTGCTTGAGATTGCGACGTTACTTTAAGTTTATGTATGGACAGTAAATGAGAATGTAGACTTTTTGTTGAACCACCAGCGATTTTCAATACTTTTTTGCACGTACTTATCTTACACATGGCTGTTTCATCTGTTCCTTTTAGGTAATGTCTCCATATAGGATTTGTGCTGTTGAATTCTGCGTAGTTTGTCATGATCTTTACATAAGTTCTAATTAAAAAAACAATAAGTATATTTTAACAATTTATATCTATTATTTCAACGTACATGTTCTTTATCAGATTTATCATTCTAATTGAGTTTATGTAAATCCAATTTCTTCTTTGAATAACTATAAATATAGTTTATTTAATAAACTTTTTGTATTTTGATAACTTCATTATTTAAACGGACTCTAAGAAAAATTTGTAATATAATAAACCTACTGTTTTTTGATAGCTTTATTAATTAAACTGACGTTAAAAAAAAAATTCAAATTATGTTTGATCGTATTTTTGCAAACAAGCAAAAATATTTTGAGTTTTCGTTTTTAATAAAATACAGAAAGAGAACGTTTTAAAAGAAAAAAATTGCAAAGAGAATAAACAGTTACACAACCAAACAGCTACTATACCAAAGACAATGTACAAATTACTTTGTTACAATTATAAACCTAAACTTTATTAAGTTTTATTTTTTATTTTTTGACGATCCCGAAATCCCGAAGACTAATCCCGGGATTTTGGGATAAATAATTTGTTAAAAATTGGGATCCTGGGATTGCCAACCCTAGTTGTCAGTACTTTATTATTACTTACTTAGCATTGTTCCTAATTACCCATAAAAAACAAAACTAATAACAATGTAGCCTTGGTTATTCTGTTCATAAATTAGACATTTTTTACTTTTCTAACCTTAACGAAGTGCACCAACGAGAATGTAAGCCATAAGACATTGTACTCCCTCTGTAAACTGTCACGTGGCCAAAGATAGTGGCCATTTCTGAATTCTTTCCTTTTCTTTATAGGCAGTTAGTGTTAAGTATTTTTATTGCTGCCTTAGGTTAGCCCTTTTTTTCTAGATTCTTTCCTTTTCTTGATAGGTGCGTAAGCCAAATTTTTTTTTCAAGATTTCATTGTAATTTTTTATGCTGGTTTTTCTAATTTTCGCTAAATATAAGATAAACCTAAATATAAAACAAAATAAAATACAAGAACATAGTTAATAAACAAAAAAAAATTAATATTAGGTCAAAATTAACTCCAAGCTTCCCCAAAAACAGAAAAAGTATTTAAAACTCTTTGTACACCAGGAATTATTTCTTGATGAATATACATCAGAGCTAAAGAATCTTGACTCTGTCATGCGGCTTCGCATATAAGTTTTAAGAAATGCTTCTCTCGCATTCACATGTAGTAATTCGAATTGTTCCCATTATTAAAAACCTCCCTAATGTTTGGAAAACCTTTCATATCAATAGACTTTAAAGTCTCTGTAATAGTGGATGGGATTACAGGTTGATTGTTTCAAAATGTTTCCCACAAAGCTAATTGAATCGCATTAAACCGCATGAATTTTTGTAGGATGAGGCATATCCGATATATTAAAAAAGCAAAAATTCCATAAAATCTAACTTCCAAAAACATTTTTCTTTTTTTTTACAACATTTGCACTAATACCAGATAAACCGTTGTAAACAACCATCTCACCTTCATCAAATCTATCTTTTAATTCATTAATTAAAAGATCAACAAAAGAAGATGTAATGGAATATTTGAAATAATCTAAAAATGTGTCAGAGGGATAATTATCTCTATAATTTTGTCTGCCACAGAGCCTTGGTTTAACTTCTGAAACATCAAGAATCTTAGCTTGATCAAGAACAATTAAGTACCATTCGTTCTGATAGACATCAATATTTTTTTTTAATCTAAAGTTTGAGTTTTTAAACAATTTATTCCATTACACTGTTGTAATATATCAAACGCTTTAGTTTGAAGAAAAACACTGATGGCATAGAAATAGTCTATTATATGTTTGGTTAAAACTAATTTTACAATAAAAGAAAAATTAGTCATAAGATTTAGAAAACATGAAGCTTTTGAAGAATTATCAATATTATAACTCCTACTTCATTGTATGCCATTTCTTCCATTGAATGAAAAAGTTATCAAAAGTAGTTATCAAAAAATACATCCATACCTTTAAGTTACTGAGCCCATCTAGTTCGACATGTATCAATTAATTTTGCTTGATCAGGAAAAATGAATTTATTGAAAGAGCTGGCACGTTAAGGTAATAAGTTTAAAAAATATGATATCTTTGATTTGATCAAGATCATTTCGAACACTCTAAACATTGCATAATTTACTACAACTAAATTAAGTTTTTGGCATGCACAGTGAATAAAAATAGCCTTTGAATTGATAAATTTAATTCTTGATGAAACACCTTTTAATTTACCAGATAATGCCCCAGTACATCATATCCTCGATCTCTACATTTTTGGATATCAAGACCAAGATGATCAATTGCAGAAATTATGTTTTGTGCAAGACTAATAACAGTTGTACCAGATTTACATTTAATGAACCGTAGAAAGTCTTCACAAATAACATTATCACAATCAATGTATCTTATAACTAGAGATAGCTGTTCAACATTAGAGCAACTAGAGGCTCCATCGCACAAAATAGAAAAATAACCTGACTTTTTAATTTTATTAATTAAAACTTCTTCGATTGTTTTCCAACAGCATTCAATAAGTTCGTTTTGTGTGGTTTTAGATATATAGGTTGCACTTTTAGGAGCAGAACAAATATACTGTCTTTATCTGCTTCAATACGAAAATTTAGAAGCTCTACAAAGTTACCTATACTTATGTTGTCTTTACATGTTTCTCCGATCTCTGGATGATACTTACTGTCATCACGATGACCTCGAAAAGCAATATCATTGCGGCAAGAAAAATAATTGTCTTTATAATTGGAGTTAATTTATTTCGATTACTTATAATAACTTTTTTTATAAGATTATCGATGTCAACTTCAATCAGATTTTTTTTGAATTAGATCTAGATTGCAGCATGTTAAGACAAGCATTAACATTTAATAAAGTCGACAATTATTACTGTGATCTATATAAGCACGAATTGTATTACCTCATATTTTAAAAGATTTTCAAATAAAGTTGATTATAGAGGTATTGTTTGGAATTCTGCTTCCCAACAGTGTGCATGAAAGGCAGTATGCTCCATCTTCAACCTGTGAGTAAGCTAACCAGAAATATTCAAGTAGCCATTTATGTAAAAATTATCGTTTCTTTTTTTCACTAGAAACAGGAAAAACAAAAGAGAATTTAGGAATAAATATTTTATTAACTAGATCTAATAAAATTGAATCATATTTGCCAGCACATATATGTCTACTGCGCTCCTAGTAAGTAGAAACATTATAAAAAGGGAAGTTTAAAGGCTGATCTGATGAATAAAGAATACAATTAAGTAAGATTGGATTAGGAGTAACACCAATATTTATAACTATAATTTTAGTTTCATTACTTATGACAAACTTTGAATAGAAGAATGCAATAGAACACTTGGCAAAACTAAATATGATCCTCTTTTTAAATCACTTTTGACAAATTTCTGAGCATGAAACTTCTAATTTAACAATAAGGAATAAATTATTTGGTGACCGTATATCTTTATCCTTGCAAATAGAGCGACAATCAATGTTACACCATAAAATACTCTGAGTTTCTTTATTTGTTTTATGATCCCTAGGTGGGTATATACATACCTTATTAGTATCCAGAAGTTTTCAAAAGAAGCATCCAGACGCAATCAGACACATCCAGAAGCTTCCTAAAGCATCGAAAAGAAGCATCTAGAATCTTCCAAATCAGGTTCACACAGGTTCGTTTTATCATATATGAGACATGTAAACCGTCATGTAATTCAGTCAGTATATGGAAGTCAATCAGTCAGTATTATCAACAGTATAGTTTATCGAAGTGAGTTTTATCAAAGTGTTTTATCAAAGAAAAGCAATACAAGAAGTAAAATCCAACCAAGACGTTGTGTTCCTCAGAGCATTATTGTATCATCACAAGGTAAATGTTACACGGTAAGCCTTGAGAAGCGTGATTTTCTATTTTTATGACTTCAAATGCGAAAATGGCTTTCGATAGTTTTAGATTGGAACTAAGAAAAAAAACTATTGGCGATTACGTAAATGGAATGTCACAAAAAAGTATTAGTGATAAATATCGCGTGAAAAAATGGAGCGTATCAAGATTATGTTCCAAATATCGTTTTACGGGGAAGTTAGCAGTAGATAAAAAAGGTGGAAGACCACGTTCTACCACTTCTAGAGAGGATTTCATGATCGTCGGATCCGTCAAGAAGGATCCCTGGATATCATCAGTCGAGATACAAAAGCAATTAGAGCTGCCTGTATCGGACCGAACAGTTAGACGACGTGCTGTTGAAGCCGGATTGTTTTCTCGACGCCCTGCAAAGAAACCAATTTCACTAAAGAACCAGAAGAAAAGACTCCTGTTTGCTACATCTCATATTGAATGGAATGTGCAGAAACGGAGAACTGTCCTGTTCAGTAATGAATCGAAGCTCAACTTCATTGGGAGCGATGGCATTTGTCGTGTAGGTCGACCGGCCGGAAAACAGCTCGATTTACGTTTCTGCCATTAGACCGTAAAGCATGGTGGAGGCAATGTAATGGTCTGGGGGTGTTTTTCTGCAAACAGGTTAGGTCTAATACAACGAAACGATTGAATAATTGACCGTTTTTCTGCAAACAGGTTAGGTCTAATACAACGAAACGATTGAATAATTGACCGTTTCATGTACAAAAATATCCTGAAAGATTTTATGTTACCTCATTCTGAATGGAATGTGCCAATAAAATGTATTTCAGCAAGACAACGATCCGAAACACACTACAGAAGTAGTCATGCAGTGGTTTTAAGACAACCCCCTATCGGTGATGGATTGGCCGCCTCAATCAAAAGTGTATCCGTGGCGCAGTGGTAGCGCACTTGCCCCAGTAACGTAAGATTCGTGGTTCAAACCCCACCTCTGAGCAAGTTTTGTGACATCGGTTGGGAAGTAGGCGTAAACTTCCTATTAAATGCTCTTCTCTCTGTGATAAAATTGTTAGGACTTCTTAGGGCACCTGAATCAACCCTATCGAGGACTTGTGGGAGATCGTCAACCGCAGAATTAATCGTGACGGTGTTCGTAATAAGGATATCAACTGTTTGAACAAACCCAAAAGGCCTGGGCAGCGATTCCACAAAGTTTCATTGATCACCTGATCGAATCTATGCCTCGAAGATGCAAGGCTGTGATCAACAACAAAAGATTCGCCACGAAATATTGATAGCGAAATACTGCTTGGTCAACATTTTGTAGAGTTGCATTTTTTTGGCCAGAAAGTCTTTCAACTTTTTTTAATACTTTTGATTAATTTAATAATTTTTGTGTACAAATAATGATCTTAGTGATGAATAAAACTTGAAGAACGTTGTCTTTAAACAGTTACATAGTTATTTTTCTAAATAAAAAAATTTAAAGATTTTATTTAAAGAAACTAAATTAGCATTATTTGGTTGGACTTGTTTTGTCCCATACTATATATATATATATATATATATATATATATATATATATATATATATATATATATATATATATATATATATATATGCATATATATATATATATATATATATATATATATATATATATATATATATACATATATATATATATATATATATATATATATATATATATATATATATATATATATATATATACATATATATATATATATATATTTGTTTATGTATATATATTTGTTTATATATATATATATATATATATATATATATATATATATATATATATATATATATATATAATTATATATAATTATATATATATAAGGTCAAAACAGTAGAATTTCAGAAATTTTGTGGCTGACTTTCTTGGATTCCTTAGCTTTTTTTACCAGTTATTACCCATGATGTTAAATGGTTTAATCTGAAATATTAGTTCAGTACCTTGTTTATTTGCTGAGATATGACCAATCAAAATAAGGTGTCGAGCAGGCAAAAAATGCAACTTTTGTGAAATTTGCAAAATGGCCACTTTTAAATGCCTATAACTTTTTTCTGGTAATAAACAAGTGATTGATATTTTAAAAACTGTTTATACAGGTTCCAATGTTTACAAAAATACAACAATAGCTCATTTTTCTAACACTAAAAAAATTTTGTGACCCCCTTAAAACAGACTAAATGGCATTTTTGTGGATAATTTCAAATTTTTGATGCATTGGTATAGCTTTCTAGTAAATAAAAAGTTATAACTTACTTATATAATTTTTTCATTGCTATATTACTAACTTGTGTAGCAAAGAATATAGAGCTTTTTCAAAACTAGATTTACACCAAACCAGTTTGAATATTGCCTGGTACCCAATTTTTGTTATTTTTGCCAATTTTTGATTATCTATAGATTTTTTCTGGTTATTCCATTTGGTCTCAAATTAACAGTTATAAATCTCTAGTGGTAGGTCTTACATTTGCTTAAAAAATAATTCACTTTTTTAATGTTGTGTAAAAAATACATTAGGTCAAACTTTGATTTTTTTTGCCCGGTACCTGATTTTTGTTTTTTTTGCCAGTTTTTGATTATCTATAGATTTTTTCCGGTAATACCATTTGGTCTCAAATTAACAGTGATAAATCTCTTGTGGTAGGTCTTACATTTGCTAAAAAAATAATTCTATTTTTAAATGTTGTGTAAAAAATACATTAGGTCAAACTATGATTTTTTTTGCTGGATGCTCATAATTGGAAATGTATACAATATTTTCAAATATGGTATGTTAAACAAGGCAAAATTAGTTTATGATCAATATACATGAACAACATATACAGTACTATTTTATGTACAATACTATTTTGGTCAATCAATGCATATGTTCAATAATTTTAAATATGGTAGGTATGTTAAAGTATGCAAAAGTAGTTTATGATCAATGCACATGAACAACATATGATACATTAACAGTCACACAATTTTCTAATATATTTTCAAATACAGTATAATGTCATTCTGTTGCTACTTTTTCAAATACTGCTTCAGAGAATATGAATAAAACCCTCGTATATTTTCAAGTTCTGGTTCATTAACAATGGCAACAATGTCATCAATAGTATAGGGATGCACATCGTCTTTAATAGGGTATTTAAAATGAGTGCCAACCTTCTCCAAGCAGCTAACTATAAATAAAGTGTCCTGTTTACTGACAACCTTACCTGGGTATTGTTCACCTAAATAGTCAACTAGTACCCAATTACTTATCTCAACCATGTTCTTTTGGTTGGTTAGTCGGTTGGTTGAAACAAGACAGTCATTACCACATTGTTTGCCTCCTAGATGAAACACAGTTTCATCATCAACACCAAATTTAGATGTTGGAGACCCGGCAACTGTACACTTTGAATATGGGATAATATGATGAAGTGAACAAATTCCTTTTACAGATTGGATTCCTTTGAAACGATCCTTGAGTTTCTGTGATTCAGACTGGATAAATTCGGACAAAACGTAAAAGCACCTGAAATAGAATGCATGATTTATTTTATCAGACTAGTCAAGATAATAATTATAACATACTCTAAGTAGTAGAATTTTAAATGGTCTATAAAAGGATTTTAAAAAATGTATTAATTGATAAAATTGCTATGAAATGATTTAAATTTTTATAGATAATTATAGATTATTTATAGATAAATCTTTCATTAATCAAGTTTTTTGAATAAGAAATTTACCTGATATTCTTTATTGTCTTTTTAGCCTCTTCAAACATGTCCATTGGTGTCGTTATTTGGTTGACTACTGGTCTCTGGAGTGAAAGACGCCCAATGATTCTCTATATGGTTCCACCCACACCATCGCAAGCGCTTTTGCCATGAGTCGTGGCAAAGAAGTGCCACTCACAATCAAGTCCAAAGTCTTCTTTATGATAACACATATTCATGACATTGTACCTGTTTCAAAGCATAAAAGCAAATAAATATAAATATTATTGTACTATGTATAAAAGAGGATGAGGAGAGGAAAAGGAGAGAGGATGAGGAGAGGAGCATGAGAAAATATTAAATTATGTTACATATGTTTTTAATGTAATTTTATGTACAAATGTATATAATGCAAATAGTATATATGTAATATATATAAATAATATTGTAAAAATTATATATTATATATATATATATATATATATATATATATATATATATATATATATATATATATATATATATATATATATATATATATATATATATATATGCCTAATTTTTATATTAAAGTTTTCAAAATAAATCACATTAAATTTATATTTCTTACCTATTTTTATATTGGCTGGATGCACCATCTGTAAAATAATGAGTCTTTTGTATTTGAGGAAATTCAACCTTAATCAC